>JAWMRA010000078.1:72254833-72305641 GCA_035584735.1 Pseudotriccus pelzelni
CAGGGTTTGATAAGGTAAATAATTACCTCATTCTGGTCACATACCTGTTATAAGCCAATTAGAAGTGTATGTGTAATATGTTCACATCTGGACAGAACCCTGTAACCAATTGTATGCGTCTGGTCACGAGACACTGTATGAAGATATTATAAAAAGGCACAACTCTTTTAATAAAGGGGACATTTTGCTAATCTTACAGATTGTGTGCATGATGTACCCAAGCCTCACTGTCTACAGCAATGAAGATAACTTCTTAGGCCAGGTAGTAGACAATCCTACAAGAGTGGATGTGATACTGGACCTGACTGGCCACCAATGCAAGTGAGCTAATTAGTGACATCAAGCGTGGAGGCAGCTTGAGCTGCAGTGATCATGCACTGGTGGAGTGCAGAGACCTGTGGGTTATAGGTCAGGCAAGGGTAAAGTCAGGACCCTGAATATTAGGAAAGCAAACTTCCAGCTGTAAAAGGTCAGTCAATGGGACTCCCAGTGAAACTGCTCTCAGGGACAAGGGAGAAGACTAGGGATGGCAGATATTTAAGGATGCTTTCCATAGAAAGCAAGAGCTTTCAATCCCCAGGTGTAGGAAATAAGGAAAGGAAAGAAAGAGTAGCATGGCTGAGTCAAGACCTGTTGGACAAACTAAAGGGCAAGATGTAAAACCACAGGCAGTGGAAAAAGGGACAGTTATGCTGGTAAGACTATAAGGATGCTGCCCAGTTGTGTAAAGATGGGGTCAGGAAGTCCAAGGCACAGCTAGAGCTCAGCTTGGCAATAGACACAAAGAATAATAACAATAAAGGCTTCTACAGGTATGTCAGCCAGAAAGTAAAGGTCAAAGACAACAAACAAGGAGGAAGCTGAGGTACTCAACAACTTTTTTGCCTCAGGCTTCATTGGCAACCTCTCTTCCCACATCTTATGAGTGGATGGACACCAAGGCAGCAACTAGGGGAAGAAAGTCCCTCCCACTTGGAAGAGTATGGATCAGTTTTCAATCACCTGAGGAACCTGAACATGCCTAAATCTATGGACCTGATGAGATTCATCCCAGAGTCCTGAGGAAATTAGCTGATTTGGTTTCTAAGCCACTCTTCATGATACTTGAAAAGTCACAGTGGTCAGGTCAATTCTCAAGTGACTGGAAAAAGGGAAACATTGCATCCATATTTTAAAAGAGCAGAAAGGAGAACTGTGGGAACTACTGACCTGTTAGCCTCACCTCTGTACCTGGGAAGATCATGGAACAGATCGACCTGGAGGCTACGCTAAGGCCTATGGAATGCAGGAAAGTGATTCCAGACAACCAGCACAAGTCCACCAAGGGCAAATTGAGTCTGATCAGTCTTGTGGTTCTCTATGATGGAGCAACTGCAATAATCAACAAGGGAAAACCAACTGATGTAACCTATCTAGACTTCTTTAAGGTTTTGACAAGGTCTCACACAACATCCTTATCTCCAAATTGGAGAGACATGGATTTGAAGGGTGGACTATTCAATGTATAAGGAATTGCCTGAATGGACACAGCCAAAGAGTTGTGGTCAATGGCTATATGTCCAGGTGGAGGTCAGTGATGAGTGGTATCCCTCAGGGCTTCCTCTTTGGAATAGAATCAGGGCAGTGATCATCACCCTGTACTCAGCGCTGGTGAGGTCACACCTTGAATCCTGTGTTCAAACTTTGGGCACCGCACTACAAGAAAGACATTGAGGTGCTGGAACATATCCATAGAAGGGCAATGAAGCTGGTGAAGGCTCTGGAAAACAAGTTTCATGAGGAGTGGCTGAGGGAGCTGGGGATGTTTAGCCTGGGGACAGGGAGGTACAGAAGATACATTATTACTCTTTACAACTACCTGAAAGGAGGTTGTAGGGAGGACAGTACTGGCCTCTTCTCACAGGATGTTGTGGTTTAAGCCCAGCCAGCAGGCAAGCCCCACATAGCCACTCACTCACTCCCCTACCAGAGGGATCAGAATTGGAAGGGTAAAAGCTGGAAAACTCATGGGTTGAGATAAAGACAGTTTAATAGGAAAAGCAAAAGCTGTGTACACAAAGCAAAACAAGGAATCAATTTACTGCTTTCCATGGGCAGGCAGGTGTTAAGCCATCTCCAGGAGAGCAGGGCTCCAACACCTGTAACACTGACTTCATCACTTCAAGCATCCCCTCACTCCTCCCCTTTTCTCTTTCTGGAATATCCCTCTGGTCAGTTTGGGTCACCTGTCCTGGCTGTATCTCATCCCAACTTCCAATGTACCTCCAACTTCCTTGTCAGCGTGGCAGTACAAAAAGCAAAAAAGGCCTTGGCTCTGTGTAAGCACTGCTCAGCAATAGCAAAAACATCTCTATATTATCAACCTTGTGTTCAGCACAAATCTAAAACACAGCCCCACACTAGTCACTGTGAAGAAAATTAATTCTACCCCAGCCAAAAACACCACAGAGGAGAAGAGAAAACTTGCTCAGGTTGTACCAGGCAAGGTTTAGATTTTATATTAGGTAACATTTCTTCACTGAAATGTTTGTCAAAAACTGGAACAGGCTTCCCATGGAGACGATGGAGTCATCATCCTTGTAGGTGTTTAAGACATTGGACATGGTACTCGGGGAAATGGTTTAGTAGTAGTGAACCTGTCAGTGCTGAACTTGATGTTCTTAAAGGTCTTTCCCAATGTAAACGATTCCATGATTCTAGGACATTTTCTTGCTGATTAAGCATTCTAGATGTGAAGTATATTTACCTAAGCATACATCTTAATCCAGCTTTTAACCTTTGCTGGATAGTAGAAATTCTTTCAAACTATTCTTCACATTACGTAAAAATGTGTCTGCTGTATTTATGGACCAATATTTTCTTTTTGTTTTTACATTGTAATAGTTATACTATGGATATCAAATGCTAGGACTGTATATTATAATGGCATCTTTGTGCACCTTTCTTAATATTAAAATACTTTCATTATTATTGATATACTAATAAGATATATATAATCTTTCAAATGGTTATTGCAATATTAATAAGATATGTACAGCAATTCTGTAATGGTTACTGCACAAGATATATATAAGATACATAGTAGATGTTTATGAGATGGAAGAGTAATAAGTACTTTCCTGACTAGGAAATAAGCTGTTACAATGCATACTGTAAAGCACAGCATAGAGATGTCAGTGATTATGTGTAATAAAGGAGAGCTATATAGCATCCTTATAGATGCTGAATATTTGTACTACAAGATATCTTAGGTTATTAATTTTTAAATAATTTTCTTTATTCATGTTTTATTCATAATGATAAGAAAATATGTTAACATTTTGTCCAGTCTCAAATGCAGCTCTAACTTCTTTTCTATGAAGAATTAATATGATAGAATGTTTTTAGAAAAAAAAAAAGAAAAAAATAGCATTTAAAAACAAGATTCATGAAGCACAATGAATTAGAAGAAAATAAAAGCAACAAAAAGTGCAATCGAACAAATTTTTGTTTATTATTGCATGAGGCCAATCTAAAAATTAAATGTTGAGAAACATATCTCTATTATATAAAGCCTAATATTTTATTAGAGATCAGGAACATTTATAGTTCAGGTGTCAAGAATGAAGTCAAACTCTTCCAATATTACCTTGTAGAAAATGGTCATCATCATCATGGCTAGGCTTCGCGAACGAAGATTTGGGAAGGGCTCTACCCACGCTTGCTACAAGGGCGCTGATGGCTAAAAAGGCCAGTGCGGGACAGACAAGTCCGGTCGCAAAAGGCACAGCAGAAAGACTCCCCTGCTGATATCGACAAGATGCGATTCTTTGCAGTGTCATATAGTGTACGAGTCTCCCTCGTGACTTTATCCTCCCTGAATGGAAACATAGGAAGCCATTTCCTGTGCCTCTAGAGGCAAAATGGGTGATTAAATAGAGTACACAGTTACAAGTCTTTTTGTTAAACAGACTTCAGCATCATGCATCCTACATGGCTTCCTTTCTAAGGTTCCTTTTATAAAGGGAAGAACAGAGGTAATATTTCCCCTAAGAATAGCATACATCCTTCACTTGGATTGGCCAACTGTGATATGTAGAACCTGATGTGTATTCAGGGCATAATCTTCCATTAAAAGCTATTCTCCAAAGGAACTCTTTTCTCCAGTAATTGTTTCCAGAACCAGCTTGTTGGAAATACATTTATTCCCATTACACACATTCGGCAAATGTACAACAAAGAGAGATAGAAATGAAATTACTTGAAAACTAAAGCACAATCACCAGAGTGAGAATAAAACAGAGATACTCAGAAATTCTTTAAGTAACGTATTCATGAGTGTGCCTTCTTCACCAACATATACTTGGAATAGTCTGACTTCATCATAATTATGACCAAAGGCTATACAACTAATAAAAGTACAATCAATCTAAGCTTCCTAATTTTTTAAAATTATTTTTTCTTTCTCTTCATAGCTATTCATACAGTATATTGCTTCTCTCTGTATTAATCTGTAAGTACACACAGAAATCTAATACGGAATAATATGCAAAACACAGGCTACAGAAATATTCAAATTGTATGAGACTTTTTCCTGACACTCAAAGAAGCCAAGTGGGTGAGACCTGACAGCAGTAGCATATTTTAGCAACCTAACTCATTCTTTATTACTATAGACACAAAAGCACTGCACTAGAAAACAGCAGACTTGAACCCTAGGCATCCAGTACTTGTAAGAAGAGACTTCTAGTATTCGTATTGTACTTCATTTAATAATGTATTACTTTTGATATGGCTTTGTTGGTCTTTTTCTTGATGAGGTTTATGAAAGATATTATGCAGCTTTATGGACTGACTGACAATTAAGTTACTAGATATGACATTAATAATGTTTTCAGTCCTTTGTTCTTTTTTTACTTATCAAAATACCAGGTGATTTATTTTATCTTCCTGTTTATGTTGCAAACAGCACTTCAAGATTATATCTTTAAGCTTACACTGTTAAGTACTTACACTGAAAATCTAAGAACTACTTAATTATTTATTCTTTTAATTAAAAATAAATAATAAGGAAGAAAACATTTGAAGATAACTGCTAAGTGTAGTTGGAGGTAGTATATTGTACAGCCATTTCTCTTGGTAATATTTCTCCAATTAAAGAATCCAAATTATTACACAAGGCAATTGTGTAATGAACATAACAGCAGAACATGGTTCATCTGACAGTAACTAATCCTATAAATTTTCTCAGGACAATGGCTGAAAGTAGGAAACATTCTACCTATAATCTCTCAGTTCCTTTCTTCTATTTGTTTTTACTTTACTGTGCTTCACCAAAAAAAAAAAAAAAAGAAAAAAAAAGAAAAAAAAAAGGGTCCTGCGTTTCAAAGGCTGTGTTTAGTAATTGCTGAAAATTAGGTCCTTTACAACAATTTCTATTGGCTACTAAAACAATAGAAATCATAACAGGAGTAATAACTGCTGAAAATCTTGGTTGAAGGTCCAAGATCATAAAACGATTCCCATGAAATGGAAAGTACCTGTCTTAATAAAGCTTATTGTGATTGACTTCACATTTCAGAGAAGCTTCAGTGCATTATTTTCCCAATAATAAAGAAGCTGTTCCAAGGGCATATGAAATAATTTCCTAGATATGACAAAATTGCTCATTGTTCTCTTCTTCATTTTGCAAAGGTCTTGTCCCTCCCACTCATTTTTCCTGCATTTCTTCCAACACCTGTTCCACTCATTTCTATTTAAGTACCTATATTTTCTTTACCGATCAAGAGACACCATGTAACAGACTGGTCATTGCTCTTCAGGTCACATATGTCTCTCTCTTTTTTATTTGTCTTCCAATTGTCCAACTCATATGAAGTTAATCCTAAGACCTATACATCTTTGAGAAATTTGTTTGCAACTGTTCATAGGTCCAGAATGTATAATGGGAACTGAAAAGTAAAAAGCAGACACTGATTTCTTAATTCTTGTTGCTTTAGAAAACCATCAAAGATTTCTGATAAAAGAGCTCTCCACCAAAAGTTAATTTGAAACCATTCTAAACAGAACATAGAACAAATAGTATAAGCTTAATTAGTTCTAATTTTAAAATATCCAGTTTCTGGATCCATCTTTTTCTGCTTATCTTTCAGAGAATATGTCACAAACAGCATGCTTCTACCTTTTTTTTTTTTTTTTTTTAAACCACAATTACTCTTCCCTAGGTAAATAATGTAAAAAACCAAAAAAAGTTATCTTTATCAAGAGAGCTGTTGACTTTGTGGCTTGGTTGGTGGGATGGTTCACTCAATTTGGATGATCCATGATGACAGGAATTCCCCTTCCAGTCAAGAGGGCAACAAGAAATATTCCAAGTTTCTAGGTAACTTTGATATTGTTCATCATATCCAGTGTATCTAGCAGGAAAACTCATAGAACTAAATCAGTCCCTGGATTTCCATCCATATTGACTTCTGCTTCTCACCTTCAGAGTTGCTCCTGAAAACTTTTGTGGATATTATTACTGTCATCAATAAAGAAATATAATCTGAATTTTATGTTTCCTAACTAGCCCTATATCATTTATGCCCTATATTAAGCAAAAAGTATCCCTGTTCCTCCAAAACTCTTCTAAATATTCTGGGAAGAGAAGAAGTGATGGAAACCCTATTGTTGTTCACCCAGTTATGACAAATGTCTGGCTCTTTGTAATGATTTCCCAAATGCTTTCATTTCCTTCACAGGAACAATAAAGCAAGCTGAAATAAAGGCTTTGGCATTCATATCTGGGGAAAAATGCATTACTGAAATTAAAAACAGTGTTATGGAAAAAGATACTTGTATAAATTGTTTCAAGTAATGAGCACCATTACAGCAAAGAATTTAATGTCATGGCAGAAATATGAAGTAATCTGAATGTAATGGAGCTGGCCTAAACTAGAAAACAGATTCAAACCCATCATATTCAAATCCAAGCATAAATGCATAGCAGAATAAGAAGCACTCTAGGTTCAAATTCAGCTGCGAGATAGATTCCTTAAATACTAAATGGTGTTATAGTAATGATATTTTAAAATGCAAAGGTCTATGGAGAAAAAAACTAAGTAAAATGAATTAACATACCAAAATCAAGTCTGGAATACACTCTAAAGCTTTAGTGCAGATCATCTGTGAAATATAAGTTTAAAAAATAAAAGTAACTACATTTCATCAGTCTTACATAAGTCCTTTTACTTCCATAAGTTTCTTTTGTTTGTTTTTTTTTCCTTTGCAGTTTTATTTTTACTATGTCATACATAGAATTAAATAACTAAGGATATTCACAAATTGTACTGAAAGCTATAAAGGGATGGGGCAAAAGAAATAAGAATTTTTTAAAAAAGGAAGCAGTGTTTCACACTCCTACAAAGACCTTTGGCTATACTGAAGAAATGAATCATGAACTAACATTAGTATCCTCAAAGTACATCAAATTAACACTTGAGATTATAAAATTACCCTGACTTCTATATGAATGCTATTCAAAATAATTTTAAAAAGAAAACTTTAGGATTTCAGGATTTTAGCAAAAGACTATGAGCCTAAAAATCATCTTCACAGCCTTTCTTTGGACACTTCTAGTAGTTTTATGTCCTTCTTATATTGTTGCACCCAAAGTTACACACAGGACTCGAGATAAGGATTTACCAGTGCAGAGCAGAGTGGGACAATCTCCTCCCTTGACTGGCTGGTGATGCCTTGCTTGACGCCCCCAGGACACAGCTGGCCCTCCTGGCTGCCAGGGCCCTGCTGACTCACATTCAACTTGCCATAAGCCAGGATCCCCAGGTCCCTTTCCATGGCAAGGCTTTCCCCAGTCTGTATATACATCTAGGGTTGGCCCATCTCAGGTGCAGAATCTAGCGCTTGCCCTTGTTAAGCTTCACGTGGATGGTGATTAGTCAGCCCTCTAAATTGTTCAGGTCTCTCCCCGTCTTTGAGGGAGTCAACAGTTTCTCCCAATTTAGTGTCATCATAAACTTAGTGTATGTATTGGGTCTGTGTGGTCAGGTTTTGGTTGCAGCAGGGCTACAAGGGTGACTTCTGTGAGAAGTTGCCAGAATCTTCCCCTGTGTCTAACAGAACCAATGCCAGCTGGCTGCAGTACGGACCCACTGCTGGCCAAGTCTGAACTAATCAGTGATTGTAGTAGCACCTCTATGATAATATTTTTAAGAAGGGAAAAAAAGTTATTGCACAGAAATAATTGTGCTCAGAGAAGAGCAGAGTGAGAATATGTGGGAGGAACAACTCTGCAGACACCAAGGTCAGTGAAGGAGACCCACACTGGAGCAGGTGGATGATTAAAAAAAGGCCATGACCCCGTGGGAAGCCCATGCTGGAGCAAGATATTCTTAAAGGATAGCACCCCATGGAAAGGGACCGACACTGGAGCAGTTTGTGAGGAACCATGGGATGGACTCATACTGGAGAAGTTTGTGGTAGGCACCTCACTCTGGAGCAGGAGAAAGACTCCCCTCCTTGAGCAGCAGCAGAAACACCTTATGAACTGACCATAACCCCCACTCCCTGTCTCCTTGGTCCACTGTGGGGGGAGAAGCTGGAGCCTAGGGAAAAGGAAGGAGTGGGGGAGGTGTATTTCAGTTTTATTTAATACTTCTTATTATCCTGCTATGATTTTTTTTTTGTAATAAATTAATATCCCCATGTTTTGCCCATGACAGTAACAAATGAGTGTTCTCTCCCTGTCCTCAGCTCATGAACCATTTGTTATATTTTCTCTCCCCTGTTCAGTTGCGGAGGGGAGCAGTAGAGTGGCTTAGGTGGGCACTCCAACTTTGGCAACCAGCCAAGGTCAACCTATCACGTATACTGTCAAGTCCTGGATCCAAGATATGGAAAAGAACTAGGCCTAAGATGGAGCCCTGCAAAATTCCACTAGTGACTGGTCACCAGCCTGATGGAACCTCATTTACACCCTTTGTGCCCAACCCATGAGCTTGTTGCTCACTGTATAGCTTGATATGTGTGTCAGACTCTGGCCAAAGTTTTAAAGAAAATTTAACAGTGAAGAACACTGCAATATATCTAAAGGATCAATACAGTTGATCAAAAAGGCAAAAGCAGAAACCCGTTTTGGTGCTTCTATAACACTACCTTTCGCACGCACAGTAAAGCCCCAGGCTGTGTTTTTCCCTGTGCTTTATGGCCTTCCTGGCCCCACTTAGGAGCCTCCAGGCATGTCTGTAAGGATTTTATCACTTATGGTGAAGGAGTTACCTCATGACAGACAGATAAAGAAAAAATCCACAGCCCTCTGCATGGGAACAAATTTCTTCCCATGTTAAGGCTTTTGCCTGGCAGCAAAAGTTTCCTTGAGCTAACCTCTCCCATCTCAGTATTTCTTTCAAAGGTTTTCTACACCTACACTCACCCACCATATGATGTATTTATCCAGCTGTGTGCTGGACATGAGAATGTGGGAGCAGGAGATGTCACTGTTTCATCCACCCACACTAAGTCACCACTCTAGGGCAAGCTGCTGGTTCCACATAGGTCTCAGTGCCTCTCCAGTGGTTTCTCTGGCTCTAGAAATTCACCCTACTTGCCATGATCCTCTGCTCTCTGCAGGTTGTGCCTGCACGGGAGCTGTTCACCCCTGCAAGTGATGGTTTGTGCCCATATTTAAATGTTAATAAAAGTTTCAAAGTAAATAACTATCACAATGTTTTACTTAGTCCACCTTTATACCTGAGCATATAGCTGCAGTGTATGCAGCTGATAGTACTGGTTGAGCACCCTTATGCCAGAATACAGAAGTGACAGAAGCACCTTTGGTAGAACTCTTTGTTTCATGTTTTATTCTTTCAACATATTCATGTCTGAGAGTTATTTCTCTCACATATTCTCACTCCCCTCTTCTCAGGCTCCAATTGTTCCTGAACAGCAACTTTTTTCCCTTCTTAGATGAGAGGTGCTACCACTGTCAGTGATGGGGTCTGCCTTGGCAGTGGCAGGTCTATCCTGGAGCTGTCTGGCATTGCCTCCATTGGACATGGGGGAAGCTTCTCTCAGCTTCTTGGAGAAGCCATCCCTGTAGCCCCTCCACTGCCAAAACCTTGCCACGCAAACCTCATGTAGACACATAAAGTGCTTGTTGGTTTCTTAAGAGGATTGTAAGAATTATTATTGCATTATTATTATTATTATTATTATTATTATTATTATTATTATTACTGTTTAAATGTGATGTTTGTTTGCAGCCGGAAATTTAGGAAGTCATGGTTTCTTAATTTCAGAAATGTTTGCAGGGTACAGACTTTGTACCTGTTTCCTGATAATGCCTATGTCATAGATCAGTCAGATGTAGAACCATAATGCTGCATTAGTTTTCCATCACAAGCACTATTCATGTTCTGTATCTTGTTACACATATACGTTATTATTCAATGGGATTAAATACCCTATTAGAGGGATAAATTTATTAAAAACATCTGTCACAAAGTATAAAGTGCTTGATTTTTCATCTCTAACTTGCAAGCTGGACTCCAAATCATTACTGATTGTTGATTTGTAAAATAAATACTTTTAGTAATATTTTAAATCCATTAGAATCACAATAGAAAGCAATCATGTAGTGGGCCTTCAGAATAAGTACCATTATTTTTTATGTTTCTTACTGTAATTATTTAAGAACAGATTAAAATTTATTTAGAAAGTACAGTAACAGCAAGAATATGGGGAATAAAACTAGTGAAATTTGGACTAAAATCAGTCAATGTTTAACTTTTTAAAAAATTTTAACAAATTAAAATAACATTTGTTAATAAGCACAGGGCATATTTCTAAAACGTATGCTAGTTGCATACATGTGCATTCTTTAAGGATGTTGGGGTGAAGTTTATGTTACCATTGTGTTACTGTGTTAGCATTGACCATGTTGTCTGGCCTTCTGAATATCTTCCTTTTCTAATGATACAAAAACTGGTTTTTTTAATTTATATCATTAAGTGGGAAGCACTGTAAATTTACATTAGCTAAAGTATAGTCTAATTAACATAAATCGAACTCAGTTATAGAGATTAGATTTCATTCATTGCATTATTCATCTAACTAGTGTCACAGAATGACAAGAAATGTATTCACATGAATAGAACTCAGGTTACTAGGTATGTTAACAATGCACAGACACTGTCTGCAGTTACATAATATTTTATGATCTTCTCATTCTACACATTCTTGCAAGTTATTCAGAATATTTAGGCATTAAGGGTTACACAAATTTAGGATTATATGCAGCACTTCTCAGGAAGCACTCAGAGATCATTATAGAATGTTTTTCTTTGATTCATTTGACCATCCAGTGAAACTTGTATTCATTAATGTTTGACCATGGAGGTCCCACCTACAGTCCATTAATGCCTGCTGTACTAAAGCCAGTCATAACTAGTCTGCAAGGCTTTCTTAATTGCCACATTAGAACTATTCGTTACCCATCTCATAATATATCTGTACACGTATTCTCGAGTCTTTAAGAAGGATATCATTCTACACTTTTTTTTTTTTTAATCACAATAGAGGGGACTTTTAAATAGTGTATAACAGTACTATATTGATCTACTAAAATCCAGTCATTTAGCTCATTATTTGGAGAAGCTATGATTTAAAGAAACATTAGACATTCTTTTCTCCCTTGTCCTTAACACATATCCGAATCTCTTTGATTCATTCAGGTTACAAAGTTAGGAAGATGTAGGTTCAAGCCTGTTATGGGGTATAAATCACCTTCCTATGAATGTAAGGATTTTACTGCAGCATTTGCAAACTAAAAAGCCTGACATTTATACAATAACACATGCATAATTTTGCACTTTCATGTCCTATGCTTGAGATGAAAGTAAATTTAAAACACAAGGTCAGAGAAATATCTGCAAATGCCACTAAAAAAATAAAGCAAAAAGGTTAAGACCAACGATAGAAAGCAACTTAGCATTTTTCTAGTCTGCATAACATTCAGAATTTAATGTTCATTTTCACACAGAATCAGGGAAAGAGGTAACAACTCCTTCTGAAAGATAAATTCTAGGTAGAGAAATTTTTTCACTCATTTAATGACTGCCATTGTTCATTGGCCAACAAAACAGTTGGAGCCACTGTCTCAGGATCACAATGTATGCTATATCTGATAGATGGTATGACCAGAAGAATGTCAGTCACAGCAGGAAAGACACTGAACAAATTGTCAGCACGATTAACGTACAAGTTGTCAACAGCATCTGGGTTGCTGTGCAGAAGAATGATGGACAACAGATGTTTCCAGAAATGTTCCCATCTGCCCTGAGCATACATCCCCTGTGGAGCAGTAGGTTGCAATAGCTACAAGAGACCATCCTGCTCTAATTTTTCAAGTTTGATCCTCCTTCCTATAAAATACTCACCCAAAGTATGACTTCACCAACATACAATTACTTACTAAATTATTACCCACTAAAATTCTGTCTTCCTGCTACTACAGAAAACTGGCATGAATATCCCAAGATGGTTAAATCAAAGTGGTCAGTAGTGACTATAGTACTTTCAGATGTCTAAACAATATTTCAAGTGTAAATGTGCTTTTTTATCTTTTCACCAAATCCTGCTTACACTAATAAATGCATAGCAAGTAGATAGACAGTGTCTCTAACAACTCCCTAATTCTAAACTATTTTTAAAAAAATTATAGGAAAAAAAATTATTTTCCTCTCTTCAGAAGAACAGCCTTGTGTTTTTCTCAGAATTGTTCTTTATAATATATATATGTATTAGCAAAAAAAAAAATCAAACTCTCACTGGTTTTATATATATATACTTATAAATATGTTTGTGTGTATCTATACACATACACATAAACATATACGTACATATATATGTATATGCATACACCTATATACAGAAAAAGAAGGAATTCAGCTTAAAAAGCTGTACTGGAGTGATAGAGAGAATGGTGAAAATATATGACAGTGGAAAAAAAAAACCAGTCATCAACATCTTCTTGAATACTACCTATTTTGTCCTTATTGCAGTCCTAATAATCACTTAAAGTTTCTCTAAGCTGTTTAATATTTCTTACTGCCACGTAACAGATACATAACACTCTGATAAATAGTCAGTTATTTTTTATGTATATAGTAAACTAAAATGTCATGCAATAAAAATACTAAGTATTCATGAAAGAAACAATTTAAATTAGGAATTTTGAAAATATTATCTCTAGGTGACAACTCTATGGAAATAGCTAGCTTATGTGTTCTCTTTGGCAACAGAGCTGATATCGAAAATTCCTATCACCAGCTATCTGCTCCTGCTCAGTTAGGTCCAGTTATAAACTGCTTGGGAAGCCCATTCCATAAAGTGCTGGCAACTTGTTAAACATGGAGAAGGAGGGAGAATGGTATGTTATTGAAAACTATTGTGTGTAAAAGCTGAATACTTTCAGTGGGAGGACCTGTAATGCAAGTAAAAGATGAAAAAAGGAAAAAAGCATCACAAAAGCTATTTATATCTGACTTTAAAGTAGAATTTTTATTAGGTAAGATGATTCGAAGATTCTACAGAATATGTTAAAATTAGAAAGTGCCTATCTAGTATGTCATCCTGCTTCACTGAAGTTGTTTTTTTCTTAATATGACTTTTTTTACTTGCACTGGAAGTACAAATTTAAGAAACTCCCCTCCTTCCACAGAGCATGAGAGCAATACTTGGTATTTAATTTTTCTTAGAATTTATGAAGAAAACAGAGGCGTAATGGAAACATTTATGTGAAATAATACTGACATAAAATAGGCATTTTCAGATGAGGGAATGTTAATGCAAAATAAAGCTGTCGATTTACTAAGGCGATTACTCTTTTTTCTTCCCCTCATACAGTATTAGCTAAGTAGTGATGGTCTTTAAGAAAAGAAATCAAAATGTTGCTTCTCATACATTTGAAATAGAGAACAAGTGATAAGTAATAATTGGAAATCCAGAATATAAGACAAATGCTTTAATCTCAGAATACAAACAAGCTCCTGAACAATTTGTATGTTAGCTGGTAGACAAATAATAGCATAACTTAGCAATGTCAAGTAAGAACATAACATGCACTGGAAAAAGCATTGTAAATGTATGTAGTAAATTACACTGTTATTTGCAAAATCTAATCCTGCATTGCAAAACACACATCATATAAATGTATGATTATTACATCAAAAAAATTTACATAAAATTACTGAATAGTTTACTTGGAAGGAGTAAACAATTTGCAGTCTTCCTCACTGCCTTTAAACACAGTCTTCCTGGTTTTGTCTTCATGGACACTGATACATACTCTGACATCAGAGTATGTATATAGGTACAGCATTTCAGCAAAAAAAAAGCCTCTCTGTACTGGGTCTGGCTGGGATGGAGTTAAGTTTCTTCATAGCTGCCCATATGGTGCTGTGCTTTGCATTTGTGCCTAAAACTTTCGATAACACACCAGTGTTTTGGCTCAGCAGTCCTTGCACAGCATCAGGGCTTGCTGTCTTTCCACTTTTCCCCCCACAGCAAGCAGACTTGGGCACAAGAGGTCAGGAGGGGACACAGCCAGGACAGCTGATCCAAACTGGCTAAAGGGATATTCCAGACCATAAGCTGTTGTTCTCAGCAACAAAAGCTCATAAAAAGGGGGAGGAGGAAGGATTTTCACAGTTTTGCTCTTTTCCCAAGAAACATTACAGAAGTCCCTGCTTCCCAGGAAGCAGCTGGACATCTGCCTGCTGGTGGGAAGCTGTGAATAAATTTCTTATTTTGTTTTGCTTGCAAACACAGCTTTTTCTTTCTTTATTAAACTGTCATTATCTCAGTCCATGAGCCCTATCACCTTCCTTTGATTTTCTCCCCAACCCAAGGGAGAGGGGAGTGATCAAGAGGTAGAGTGGATGTCTGGCCTCTGTCCAGGTTCAACTCACTACTCAGATAAGAATCAGGAAACAATAGAATTTATAGTTTTTATCCCTCTAGGTTTTTTATTTACTGTATCTTCAACTGCAAATTTTGTGGTGTTTTTCTATTAAATCTACAATCATAAATCCAGGTGTTTCTTTTTATTATACCTAACAGTTTATCCCTGAGACTAAACTAAAGTAAACAATTAATGTACATTAAATCAATATGCTACATCTGTTTATTAAAATGAAAAAAAAAACATTTGTGGAACAGTGTAGAAAAAGCTGTGGGTGTTTCACATTTCCAAGGGTCCACAAAACTTTTGCATTCAATATTGTTTTCTAATGTAGCAGCTAAAAAATGGAAATCACTTATTTTTATAGCAAAACTGGATGGAAAGCAGTAATGTCAGCTACAAGTTGGATCCTACAGTTGCAGATGATGGAAAAATAGAGATAAGTGTGTAAAAAATGTGCACTTCCTTCCAAAGATTATTTCACCTCCTTCCGTCAACTGCATTGCCTGTTAAAACATCTCTTGCTCACTTTTCATGCACTTCATTCATACACTCACCATATGATAAATCTTTGCAAATTACACTTTTTGTGCCTATACCACTATTTATGATCCATTAGAATATTATTCCAGGATTAAGATGACTGTTGCACTTATGCAGTTGATGGCATCTTCTGTGCATGCTGGTCTACAGGTCCTAGAGTAACAGCAGATAGACAAGGAGATCTGACAACAAAAAGAGTTGGAAGTTGGGATAAGAAATGTGTGTGGGAAAACATGAGTTATGTATAAGAATTAAAACAAAGATGGCAGCACCTTAAGACACCTGAAACAGAGGTAATTATAAAAGATTTCCAACATACATAGCACCACTGTCTCTGATCCAAACCAAACAAGTACCTGGAAAACTAATGAATAAAAGATACAAGACTAGCAGAGTAAATATGGTTGAGTATCTTGCAGTAGCCATTGGAAGGGTTGTTAGTAAAGAATGCAACATTTATTCTCTTTTGCTCCAAGACCCTTTCATGACAAATGGCCTTATGCTCAACAGTGTATGCACTGGTGTTGTGACTATTGTAGGGATCCCTGCTCAAATCTGTTCTGGATGCAGATGGTATTCCTCAGACTTAACTGACAGATAATCAAACAGATGCCCTTCCGATCCTTTTTGCCTTTCCTCCTCCTGTACTTGATGAGAAACCTGATTTGAATCATTACTAGAACTAATCAATTTGTTGTCAAATTGGCAAACAAGTTTTTCCTTAAATGGAGACAGCTTGTAGGTTAGAAAGGAGCCCTCACAGCAATAGCCCTCTTCTGTGAGCTTTGAACTATCTCCTTTCTGAGCTAGTTCTAAAGATTTGTCTGGAAAAAAAAGCAGCAAAGAAGAAAAAGGCTCTAGGTATGAACTGCAAATACCAACTTGGTACAGATCCATACAAAACATTAATGTCAAAGGCTCAGAGTCCTGATGGGCATCAGTGATGGCTGGTGACCCTCAAGAGTCTCAGTTGGGATGAGTGTTATTTAATATCTTCATCAATGATGTAGAAAAAGGGATCAGGTGCATCCTCAGGAAATTTGCAGATGACACCAAGCTGAGGGATACCCCTGAAGGATGGGATGCCATCCAGAGGGAACTGGACAAGCTTGAGAAGTGGGCCCATGAGAACCTCATGAGGTTCAACAAGGCCAAGTGCCACGTAATGCATATGGGTCAGAGCAACGCCCACAGGCTGGGGAATGAATGAATCAAGAGCAGCCCTGCCAAGAAGTACTTGGGAATGCTGGTGGATGAGAGACTGGATATGAACCAGCAGTGTGGACTTGCAGCCCAGAAAGACAATCATAGCCTGATTACATCAATAGAAGCATGGCAAACAGGTCAAGGGGGGTGATCCTACCCCTCTACTCCACTCTCCTGAGACTCCAACTGGAGTACTGTGTTCAATTCTGGGGTCCCCAGCAAGGGGTCTACAAGAATCTAAAGAGGAACTATGTACAAGGGCATGCAGTGATAGAACAAGGCAGAATTCCTTCAGACTGAGAGTAGTTTTAGACTGGATATTTGGAAGAAATTTTTCACTGTGAGGGTAGCAAGGCACTAGCACAGGTTGCTCAGAGAAGTTGTGGATGCTCTATCCCTGCAAGTGTTCAAGGATGATATTCAAGAAAGTGTTCAAGGCTGGATGGGCCTTTGAGCAACCTGGGTCACTGCCCACAGCAGCGGACTAGAACTAGATGATCTTTAAGGTTCCTTCCAACCTAAACTATTCGGTGATTAATAATCTTAATCAGAAATCATAAACAGAATTCTGCAGTTTTTCACATATCCCACTGGTATCAATAAAGATATAAAACAAAGAAGGAAGGATACAGAAGACTGTAAATATCTGCTGGATCCATGAAACTGCTGATATAGCTTAAACAGGCATTTGTTGAGTCCTCATATTTCTCACAAAACATATTGTTGATTTTCAGCATTTTAAATAAGAGCTAAAATAAAGCACTTGTGACTTTTGAAAATGTGGAATAGAAACATTTCTGACATTTCAATTTACAGATGAAATAAACCATAATGCACAAAATATTTCAATGTATTGTTAAATTGCTCATTTATGTCCATTTGCTAGAAAAAAAATGCACATTTAAAATTATAGAGCAGCATGTAACATTATTATGTCAAAAAGCATAATTTTCTAGATTGCATTTTATACTCAGTTTTAAAATCTGTCATGCCTTAATTATCAGTGACCTATCTGATAGACCACAAAATTAAATGGCTGAGGTGGGCGTGGAAAGCTGTACATCGGCATACATAGATCATCATGTCTTTTGATCACTACACTGAACAGTGCAATGAGATTTATTTATTTTTATTTACAATCAGTTTATTTCAAGTGCATGGTTCATTTAAATTTCCAGTTATTTCGGAGATACAGTCTTCACTTTTTAGATAAGTTTGCATTAGGCACTTAAGATGGAAATAGACATTGGTAGTATTCAGACTACATGCTGAAATGTACTTTAAATTGCTATTAAATAAGAACATTAGTTAGTAATGTTCCTCAACACCAGAAACTTTCAGTTTTACCAGATCATTGTAAAACCATGCTTTAAAATCTTTACATACAATGACACTAGGAAAAGCTTCTGTCATCAGTCCATGTCTCTACAATTTTTATTCCCAGAGAGTTTATCATATTACAAGTTCAAACAGTGAAATATTCTCTTTTCTAGTCCTAATGTTTTTCTGAACTGATATGAGCAGGATCCAATGCTGCTGTGTGAATTTCAGTTTCAGCTGAATTTCAGGTTTTAGGGGTTTGCCATTCCACTATATTTTCCTTTTATTACTGAAAAGTATTGTAAATTATTCATATTCCTGTTGTACAGTTCTTTAACTGAGCCTCCATATTTTCTTTCCTGTCAGTTTCCATATTGAATTTCAACAATTGGAATTAGTTTTCACATTATCTAAAATCAGTCTTGTGCTCTTCCTTTTTTTTTCTTCATAGCTTGTAAAATATATGCTCTAAACAACAATTAGTTTAGCAAAACCAAACTAATCTTCCTCTGTATATCTGTTCTTAAAGCTCCCTTTTAATTCTGCTGGTTATTCCTATTAAGGAGCAGAAAAAACACCCCAAGCATTAGAAAACAGTGAGGCATCAATTATTCATTTGTAGTCATACTGAAAAATATTTTAACTTATGCTTCCTGGTCATTTTGTTTATTTGCTTGCTTAGATTGCCATATCATTGCCCGGGTTGGTTTTGGTTTTGCTTTCAGCAATGTACTACTCAAATAAAATAGCTCTCACTAAAATAATGCTGAGTAGCTCTGTTTCCTACTGTACTGTTGCAGTGTATCTGCAATATATAAGAAAAACAGAAGTTCTAAGGTTTAAGTGAAATGCTTCAAGATGGCTTTTGTAGTTTTTTTGCAAACTCACTGTGTCTTCTTCCCAAAATCCCCTGTAACAACTGTTATCTGTACGCAAGAATGTCCTGGGAAGATATTGGGAGGTCTTCTCATCAGCCTTTTTAACCCCTTCCCCTTTTTGCTATTGGAAGATTCTGTAACCCCCCTGAGACGTCTCATTGGTGGTCCTACAACCCTAAAACCCATATAAACCTGTACCCCACAACAAACTTTCTCTTTCGCTTGTCCCTCTGCTGTGGTCTCTGTGTGGGTCCTGGCCAGGCTCATGGGGACCACGTGGCAGGGGGGAGGGGGGGAGCAGTTCCCCCTTCAGATAATGGGCTAAACCCCAGGATCTGAAGCCCCCCGATCCCAATACAGCCATCGCACTGTACCACTGTGAGGTTAAAACCTAGACTGCCTGCAAGATCTTAACATGTTGACGTCAGTTAACTCTAATTTCATCAATATGTGTTAAACATAATATTTAACAATTTTTTAAAATTGTTTCTATTATGTCTGTAGCCCCATCAGTTACCAACAGAGTATCTTGACACGTGCAAGTTCAGTTCTGAAAAGCAGAATCATTCAGATTTTACCATGAAGTGTTCTGTTGTGATTTATTGATGGAAATATCTATGATGTTGAACTACATGCTGGCTTTATTTTATATGGTATTTTTACACCTTCTAGGAATGATCCAAACAAAGAGAAAACACTTTTAACACTTTAGGCCTTAATGCTACTGAGAACTCTCTTTTCTTGTACCGCATTTAAGGTTACAGTAAGGATAACCTATCTCCCCTCAGGTGGAGTTAAGCTTCATCCAGAACTCTCAGAACAAAACAAACATTTAAAGCAGAGCAGTGCCCTAACAATTAAGTAATTTTAATTGTGTTGTTCAATAAGTGTTTCTGACAAACATTCAACAGTTACACAGAGTAATAAGGACCTGGAGAGGATCCTGTCAGCCTGACTTTCGTGCCTGAGAATATTATGGAACACATCACTTTGAGTGTGATCACACAGTACGTACAGGACAACGAGGAGATCAGGCCCAGCCATCACGGGTTTAGGAAAGGCAGGTCCTGCTTGATCAACCTGATCTTCTTTTATGACCAGTGGACGTGTCCAGTGGATGAGGGGAAGGCTGTGGATGTGTCTACCTGGACTTCAGTAAGGCCTTTGATACTGTCTCTCATGTCATTCTCCTGGAAAAGCTGGCAGCCCAGGGCTCGGACAGGGGCACTGTGTGCTGGGTTAAGAACTGGTTGGAGGGCCAGGACCAGAGAGCGCTGGTGAACGGGGCTGCATCCAGCTGGCAGACAGTCGCTACTGAGGTTCCCCAGGGCTCCATATTGGGGCCAGTCCTGTTTAATACCTACACTGATGATCTAGAAGAGGGGATTAAGTCACCTCATATTTAATTTAATTGAAAATACCAATTTAGTATGTCAGATTTCAATAAATATTATTGTCTTTATTTTATTCCAATTCAATCAAGGTTTCCTCAATGTCAACAAATAATTGGGTCTTAAGATTCAGCTTTAACTTTAATAGCTACAATATTTATACAATACTATCTTTTTTCTCCCATTAGGATTTTATGTATTTAAACCTAGCAAATTAACAAGAACTGCAGAAGACTAAAAATAGCCTCTGATAATCCTATAAAAATTGATGAAGGTGTTGTCTTCTATTATGCTAGACCTTAACCTGTTATAAAATATCAGAAGGCTTTAAGAAGTCAGGGAAAATAATTGTATTTTTCCTCACTATACTGAATTCCCTTTGTAAGATCTGCAAGATGAAGAATAATGATTGTAATTCATTCACATTATTATATTATGAATTAAAGTGAACACAGGTGTGTACGGCTCACCTACATTTCACCATTTCTCAAACAGGTTGAGAATGGCAGCTTAAATCCTTGACAGTTCTTTGCACACCAGAACACAAGAAATTCTTATTTAGTAGTTAATGTCTTGGAAATGACAAGAGAGCCGAATTAGCCATAAGAACCATCAGCTATATGCTGGCAGAAACACTGATTTTAAATCTTTTTTGTGGAACTACTGCATCACATTAAATGCACAGTTATTTTCAATAATTTGTGTTTGTGTGTCAAGCAGTATGCTAAAGAAATGAGTTTCAAAGATGAATTTTCAGAGATGAATTTTTTCATCCTTTAACACTGTCTTTTAAGTAGTTTTTACAAGGTTTTACAGGAATTGTGTCCAGTGGAAAATCTTAGATCCTGTGTGCCAAATGCAAAACTTAAATGCAAGATTGTACTGATATTGGCCTGGATAAAGTTAATTTTCTTTGTAGATGCTCATATAGTCCTATGTTTTGGATTTTTCACCAAACCAGTGTTTTGTTTTAACCTATTGCTGAACAGCACCTACACAGAGTCAAAGCTTTTTGTGTTTCACACATGGCCCCACCAGCAAGTAGATGGAGGGTGTACAAGATGCTGCACAAGATGTCAGCCAGGAAAGCTGACCACAACTGATCAAAGAGATAACCCACACCATACAGCACCACACTCAGCAATAAAAGCTGAGGGAAGAAGAAGAAAGGGGGTCATTTGGACTTACAACATTTATCTTCCCAGGTAACCATTACATGTGACGGAGTCCCGAACACCGTGGGAAATGGTGAATAAGTTCCTTGTTTTGCTTTGCTTGCATGTGTGGCTTCTGTTTTCACTAATAATCTTTATCTCATCCCATGAGATTTCTCACTTTTTATTCTTCTGATTCTCTTCCCCATCTCACTGAAGGTGGAGTGTGCAAGCAGCTGTGTGAGGCTTAGCTGCCTACCAATATCAAACCACAATGAAGATGAAACCATGCATCATTAATTTTCACAGAACCACAGAGGGACCCACAAGGATCATCGAGTCCAACTCTTAAGTGATTCCTCTATGGGGATCAAACCCACGACCTTGGCGTTATTAGCAACATGCTCTTTCCTCTTTTCTAAAATATTATAAATATTTTCTTAATATATAAACCATATTTTCACTTCTGCAGGTTAAACACATTCCCTTTTTCTGTACAGTACAGTAAACCAGATTATGATCTGTGTTTTGTTTATCTTTGAAACCCATTTCTTCAGCATTCTACTTGATCTGTGAACAGAAACTGAAAAAACAGCTTTTTTTTTTTTCACCAGCTGCCTTCATGGATTTAAAATGTTGTCATTCTGTACCTGATGAAGTCTTCTACTCATTAGGATAAAAACCTCCAATTAGTTCATACCTACCTTAGTTTTCAGAGTTTCTAACTTCCTCCTTTTTTTCCATATTTGCAATGGATTTGTATCCTTTGTTGAAATTGTGAATCTATATCATATTTTTCCAGAAGAAGATGAAGTTATTTAATCTCTGGAATAAGATCTGAAATTGAATTCTAACAAGGTATCCTAAAACAATCTTTGTTGACTACAATTACCTCATGAGTCAGCATCTTTTTCATCCAGGAAGAGGTAACTTCGTGAATCATTTAATGATGAGTAATGTAATAATGAATGTAATTATGATTTAATAAAAAACCCCTTTTTTTTAAACAAAGAGAGGTTTTAATTTCTAAGTGTCAACATTATTAAAAGATAACTTTTTGAGATAAATGATTGCACTTCCCTCCTTCTCACTGGAAAGCACTAGGCTTTGTCAAAACATTAGTTAATTATAAGGTATATATTTGCCCTCCTGGCAAATTTTTCCTTCTGAAGCTAACTGTCTGCCTTCTGTGATATATTTTTGTAAAAAATACACTGCATATGGAAGTTACAGCAAAGGAAGGATATCAGGGTTGCATCAAGTTGGTTTGACATAAGAAATGCAGAATTCATGCCATTTCATTAGCAACCATGAGACTGAAGCAGGTATCATTAAATTGCTGAGAGCTAAAAAACTGCCAACTCAGAGAGAACACAGGTGTGTGAGTTATGCATTTTGCTCATATCTCGGTTGAAGGAGTACAAATAGTGTAATATATTATCAGCTTGCAGTAAACACTGTAATGATCATATTCTTGCTGAGAAGAGAGGATTCGGAGAAAAATGAGTCTTCAATGTTCAAGTAAACAGATTAACTCTAATAATGGATACTGAAAGCATTATTTTCTCTTAAATATGCCAGAGGTAAAGTGTTTGAGTACCAGAAGTCATCAAATCAAGTGTAAATGACACATTTCATATGCACTGACCTCTAAATCATCACACTACTTATAAAAAAAAAAAAAAAGAAGTAAATACCTGAGTGTTGGTTTGGAAACTACCATTTAGGCCTTTAGCTAAGCAGCAATTTAACAGATGATTATATGCCTCAAAGGGCTTTCTTCAGCATCTTTATCATGTAATTGGAAGATGAGGACAGAATCTTTATCTTTTTCCTTTTCTCCTGTCTGCAAAGAAGAAACATAACTATGAGTTTAAATGTTGTATCAAGTAATCATTTATTTTTGCTTCAAATTTCCAACTGCAAAGATATTTGTAAATTTGCATGTTATAGCACAGTAGGATACATTGTAGTTATCCCTAGCTGCTGTTTTATGTTTATTTTTCAATATGATAATGCAGAAAATAAAATATTAAAGAAAAATGAGATCTTTATATGTTCAAGCCAGAGGAGGAACATTTCAGCTCTGAGCCCTTTTTTAAACTGCACCAGAAGTGACATTTTAGAATAGCCTTTTCAAGAGTATTTGTGGCATACATGAGCTTTTAGATTTAAGCTGCCATGGCCTAGATCTCTGAAAAGCTTTAAAGTGAAGTTGCATGTTCTTTAACCACCTTCAAATTTAAAGGAGAAACAAACACCACATAAAACCAGCAAACCTGGGAGGTGAAAATCTGAGTGCATTTTTAGTGAGTGAATGTCGTTGTGGTGCGAGATTTCATGTATATAATTACTACTAGGAAAACATCTTTACCATCTGAGATGGCAAAACATACAGATTAAACCTTTTTATTCCGTGGAAGTCATCTCTTCTCCTAAACATGAGCTTCAGTTCTACCTTGCTTTCAGTAATATAATACTGAAGTTGTTGTTTTAAGGTCTAGATTCACACAGTTTTTAAATCAAAAGAGGTTTATTTAACTTTCATATAAAGGCCTGAGTTTTTATTTTCACTAGGTTCAGAAGAGTTAAAAAATCGATGTTTACCTCTCTTTACATCATTCTCTGCTTAAGAGATTATTAGCTGAAGTGTATGCTAAAAAAAATTTATCTTTGGACAGAAAAAGGAAATACAATGTACATGGAGTATTGGTATATGCTGAATAGATATGTTGGCTTTTTTCCCTTATCAATGAATTAAAGCAGTAGTAGCAACATAGTAGTCACTTACCAGTACATATCATGCAGTCTGGATATAGAATCTCCATGAACTAATTAGATTGTGTAATTTCCATTAAGTATACTCCTCATTCATCAAAATATATTTGAATATCTTAGCCCATTAAAATGAAATTTTATTTTCATTTGATCATTCAAGAACAATTCCAGTGTAATTGACATTCTATTAAAAAAGAGCAGGGAAGTGTATTCCATTATGATTATTACTAGTAAGAAGATAAAAAAGAAGCTATCACTGAGAGTTCTCAGATATTTTATCACTTAGGCAACATTCATGAATTTTAAGTTAAGCAAACAAAAATTACAACAAAAACTGCAACAAAAATTACTAGCAAAGAATCTAATACGCTAATCCAAATTGCTAGACCCAAATTCTAACAAATGCAGATTCTGCCGAAGTTGTCATATTCCTTCAGGGAATATTCATCATGAAAAGCATGAGGACTGGATTACTGGATTCATAGGTAGCTATTCTGTCTATATAATCTCTTTGCATATTTGACTGAAATGTTCTTTTATCCTGTTACATTCTGACATCATTGACATCTAACAGAAAAAGGACTAAATGCTGATCCTGAGTTTTAATTTTAAACTGGTGGATAAGTGATGGACAGGTGATTCAATTAATTTTAACAGACTAAACTATAATGCAGAATTATTTTAACAATCACAAAAAAACTGTCTGGTTTTTTTTATTGTTAGTTGTAGACTTCTCTATAGCATGTTGCTTGTTCAAGGAAGGGTATTCTCCCTTTGCTTCTTTAGTAACTGTGGGAGGTTCACGATACTGCTGAAAGCATATACATGATTCTTAATAAAGCACAGCAGTACAGAACAATTTTGCTTTATATGTTGTATAAGAGATTTCTTTATAACCTGAAAGCTCACACGTTTCATTTTCCAGCTCCTCATGTACAAATACACTTTCCTTCATTTCTCTCCTACTGTGGCATCTGACAGATTCATACGGTGTCCCAACATCACTAGTATCTTCTTCCCTCCAGACATTTCTCCCAGGCTACTCCACTTCCATGCATATGTTTCCATTGCTTTTTTCTGCTCTGACACACTTTTGCTCATCCACTTGTATTATATGTCCATTTCCTATCTCTAAATTATTTTTACTCTGTTCTTCCTCTCCCTAAAACCTAGCTTTTTTTTTTTCCCACTCTTTTCTTTCCACTAAAACAACCCTCACTCTTCCTTTTTTCCTCAAATATCTCCTTTTCATCTCCTCCGTGTAGTTTTCTCCTAAAATTTAGACCTTTGCTTCTTTTCTGTTGCTCCACAAACCTTAAGTAATTTTAAGGAAAGACCTAAGCTTGAAAGGTAGTGAGCTGGCTGGTCATTTATCTTGTCAAAAGAGAGAAGAAAATTAACCTATTTACAAATGAGTGGAAAAAGCAAACCAAAGGAAATCCCTCAAATATTTAAGGTACTTAACTACTGAAGAACTGCCATGGTATAGACCCACCTGGTACCACACAGCCACTTACTTGCTCCCATCTGATGGGATGAGGGAGAGAATCATAAGGTAAAAGGTGAGAAAACTCATGGGTTGAGGTAGAAGCAGTTTAATAGATAAAGCAAAAGTTGTGCATGCAAGAAAAGCAAACCAAGCAATTAATTCACTGCTTCCCATAGGCAGGCAGATGGTCAGCCATCCTCAGGAAAGCAGGACTCCACCACAGGTAACAGCTATTTGGGAAAACAAACACCATCACTCTGAATGTCCAACCTTTCCTTTTTATCACCACAGCTGTATATGCTGAAAATGATGACATATGATCTGGACTATCCTTTGGGTGAGTTTGGGTCGTCTGTCCCAACTGCGTCCCCTCCCAAATTCTTTGGCACGTACAGCCTCCTCACTGGTGGGGTGGGACGAGAGGCAGAAAAGGTCTTTACTTCTACACAGAGCTTAGTCACTGCTCAGCAGTAACTAAAGCATCCCTGTGTTATCAACAGCTTTCAGAACAAATTAAAAACATAGCCCCACACTAGATAGTATGGAGAAAATTAAGCCTATCCCAGTCAAAACCAGCACAAGAACTTAGAATCTTTCTATTCCTTTTTCCAGCTCCGTTCATGACCACACATATTTACCACCTGAGAAGATGAAAAATCTCCAACTTTTTTCCCTATAGTTGGATCCATAGATCTATACTAGGATGGTTCTCACCATTCAATAGTTTCCCCTCTTTAGTTTTTACAAGAAAAAGTAACATTTAAAATTACACTAAGAAAACAAAGACTGACAAATTCTAAGAAGCAAATATTTCTTCAAGTATTTCACCATTAAGAATCCAACAGACAAATAAAAACCCAGAAGTGCTTTGTCTCATGCTGTAAAGGAGACAAAATCAAGAAATTATAATTTTATCTCTCAGATTTTCTGAAAATGAATTAGCTGTTACATGCAAGTTTTCAGGATCTGCAGATGTTCATTCAGGCATCTACTGTTTTCTATTTTCCATCACTGAATTTGCATCACCTGTTTTCTCTTTTCAGTAGATCAATGAATTTATAAAAACCCCTAACTTTAATTACAAAGCATGGATTACATGTGAAAGAACTTTTCACCTGACAGCTACAGTTAGGTCAAGTGAAACAAGACACTAATATAATTATTTTTAGTTTGTTTTTCATTTACAAGTCTTTGAAAGATGAGCAACAAAAGAAACTACAGGATGATTATATTCATTGGAACTTTTGTGTATACACTCAAATTGTGTATTCTACATTCAAAAGATTCATTTGAAAGTCCTTGACTGAAAAAAGGAACAGGTGCTTGAATAGGAACAAGTATTCTGCCTTACCAAGTAACACTCATCGAAAATTTATTTTATTGTGTCTTATATTTACTACCAATGCATTACTACTTGTCTGTATTCAGGACCACATTTCACAGTGTGTTGAAGAACAGAAAAATCTATCCTGAGATGGAGCAGTAAGCAGATGAAAAATGCTTTTCAGGCCCTTCTAGATACAACTCTTACCCCCCACCCCTAATTATCATATTTCAGTAACATTTTAACAAGTCGAAAATAAATTCCTGAAAAATAATGATTAATACAACTTTATAGCACCATGCATATGCACAGTATTTACACAGCATTAAAATCTCAAGAAACTAAAAAACAGGTAATCAAGTGTTATAATGGCATTCATAGATGCGGGTCTGCTGACACTCATCAGAGTAGTCATGTGAAAAAAGGTATGTGGGATTTGGATTGCCAAGTTAAGATGTAGTTGATGAGGTTCAATGTGCAAGTGCATCAGCTGAGGCAGAGAGATTACTAACCATTAAAAGTTTCATGCTCTAATTTACACTTTCACATTCTTAAATGTTTTATTTTAATTTTGTAAAATTGGCTGTGTTTCTGACAATCCATAAATTTGGCAGAGACACATGTATCATCTTACATCTCTTTGCGTAGCAAACCTAATGTTCCACTGCACTTCTTGCCTCTGTACTTGGCACATTAAAAAAGCATCTGCACACTCCCTCTCACCTGAGACAAGTAGGAGTTTCTCAGAAGCAAGAAAGACCTGAAATCATTGATTTCTATGAAAGTTTTCTCTCTTTTTTTCAGAAAGGCTGAGTTTCTATTCATAGCGATTGCAAAGAAACCCTATAAAGGCATGAAACAAGTTGTTTTGCTGCAAAACTTGAAAGGTCTGGAATCACCACATAATTTTAATGTTTATAGGAATTGAGATTTGACTTGTATCTAAGGTATATAATGAACATCACAGAACATAAGGATTCCTTGGTTACCTTGAACTCAACCCCCTTCTGAGATCACAGAGGTAGGCAGGCTTCTTCCTCATGATGAGGCTGAGGGAGCCAGGCACAGGAAGTCTTTCCACATGGGGGTACCACTTCTGTCCCCAGAGAATGGAGAACTAAAATATCAAGTTGAATTGACTGTGCATTAGAACAGGTTTCTATGGGAACTGAAGAACCACAGTAGACAAAAAAACCTAAAGAAAACAGCATCTGTCAGAGTGAGATGAGCTAATGAGACAACTGCTGTGACCATGCAGAGATTTAGCCCAGGGACAGATAGTCCAAGAAGGATCAGGGAGGGGAGAAATTCTTAGGAGACATCCATGTTCAAATAATCATTGCCAAGAAGTCATAAAATATGCTAGGTCATGAAAAGAAATTACTGCAATTACTGAAATTGTGAAAAGCAGAGTCTGAACAGAAAAGCTATTTGCTTAAAGAAGAGATTAATTACAAGTTAGGATGCACAGTCTGTGTACAACTCAGGTTAGGGAAGGTGATAATAGTGAGGATAAGAGGAGAAGAAGAAATAAAATAGAGTAAATACAGCCAATTCAGAAGAATTGTGTAGTGAACTAACGGCAAGATATACCAAGTACTGTATGAAGCATGAATTACTTAAAAGACATGAATTGCAAAGAAGGACAAGACTATGTCATTGAATATTGTATATATTATTTTTATTAAGAATGTCTGGTTGGCAGTTGTAGACTGGACTGTTGAAGAAAAAATATCTAAGGACTAATAAAAGTTACCTACCAATATTTCAAGGTAGTGAAAAAGCATTTAGAGAAAACTCTTTTTCCTTTTTTTTCCTATTACAGAAAAAAATCAACAAAATCTTTATTTTTTGAAATTCACTGGTTAAGCAAAATTATTAACTCCTTCTAAATATCAGCATTTTCAAATATGATCTTGGGTTTTTCTAATTAAAAATTGATCTTCTGGAGTAATTCCCTTTCCTGGTCTCAGCCTCAGATTTTGTTAACTGACAGAAATAAATAGAATAAATTCTCTACAACATAACACATTGGCCCAATGAACTTGGGCTTTATATCAAAACAAGAAATTGAATTTGTCCACCAGTGACACCTGTTACAAATAAAGGAAACCATCAACAAAAGTCACCACAAGATTTTAAAAGAATTGCCTTTTAAAAGAATTGCCAAAAGAATTTCTTTAAAAGAATCACACTTGCAAAAAGAGTATTCCAAATTCAAAAGGTCATTATGCAATCAAGCTAGTCATGTTAAGCACCTTCTTTAGAGAAACTGTACAATTTATTTGTCTACAAGAAAGCTGGAGAGGGAAAGGCTATGAGAATTGGGTTTGTTCAGCTGGGAAAAAGGAAGTCTTTAGGGTGACCTTATTGCAGCCTTCCAGTATCTGAAGGGAGCCTACAAGGCAGATGATGAGAGACTTTCTACAAGGGCAAGCAGTGGCAGGACAAGGGGAATGGGTTCAAAGTGAAAGAGGGTAGGTTTTGATATTTATATCTTTTTTTTTTAATTTAATCTAACTAACTAGATAATTCTTTACTGTGAAGGTGGTGTGAAACCGAAACAGGATGCCCAGAGAAGATGTGGGTGCCCCATCCCTGGAAGTGTTCCAGGCTAGGCTGGGTGTAGCCCTGAGCAACCTGGAATAGTGGAAGGTGTCCCTGTCCACACAGAGGGTTTGGAACTAGATGATCTTTAAGGTCCTTACCAACCCAAACCAATCTATAATGATATGATTCTATACTAATCTCTGTGAATAAGTATGTTATGATTTCTGCTTGGATATGTTTATTCTTTCATTAGACTTCCCTCATTAAAATGCATTGATGTTTTTCCTTTTAACATCACTACATCTTTGGAGACGTAAGTCATGCAGCATAGGAAAACATATTTTTTAATATTTAAGGATGATTCATTACATTGCCAAATATTTAATCCAGAAAAGATTTTTCCTTTTCTTCCCTTCTCCCAAGTTTTTAAGCAGATTAGAAAAATAAAAACTTGTTACTATTCTTTTATCACGTGAAGCTCACAGGTATCTGGCACTGGTGCTGTTTTCCTCACATGATAGAACTATTTTTGTTGTTTTTTTTAACTTTTTACTATGTGACTTTAATTTCAATGTGCTTGACACTTTTCTTAAACAAGGAGAGAAGAAAAAGGAGTAATTCTACTGAAATGGTAGTCAAGAGTTCTGATACAGCTTTTACATGGAACAAAGTGTTATTGAAAGAACATTATATGATCAGTAGCCACTACAAGATAAAGTTATTCTGTCAATTGATGATGATACGTTTTACCCATTGCTCTAAGGTTAATTACACTGTCTGATGAAATATATAAAAAAAAATAAATTCTAGAGGACATGTTGTTAGCCAGCAACTCAAAAGCTATTTCTTCTGCTGAAACGTCAATAACCTTTCATGATTTGAATTATTTTTACAGAAAAGAGATGGCATAACTTTTGAAGGAACTGATGCTTGATATGTCAATCAAACTATCTTCTATTGTTGTATATTTTAAAAAAAGTCCAAAAAAGTATAAGTGATTGTGTTTTTATACCTAATCCAGTCAAACTTGTTATCAAATTGAAGAAAAAAACCAGAGAAAAATTGAACATTTCCCTAAGGTTTTGCTGTATATTCCAAGATATCTCTTCAAATAACACTTCTAAGTCTAAAAAATAGTGACATTTCTAGTATGAGAAAAAAAAAAGAAAAAAGAAAAACAATGTGACACAAATGGACTTTTGAAAAAGGAAGTAATTGCAACAGTGCTAGTGAAATAAATTTGGATATTAATATTAAAACTTGGGTCTAACAATTTATTTGCAATAAAATATAGGTCATTTAGCAGAAGAACTTCTACAGTGGGAAAAAAACCAACACCTTACACTGAAGAGAAGCACATGTATTTCAAGTTTAGTAATGGGATCTGGAGGCTGTGTGTTATAAGGACAGGAGTTCAAATTAAGTCCAATTTAGGATTTGCCAAGTAAAGGCCTTTTTCATCTTGTTTGTAAAATGATATAACAATGTCATATACCTTTCACACACAAAAAATCCAAAACCAACAAAAACCACAAACCCCAAGTCTCATATATTGTAGACATGTCACTTTCTTTAACAAAGAAAAATCAAAAACTTAGGCAATATAAAAAGAAAATACAGTCTTCTTGAGCACTCCATGGTCTAGCTATACTGTAATCCTATTTTTGTTTCACAAAGATCAGCTTTGGGAAAAAAAAAAAGTTTTAAAGAGGTTATCATTTTAGAGACAATGTTGCATCAACATTTAGTCTCACTTTTCACCCTCTGATCACTAGTTTTTCTACTGGCATTAAATTCAATACATTAGTTACTGTTGGATTTAAGATCATAGTTGTTGAAATGAGGTAATCAAGCAATTAAAACAGAAATACTCCAGATGACTGCAAGATGTTTAAAAAAGCCCTCAAAACTGTATCCAGGTACCGATCAAAAGAGCATTTGATTGAATGCACAGACCGTGACTCTTATTTTTGAAAAGTAAAATGATCTTTAATACAGAAAGGAAGCTGTAAACTCCAAGTATTAAACTGCATTAAAAATTCACTGAAATCCAGCTATGAAGTGGTTAACTTTTTAAAGCCACCTGTTTTAATCCATTGGTTATGATAGGGCCCAAGGACAACATTGGTTCTGTTTTAGGTTCTTATTAGGATTCCTGGACAATGTGAATAGGTCTTATGTATAATTTTAGAGTCCAGACCTCAAGAATGAGCAGTCAGAAGTACTGTTCTCAAAAATAACTGTATTTTTATTATTCAAATTAGGTACTGGATAGATCACTTTTTCAAAGACCTTTTAACATCTAACATTAAATCTGCTAGGTAAACACCAGGTAGAATTACAGAGGTTTGAATGTTTTCTGAAATTCTGTTTAACTTGAACTTTTATATGTGAAGTCCTTACAAGCTCAGAAGGAAAATGCACCTTAAATTATCAATGCAATTTTCACTCAATCTGTCAGTTGTGGATTTTTTTTTTTTTAATAAGTTGTCTAAAGTAACTTGCAGGCTGTGTTATTCCCCTTTGATGTCACTTCAAGTGAGGAAGATTAAAGTCTAGCTTGAATTTATCACCAATGACATTTCTGTGACTTTGGTCCATCAATCCTTTATGATGGGAAGATGTCAGAACAAAGTCATCACAAATTATGTAATGTCACTCCACCTAAGCCACAATGCCAAATAAGCTGATCAAGCACGCTGTTGTGGAGTCTCTATCCTTCCATATGGTACATTTATAGCTACACACCTTTGATTTATAGTTCTACTAAGTCTAAGGACCAAACCATTTTGAACTGATCATTCTATATCCTGAGTGGTATCTTGATCCTTTAACATATTGGATAACCTCAATTTCTAAAGTTAATTCCCCTCTTCAGTCTTTCAGGATTCATTAAGTTGTAGAAACAGTGAGGAATCCAGCAGGAATTAAGGAAAAAGTGTTCTATGTTTGCAAGTTTTATGTGGATGTAGTTAAAATTTTAGTTGTCACTTACGATAGTTAACAGGGAGCAGTTTAAAATCCAAATGGTGAGGAAGGCAAACAAATTTCTACACTGAGCCTTAAAACCATCAATAGGGAGACAGCTGTAGATAGGTGGCTGTTATCACAGAAGTGAAATAATCGTTTTCTACACACATTGTACATTTACTCTAATTCCACAACCTAACTCTCTACGCAACTCCTCATCAAAAAAATCCTTTTTTTTTTGAGTGATATAGGATGGTTTGTAGACACTTGTGCCTAAATAAGTTATAGAGAATGTATGCTTTTCTACTGTATTTCAAAACATTAGTGGAAGTAGGTCTCTAGTAGTAGCAGCGTGGCAGTAGTTTTCTAGAGATGCAGAGAGGCAGAACGCCACAATACACCATTGGAAGAAGATTCTGGAGACAAGTGACTTGGGAGAGATCAGAACACCCCCTGCCCCCTTCCCCTCCAAAATAGTTAAAGATGGTCACGTGCATGGGCATAAAGATTAAAGCTGGAGATTAGAAAAATGGGAACAGGGAAGTTCCACTGGCATTTTAGTTGCCTAAGAATAACTTATGAAAGATTTATATGAACTGGTCATACATAGATCCTGATTCCTCAGGCTATAATAAAGGAAAAGTATTGGGCCCTTTTCCAATAAAAATCTGGAATAAGCAACAGGAGGAGGATGGGAAAAGAGAGAGTTTTACAGAGAACATTTTATGAACCCTTATTCATTTCCTCTTTTTCATGAAACAAACTACCTATCAGAGCTGCCAATATAAAGAAAAACCTTCTGGGGACAAGGAGAACTTCTATTTCAAAATGAGCAATCAAATTATCAGAGTCTCTCCACTGTAAAGCTTCAGTGGATGACTAACTGCAGCCTTCTGCTCATTACTTCTCTCAAAAGATGAATTGAGGTCCTTTGTATTCTCTGGTAACTGAAGTTTCCGTTTTGCCTTTTCTATTTTTAAAAAGTAGTTACAGATGAAGAGAAAATGTGCTGCAGTAATAGAACCACATCAGGAAATATCCTCCTCAGCTGCTGTTCAGAAACATTTGAAATGCCTTCTAATAGAATGCTACTTGTCCCATAACATTTGTAACTGACTGTGCTTCAAATGCAAATTTCTTCATTACACTGAATTGCATTAAATTTTGTAAGTGCTCTCTGCACATATCCCCTAAAAACAATTTGCTGAGAAAATAAGATGATGTGGTACGATGATATGCACCCATTAGATAATACCTGAAAATAGCTTTATAAACATATTTCATTTTAGTTGCTACTTAATGGTTTAGTTTTAGTGGGTAGCTTATGGATTCAGCCATTCCAGTGCAATGAACTAGAATCATCTTCAGAGCTAGAAATTTTATTAGTTTGATTATTATGCCAAATATGATGAGAACATGTAGATTTATAAAACAAGAAAAAAGTTACAGTCCATTGACTATGCCCTTTTCAGCCTTTAAAGGCAGTAACTAGGACATCTCAGCACTGTTAACAGCAGTTCTCTTCCCAGGGAGTACCTTATTAATATTTTTGGTAGCAGATAATACTATGCAGATACTTTCTGACAATGTCAAAGTTCTAACTTTGGGATGAGCCAACAAAATTTAGGCTGAAATCACTCATGCTCATTAAAGAATCCTTTACAACCTACTCAAAAATCAGATGTGTTAGAACAGATTGTCAAAATCCTAATATCCCTAATTACATCCTAGTTGTCTAAAGTCACTAACTCCACAAAAAGATAAAGTCATCCTCATGGACTATTTAGAACTACAGTGCATTTCTGCTCAACCAATGATGCCAGCAACTAAACTGCACCTCACACACAACTTTACACAAGGCTGCTGGTGAGAAATATACTCTACAACTTCATTGCCTTCAAGTTCAAACCTAATTCTCAGTTCAACCAGTTAATCTTTACCTATATACGAGAAAAGATGGATAACCATTGCATACTTAGACTGCTTGGCAGAGATTATAAATGATAATCCAATAATAAGAAGAACAATATGTGCTTAAAACCACAGCAGATTGAACAGAAATATTTTCCTATCTTTGTTTAAATTTTTTCTTTAATTCATTTGCAAACACCTATATAAGAAGTGACAAATTAGACTCCTTTTTTCTGTTGCAAAAGAGCTTTTAAGTGTCCTAGGTAATGGCAACAGTAATTGTCCTCAAAAGCATAATTTTGATATACTAAAAAATAAATTGCAAAAAGTAATAACTCAAACCACCAGCATATTAATATTACTAAGAAAATATTTACAAAACTCCCCATTCATTTATCTTCTACTTGTGCAGGCTTTTGGGAGCTGGAGTATTTTTCCAATGACAACAATGCTATTTCTACAAAGCTTTGTGTACCCATCTGTATGATAACAGGCAAACATGCTATTTGTTTCAGAACTGCAACAAAACAGGCTCTTCTCTATTCCATGCTCACTATCTCCCAGAATGTCCTGTCCTTACCCTCCTCCTGTGCCCTAATTCCTAGTTCTCCTTGTTCAGTGGCCAAGTCTCTGAAAGCACTGTGAAACAGGCAGTAGAACTGAATTAGAGGCAGAAACTGCAAAGGAACAACTATTACACATTAACAATTTAGCAATAATTTCCATATGCAATTTCTAATTACTAAGCACCTGACCTGTTTCATTGCAGTGCAGAAACTTTTGTGAACTTACTAGTGCAATTTTTGTTCATGCAGTCTTCTAGAACTGTCTCATTTTCTTGTGTGTGCACAATAAAAACATTTCAGATCACTTTTCTTAACAAACAAAATTATGTGATTTTAATAAATATAATATTTCATATACTGACTCAGTATTTATGGATCCTTTCACATGTAAATTTTTTATCTAGCTATCATGAGACACAATGTCTTAAAACAATTGAATAAAATTGTGGTTGCTGGGAAGCAATCACTCTGCTTCAAAGCAAGTGGCAATTTCTCAAGTATCACTAGAAAAGCTGCACCAGATATATGGTGAATACGTGGAACTAAGAAATCGTTAAGAGGAGATATCTCCTGTATTAGGGTTTATAGTTTTGTATTAGACACTTTACAGGTAACACAGTGATAGCAACAGATAATACCTTTTGTGAGCCACTAAAATATTGCCATCATGAAAGCAGGTTAAAGTACTGCTCCTTGATGGCACCGAAGCAAAGAATTACAAAGTGGAAGCTGTCAAAACCTGCAATTTACTCAATGCCCTCAGGTATTCAGAAATACTATCCTATGTACAAGACCATGGTGAAATTTTAACTATTTAAATAATTTTTTTTAGAATAATTTTTCAAATACAACTCTTTCTAAATCAGTTTGGTAAATCAACTTATCCCAAAAAGAAGCTTTATATATTTTAAACTAAAACCAAACCATGTACACAAACCCAGCACACAAATGTAGTAGGGCTATCTTGTTGAATATTTGAGGGGTTTTTGGTATACGCCTGGGTATCCTAAAAAACCTCTTGATTTATCCATAGGGTCACGAAATAATTCTGACAGAAAAGAGAGATCAAAGACGAGGTTGCAGAGACAGGGAAGTTTCACACCCGTAAACAAGAGAAATAACTCCTCCTTTTCTCTATTTTCTTAGGTTAGTGCCTGTCTGTATAAGACAAAGTACCTAAAATTGTCTTATGCTATAGGACAGCATATAAAAACAGTCTTTAAGAGAGAACTCTCACTGAACTAAATTACAGATACTGTGTTATTTACAGTTCTATTTTTTTTCACCATTCAGGTGTTACAATCACACCTAGAAATCTTACCTGAGAAGAAAATTTTACTGGAGAAACTGAGAATCCAAGAGCATTTAATTTTATTTTTACAACTTGCTAATTTTCATCATGTTTTAGAGGGACCAAAGAAGGTACTATTAGTGACAAGTCTGCCAATTTCCACACCCTTATCAACACTGTGCTTTTTGGTAACTGTATTTACAGAAACTGGGTCTAGAGAAAAAGCTGAAAAAGCAGATAACACTTTACTAAAAACTGACTTTGAGAAACAGGCAACACACAAGCTGAGCACTGAAGGATATAAAAATATTATGTAAATGTTTTTTCCCTGAAAACCATTAAGTATTTTCTCTGAACATTTTGCTGTTTCTTTTTCTCTACCCTCTAAAAAGTGGTCTGCAATTTTTCTTGTATACAATAATTTTGCACAAAATCTTGTCAATACTTCAAAGCACATTCTTTAGATTCCTAGTAGTTATTCTTGGAGTGCCTGTAAATAACATCATTAGCTTCCTGTACCATCACTAGGATCCTGAGTTTAGCAATTACAGGAACTGTGAATTTGGTTATTGGTAGTGAATGGAAAATTATTCTTTGGACTCACAAGTACAAAAGAGTTTGCATAGGATATTACTGCATGAAATAGTGGCAAGTACAGCAATCAATATCCATTCCAGTAATATTTCAGTCACGATGCATTTCTGCAGCTGAAGAGATTCTAGAAAATATGTTCCCTGGCTCCCCTGTTTAAAAAGCTGATATGAATATTATGTCTAATTCAAAGAACATTGCAAACTATATGATTGAATTTTCATTACTGTGTGCAGAATGAATATTGCCAAATAGTGATTTTGAAATACTGGCAATATATTACTTAAATTATCTGTGTCATTTCACATTCAAAAATAATGTATAAAGAGTGGGTTAAAAGGCAATTCCACAGAAGTTTCACAGAAAGATGAATCTTAATTTCAAATTTTATTCTCCTTTTGGAAAAAAAACACAACAGTTGTTGTGAATCCTGAGTTTGCCTCACTTATTGTCTCTTTCTCACACATACCTACATTTATTCAGACAAACTTAGTTATGCAAAAGAAATAAGTCAAAGGAGTAAATATGTAGTACATTTTCATTTTTTGAAAAAGAATATTAGCATTGCTTAAGAAATTAAATATCTTTTTTTTCCCCATTATTTGCAAATATATGTTTAGACTAGCAAAACCCTAGAATTTAGAATTTAGCATGTAAAAGATGTGTAAATTCAGAAGCAATGACTGAAGGCTTCAAAGCAGTTGTTTCACCCTGTTTCACCCTGTCATTCTTTGGGGTGCAATTGCAAAAAAGTGATTCATTGGAAGATTGTGATATATCGCTTGACCACCTTTCAGAAGTTAATAAGCAGCTAAACAGGCAGTGATAGAAAATGAGGACTTCCTCTGACTCTTCCCCTGACTATAAGTTATATAAGCATTTCAAAGAGTTAGCTGTTCCTATCAGTTTCACACAATAAAGTTTTAGGAGAGGTTTTTAAGATCTTTTTCTACAAAACATTTGATTCCTACCATATTTTCATGGACATTGGGGTCCACACACACACGTGCACACACACACACCTGGGGTAGTGAAAGAATAAAACTAACGTGAAGCTAGTGACTAAACTGCGTAATTTATCCTGAAAGAGTATCTATTTACTTATATGATTAAAACAAAGCTTGCCAAAACCTGCCATCTAGAGGAAAATAATCGCACTCTTGTTCCATTCCAAGCAAATCTTTAAGGCTACAAAAATGCTGCACAACCACTGTAGCTTCTTTTAAACGCACTGTATTTTCTCTTTTGGTCACAAGTCCCATGTAAGTCTGATTCTACTCTTTCTGTTTCAGGTCAATAAACCTTGCTATCCTATGCAACACCTCTACAGCAAGTGACCAAAGAAACAGGCAGTGTAATGTCTCAGAAGAAGCAAGTCTAGCAGTCAGATGGGTACCGTAGTTAAAGCAAGTATTGAAATACAGAAGACAACTATCACAGCTTTGTAAGAAGGAAGGCACTGTTCCAAGCTGGGCAAGGTACTTTCAGTTAATAAAACATATGCAGAAATAAATAGAGGAAAAAATGTAATACATTAGAAGTACAAAATCAGTTACCTTTTTTTCACCAGCCAAAAATAAAGTTGGGAATCTGCAAACTACTGTTCTTATGTGCTGTATCATTTGTTCCAAAGACATTACTATATATATAACTGAGATTTGAAGGGAAAAAGAGAGAGAGAGAGAAAAAAGACTAGGTAAAGCAAGGTATTTCGTAAGTAAATGTGTTGCCCTCTGAATACTTCAGTAATTTCTTTAAAGAAAGATACCATCTTTGGAAGAAGAACTACGAGTTCCTAGTAGAAGGGAGAATATTTTAGGGATGTAGCTCTACTTCCCTAAAGTTGTTCTGCAGCAACCTCTCCAGCCTGTCTTTGGCAAAAGAAGAGAGTAGATGCCCTGGTGGAAGTAGCTCAAGCTGCCTCTTGTCTCCATGAGCAGCAAGGCCTGAATCCATTTACATGCTCTTTCGCTGATGGTCTCTCAAAGCATCTATTAACTGTCAATTAGCTAAAGAACAAGTACTCTAAATAATTCAGAATGCAGCTGTTTGCCCAGAAATTAGCAGTTTATGCAGTGAAAAAATGCTCAAAAAATTTGAATTATGGCAGTATGACACATTGTTACATAATGGCTCTCATAAACTACCAAGAATACGAATACAATGTCTTTGGCGTATGTATCGTCTTCCAATAGCTATCAAAGATGAAAGTCTTCTGAACACAGAAATAAACCACTGCAAAATAGAGAAATAGCTATATAATTCTTATTTCAGTCCTCTTAAGCTCAAAATGCTCCCAAAGATACTTCTTAGTGCTAAACTTAAAATGCATTTATTAATAATTAGCCATAAGATAAAATACTACACCATAAAACACTGCAAAACAAAAGAGACCTGGAAATAGACACCTGTTTCAGACTTTTATTTTCAGAATACCTCAAAAAGACACAAAACCTTTGCATTAAAGTCTGTATTTGAAACAATGATACAGCTGATACTGTAGCTTTTGTTTACAGACAAATAATACAAAAACATAGCTTTGAAATAACATACCAATTATTTTTCCTTTTATTTTTTTTAATTAATATAATTTATAATACCAGTGATGTAGCTGTGAATCCAAACTTGAGGTCTAATTACCAGAGAGCCAAAGTTTTGGAATGCAGGTTTGTGACTCCAAATATTATTAGAATATGCATCAACTGTAAATCACAAGACTAAGCTGAGACATTTAGTTTTGGTATGGTTTTGTTCAAAATATACTAAATTTAAGGCATTTGAAATACAGATTAGAGGGCGGTCAACAGAAACGCGTGAGGGTGTAAAGAGTATGGAAGAGACCACAGCACTCTGTAACCTCATTGCTTGCACTTTTGCTCCCTGCAAGACTCCAGTTTCAGCAGCTGGTGCAATACTGCCTCCTCTTCTTTCACTGGCTCTGGTCTTCTGCTAGCATATTCTGCCTGCTCCAAGGATCTAACTCAATATTCTGTTCTTAATGTAATGTGCACTATTTATCTACTTTTTCCACATACTAATGAGGAAGGTTCTCCACAGTTACACCTCACGTGAGTCCTTTCTGCATGTGGGTGATTAGCTTCTCCATTTGCCCTCTAGGAAAATATTGAAGCAAATTCAACAGCAGTTAACAGGTGATCCGTGTTCTTTTCAGTTATTAGACACAGGAATACTGCTGTATGGTCTCTCATGTATTTCGCTTTTCTGATTTTTCATTGCTCCAATAATTTTCCAACAACAATGCGCTTTCATTCTTCATTTTTTACACTATGACTGCAAAACTTCTTTGTTTTCCATTAAATAATTTTTTGCTCATGATTACTCTCCTTTTTCAGATTCCAGCTCCTTCCCCTCTGTCCTCTCAGATGTTCTCTGTAATCTGAACCTGTGTTGTTTCATGTGCATTCAACATGATCTGTTTAATTACTATTTGCCATCTGATTTGTCCCGTTCATATTTTCTTTCTTTCATTATAGGTAGCCTGTTGGTTTTCTCTATATACAATTTTCATTTACTTTTCTCGTCAAAGATATTAGAACTTAGAATTTCTCTATCTCTTAATATTACCAAAATTTTCTCATGTCATTATTTGACATATTAACTGCCTTATACAAGGAAGTTACTAGGGTCGCTAATGATTACTCAATCAGTATATTTTTCCTTTATAGTTTGTATTTGTCCCTGTTATGCAATGCTAATTGCAAGGGCAGGGAATTCGCATACTTAATCCACATAATGCAAGGCTAACATTTTTTCAGCATTCAAGTATACCTCTCTAGTGTGGGTATTGTTCACTTAAAACAGAAAAGTTTTCCTAAATGGTGGCTCACATGAGAATTAGAAAAAAACAGCTCAAATAGCCAAAACATCCCAATATAAGAGAGATGATGAGCTCAGATCTTTGGACCACATAGTGGTGGAATGCTGCCTGAACATCTACGCTTTCTAGTATAGAACAAAGCACAAGCATGCATCTACCCCTTCCCCCAGCAGGACAAAATCCCCTATCACTCAGTTTCCATGAGGAAGGAACATATTCAGAAGAATGTGACCTAGCTCCTAGTCTTCTACATCTCTCTCTCTGGAGTGTTCTCATCATCATTGTTTTTATGTTCTCAAATCCTCCTCTTCTCAGGCTGATTAGCTGGGTGTCTTCAAACTTTTATTTTTTTTTCAGCCACCTGTCAACTTACAACTGTCTTCAACACCTCTCAACCATTCCAGTTCCCTATCTCTTTCATCTTTCCCCACAAACACTTGCATGTAAAATGTTTTTAAAAAATTATTTCATGCCTTTTCTGAAGTTCCTGCTAAAAACTTTTCCTCCTCAGTCCACATAGAGACTTTGATGCAGACTATCAAAATAAATTCTCACAATCAAGATTACATGCCAACCAACATAAAATGCCTGAGTGTTGCCAGCTTGCCACACATTGGTAGTTGCATCACCCTAGTCCTGGGACAACAGCCTTCTATACGGCAGAATTAGCCTATGAACAGAAAGAAATATAATGTTCTCTTTCCCCCAGAATATAACTGAGAAATATTGCCATATATCTCAGAGATTCTGAAATCAACATTTTGAAATTAACAACCCATCTCTAGCCAAATATGCTGTTTTAAAAATGTATGTTAATAGTACTCGTCTTGTTAGCTTGAAATTTTGAACATGAAATTGAATAATTTCAGTATTATGAATCAGAAATTACTTATTAGCAACAAAAAAATATTTGTGCATCACTGCTTCTTCAATTTATTAGAGGATCAAACACAAAAGCAATCTGGTTTTTTCTGATTTTTTGGCTCCTTCTTGATAAGAAATACAAATTGCAGTTTTTGCAGAGAGATCATATGCCAGCAAAGCCAGCCTATCTTACCAACTCTGAACATCCAAGAGTTCTGGCACTACTCAGCTTTCTTTAACATACCTGTAACCAAGCTATAAAAGGGCTGAGGAACTAGCTGAACCCCTTCTCTGAGGCCAGACTTGACCCTGCACACTCTTTCTTCTGCAAGAGTCAAAAGAATCAGCAGTGTGGATAATGACAGACATGAAAAGAGCATAGCCTTTTTTTCTTCATCTTTTTTTATCTACAGAAAATCTTTTATTCTTTTTATCTGGAGACATTTGATCAAACAAGATACAATTTCAGAACTTGAATTACAGGTGTGAATGATTGCTGCTAATTTTTATAGATGTTACGAATTTAAATTGGTTTTGAGATGATGTCTAGCCCAAAACATGCGTTTTGTTACATGTAGCAAATTCTGCTAATCTTCAAAGCAATTAATTGAGAATCTTTTAGCCCTAGCCATTACGCAAATTACTCAGCCTGACAGGCAACTACATAGATACATAATTCTCTCAAGATGAATGCTTTCAAATGTGTAAGTTTTGACAGATGCTGTAAAAATAAGCTAAATATATCACATCCCCTACCATGTACCAAGTCCTTTGGGAAAATCCAATAATGCCAATGACTGTTTAAAGACTACACTCAGAGCAATGGGTGGTGGGACCTTCAAACATTGGGATATACATTTAGCAAAGGCCACTTGGTTAGATAACACTAGGGGATCTGCCAATCAGGCTGACCCTGCCCAATCAAAACTGCAGAAGGGGATAGAGTTCCTGTAGGGCATTCTAAAAAATATTCTGGGGAAAACAGTCCAGGTTATTCCTTTCTCAGGCAAAGGCAAATTCATCTTTGGGATTGATTTTGATCAAGGACCTGGATGCACTTGGTGAATAATGTTGGAGCCCAGTTTGGACCCATAGGGGATTCGATTTTGAGTGAGAACAGACTGTAAATTCAGTTGTATAATGTTTATTGCTATGCAACACTGTATATCATTACTCCTATGGTGACTATGTACCATATCAAGAGTATCACAGTAGAAATACCCAGATTAACAAAGCAAAAACTGTGATGAAGCTGGACAAGCGTAACAGTGACGGAATCAGAACTGACTTCAGCTTGCAACAATCCAGCACCACGTGCCATGCTTCTTGCCCTGAAACTGTTATGACAGATGAAGCCCCAAGTCATTGACTAATTAAACTCAACAGACTTTTAGAGGGATTATGCATAGACTAAGGGAATGACATCTGTCTGTATATTAACAGACTGGAAAGGTGGTGACGGCTAATGGGGATATATGAGAAGGTGTGGGACCTGGGCATGAGGTAAATGATATACAATAAGGGATGGACGATGTTCTGGTTTCAACTGGGATAGAGGTATTCTTCTTCCGAGCAGATGTGTTTTGGATTTGTATCAGAATAATGTTGCTAAACTGTGCTACCACTAAGTTGAGACCAAGTAGGGCAGAAGTGCTGATCTGCTGAAGGACAGGAATGCCTGCTCGCCACACTATTTCTGATATAGGCCAGGATGCCATTGGTCTTCTTGGCCATCTGGACATACTGCTGGCTCATGTTGAGCCGAGTGTCCTTTTTCTGTGAGTAGCTTTCCAGTCACTCTTCCCCCAGCCTAGAGTGTTGCATAAGGTTGTTGTGATCAAAGTGTAGAATCCAGCACTTGGCTTTGTTGAAGATCATACCGTTGGCCTTGGCTCACCAATACAGCCTATTCAGATCCCTCTGCAGAGCCTTCCTGCCCTCCAGAAGATCAACACTCCCACCCAACTTAATGTCGTCTACAAGATTACTGAGGGTGCACTTGATCCCTTCATCAATAAAGATATTAAACAGGACTGGACTGAATACTGAGCCCTGGAGAAAAAACTAGTGACTGGCAACAAACTATATGCCTTATAAAATATCTATATATATATGTGTGCAAATTTTGTATTAATTGCAATTTAAAAATAATGTAGTTTAATAATTGACTAAAAAGTGTCATTAAGTTCTATTTCTAACAAAAACATATATATATTTTAAAAAAATATTGTTAGTGAGGACCAATTTTCAGGATTAAGAAAAATATGTCTTACTTGCTCTTTATATTCATCAACCCTATTCATACATTTCAGACAAATGAAGAATAAAAATCAAGACAAGACTAGTAAGGTTGTAACAATGAACACAATCAAACAAACAAAGGAGAGGATGCACCACATATCAGAAATTAGATTTAATATTTAAAAGTATTTGACTTGTACCAGCTTAAAACACAATTATAATTAATTGAGTCATAAAGTTAGAACATGATGAGTTGGAAGATCGCCACAAGAATCATAGAAGTCTAAATCCTGGCCCTGCACGAGGCAGCCCAAAGAATCACACCTTGCACATGACAGCATTGTCCAAATGCTTCTTGACCTCTGTCAGGCTTAGTGCTGTGACCACTTCCCTGGGAAGCCTGTTTCAGTGTCCAGCTACCCTCTGGGTGAAGAATGTTTTTCTAATATCCAGCCTAAACCTTCCCTGACACAACTTCAGGCCATTCCCTTGGGTCCTGTCACTGGTCACCACAGAGAAGTGATCAGTGCCTGCCCCTCCTCTTCCCCTCATGAGGAAGCTGTAGAGTGCAATGAGGTCTCCCCTCAGTCTCCTCTTCTCCAGGCTGAACAAACCAAGTGACCTCAGCCACCCCTCATATCGCTTCCCCTGTAGGCACTCCACCATTTTCATAGGTGATAGGAATTTAATTGTAATGTTAAACTTCAAATCAGAGTCAAGGGGGTTGGCTTTATCTTTTCTGTCTCCATTCAACTGGAAAAGCAACTATTTCAAACTTTTCAAAAACATGTCTAAATTTTATAATCTCATATAGAACATTAAATAACACCTCTTCAAAATGCTCCAACATAAAATACTTAATGTAAAATACAACTGTGCTCTAATAAATATTAATAAATGAAATAAAATATTGTGAAGAGATAACTGAAATAGTGCATTGAAATTAATTAAGAGTGTAAAAATTTCAACTACTTTTCCTTATGAAAATTTAATTGCGAGATACATGCTTGTGAATATTAATGCATAACTAATCTACAGTTGCATCACTGGGTATTTTTAAAATGTATATAATGTGCTGTGTTACAGTCTTCTGTTCATTAGGTATTTGTTGTGAGCAAATACCTAAGTTCTAAAAAAAGAAAAATCAGAGAGATTTTAAAGAATTAACAATAATATGTGTAAAATAATGGTATTTTGAAAACTTTCAAGGAAACGTCTGGTTTCTAATGACATTTTTTCTATCATATACAGGGGCTTATTTTAAATTATTTTTTCTATCGTGTTTGCCATAGATACACTACCAACGATGAAAATGAAAATTCATCTCTGATGAAAGGTGTTGAAGTCCAACTAATATAGTACATAAGAATCTGTTTTCAGAGATTAACAACTTTTATATGTGAGAATCATAGGAAAGCATTGATATATTAAATAACTTCCCGTTTTTTAGCAAAAATGTATTGCTTTCAAAAGAAACAGAATAGTAGTACTGGTTAGTAACCAGCTTTATAAAGGAAAAGAAATTAGAACTGCTTCCTTCCATTGTTGTATTGAGTTATTTTATTTGATAAGTGGGAGAACTATGAATTGGCAAAGTGAGGACACACAGACATTCCTTGTAGTCTCACTTTTGAGGTACCAGGGTTGACATACAGTGCCAGATACAACGGTAAGGGTTTTGTATTTGCTTGCTTAGCACAAAACCAAGACCTTTATCACACATGTAAGCATGCAGCAGCTGCTCATGTCAGTGACCACATTTCAATATAAAACAATTCTACCAGCACAGTGAAAAAGAACTTTGAGTTGATATGCGGTTTGTGCAGTAACATCTTTTCTTGTTGAATACTGCAACAATTATCAAAATGTTTGAGTTCTTTTTGCACAGGAAGCAAATAGTAGAAAAAGCTGTTTTCTTGCACTTTCAATATGCTATTTTTTAATGTGGGTTTATGTTAACTTTTACTATCAAGTAAAAGTGTTACACGTGTAGGCAAAGCAGCCTCATCCCAACTCTTCATCTTGATCACTGGTCCATGTGCTCTTCTTCCTCATGACAGTTCTCATGTTTCTCTGCCTCTCTCATGCTTCTTATCCATTTGTTTGAGTGCATTTTTTGTGCAGGTTATCCAAATATCATGTTGTATAAAGAAATATACGGTATGTCTGGTTCACAAATCATTATCTAGCATTTTCTGTTCCCTACTTAACAGTTTGCACTAGCTCTTCACACAAAGATCCCACGTTCAAGGTTGCTGTATTGATTTTCAAAGTATTACACGCTTTGAATCTTGACTGTTCGAAATATCCCTTCTCCCTCTCTTGCAATTTCTTTGCTCCATTGAAAAACAGAATGTGAGGGCAAACATTTTCTGTCATCTGAGGAATAAAGAATTTTCATGAGAATTAGGCTAACAATTCAGAACGCAGTACAAAGAAAAGCCCCAACCTTGCCTATCTTCAAAACAAAATGTGAAGCCTGCATTTTTCAATTCAGGTGCAACTACTCATCTTCACACTATCACTATATACAGTGTTCAGTGTCTTCTTGCTAGTTTGGAAGTGGGGGTTTTGAAAGTGTGTTGGTTGGTTGGTTGGTTTGGGGGTTTTTTTGAATGAGAGCTAGAGAGTGATGAAATCTGGGCTACTCTCATGGTAATAACAATACTGGAAAGAGTGATTTTTGCAAAAAAAAATTCATTAATCAGTTTTAGGTTGACCCTTCCTAAAAGGTAACTTTTGATGTATAAAGTAGTCATGGGCTCTATGGAAAGCTGCATCCTTAAATCAATGACAGGATTCCATAGACACACAGTACAAGTAGATTTTTCATCTGGATAGACTTACAGCCCTGAATTTCATATAAACTTCTTGATCAAATTCACTGACGAGTGATCAGAACACTGTGTAGGATGGAGATACCAGGAGAGATGACAGTATGTAAAATTTAGGATAACTTTCTTTCAGATAATATAATATATAGTCTCTGCAAACTGGTTAAATTTCTGTTACAGTTATAATCAGATTGGAAACAGGTTCAGTTAAAATGAGGGTATTAGGTAGTCCTGTAATTATTTCAGTATGATGCAGGCTATTTAATGCAGTAGATATATTTCATCCCTAGACAATTCCTAAGTGAATTTTTCATGGATATATTTCCATAATCATAGACTTAACAAGCATACCAAAATTGAAGATTTAAGAATATAGGAACTTTCACAAGGGGATTAGAGATTTCAGAAAAGCTTTTTGTTACAGATAACACTATTGGTTTCCTCCTATTCAAATTCTGCTGCTTTTGCCTAAAGTGAAACTGTCAGATATTAATTACTTTTTTCTTATTCAGCAATATTGGCACTCTACAGGCCATGAAACTTGAAGAAAAAGAAGAGATGGGGGGAAAGGACAGAAAATGAAAATGCAGAAATAAGAAAACAGCTGTTATTACTGGTGGGAAGGCGCTAGTCTTTCTCAAGAGATGAAGTCTCAGAGAACAAAATGTAGAGAGCAAATTCACATATTGTTTAAATCAGTGTGAAGATTGCATCATAGTCTCTTTTAAAAATTCTTATAATGTTGTCCTCGTTCCACTTCTGAGATGTCAGTTCACCAATCATTCCTTTAAAAAATACTTTACATCCTCAGCAATCTTTTTTAGTGCTCTATGTCCAATAGTACCTATCTTCAACAGTTCCTCACATTTTATTTCTAATTCAATAGTTGTATTGTGTCTTAATGTCTTTTCACAGAATCACAGAATCATAGAATGGCTTGGTTTGGAGGGTACCTTAAAGTTCATCTCATTCCAACCCCACTGCCATGGGCAGGGACACCTTCCACTAGGTCAGGTTGCTCAGGGCCCTATCCAACCTGGCCTGGAACACTTTCAGGGATGAGGCATCCACAACTTCTCTGGACAACCTGTTCTAGTGCCTCACCACCCTCACAGTAAAGAATTTTATCCCCATATGTAATCTAATCCTACTCTCAATCTGAAACCATTCCTCTTTGTTACTGACCTGTCACTACATACACTTGTAAATAGTTGCTCTCCATTCTTCTTGTAGGGTCCCTTCAGGTACTGGAAGACCACAATTAGGTCACCCCAAAGCTTTATCTTCTTATAAATTATATATTTTATAAACTTTTCTTTCCTCAAGTAAAAGATAGCCTTTCAGGAAAGACATGTGAAGATGACCATCACTTAACAAATGCTGAAAGATTTAATTCTTCTGTTCACAGAAGCAGAAGCCTTAATGTGAAGATTTAATGAATCTGACTTGATAATTACTCTGCATATAATATTCCATTGAGCTACATGTAAGTTAGAGGAAATCTCAAAACTTCAATCATATAAACACTAAATTCCCTTCCATGTTCTGGATTTATACTGAGTTGCACATATACAATTCTATTTGCAAAATAGGACATTTTAATCTCTGCCCTGAAAGTTTAACTTCTCCTTACCTCATTCAAATGGCCTACTACTAAAAATTTGATACTGTAACGTGGGAGTTGCAATTGTTGGAACTCTCTCAGGGATAGTACTGAAATCTCCAATAACTGTTTAAGACAGTCAGGTCAATATCTCCATGGAAATTTGAGGTAATTGAGTCTCTTCATAGCTGTACATGTAATCGACAGATTAAATATTCAAACTACTAGTCAATTGAGACAGTAGGCTTTTCACTGTTTTTTCCCCCCACCCCTAACATGGCAAGAGATTTATGACTAGGCATATCTTTCAACTATTAGTGTCCTTACAGACCTGTGTGCTCATGAAGGGATGCATAAAATGCTACAGACAAAAACTTCTAAGAAATAGACCAAAATGGAACATAAGTAACAGTTTATTTATAATTTCAAATACCACAAGACCTTATCTCAGATAACTAAGGCAAAACTTTCCTTCATTCTTGAGAGACTTAAGGAAAACTGTTCTGATAAAACTATTGATTACTTATGGAAAGAAAGTTATCAATCACATACTAGAGAGAATATTAAACTGAGCAGAAGCTTTCTTGCTACCATAAACAGAACTCCAAGCTACAGTTTTAGAAAATTACATGTAATAAATAAAAACAAACAAGCAAACAAAAGCAACTTAAACAGATAAACACTGACATTATCAGGACTATACTGAAGAACATGATCAAATACTGGAACTGCTAAAGCTTCAAGCGAGTAAAGTACAATCACAATGGCTATGGGAGAGGAGAAGTTATTTTAACAGAACAAATAGAATTAAGTGATAAAGACAGCCCTAGACAACTGTACATTACCAGCATGAACTGAGGAGTGTTACCAGTCCTAACAGATAAGCAATAACTATTACTACAAAAAGAAGTGTTTAGCTAGGAGTTTCCAACGACCAGAAATGCAGTCATATCTGCAGTGATCAAAATGGGTACTGAGCTGCCTAAATCTAACACAAAAACTCACATTAGCATTCTAGAATGCATCAATTGCATTCTAAATAAGCCCAAATTTAAAATTCCAAAATTAATCCCTTGTTTTCAAAGTGAGAGAGAAAGGGAAATAGTGACAAGTTGTTCCCCTGATGATGAATCAAACTGTGCCCTCCAAAGGAATAATCATCAATGATGCTGCACACAGAGAGAAAATGTAATCTGCAGTTCTTCTATTAGTATTTACCACATTATTTACCTTATATTCCTTTAAGTGCCATTTTGCTCTTGCAAGTACTTAAGAGTATAAAGTCTTCCTTTTGGTTATCCTCAGAGAGGACCTGAAAATCATTTATTATTTTAAGGCTGTTAGCTTCAGCTCCAATTTTTGTAATAGTCAGATATTGCTATAAGAGGAACAGAGCTTTCTGTCCCCATCTCACCAAAACCAGATGAAAGCTACATCCTCAAGGCAAGCATGCTTAACTTTTTATTCTTGCAAAACTCAAGCATTCTGTCACTGGGAAGAAAAAAAAAAGACCAGTAACATTATGCAGTCTCCAATGTTCATAAAACAATCATTACTTTTTTTCTTTCAAATAAAGTTTGGAAACTGTGCTTATCCTGCTCACTTGACATTATTAGTGCAAGAAAAAATAAATTCACAGAATCATTCTCCATATCTTGACTTTCATTTTTAAATTCAATGTAATCTGTGCTTCCTATCTCAACTTTGACATCTGATTTTTCAGTCCTGGGATAGAAAAGGAAACAAGAAGATGGTGGTGGAAAGCAAATAAAAGAACATTGGCTTGAACAAAAGAAGAAAAATGAGGCCAGAAGAGACAAGAACATGCTCCTATCATATCCGTCACCAGAGTATAGCTCAGATAAAAAAGGAAGTGATTTTTTTAATAGCGTAAACAGCATAGGTTCATTTATGAAGCTGGTAGATAGACATAGTAACTGATAGTGTCCACTTATGAAGGTTTTTCCAAGAGCATAATCAGTCTCTGGATTTCACTGAATCTGATATGTAGTTTCAGCCTCTACATAGCTAAAAGATTCCCTAATGGAATAACTAAAGTCAGCCAGTGTGGAAAGATCAACACAAAATGTTAACACTTTCTGTTTAAAATAATGTATCCAAAATATCTACAAACTTACAAGGGTATTAGACATCAGCTACTCTAATTGTCTATATATAGCCTACACAAATTATATGTCACTGCTAATCTACAAAAGAAAACAAATATGCAAGTAAATATATTATGTATTAATGATCTTAACAGAATACATTCCTCTGGAATCAATCACAAATTAGAGTTCAATTTCAATTCAAGCTATTTCAATATCTCTTGTCCAGTGATAAACTAGAATTAGTTTATGATAAATTTCTTAATATCATAACAAGATTTCAAATATCAAGTTAGCACAGTGCCAAAAGGTGTATTGTTGGGGATAGGCTCAGGACTGCAGAATTCAGAGAGTGGAAGGAAACCAAAGACATCCTCCTTGAGTCTTCTACCTGAGGGATGGTGTTGTGACCTTTCC
>JAWMRA010000078.1:72305741-72319053 GCA_035584735.1 Pseudotriccus pelzelni
TAAAGCCAGATCAGCTTTGACCTTCACCCTGCACGTTGTGTCTGTGTCTTGTTCCTCTGGGACTAAACACGTGGAGCAGCAGCTCAGGAAAAGAACCCACTGGTCTTGGATTCTTACCCTCTCCCATAACCGGGACAGTGTATCTGAGACATGAAGATTTACTGCATCTAGTGCTGTCCTACTCAGTCCTGTAAGCCAAGGCCTACTACTATGTGATCTGTTATTCCAAAAGGAAAAGTAATGTCTGTTAAGGCACAGTATTTTTATCATTACATACTTGCACCTGCTCAGACTGTTGGAGGCAATTTGAAGGTCACCTGCAGGAAAGAAACCACATGGGTTTGTTTTTCAGTTATCAGTTACAAGAAATTAGGCATGGAAACTTTAGATTTCTTACTACTGTTTCACATTTGTTTTTCTTGTGGTAAACAGACATATTTCCCAGATCTAAACCATACCATTCACATAACATCATACTAAATATTTTATACAAAGAGAATTATTTCATCAGAATTAAATATATGGATGATTTGGGAGCAGGGAGGCACACATATGTATGAATATAAAAACATACATATGTTCTATAATATATATAATAATCTGGGGAAAAAAAAGATTGGAAAAAATCATTAAAAGATCCAGATTTGCAGCAATATGGAAAGATATCTAGAAATTCGTCTCAGAATGGTGAGTTAAAAGCATTTATCCCATAACGGGCAGACAAGTATTGATTACAAGGTTTAATTGAACTCCAGATCATTCTAATTTTAAATGACATCAATTCTGCAGGAAACCTTACTCAAAACTGCTAGTCACTGAAAGATGAACTATTGTAAGATACGACTTTCTTTTGGTAACTGTATGTTCCACTCTTCAGTAAAAAGGGAATGGCTCACTGCGGCCAGTTACACTAAAATAAATATTTTTTTTTGTTTGTATTATTCTCAGTTTATTATTTCAAGAGAAAAAGGTTGAACCTAAACATAAAATCAAGTGGTCCTTCCCCTGTGACAAAACTTGGAGTCTACTATAAATGAAGGTGAGATAATAGGCAGCAAAATCTGAAAAAAATTAGCCAAAGCACTTCATTCAATTTATACTTCGCACATAAGCTAAACTATATGATTCTGATGGTATTCTTAGAACTAAAGCTACTTTTAAAATTAACTTCAAAATAACTTCAGAATTCAGCATGGACAAATCGAGATAAGAAAAGCACAAAATGTAAGCTGGGACAAAAATAAATACTACCATTTGCCTTGAAAATCTGATTAAGCAAAATGAGTCTTCAGCTGTTGTTAAACCTGGGAAGGTTTCAATACAGAGTGTGCAGCAACCAGTCTGTTGCTGCAAAACCTCTGTGCTAGCTGCATACTGTGTCAGGGTTCATGATCTTGTTTGGACAGAGAAAAAGAGTGAAAGAACATTGCAAATTATTTGGTAATACTGAATTCTGTGTAAAGAAAAGGGAAAAAATAAATTAATGTCTTAAAAGCAAAATCTATCTATATATAGACAGTGATAAATTTGAGTTTTCTTCAACTTAGAGCTAGAGTTGAACCTTTTGGTTAACTGGTATTATTTTGTTTTTATTTTAAGTTATGACAATTTGTATAGTCATGGAAAATCCAGAGGAGACAGTTCAGTTGCAAGAACGGTTCTTTTAGAAAGAGTAAGCTGTAGAAAATGGTATCTGCATTCAAGATAGTGTTAGCAGACACCATGTAATTATATAAACAACTAAAAGGTAACATTTATGCAGCATGAAAAATGTTGTTGGGAAAACAGGAATGTCTCCCAAGAAAGTTATTTATGTTTTTTCCTTTGTTTTGGGGTTGATAGGTAGTGGGGGAAGGAGTAATGTTACTAAAAATTGTGCTGATTCTGATTTGAATATAATTTATTCTTATTAAGTCATTTCAAGATTAAAATAATTTTTCACAAGTAGAAGTTATCCCTGCATGTATAATATTGAAGAAAGCTTGTAATTCCATATCTGCCTGGAGAATGTGTCCTTGAATAATTAAACATCTAAACTCTTTGATTGAAGAAAACAATATAATAAAGGGAAGGAAAGCAGGAGAACAGGCTTTTCTGAAACGAAAAAACCCTACTAATTGGCAAAGGAAGATGTAAGACTAATCAGAATCTTAAACACCAAAAATATTCAAAGACATATAGGCTTTGGGATTTGAATAGTTTATTTTGCTAAATCAAAACCATTTTTTTCTAGCTGTCTTGGGATTTGTTCCTGACATGACAGTCTTGAGGCTTCATCATGCTTGATTTGTTCATATATAATCAAAGAACATATTACATAAACCCCAATGCAGAACCTGACCACTTAATTTAAAGGAATGATTGCCATCACCTGAATAATGAATAACAGCCTGTATAGTCAAATTTTTGATGCTTTTTTTTCACCTTATCAAGGAAATGCAATCTGAACATCATATCAGAATGAACTGAAACACACTCATATTATTAGATGTAAGATCTGTTGCCAGCCTTAAAGCAATGCAATTCTACTCAACTAGCTGCTATCTTTTGTTCATGTTGTCACTGTTTTAAACAATCAAGATTAGCTGGCAGCAGAAACTATCAGTGACAACTGTTGAAAAGAAATCAAATTAGGATAGATTCTTTAACTAATGAATTAATTCAAACTGACTTCAATGTGATATTGTCATGAGATCTGCCAGCCTGCTGAATGACTGTAAATTATAGATGTCATGGATGCAGAACTAATAAATAAATCACACTAGTAAATCAAACTGAGGTAAGTTTACAGTAACAAACTGGGGCTTGGGAAAGTAGTACTGAGAACTTTGCCAAATCTATCTTTTGTGTTATATCTTAAAAGCACTAAAAAAAGTAACAATCTTTTTAAAAACTATAATCTGCAGACTGCTCTGTTTAGAAGGAATTTCTGCTAATGACAGAAAAAGAAAAATTAGTGCCATGGAAGTAACTCTGGTTCTTCCAGATGTAATAATAGTTGATACTGTTGTAGGGTTAGATACATCTTGTATGCATGAACTCTCCGGTCCCAGGTTTATTTATGTATCTTTTGAACCTTCATGTTTCTTTTTAGCTGACTGTACACAAGCCCTGATACGAACAAAACAGACTTTGTGAATCCTGAAGACGGGCGGTATTATGAAAAATGTACAAGGCAGCACTTACTTTGACCACAGTACATTGCTTCCTTCTGTCACACAAATAATTTGCAGAAGAACCTAAACAATAATAATGTGTTGGTTTCAGTAGAATTAAGTATGGGCATATGTGAGTTTCTGGGTATGACTTTTTCACAATTTTTAGGGATTGGGATGTAATTATTGGATGAAATCTATATGGCAGTTCTGCTGTAGGTGTCCAAAGATCATCCCCCTTTTTTTTTTTTTACTGAACCCATAACAAACAATTATTTTTACATCATATGTTGAATGAGAATGATCAAAAGAATTAATGAAGTCAGATATCATTTTAATATAAAATTAGGAAGACAAGGGGGAAAGGTAGATCATGGAATACTCAGGAACAAAGATCTAAACATAAGCTAGCTACTACATTGCCATTACCTTTATTCCCTTTTGTTGCTGAAACTATAGCAGGCTACTGTCTGCTCCATTTTATTATAGGCTCATATGAAAGCAGTAGGGGCATACGCATATCAAATATAGTAACAATTTGGATTTTATGGAAAAGATGTGCACAATACCAAAGAAGATATATATTTAAGCAATTATAATAAATGTAGAATTGAAGAAATTATTACATTTATTAGTGAAATATACATACTACCCTATTTGGAGGAACTATTTAGGAAAAAATAAAGATTTTCTTTTTTTCTCTATGAAAAATGAAAATCACTATTTCTGAAGCAGTAGGCAAGGAACTAGACAAATTTCCAATTAAATACACGAGCAAATAAAAATTGACTTACACAAATGGAATTTACTGTATTGTTATCCTCTAAGAACAGAGAACTTCACAGAATATACACAAATTCAGAGAACTAGAGAATAACAAGATCTGGGGATTTTTGCTTTGGATTATACTTTTCAATTCTTGCATTTCAATCTTTGAATATCCTGCTATTTTCTTAATTTATTCTATACCTTGCAACGTTGTTTAAAAACCTTGGCTTTCCAATCACTGCATCTTCACTGAAGAGAAGCTACTTTTTCTTCATATAATTAGTCTCCCAGAGAGCCCTTGGCCCTTGTAAAATTTACACATAACTCCAAACTGTCATTGAATATTTGCACAATTATATAAGAATAGTTATTCTGCAAGGAATTTGGAGATCGAGAACACATCTTTATGACCACAGTGATAATCAAATTTTAGAGAAGCAAATTTAATTTGCATTTGAACAAATATTACCTTGCGTGCACTATTCGATCAGCCCTATTAACGAGATGTCAAGCAGCTCATTTTCCCAACTGACTTTAGGTTAAAGGTATTCTTTCATCCATTCATACAAATTTGTGTCTGTAGTCTTTGTCTCTGCTTTTCATAATTTTAAGAAGCAAACATATGTTTAGAAGCAAAAAAAAAAACAAAACAACAACCCTCGGCCTATGCTGAAATTAATCTTTTACCAGACCCCATCAATCAGCGGAACTTAATAACATGGATTGTTAAAATAAGCAACAGCTCAGGAAAAGAATTATGAATGTTTGATCAAATGAAATTGCTCATAGCACTTCCAGAAGACATGTGCTGAACCATGAAAGGCTTATACTTTTATGCAATAATCTGAGAAAGAAATGGCACAGTTGACTGTTATTATTTTTCAGATTTACGCTGTTAGCAAAGCATTTTGAAAAAGTATCTGATATCTTTTATATCAAAACTTATATTTGATCGATTAATTAACTAAATGAAAAATAGCCCTTAGTTTCTTGATTGCAGTGTTTGTAAATGTACTTAGTTCTATCACACAGGGAGTCATGGTTTTCAGGGTTCCATTTTTGCACTAAATTTCAAGAAATCAGACAGTTCCCTGAAATGTAATTTAGTTTCCCCCTAAGATAGATAAGTACAGACAGGTAGGTAACACCTAAAATCCTCCTTAAACTATAGTGAATTTCATTTATGCCATTATAACTATCCTAATGCAGATTGAAACTAAACCTCAAATGCACTGTCATTCACCAAGGAGAAAATTTGTATCTGAAACAAAATCCCAAAAATGTCAGTTTATCGTTTCTTTCATGGAAAAAAAACCACAAAAACCAGCAATTTGCAGGTTTAACACCAGATTAGAATTACAGTTCAGCTTCAAATGAATCTGTTTAAAGGGTCATTCAGGAAAGTTCTGTTCATGAAAACCTTAAGAACTCTTGGTTTTGAGCTACTCTCAGGACTTCAGGAAACAAGTCTGATTCAAGACTTTGACAACAAAGTCCCTCCAAATGAAGGTGCTCAAAGTGAGAAGCTACATATTTCCACTGAAGTACCAAATAACAGTATTTATATTGTAGAACACCAAGTAAGATGTCTTCCTTTTAAGATCCGTTCATGATGAAGGTGCTCCACTCTCTATACTTTTTTGCAAGTGTTTTAGTTTGTACTTAGAGTATGGTGTTGCTGCTTCCCTATCCCTGGAGCACTTGTTCTCTCTGAAAACATCTCAGCAATCCCCACTTGTGTCCTCTCCTGAGCCAAAAGAAAGCAGTTGGAGCAAGGCAAAAGGCAGTCTGTCTGCTACCCATGTCTACATATTACATCCCTTTCAAAAAAAACATAGTAGACAATACCCTGGTACAGCTACAGAAATATAACCCCAGTCACACTCACAGGACTTTCATGGAGGTTTTTATTAGGTCTTTTCATCACTAATTAGACAGAATAATTAGTTTTATTTTGGAATCTCAGTATTCCACATGATTATGCTAAGTAACTAACAGAAGGCTACAGATTTCACTGAAAATCATTGCTAACTAATATAGAGGAATCTGAATTATCTCATTGAGTTCAGCATCTCTATCAAATGTCTTGCAGAGAGAATCCAAAAGTTCTTTTCAAATATGTATGAAGTTAATCACTATTGTCTGCATTTTACTGCAATCTGTTGGCTTAACCACTTTATTTTCATGTTAATTCTTGGATATTATTTTAAGCACCTTAGGCTCAGTAATTTCATCTGTCACAATATATATACTTGTGTTTAAAAACAAACTTCTATCTACAGAGCATATGATGCGCCAAATGACACCCTAGGTCAATGAATGATATTCCTCATCCCTATCACAGCAAATAATGATTAGTAAAACAAGGAAGAAACAGTTTACAGGAAAAGCCTATCCTTCCACAAAGACATTTTGTTCAGTCATGGCAGTCACAGTGAACGCATCATAGAAAATGGCATGAAGGCTCATGATAGGTAAAACATATTTCTTTCTTATTCAGCAGATGGGACTTAGGTTGATTTCATTCAAAATAGCTTTTTAGACCTTTTAAATAGAATAGTTTATATTGAAAAAACATAATATTGCATATATACACTGGGGATGTGCAGTGGAGCTTCCTCTTTTAGGGAAGCAATAAAGAAAAGACTGGCCACTGTTATTCATGGATATGCTTACACTTAGTGGTGTCTGGCTGTTGTATAAGAATCAAGTCACAGAGCCTTCCCATTTTCAGCTTTTTATCCAAAAATCACCAAATAGTCCTGCTTCATCATCAGGAAAGTAGAAAAGAGAACAGAGCTTCCTCTAATATCTTAAATCCTCCATGAATTGTGATTCTAAACTCAAGGTAGCTGGTCCACAGGTACACAGGGAGAGATCAAAGAGCTCTGAGGCACTGATGAATCAGAGCTCCCTCTTCCCACTTTTCCTTCCTGACACCCTTCAGCCAGAACTGCCTATGGATTTCCTCTACCGCAGGAATGTTCTAAGCCCTTTTTTAATGAAATGAATTCTGTACAAATGCTATCTGTAATTTCTGAGAATCATTATATTCTTTCAATGTAATAATATTGAGGCTGTACCATTTATCCCTGAAATGTCTCTGTCGTGAACTGACGCAACATCAGATCAGAAGACAGATAGCAAGAATAATCCCCAAATATACAAGGCCCTACAAGAAAGACAACTTAGGGAATTCACAAAATCTTATACTGTACCCATCCAATAATAGTCATACAGAAATTTCAGCAGTAGTAGTGTTCCATCATGTAGTCATTAAATGTATTTTTTTTCCTTCTCCATTCCAAGGGACTAAGAAGAATTGCTCATCAGTATATTCTATCTGAGTCTTCAGGATTTGAACCTTTAGGATGAAATATCCTGCATATGATTAGAACCCACAGGAATCTGCTCATTTTAATTGCTAAAGTCTTATCACTAAAAATAAAACTGGAGCAAATTTTAAAAAGTTTTCCTCTAATTTTTGTTAAATTATGCTTTCAGAACTGAAATTGTTCACTCCTAGATACATGCAGATTTACTTCACTTTTACTTATGTAAGCAAAAAATGTTGTTATCTGTTTTCATGAGTCATAGTTCCTACTTGTATGGCATATATGGAAACTGAACCACATTCATTAATTGTTTTCTTAATTCTAAGGTGGGTATTGAAAAATTTGACAGACAATAAAATCCAATTCATATAAGAAAACAGATATTTGACTGTAATTTGATACTGATGCACCTATAGGCAACCTGGCAGCTTGTGTATCTGCATTATGTCTGAGGAATGCTATTTAAGAATTGTTAGTGTTATGGAAGCTGTATTTAAAAGGTATTGGAAGCAGTATTATCTAACTGGCAATATCTACATAGTGGAACCTGTATAGCACATGGACCAGTGTATAATATGCAATCTTTCTGCAGGTACTTTGCCTAGGAGCAAGCCAAATATTACTTCAAAGACAATCCTTGTACCTGATTGCCAAAATATTCTCTCTTTCTCTTCCTTGCAAACCAGCTGCTGTCATTCATAGAAGCATCATCAGATATAGCTGTAAAGTATCACCATAGGCTGACAGACTGTATGCTAGGGAGTCTGATACTCTTTCTTTACCTCATTTGACCCTTTCCTAGTAGCTGTTAGCTCCTTTTCATTCCAAACTTTAGAGATTCCCTAAATTTTTGGCAGCCAAACCAAACCATTCTCACACACAACCTCTTCTTTTAACTGCCCCTCTGAAATTCATTTCTTTCCCAAACTGTCCTTTTTGATAACAGCAAAGAAGTTTTGGATTACAGTCCACAGTGGTTTCCACATTTCCTTCCAAAGTAATGGTAGCAATCAACATGTTGATGTCATAATTTTTTTTATCCACGTACTTTAAAAATTTAGTCAACAAAACTGAATTCTACCAATTATTTGGTATAGCCAGTCGCTTGGTATCACAATACCTTTCTGTAATATTTTACTTTCATTCAATTTCATATCATTTATGTATATATTCAAAATTTCCTTTGCTACACACAGCCTCCCTACATCTCCTGTGGAAAGGGATCATGTATTCTCACCAGCTATTTCACCTGCCTTTCATTATGGTATTAATCCATGAGAAAACATGATTGCGTATTTGGTCAAACAGCTGTATTATTTATTGAGGTTTCTGTCTGCTTGTCCTGTGCAGAAATCAATCAATTCTGGCAAGTATATCTACTCTTACTGTTTTAAAATAGTCATAATTTTGTTGTAAAATCTTCTTCTTAAAATAATACATGATACCTTTTTCCATTACAAGTTTTCTTCTTTTTCAAGGTAATTGGCTTGTAGCTCATTTATACCAAATTTAAAAGCCAGAATAATGGCAAAAATTATGCTGGAATCAGAGCCCAGATTGGAATTTACAGTACCAAAACTGTTTCAAATATGAATGAAAATTCCACAGTGAGTTAGTATACTAACTTGTAAAACACAGTATATAAAAAAAATCTCTTATGGAAAATTTCAAACTCAAGTACTCAAAAGTTCATGGTTTCTTAATTTGTTCCTATTGCATGCACATATTCCTATAGTCTCTATTACCTGATTTGTTGACAGTTTGTGTTTATTTCTTTTCAAGACTCCTGTCTTGTTCTGTGCATAGACTTTCTTTCTATTTTCCATATTTGCTGTCCATCTTCAGGTCTTATTTGAAGTGTTTCACTGACCATAAAGTAACTTTTCAATATTTCCATAATGTTATTATTATACCATGAGAATTCTTCATTTACAATACATCTATTTTCACGTAGCCCTACAACACAAAGTTACATTATTAAACTTTTATGTTCCTCAAAACATGTATAGGGTGACAAAATATTTAAAAATTCCTCAGCAGCAAGAGGAAATCCAATAAAAACAAGACTAAATTATTCAATGGTAACAGAAATGTGATGCTAAACTATTTTAAAAAAGGGGGAAAAAAAGAAAAGCTCTTAGTACATCTTTTTTTCCCTTTAATTTTAATTATGAAAAAGATTGATTACATGACTAAAAGTTAACATTATCAGTTCAGCTGAAAGACTTCTTCTCCTGATGACCAGATGAAGTTTTACACTGCATAGATGAAGGATGGATAGTGTTTTCTCAGTGAACTACTGATTCTACACTTTCTTTTTTTCCCCACATGGAAGCTTTTTCAGTGAAAATTAGTAAACAAAAAAAAAAACCCAAAAGAGGTTAGAAACATGCATTCATCTTCAGAAGAATCAGGAATTGGATTTACACTCATCTACACTGGATAAGAACAGTCAGTTGAAAGGGGTTCATCTGAAAAGATAGTTGGTCAGCAGTATTTGTAACACTCCAAAATTAGTTCTCTGGAATTACTCTAAATTCTGTCAGATTTCATAATGGCAAAGAACAAGCAGGAGAAGTCTAGATTACAGGGCAAAGGATGGACTCAAGTTTACCTCCACTTCAGAAACACATAAATTGCCGATACGTCATGGTATGTCATAGACAAGTGTCTCAGAAAGAAAGCAAAGTGCTCAGACTGTGACAATTTGAGCTATGACTCATAATGGGACAGTAAAAGGCTAGAAAGATCTGGGCAAAGGCTGGATCAAAAGAACAGGATCAAAAACCTTACAAAAGAAGGGCTTTTACTTAAAAAATTTGTAAAATCAAAATATTTCATTTCAGGAAACTGGGACAATGAGCTGGATGGAATATTATTTTTCATTCATTAGTTAAATAAAATACATTTTAAAGTGTCTGCTATTACATCAATCCCTATCTGTGACTGAATCTAAATCACAGATATACAGAACAGATGACTGACACAACAACTGGAAAAAGGAGTAAGAACATAAACTAGAGTATTGAAAGAATGCTTAGATAAAATAAATTTTTTCTGATCAGCCGGAAGCCATGAAAATTACTAAAAATTACTTTGTAAACATATGAGACTGTCTCTCAGCTTTTATCAGCTAAGCTTTAGAGCCAACAAAGACTAAGCCTGGAAGAAGATAAATATTTACAGTATCTTTGAAGGGGGAGAAGGAGAAAAGGATACAAGGAACTATAAATCAGACAGCTTAAAAAAAGTAATTACTAGGAAGCTACAGTACAATAAAACTTGATAGTTTGGAAGAAAAAGGTGCAGTATATTTCAAATATGAGAAAGATTTCTATCCTAGTTTAAGAGAACCTCTCAAGGATTTTAGGTTGATACATTTTAAATGAAATACTTACAAGGGAGAAACATAATTATGAATACACTCAAAGCTCTGATAAATAGTCTTTCTTAACTTGTATGGTTGTATACATTAAGGTTGTCCCAGCATAGGTCTTGTAACCATTGTTATTGAATACATTAATAGAAAGCAGAAAGGAACAGAAAATATTTGCATTTGAAGATGGATATTCATAAGTTTGAAAGAAAGGATGAAAATAGAACACTAATTGATATACTGGAAATAGTTTAAAATAAGATGTAACTACATAAGATAAGACCAAAGAATGATCATTAATTAGCAATAGTGTGAAGTAGATAGCTTTTTTAAAAAAAAAAGATCAGAATTTGAAATTAACTACACAAATCAACATGAATCAAGATATTGAACTAAATCATATCAGCATGCATAAAAAATAGTGTTATAGAACAAGCTGTGTGAACAATCATCTTTCATGACATACATAGAAAGTTGAGAGGACAAACAATTGGATATGTTGTCTATTCCAAAGCTTTTCATCCTTAATTATCTCCATTTTAATGATGGAAGAAACACGATTCCCCAAGAAGGAATGAGGAGGTCGTCACAATGTCAGATGAGAACCTCAGTCCCAGAGAGAAGCTTTAAAGGAACATCCTCAGAGCCAGTGTTGGTCAAATAAGTCATGTGCTGAAGTCCATCATCTCCTCCCTAAGTTAATGACACAGCTTAGTTTCAGCAAATGCATGTAAAAATGAACTAATTTTCAAAATTCAATCAGAAAATAGGATATGAGATTGGAGAGTTTTACGTTTTTTTTGTGTGTCTGCAGGTTTATATAAAGATAAAATCAGAATATTTTCAGAGCACCAGAAAAAAAAAACCACACAGAAACATCTTCCAGAGAGAGTCAGTTTCCCATTTTATGGTTTGTGGAAGGATTTATTTCTCTAAATATTAAAGTTCAGCTGAAATCCAAGTTACCACGTGCAAGACCATTTTTTTTAGGGGAAAAAGATATATACCCTTCACGGTTAGGCAGTGGCCTAACAACTCCTTGTAAACATGTCCATTTTGGGAGCTATCCCTTTGCTCAACCTGCATAAGGCTCAGACCCACTGATTAATCTTTGAAGTAAGAATAGAAAAGTTAAGAATAATATTGGATGTCCAAGACTTGGAGAGTAGAGAAATAAGAGAAATAAAATTAAATGTCAGTATTTGTTCATCAAATATTTATGAGAAATTTCTGTGGTACACTTTCACAGTATCTGGTAGCTATTAAAAGACGTTTAACTAGATTTAAATGCATCATATAGAATAATTTCTAATGCTCTGGCAAAATACTTCTCTATGGTCTTCTATAGAGTTAAAATACAATAAAGGAAGATATCTGCAGTAGTCTCTGTCTCTTGATTTGCCCTGCTATTCTGTCTGTAAGTAATTTGAATAACAAAAAGGTATTAAAAAGGCCATTTAAACAATACCTAATTTAATTTCACTGTTATTTTATGTTACAAAATAGATTTTCCTAGGTAAATTTGCTAATCCCATGGTTTCTGAGTTATTTATTTTTCTTAGCAAACCATTGAAAAATTTTTTTGAACATTCTTTCACAGTACTGAAATTTCCTAAGACAGAACTCTGTAGTTCCTAAATACACTTTTCAGACAATAATATTTTATAGAAATTTGTCTCTGGTTTTGTAAGACTCCCAAGTCTCAGAGCTACAAGCTCATCAAGGGAGTTTTACTTTAAAAATATAAAAGGCTCCAAAACTTTGCCTGCCAAATTACTAGAAGACCCCTCGGTTCTTTTAAAACCTTAAGAGAGAGCAAAAAGTTTTGCACACATTTTCTCAGAGGGTACCTTCACTGGTAAACTTTAGGAAATAAGAGATCTTGGCATAAGTTTAAAGGGTAACATATAATCAAAACAAAGCATTCCCCAAAGCATTGACTTAGCACATGCTAACTCACACAACATAGCAAAATCTGACCCACCCAGCCCTAAATTACCCAAAATATTAAGAAAGGAGATTAGAAGAAAAAGAAAAGAAAGGGAGAGAAAAAGAGAAAATTATATAGCTCTCACCAGAGACTCCTGTGCAAGTCCAGCTTCCAAGTAGCCAAGAGACAGAGCTCAAGCAACATGTGCAGCACATGTCCTTGTTTTGATTGCTCTGGCCCCTTGTGGCCACCCCTTCCAGGTGGGACTTCCATCCCATTGGCCACTCTGGGGCTCCAGGACAGGGTGAGGGGCAGTGCTCCCACTGTGCCAGACAATCGGAGATGAGTTAGGGGTTCCAGAGGGCGTGGTGTGGGTGTGCTCCTGGGCTGCCTTTGACTGACAGCAGCTCCGAGATCACCCTAGGAGTCTGGTAGGTGCTGGGATGTAGAACAGGGCATGATCTTACATCTGTGAAATTCCACTTGTCCCTTCCCCACACCACACCGCCCATTTGAGTTGGTCTGAACCAAAAATTAGTGTAATAATCCAGTATCTCACAGGTTTATAACAGATAAAATGTACATATCTTGAAGGAACTGAGGTGTTTATGGTACTGTGGGAGACAAAATGATACTCAATTATCTTTGATCTGTCTAATGTAATGTGATACTGTCTCAGTTTAAATGAGACACAGGTGTTTTGCTGGGAATGAATTATGAGGAAGACCCAAAACTCCTCCCTCTAAGC
>JAWMRA010000078.1:72319153-72333272 GCA_035584735.1 Pseudotriccus pelzelni
TGTCTCAGTTTAAATGAGACACAGGTGTTTTGCTGGGAATGAATTATGAGGAAGACCCAAAACTCCTCCCTCTAAGCGATTACAAATCCGAAATTGAGAGACTCCAACTGAGGAACGGTGTGGGATAGGCAGAATTAAACTATGTTAAGGAAGGAATAACAGCCCTTTATTAAAGGGTATATGTGTATTGACAGAAACAATTAAAGAACACAAGTAAAACACCCAAACAGTAATCCTGTACCCAGAAACAATCCCCTTCAACACAAACGAATAAAATCAACAGTGAAAACAGTTCAATGTTCACCCTGTGGGGCAATTATAACAACAGTCAGCAGGGGGCGCTGTTGGATCACTGGTAGTCGCCGCGTGGGGCTTCCCAAGCGCTGGGGACGAGGTGGACAATGGATGCCCTGTTATGATCAATAATATATAAACATTTAATTGATTTATTTTCACTATCCTAAATAAGCTTTCTATATCTGTTACAGAAATGTATTCTTAACAATTACAGGGCTTATTCAATATATACTGAATTATCAGGCTTCTTCTCACTGAATGAAATGTAGACTAGGTAGGTTATGCCAGTAGATAGATTATGCCAGATCTTACATTTATTATATTTATGATTCACTTAGTTCTCAAGACTTATTTTTTGAGTTAGAATAATTAAGAGTCGCAGATAAATTTTTTTTCTTCCAAATTGGGAAAACGTTTTCCTATGTAAAGTAAAATAAAATAAATATTCCTAGTTATTGCCAAAATGAACAGAAGGGATATTCTGATACTTTTCCTTTTGATTTTTTATAGAATCTGAATTGTTACTGATAAGACTAGGACTTGCAGAGCCTCTTCCACACGGGATCTTAATAAAATGTTTCAAATGGACTAGACAAAGGTGTTAATTTTTCAAAGCTGATCAACCTTGTGGACAAAAAAAATGTTTTTAAAAATTATTCTAGGTAAAAATGAAGAAAATTTAAGTGCAATCCAGAAAATACTTAATAAATATCACTGGAATTATCATTGTTTTACAGCTTTAGAGGAGAAAAATTATAAGAATTAGTTTAATATGGAGGATGACTCAATATTTAACTCCATGAAGTTTGCCCCTTCTCATTTAAGACAAATGTCTGATTAATTTTACATTGCTGGACCATGGAATGGCACACTTTTGACTTAATTTCAAAATCACTCTTTCCACAAAGAAGATGACTTAAAGTAATAATGACTGTGCTGCCAGAGCACAATGAGAACTAGCAGGTGTGAAAGGGGTCTGAAGGTAAAGTGGTTCAAAAGTAAATGCAAAAGCCTTTCTCAGTTCATTCAAGCCATCCTAAATCTTCTATCTTTCGGCAATGAACTAGTGTTCTCAGCACGTTTTTCTCCAATCTCTCATATGCCATGCATAACTCTCACAACCTGTTCACTTCTAATACTTTGAATTCCTAATATAAATGTTGAACTTCTTTTCTGAAGATTACCTTATCTGTCCTTTTATTATATACATTATGAAATGTTAAGCAATCCAGATTTTACATGATGAGAGGTCAGGCTAACCTTGACTGTGAGTCTGATGTTGTACATCTGAACTTTGGGGAGCACAAAAAAACACAGGGAAAGGTGGGGAGAAAGAAAAATAAGACAGGCTGAAAAGTGGTCTTGTTAACTTACTGAAAATTTGGAAAGCTTTTAAAAAATACATATATATACATAGAGACATTTAAGACACAGGGAACAGGGAGTTTCCATTAGAGCCTGAGACTGAATTTACATTATGTTTTACCTTGGTCTGATCAGGAGCCTTTTTGGAGACAGTTTATGAAGCATCAGTAAGAAGTGATTTGGAAAACAAAACTTTCAGTTCACTGTTGTTCCTCAACCTAAAAGGTACCTTGAGCCACTGGAAATTGCATAGCAATTGCATATTCTGGTACAAAATTTTTTTTAATTTCTAAATTCAGAATTTCTGTTTTCTGGTCAAAATATGCAAGAAATAATCTTTAAAAAAAGGGGGAGGGGGTTGTAAATTGTTTCTTATATGTAGCTGTAAGGGTTAACAACGAGTCTGTTAGCTCCCTGGAAGAAGAAGTTGACTTGGGAAACTTTCGTGTGTATCTTTAAAGATAAGTAAGTTATGTACACAGCCTAATTAGAGAGCAAGGACAGACTGTGGGTCCTTAAATTCGGGGGTGTGGGAATCATAGCTTAGCCTTGAACATCTCCAGGTGTTTCACGACTGCTGCCAAGTGAATTATTAATGTAATGATTGTTGGCCAGTGAAGACGCTGCAGCTTGCTTGCTGCTGAGAAAGGATTATAAGAAAAAGCTAAGGAGAATAATAAAGAAAGAGAAACTCTTTATGTTGCCCTGACTAAGCCTTCAGATGTTTTTTATTCACTGTCACTCCACATAACAGCGACACATGACAACTACAGTAGCCTTTATGAAAGGCACTGTTACCTCTATTCATCGCTGATAAGCATATCCTACCTGTAGGATAGCAGCACCTAAATGTCTGGTTATTCATTTATACTCAAGAAAATAAGGATAGTAGTGTTTCAGATTATAGCTGTTAGTGTGGGCTACCCAGGGTAACTTAGAAACAAGTCAGTATAGATGATTCTTTATATATCCATCAACACAGATATATACAGAGAAAACTGAAGACTTCTCTTTCGTATAATAATGAAGGATACTCCTTTTTTCTTTTTTTTTTCTGTTTTTCTTTTAAATGTGCACACTGTCTTTTTGAATTTTAAAGCAGTAACAAAAAATGTCGTTTGGTAGTGATATAGCATATTTTAATTTCATGCAATTCAAGTCCTAAAGCTATTTCTAGCAAGCAAGAGTCATTTGGATTTTTATTTTAATACTCAAGAGTTCAAGAAAACAGTGTTATGGTCAACAGTCAGGAGAGAACAAAAACACATGAGGTAAAGCAATATTTTACAGAGATATATTAAAAGTAAGTGTAAGCTGTTTATTTCATAAGGATAACAACAGCACAATATGAGATACATGGAATATCACAAGAGAATCCTGGAGGTTCACACTTCAGTCGTTCCTATTAGATAGTAGTCAGGAAGATGATTGGGAGTTTTTGCCTGAGACATGAAAGCATTGATTGAGCGAGCTGGGTTTGTTCTGCCTAAAGAAGGAAAGGTCAAAGGAGGATCTTGCTGCAGTCTTCAACTTAAGTGTATGGCTGCAGAGAAGCTGGAACTAGAATTTTCTTGGCAGTACACAGCAAAAGAAGGACGATGGGTAAAACTGCAATGACTGACATTCTAGTTAGATATTTAGAAAAAGTAATTCACGATGTCTGTCAAACACCAGAGCAGGTTGCTCAGGGAGATCCGAGTCACCTGCCTGAAACAAAAAGCCAAATTCAACATCAAAATCAACCTTGGTCTGAACAATGGGTCCGAGCTGATGATTTAGGGAGATACCTTCCAATCACAACTATTCTCTAATTCTAGCCTATAATATACACATCCTTTTTTCCACTTTCTGTATTTCTTCCTCAAGTTTTCGGAATACTAATTCCACATCTTTCTGCTTTCTCATTCAAACCCCAGAAACAAACAACATGAAACAACAGCGCTAGCTGTATCAAAATGGTTAAAATAGTACAAAATAGTAAACATGTGATACCTGTACCTGAGAGCCTGACCAGGAACAGCTATGATTTTTTACTGCAGATAGGCAGCAATTTTCAGTGCATCTTTCAGGCTGAGCTTGTCATCTGTTCTGACACCCTACACAAAGTGAATTACCTGCAATTTTTCACAGACTGTAATATACAAGTAAAATATATACTTATCTTAAATAGTTTTTCAAGCTGTATTAATATCTTCCATGGAAACAGGACGATAAAAACAACAAAAAGCTAGAAAAATTCTACTGCTTTTAATTGTACGGGAGCAGCAAATCAGTTACAAATGCAGAAGCATAGCACTGAAAACTGAAGTTTGAAACCAATTTGAGGATATAATTCATAACTGCAAAGCATTCTCTCTTATACTGATTTGCATATTACAGTTCACACATTACATCAGAATCAAGAGTCATATGCACACTTTGTGCACTATTCTGTAACCATATATAAATATTTAAATCAAAGATCCTGCATCTTCCATAAAGAATCATCACAATAGTGGAACTTACAAATAATTTTTGTTAAAAAGTCAACTTTGCAGTTACTGATTGAATCAAATGTTGTTTTATCTTTTTCAAATCTAATATGTTCTGAGATTGTTTAACATATCAAGTTATATTAATGTAAGGTTACTCAAAGAGCTGTGCATTTTCTAACCTCTCATGTGAAAATGTTATGCAAATTATTTATAAATGTGAAAGCCTCAGCAGAAGGACTGCATTAACAGATCCTATTACAAAAGTATCCTCAATAATTTACAGTCTAATAAAGGCCGAATTGGATATAAATTGTTTCTGTCATCATAAATTCTAAAATAAATGCAGAGAGCACCATCTTTTGGAGTCAATGAAGCACTGACACTCTTTACAGTGAAAGCAGAGCATTGAGTTTCAGTTAAATAAATGTTTATATATGCAACAAGCTTAGCAAATTGTTCTGTGAGCAGTGTAACTAATGAAGCATGGTTTCAAACACTCCTGTGCTGTGTCTCCCAGCACATAATCTTCCCAACCTTGCCAGCTCCTTCTGCGTCACTACTGCCTGCCTTCCTCTGCGGCATGATACACAGCTTTCTTCACAGGAGCTTGTTCAAAGAAGGGTTTCTTTTCACTGGACAATAGCTACTCACACTCTGGCATAGCTATGTGCGTAGTCAACCAGGGCATGTGCTGTTTGGCAAACTATTAGCTGTTTCTTGGAGTAGATAAAGTACTGAAAATTTTACTGGAACTGTCCGACGGATTAAAAAGCTACTGGGAGTTTAAAAAGAAATTCAGGCTTATGGAGTTAGATTAGGTTTTTAGTCCAAAAACTACTGGCATAAAGCAGGTAAGCTGTACCCAGTTAAAAAAGAAAGGTGATATACCAATTAGCAGCTTTGCAGAAAAGGACCTGGGGTTCTGGGAAACAAGCTGACCATGGGCCAGCAATGTGTGCATGCAGCAAAGGCAGCCAATAGCATCCTGGACTGCTGCAGGAGCATTGCTACCCATGGGTCAGCGGAGGTGATTCTTCCCCTCTGGCGAGGGCCTGGTGAGACACATCTACAGTGCTTTGTCTAGATCAGGGCTCGCTTGCTCTGAGCAGAGGGTTTTGGCTACTATTTGGGACAGCATTACATTTCTTAATAGCAGTCTATACAGTGCTAGGTTTAGATCTGTGATCAAAACAGCGCTGATAACGCAACAATATTTTAGCTGTTCTGAGCACTGCTTGAACAGTAATGAGGCCTTCTGTGTCTCTCTGCCCTCCCTCCTGCCCCATCAAGTAGGCTGGGGGTGAGTAAAAGGTTAGGAAGGAACACAGCCAGGACAGCAGACCTGAACTGACAAAAGGGTTATTCCATACAACATAACATCTCAGTCAGCAATAAAACTACAGGGGTGTTTTTCCAAGGTAGTTATTACTCAGTGCCTGGTCATCAGTCTGCAGGTGGGAGTTGGTGAGTGATTGCCTTTGCATCCCTTTATATTGTTTTTTCTTCACCTGTTGAACTATCTTTACCTCAATCCACAAATTTTCTCTCCTTTTTACCCTTTCAATTATCTCTTCTGTCCTGCTGGGTATGAATGAATGAGAAAAGGAGTGTGGGCTTAGCTGCAAGCCAGGGTCAACTCTCATAACTAGACAGTCTCCCGAGGGATGTTCTAGTGCCTCAGCTCTTTTATGTTTCTAAAATATCTACACATGGAGCTGATTTACCATGGGACTACTGTCTACAATACTATATTGATTTTTGATCATGAAAAAAACCCTAAAAAGTGAAATTTTGTACTCCATGAATATTTTTATCTCTGACACCATATTTTAGACCTATGAATTAATGCCATTCTTCCTTTGCATCAGAAGATGAAGATCCCCTATGAAAAATCTCTTGCTTAATCTGGCAGTCTAACTCTTATTTCTTTTGTCTTTAACTCCACACTGGCAACAGCTCACAGAGTGCAGGGCTTTCTAGCACAACACCTACAAGCACATAAACTCTCAATTTCAGTTTAAAATTTCTAAGTTTTAAAAGCAGGGACAGATTTTTCAATACAGAGCAGACCTGAGTTTGCATAACAAGTCAATTCTTGAACAACTCTTTTCCAGTATTGTTTTCTTCACATCCTGTCATACTGCATAGATGCTTTTAACAGGAAGACAGTATTATCACAGTGTTATTGCTATATCTTCTTGCTCTGTTGAGCTATGAACATGCAACTGGCTATGAGGTAGTTTCTGATTTATCTTCTCCATTAGAGGTCAGCAGAGGACCATTTATCTAACCAGGATCTGAATGGTTCCCATTTCTTCTTGAAATTCTAGGTCATTCAACCAGTAGCAAAAAAAAAAATAATTAATTTTACATTATGGGTCAGAAAAAGCTAAGTCTAAAAGTTCACAATAATTATTGCCTGGTCCACCTGGAATAGCTTCATTGGAGAATCATTGTAGACCAATTTAGAGCACTTTAAAAAATTGTGGAATTTGAATAGGATGCCATGAATATTAACAGCAATGTGAAAAGATCCTGCTTATGAAGACAAACTGCAGTGAAAAACTCACAATTTTGTTGTTTCTTCCTCCTGTTTGGTTTTGGGGGCAGGGCTAAGTCTAGCAATCAAGAGGCTCTAAGTTAATTCACTGTCTCTCACATTTTCAGTACCTTTACCTAGGAGACCTTTACGTAGGAGTAAAGTCACCTTTACCTAGGAGACCACCTAGATCAGATGATTCCTCTGCCAATTTTTTAAGTATCCCTGTCTAAAGAGAGCATTTCACCTCACTTATCACAGAACATCTATAAAGCCACTGCTTCTCCAAGCCTGAAATTAGTCATGACCTTCACACAATGACTAAGAAACCTTCATAGGTGTCCAATTAGCAAAAAATTTAGGATTGTGAGTTATTTCTTCTTTAGCTGCTGTCATAGCAACTGTACTGTTTTCAGTCCTGAAGTTAAGCTTAGTCACTATTTTGTCAGAACTGAGGAATGTTTCCAGAACTAGTCTGACAAGGATTTTTGAGGGAATAAAGGACACTCACATACATCAAGTTATTATGAATACTGAGATTTATGACTCACAGTAAACTGTTCTCCCAAAGGCCACACTGCCATGAACTCGCCTACAATTAAGACTGAAAAAGTTCAGATGAATGAGTTCAAGAATGAACACAGGGAAATAGTTCTGAAAACACAGAAATCCCCTAACAGTATCTGAACAATATGCTATTTGAGAAAAAAAAAGAAGTCACATTACTGAAAAAGAAATAATAAACCAAAATATGATTATGTAGCCATACAGAAAACCTCCCTGCTCCAATTTTCAGGCAAATTGCAGGTTACCCAAGATATATTTTTTTTTAACTTCTGTAGTACAAATGGATTTTTTTCATCAAAAGTAGTTTTAACTATAGACAAATCCTCTACATGAAATTTTTCCATTAGCAAATTCTCTACCAAAGCTTATTTTTGAAGAATATTAAGAAGATATGCTGTAGTGAAAATAATCTAGACTGGAATTTCCTAATCCAAGAAAAAGAATTTCTTTGAGGATTATTAGACTGTTTCAAGAGTTGGGAACATAATTACTAGAAAAGGAGTAATATCTGGGCAATTCCGCAAAAGGTTTAATTCATTTCTAGAAAATAAATTTGAAGTAATTTTCCTTTCCCCTTAATACATTCTAATACAAAAATCATCATCTTCATGTGGAATGTTTCATACTAGCTTTTATTCCCCTGCTTAAACACAGTAGACAGCTTGCCTCTTCACATACATAAAAAGATATTGTATAAATACTGACAATAAATTGATAAAAAAATGGCAAAAAATTTGTGATAAAATTGCACTTTTTATACTAACTAGATCCTCTTCCCAAGGTCTACTTTCACATTAAACCAGTATTTATAATATTGGCAAGACAAAAAAAATCTTGCCAGAGAAACAAACTTCTCTTGTACCCTAAATGTTAATATACTCCGTAAGATGTCATAGATGCAGAGTCAAAGAGAAACAAGAGGCAGCCCTGCACAGGGCTTGTCTGCAAGGACAAAATACTGCAGGACAAAATACTGCAGGACAAAAAAAAAGAAAAAAAAAAGTAACTGTATGTTGTGGGAGAGGAAAATATAATTGCCATTCCTTGTTTCAGAATACTGAAAGCAGTACTCCTTCTTCAGCAGAACACTTAAGGCCATATTCATAGGTTCTCAGGATGTCCTAATGTATTATATTTTCTAGACAGAAGAATATCAAAATATACTAAACTGTAAAATCCTTCTGAAATATTCTAATATGACATAATTTTTTTCCCTTTGTCTACATGACTCCACACTTCAAGAGGACACACACACAGATGTGGAAAAATGGACAAGTCTCATTGAATCTTTACATGATTGTAGCAATGGGACTCAGAAGCCAATGATCCATGTCACTCGTTTTCATATAATGAGAATAGAAAACCCTTTAAAACTCAAAAATCAGATTTCATTAGAATATAAACCAGAATACTTGACTTTTTAGTTAAACACAAAGCAACAGAATTAAATAATGTTAGACTCAGAATCCTGTTACTGACAAAAAGGAACAACAGGAAAAAACCCAAAGCCATTGTTAGCGTAATTAAAGTTATCAGTAAGTTAACTAAACTACAACAGTCACGACTGATCCAGTAACATTAAAATTCACAGTCCAGCTGCCACAGTAAATCCTCAGTAATAATATCCCTTTTAAAAACACCGTACAGGAAGAACTGCTAGTACTGATCCCTCCTTGTTGGTACTAAGATCACCCTTGCAATGCCTTTCTGGATACTCCTGTGGGCAGCTTCAGTCTTCCTAAAACAACAACACCAGGGGCAAGTAGAGGAGGTCACACTCTAGGTCTTCATCAGAAGAAATTCATGGATAGGCTTTCTTCCTCCTGTTGTCTGGCAGAAAGCAGGGCGTCAATGTTTTCTTCCTCCTCTGCCTTGGGCTTGTTTGGGTTTATATTTGTGCTTTCCCTTAGCATGGCCCGCACCACCAACTGTACTGTGCAGACTCAGCTCATCCGGGGGAGGCGAGAGCCACTCACCCCCAGCAGCTGGGGTGGCCAGCATCACCTAGACCAGGATCAGGCTCTGGTCCCGCAGGGCTTCTGACAGCAGTGGCAACATCATAAGTATGCAGATCACACACTTCCATTCTGCTCTTGAAGGAAACAACTACAAGCACAAACACAGTCCTAGTGCTGTCTTAACCTGACAAGAGCCCTGCTCTCAGCCACTGTATATTACCATTACAATTTCATGAGTGCATCTTATACCATGTCTTGCTTTAGTCTACTTCTGCCAGTTATTTTGACTGTCTAGCACTTCAACCGCTCCTGAAGACTTCAGAGAAAGTAATCCTGAGAAACTTGAACTTTAGAGCAAACTGGATGCCTGTGTGAAGGAAACACAACTGAACCATCAAACTCAGCTCTCCTCAGATAAAAAAGCCAAAACCACAGAGAGAGGCTTGTGTAAATGTATTAGGTTGTCATATTTTCTCTCTTCCTCAAGAAAAAAATTAGTTTTTATACAGACTTGCAGACACATGCATCAATTGATCAAGTCATTTCTCCTTTGGTGGCAAAAAAGGAAACTATGTTTTCTTGCTATCTTCTAAGGTCAGCAGATTTATTTCCAGTGAAGAACATAAATTTACAACATAAATTTATCTTCTGAGAAAAGTAATTGGAACTAACAGAAAAACTTAGGAAAAAAATGAAGGCACAACTGTAGCTTGATTAATGCAGATTAAAATCCATGTTTTTTTAAAATCATGTGTTTCATGAGGCAAATGAGAGGCTGCAATTGCTGTGTTTGTGAAATCCCAGACCAAAGATAATTCCTTTTTATATACATTGCATTTATTTTGTGAAACATGTGAAATATTTGTTTAGTATTGTTCTATGGTAGTTTACATTCTATCATCCTCCCACATGTCTAGTCTGATTTTGACTTAGATATAGTCTGCTTGAATTATGCTAAAATAATTTGTAATAGGAAGAAATAAGGAAGCAAACAACCCTCTTCAAATTATTTCTGCTCCAACTCATCAAGTACTGGGAAGAAATGCCCCAAACAAACTACCAAAAGCAAATCAACAGTAAAGGCAGTCATCTAAAGTAATTTGATACATTTACCAGAAACCCTGGTATTTTTGAAAAGCCTGTAAAAATGTATAAAAGAACTGTGCTGCCTTTCCAGCACTGACAGAAAATAAAAGCAGTATGCGTGCATACACAGACATCAGTGATTAAACAGAATCCAATGCCAATTATTATTTTTTGACACACCAATAAGTTGCCTTGTAAGTGCTGCCATCATCTGTTTCCTGTTTCTTCTCCATGACCTTCCACGTGGTGAAATAAACACACTGGTATCCAAAAGAGTAAACTGCAAATTACAAACCCCAATATTTATCAATTCATTTGGAATCCAAACAATGCGTATAAAGCAAAATTGCCAAACACATATGAAAGTTTTATTTTAGCCTCAATTAAAAACAATAAAATAAAAAAATAAATTTCTCAAACCAATATAAAAAGCTAGCATTGGTCTGATACCACACAGTACTACTACTAATTATAGCAAATGCACAATATACAAAATCATTATCATTGTGCATATTAGCCCATATTACATCAGTCTTTCTGCTTGCATTCATATCTCACAGAAAGTAGACAAAATGCCACCTGTTTTATTAGGTTGGATATGCACTACTGTGACAGAAAATTTCTTCAGCGATTTACTGAATGTTTCTCACTAATTACATTATGAAGAGCACCATCATCATATTTCTGTTCCACTAGCAGGAGGATAAGTTTCAGAAAACCTTGTCTGTCTGGTAGAATTATTTTCCTAGTTATACTAGGCTTGCTGGAGCTGAAAATAAAAATATGTAACATTTTCTACAATTTTGTAGTTGCATTACAGCACTGTTAATTCCCTGGCCTTACACAGGCAAAACTTCCAAGGAATCTGAGATGAATTTTCTGTGTTAATACTGCAACAACTGATTTCATCCTCTGAAAACTGTTTTTTAAAATCACTTTTTCAGACCTCTCCACATCATACAAACTTCAACATAGGAAATGAACCATAAGAGTATCATGATAGCCAGATCCTAGCTCTCTAGCCTCCTTCAGTCAAGTTTTCACCAATGATGCTACAGGATTTGGCCTGACGTTAATATCTGAATGTTTTGTGTTTACTTATTTCCAATGAATCCATACCATCCATCATGTATGTAGCTGTTTCTTTGAAATTGTTACCCTTAACAGACTTGGCATGCATAGCAGCAGCCTGCTGAAGAATATCTCCTCCACGTGTTGGCTTCTTGTTGTGACCTTTGCTCCTTAAAGAAGAGTGACCAGACAAGGTAAATGTGGAAAGAGGGAGTAATATCCTTGGAGTCAATGAATTTGCACCAGAGGAGAAGTTTGCATGCTGAAAATTACAGGAAGAAGTCATTGCACCAGTAGCCAGAGTGCAGCTCATGCAAAGACATAAGCAAGACCCTGGGGACAGAAAAAAGATCAAGGTCAAAAGGGGATTTTTCAGAATTTGCAGTAACACAGACAGGTGCTGAATAGACTGAAACTAAACCTAGAAGCACAGTCCACCTTGCAGTAATCCATGAATAGGCAGGAAGCTGTATATATAGACCTTTTGTTCTAATAGTTACATAGTCATCCTACTAGAAATAGAAAATACAGGGGATTGTACTCCAAAAAATTCCAGGTTTTGTGCCTCAAAACATTTTGGGACTCCACTGAGAAACTCACTACTACAGAATGCTTTAGAAAGATTGATTTGTAAGCTCTAGCTCACTCCTTATTTCTGTTACACTATATGGTATATAAAGCTATGCTGAGATGAGCAGGTACTATCAGCTGTCTCATATTTCTCATTCCTTTTCCCAGGAGAGAAGATAACATTCTATGCCATACCTGCAGAGAGATGGGCCTGTTCAGCTTCAAGGAGAGACAACTGAGAGGGGACCACATAAATGTGTATAAGTATCTGAAGGGAAGGTGTCAAGGGGAGGAGCCAGGCTCTTCTCAGCAGTGCCAAGCCAATGGTATAGAGGCAACAGTCAGAAACTGATGCGCAGGAAGCTCCAGCAGAATATGACGAAGAACATCTTTACTGTGTGAGTAGCAGGTTTTCCAGATTGGTTGTGGACTCTGCCTTACTGGAGATGTTCAAGACCCTTCTGTATGCAGTCCTATGCAAGCTGCTCTAGGATGACCCTGCTTAAGAAGGGAAGTTGGAGTAGATGACCCACTATGGTCCCTTCCAACCTTACCCATTCTATGAGTCTGTGATTCTGTGACTTTAAGTGTGTATGTCTTAGCTGTTCCTCTCCCCATTTAACTTATTCTTTTCCTTAGACATTTCTGAACAAACTTTTAAAAATCCCTACCTATTCCATTTCTGTTATACGTACATAATACACAGATTAAATGGCTTCTTCAGAATTTTATTTGTAACTGTTCAGTGCAAACCTAAAACTAATTCATGCCTCCAAAGAGAAACAACTTTTGAACTTCCCCAGCCTTCACAAAGAACTCACAACCAGCAGCAATTCATACTGGCTGTAGGAGAAGGAAGGATTTGAGTCATTGCAAAAGAGTTTGAGAAAGCCAAACACATCTGAGGGAACAGGAGCAGCACAGAGCTCAGGGTAATAGGAGAGACAGAAAACACAGAGCTGGACATTTATAATGCATTTGAGCAAGTTCTTCTTTTAAGTACTGGAATTCTTCACAGGCATATCTACTAACTACTCAAGACATGAATATATACTACTAGAAAACATCTCAAAATGAGCATGTCACCATCTAAACTAAGTGGTATAGGATCTGGAAATTACTCATCAAATTACTGACCATTGTTACACACTCTGCATTACTCATCTAAATGACCCCTATGACACAGTAATGCATGTTCATTTTCATGCATGGAGATGGAATATTTTTATTTCATTTTCATACCTAAATGCATCTTTAGTTCAGAATTTGTGCTGTTATTTAGGTAAATCATGGGCCACTCCTCCTCAGATCTGAATACCATCACAGTTCTCTAGCCAGACCAAACTAAAAACTAAAGAATACTACTGTTTCCTTAACCTATGCACTCTTATCAAGTAAGGTTACTGTTAATTCCCATCTATCTACCAAGAGTGCAATCAGCATGTAAGCTGACTGTTTAGAAGCACAAGAGACAAGAGCCCTCAAGGCTGAGAAATTCCTGCACTACCTTTGTTCCTTAAAAATCCTAGTGTCTTGGTATATACTGAACACTGAATAAAGGCTGAAGTATTAATTTGCATGTTAAAATTCATAGATGTTTATGATTTAAAGACTGTGTATTCCATGTATAAAACTTATAGAAGTATTAGTACTAGCATGAAATAAAGCCAGGATTTATGTATATTAATTTGTAACTTCTGTACTAAATATATAACAGAAAAAATTGAGAGTAATAATTTTCAGTGTATTGCAATTTCACAAGTATCCATTTGTTATATGATGTCCTGTAGTGGGTTTCTGTGTATACATTTTGGTAACAGGGGAGCTACAGGGGTGGCTTCTGTTAGAAGCTTCCCCTGTCCCATGGAGCCAATGCAAGCCGGCTCCAGGACGGACTTCCTACCACTGGCCAAGACCAAGCCAATCAGGAGTGATAGTAACGCCTCTGTGATAACATATTTAAGAACAGAAGGTTGCTGTGCAGTGAAAATTCCAGACAGGGAAGAGCGGAGTGAGAATATGGGAACAGCAAGTTAGACCCCAAGGTCAGTGCAGGTGGAGAGGCAGGAGGTGGTCCAGGCACGGGAGCTGAGGCTCCTGCAGCCCGTGGTGCAGACCATGGTGGGGCAGCTGTGCCCCTGCAGCCCATGGGGGACCATTGGGGTGCAGAGACCCCCCTGCAGCCCATGGAG
>JAWMRA010000078.1:72335119-72407889 GCA_035584735.1 Pseudotriccus pelzelni
ACCAATGGGGATATAGGGGTACATAGCAACAGGGTGAACAAGAAGAAGAAGAACTTTTAACATTAACCATGAGGGAGAACAAAATGGAGATTTTACAGCCACAACATGTGACAGTAATAAAACAATAATAAGACAGTCCTTAGGTCTCAGTTTCTTGCTCATTTTCTTTCCATTTACTGTAGTCTTCTTCCCAGGTGCTCCCTCCAACAGACTTTTGTTTGTTTTTGTTAAAAAAGAGAGTACACCACTTGTCATTTATACAAACAAAGTAATGAATTGCAAATGGAATGAACTTGGTGAAGCATGAGACCATTTAGCAAAATATTTATATATCCTGCACAGATTATTTCTGGAAAGGTTATCTGAGTGCAAATGTGACATTTTGAAATGCATGACTGCAGTGAAAACTAAATCAATCATAAGTCATTTATCACTTATTAATGAAATTTAATGTTTATCTTCATTCTTATTCTTATTTAAAGAGGTCTTGTCCCTGTAATTATTTGCTTTGAGTCAGGTCCTCCTACTTTTTCCAGACAGTTAACATTTTTCTCAATTTCATCTGACCTGCATAGGGGTCTGTTCTCCTGTAACAAATGCATGTTTTAATAAAATTAATAACCCAGCTTGAGTCATTGATATATCATAGTAATATTTGAAATTTAATTCCACAGCATTTGGCCCACTTACTATGCCTTTTTCATCATCTTTATATCTTTTGCAGCCATTTCAGATAACCAGGCAAACTGTGATCTCTAGCTTTACAGCCCCAAGCTAACCTTTTCTCCTGCTTGGGCTTCCATTTCAGAGCACTGGTTAAAGAAGAACAAAAGGTAATACATTCTGTATACTAGCCAAATAGAATACATGTCCACTACTTTTTGTTTCTATGTTGTTTGAAATGTCCCAACTTACATTCATTTCACTTATGCATACCTGCACAAAGGTCTTACAGCTATACTTCAATAATGTTTAAGGTATTTTGTATTATTTTTGTATAAAAATCAAGGAAACATTTCTCCTACCCACCTCTGTCCCCCACAAAAGAAAAAAAAAAGGAAAATTGAAAACACACCAGCGCATGATCAGGTATTTAAAGGTTGCATAAAGCTTGTGTGTACATACTGGACCAATAAGTGAAATTATGTCCTTATAACAAAATTAATCTTAACTGCAGTTTTCTTTATCAGAACTGTTTTCTGCTAGCTCAGTTAGGGAATTTACATACATGTATGTATGTGGTTTTTATTAAACATATTATTAAATTATTATAATTATTAAATATGATAGCTCCTTCAGCACATACATTTTACAAAGGTTTGTCTCACAGATTCTTCTGAATGGAACAGTAACATTGATGTTGCAGAAAACTGCCTTTCCATCAAAGGTAACAGTGGGTGTTGCAGAAAAAAATGGAATACAACTTAGATGGGGTCAGGACGGCAGGAGTGTGTTATTGCAGCTACAGGAGAGAACAGAGAGCAGCAGCAATGTGTCACACTGCTGATATGAATTCTCCCTCTATGAGTCAGAGTTTATACACCTTTAGCTTATACAATCCATTCTGCACCAACACTGCGCCAGACAAGCAGAACATTGTAAGTAACAACAGCAAATGAAATCCTTCTGATAAGGAATGTCTACACAGTACAGTCTGACAGGAATAATCCACTTCTTCGTAAACTGAGTTGTGCTGATTGGCAAGACTGCCATGTTTCTTGACTAATGAGGCCTACAGAAACTCAGGAGACCTTCAGTCTCTTCCTTCCACAAAGGAAATGTGTATCATAGAATCACAGCATGGTTTGAATTGGAAGGGGCCTTAAATGCAGAAGCACTGCATTACTAATCTTTCCATCAGTAAATAAGATCATCACTGCACAGTTTTGGCTGGTGCCAGTCATTTAAAATAGATGCACCCTGTGGTCAAGCTTATGTTCCTAAAGCAAGAATGTGCCTTCCATGCAAGTATTGTTCATCAATAAAGAGTGCATTTTTATTTGGTCAAGTGGAAGTGAAACGAAACAATAACATGGTTTTTAGAAAAGCAAAACCAATAAATAGGAGAATCCCATGCATTTCCCTCTGACAATGCATTAATTTTCACATTAAAGTTTGAGCGTTTGAATAACCAGAATTTCTGGTTAGAATGGAAAGATATTATTGACTCTTTGGTTATTCTGGGATGGATAAATGGATAATTTCATATCGTCAATGGTAATTCTCTTATTGGGATGAAAGTTTATTTTTTTATTTTAAGTTTTTTATGGGATTGTAAACTCAGTTTCCTTTCATTTCGGTTGAAGTTCCAGTCTGAAACTACTGACTGACTCTAAGAATCAGTAATAGCAGGCTGAGGTCCCTTCTGCTACAAGTGCAAGGCATACTTCTCGAACTTGCCTTTTCTAAAATGAGATCACCTCTCACCTCTATTGCACATGCCTTTTCCTTTAGATCTGTGAAGTACACAACGCATTATAAAAAGGTGGTTAGATGCTCCAAAATTTGCATGTAGACTGCTTTGGTACAGTGGTCAATAATCACAATGTCAGTTTTGGGTTCCTTACCCAGCTTTACATATGACACTTCCTGTATCTTTGTCCTATTCAGACACTGCTCAGTAGTGTGATGTGTCACACTGTGCTCAGCTGGCAATTCTCTCTGTGCATTCCTGTAGAATTTTCTTTTGGCACCATTAATATTAGCATTCTAAGAAATGGTTGGAAAGCACAGAAAAGTTACAGTTACAGTACAAATAGTAGAGTTCAGAGAATCAACCCTTAAAAGCGAGCACTCAAAGATTAAAGAGATAGCTACTTCCAGTTTGACAATCTGTAGAATAATAGTTTTTTATGTACAGACTGTTAGAGATGTGGCTGAGGAAGAGGCTGTGACACCACACAGGAGCACACAAAAACTCATATGATAGTCTAACAACAGATATCCTACTGTCTTTCTGTTATTTTCTAAATATTTCTACCTACATTTACAAGATCTAAACTGTCTTTGTAATTTGGTAAATCATAATCTTCAAGAAGCCAGGTCTACAAGTAAGATAATGGCTTCAGCATAACAGTATAAGACAAATTCAGGTCTACATAGCAGGATTTCCAATTAAATTATTAGGTGATTTTTTATATATATTTTTTTCTTGTTTCTAAATCATATTAAAGTATTTACTGAATATAAAGAGGCAAGGGAAATATATGTGAAATATATCAAAAGAGCATGCAAAAGAGGCAAAATGAAAAAAGAAGTTATCAAGTAACGGTGGAAAGGGACGTAGTAAAACATAAGGCAGAGATAACAATATACATTTGTCAGTGTCAAAGCACTGGGAAGTAATAAGTCAGTGTTACTGACTTATTCAATAGTTTGAAAATACACAAGCTTAGAAGCAAAGTGATTGCATATATGTTTAATCCTATTTAGAAATTCAATTTATATACAAAATTAGCTAATTTATCTACTACAATTAGTCTCTCTCCAGACAGGCCTCTTTACTACTTTATATTTGTACTAAAGCTCATGGCAACATTTCCTGGGCTAATTTGGCTTTGAATACCAAAAAATGTATATTAATAATAATAATTAGAAAACCTTTGGATTTGTTTAAGAGATGTTCGTGGTTAAGAGGGCTTTTTTTGTCTGTTTTGTTTTTAAATATAACTTTGTGCTGATTATTTAAAAAATTATAGACATAAGAAATCCCCTCTAACAGTTTATCTGCCATTTTATACTTCCATAAAACACTCCAGGGTGCCCATTACTTTTTGATATCAGCATGCATACTAAGCTCAGTGTAGGTGAGCTGAGTTAATATTATGCTTCAACATCAGGCCCTGACGTGTCTTATTGCTTAAAAGATGAAAAGGCCAAACATTTACAGTGTACTATCATGTTTCATAGAACAATTCTACATTACCATTCTTTGTTATGTCATCCTTTAGGGAAAAGTGGTTACAGGAAAATATAACAATCATTCAATTACACCAGCTTTCTCAAAGTGCTTAATACACAGCATAATCTTGTAGTTCTCTTTTGGTAGTGAGGTCATGTCCCTTGTATGTAGTGTTCCCACATACGCATACTGATACAGAAATTATACATAAGGAGGAAATCCAGCAAAACTTACAATCAACATTTAACTAGATATTAATATGTTTAAATAACATGAAAGGACTGAATGTTGTAGAGGCTACCATGCTTACTGCAGAATATATTAAGCTCGAGAAAGAACAGAGGTGCTTTGGGTGGGAAACAGAATTTTAGGTCAGCAACAGTGTCTCATTACACATAGCTGTTTTAGGGCAGAGACTATCATCCTGAGTGCCTTTCATGGTAATAGCACACTACAGTAGATCACAGTAGAAGAATCTGCAATCATATGAGTCTTTTAAACAGCTTCAGAGATGGTGACTCAATCACTTCCCTGGGTAGGCTGTTCCAATGCTTGAAATCCCTTTTGACGAAGAATTCTTTTCCTACTATTCAATCTAAATCTCCTCAGCACAACTTGAGGCCGTTTTCTTGATTGTTACTTGGGACAAGAGACCAACCCCCATCTTGCTACAATGTCCTTTCAGATGGAGAGTGATAGAGGCACTTTGACATGTTGAATCCTGTACGACAGACCTCAGCTATCCAGCCTGTCCAGATCCTTTTGCAGAGACTTCCTACCCTCCAGCAGATCAACACTCCCATCCACCTTGGTGTCATCTGCAAACTTACTGAGGATGTACTCAATCCCTTTGTTCAGGTCATCGATAAAGATACTAAACAGGACTGGCCCCAATACTGACACTTGGGAAACACCACTTGTGACCGACTACCAGCTGGATTTAACTCCATTCACTATCATTCTTTGGAATTGATAAAACGGCCAGTTTTTTACCCAGTGAACAGTGTAGCTGTTCCAGCCATGAACAGTGAGTTCCTCTAGGAAAATGCCATGGGAAACAGTGTCAGAGAGTTTAATTAAATACAGGTAAACAACATCCACAGCCTTACCCTCATTCTGTAATATGGTGACCTTGCCACAGAAGGAGATCAAGTGAGTCAAGGAAGACCTGCCTTTCCTAAAACCGTGTTGACTGGGCCTGTTCCCCTGGTTGTGTTATATGTTCTATGTTGTGGCACTCAAGATTATCTGCTCTATGACCTTCTCCAGCACTGAGGTCATACTGACAGGCCTGTAGTTCCTTCACACAACTTGAAGGCTCCTGGAGGGTCTTTCTACTCCTCTCAGGTTTCCCCAGCTCATGAAACCCCTGTACACCATGCTAGAGTGCTCCAGTCCATATTGTGCCAGCACTAGAGACAGCATCCAAAGGGAGGATTTTTATTAGTGCTTCCTCTACTTAACTTGCTTTTGATTAATTCAGCTAGTCTGTCACACAGCAGGTCTATATACTATTAAGGTTGAGATTGCTCAAAATATTATACCTTCTGAATACTGCTTCATCTTCAATTTGGATTCAGCAGCCTTTAACAGATCCTACAGGAATCTACCAGGAAAAACTTAACACAAACTTTAAAAGCAGAATATTTTTGCACAGCAAGCTAAAAACTGGTTCTCTCAGCACCTCAACTCTCATCCCAGAAGAAACGAATTTTCTCTACCTATGGGGAAAGGACACTTCTTCTGCAGGCACATGACATTTCGTGGTATTGAGGCTTTCCTAGAAAACATTGAACCTTTTTCCTCAGCCTATTTTTCCTGAAGTTGTAGGACTAATCATGCTAAGATGTCTTGTATCTCTGCAGAATTCCTGGAAGGTTGCTAAAGAAGGCTGTAGGCACAAACTGCTTCCTAAATGTTACTGAAACTGATTTTCCTAACTGCAAGCGGATAACACCACTTCAGCATTAGTTTCTCAGCTTGACCTATAAGATACCTTTGAAGTCTAAGTACCATTAAAAGAAAGCAGCAACCAACTCCATTGTTGTCTACCATCCTTCTGGTATTTTCTTCTCTGAAAAGCTTTAGCACTCCTGAATCCTAATGCTGCTTCCTTTTGTTTTTCTTCTGCACTTTATTTTTCTTCTTTTTATGTTGTTTTGTTACTGTCTATGGTAGACAGAGTGAATTAGGACCACACTGGAAATATGTGAATGTTCATCACTAGTAGTGTTGCCAAGCATTTATGCTGAAATACTTGCAATAGTTATTTCTCCTGGTTTCTAGAAGTTCCATTTAAAAGTAAAAAAAAAAATTGTTTCTCCAAACTCCTGAATATCACTTAGAAGAGAACTAAAAAACTTCTTTCAGTGTTAGATAGTGCCAAGCTTCCATTTATTTTGGATACAAATATACCTGAGTTAAAAAATTCAATCTTCTTCAGGATTATAATAAGCAGTACCGATGATGATATAGTAAAGACTGAAGTGTAGAAATGCTTACTGGCATAATCTAGTTTTCTTCTGAATTTATTTAAAGTAGTCTCAATATTGCATATTCACTCACTCATCTATGTTTTAGCTTCACTTTAAAACATTTGTTCAGTAACTCTCAGAAACCACCTCTATCAGAATGGATTTAAAAATTCATGTTTATTTTATGCAACACTATTTTTAGTGTTTCATTTATATGCAGCCATTACTAACAATTAATAATTAAGTGAAAAGTACTTACTCCATATGTACATATATAAGTTTAAAAAATAAAATAAAAGGAAAAAACTTTATATTTTTACATACCTTTCTGATTCCACTTTTCACTCCAAATTGAGAGTGTTCAGGGACATTGGGAATGAACAGACCACAAATACTGCTGTAGGCTTTTTAGGACAATAAATTATCAGTACCAGTTTGAAAGTAACTCATCAGTGAAATGTGATTTCTTTTTCACACCTAAAGGGAAATGCTTCTTTTGCCTGGTACACAGAGATAAAAAGACATTTTTCTATTTATCCTAGTTTTTATGCCCTCTCTGAAGGTTAGGTAGGCTGCTACTATCCTGAGACCAGCAGAAACCACAGCTTCCCCTCTTTCTGCCAGCATGCTCTCTTCCCAACCCAGAGTTTCAAACAGAAATAAACCAGAATATTACTCACAAAATAGATATTTATGAATTATTTTTTGCATAGACTAAAATCATATATGTAGACAAACATATACCACTGAAGTGTTATGTTTGGTTTTTTTTCTAATTTTAATATAGACAATATAAAAAAAGTGAATTTCAGTGGGACCTCATGTAACAAAATCCAGACTACTCTCACCTTTTAAGACCACATAGGTATTTCTTTCCCTTCACAGTTAAAGCTGAGGGCTTTATACTTTAAAAGTCAAGCTCTCACTCTGATTTACTCTACTTTAAATGTATGAGTAATTGTGAACATGCATTTAATCTTTAAAATACTCCTTGAAAAATTCTCCTTACTTTATCAATCACTTAAGTCCTTCCCTTGCAAATATGCCTTGTCCAGTGCCATCAGTGATCCATGACTACAGTAAAAAATAGACTTCCAATGCAGAAAAAAGATCCCCTTCAAATGCTAGATTTTATGGACTCTTAATTTTTTTTATTTTTATAACATTCAAGAAAGGCAGTGTTTTAATAAATCTAATGCATGCTGAAATTTTTACCAGATAGAAGCATTCTTAAATATATCAGTCACGCTGTCTTTGGTGCTGTCTTCAAATATATTGCTGTCTTCAAAACAATAAATGACCAATTCTGAATTCTGTAAAGACATGGAAGATAGAGATTTGAGATTTATATTGAACTCAGCTATATTTCCTCTGGTGGGTTGGCCTTAGCTGGAAACCAGGTGCCCCTCAGTCTGCTCTATCACTTCCCCTTCTGAGCTGGGCAGTGGAGGGAAAATAAGATGGAAGAAAAATCATAGTTTAAGATAGGGAAGTTTACTAAAACAAGGAAAGAAAAAGGAACCAAGCTTTTATTATCTACTTCCCATCAGCAAGCAATACCTGTCCACTTCCAGGGAAGCAGGGCTCCAGCATGCATAGCAATGGCTCTGGAAGGCAAAGTTTGTAAATAATGAATGCCCCCACATCCTCCTTCTTTCCTTAGCTTTCGTATCTGAAATGACAGATGAAATGATACGGTATGGAATATCCCTTTGGTTAGTTTGGGTCAGCTGTCCTAGTTATGTCCCTTCCCAAAATTTTGCCCACCTCCAGCCTTCTGATGGTGGATGGAATGTTGAAAAGACATTGCTGGTGCTGTACCAGTGCTGCTGAGCAGTAGTCAAAACACTGGTGGGTTGTCAGCACCTTTGCAGGTACCAATGCAAAGCACAGCACTGTGAGGGATGCTACACAGAAAATGAACTCCTTCTCAGCTAGACCCAATACACTTCCTGAATTCAACCGGCAAATCAATACAACAGACAAGGTAATCTCAGAAGTATTAGCTTTGTCAGACAAGTATTTTGGATTCAAAATTCCAATATTTCTTTCAGTGATAAAATGCCAATAATCTCAATCATTCCTGTCTCCAAATTCTCATTTAAATCATCTTATATTGTATTTCTCTAACATATTCTCGAAAGTCTCCTCTCTCAATTCGAGTGTGGTGCTAATTACATCATAATTACATGTAAATGTAATTATGTTTGATCCCTGTGTGGTCCATTCATTAAAGAGCTGGACTTGATGATCCCTTGTAGCTCCCTTCCAACTTAGAAGGTTCTGTGATTTTTTTTTCAACACCAATGCTTTTTAAAATAAGACAAATAGACAGGTAGTCACAGATCGATTCCCACCACAGGAGAATTTTTCAAGCCTTTCTGACTGTTGTGGCAGGACAGTTGTGATTGGAAGAGAGTGTCCTGCAGAGCTGCATGGGGCAGTGTGCTGAGCCAACTTCCTGCTCTGCCTTGAGACTCCTTCTCAGTATCAGGTTCCCCATCCCATCCCAAATCACTGCCTGAAGGGCTCTAAAACAGCTGGCTACACATGCATAAATGAAATAGGGTGAAAAATCTAAGAGTTTACATAAGAGACATGCACCACATTAAATATAAAAGGAAGTGAATTGGTCCCCCTCCTACTCTTTTCCCTCTCTTTCCCTTTCTTTGTCCCACTATCACAGCTCCAGACCATTCACACAGCAGGACCAACAAGGATCTAGGGACTGGTTATCTTCTTTGTTCTCTTTTTCTCTTTTCTGCCTTTATTTCTCTCCTCCCTTGCTTTGTCTGGGCAAAGTGCAACTATGATATTCCTGTAGTCTGCACTGAAGTTTATTGTGGGAGTGGGAAACATGTAGAAGTGTGTTGTGCCTCATTAGCCAGTACTTTTGAGAAATGCTGTGTTGTGGCTTGTTAGCCAGCACCTTTGAGAAGTTTGTTGTGGGAGTTGAGAGCTTATTGATTTGTAGTGCAAAAATTAAGGCCTTGTTAGCCACTGTCCTTGAGAACTGCACTGTAAAATGTAAGGGCTTGTTAGCCAACACTTTCTGAGTCTAAATGGTGGGCTGGTTGCTGGAGTTAAGGGAACTATACAATAAAAACATAAGAGTTCCCTGACACATGGACTGGTGTCTTTGTTCAGCCTGGTGAGAATTGACAATGAACATCGCACCCCCACCAAGCAAGTGGTGACACAAGTAATATCCATCATTATAGCACTGATCTAAAAGAACTAAAGTCTCAACAACCATGACGAAGGTAATAGCTATAAAAGAAGATACAACAGTCATCTTTTGGGTACTTTTGGTTGCGCAATATGCTAACTAAACAGATGAAATGAGAGAAGGAAAATAATTCTTCCCGCCTAAATTTTGCAACCAATAATCTGGAGGAACACATTACTAAAGAAGAGTCCGAAAATCGAAGGAAGAGCGAAAGGGCAACGTTGCAGGAATTCAAAAGGAGAAAACAAACATGTGCTTTTACTATATGAAGGATGCTGAGTAATCAGCAGGTTGCACAGTCTTTCTGATAACTGTAAGTGGAGTAACTGTACTCCACAAGGAAAATCTAGAACGTAAAATAAGTAAAATGAACATATCACCTTGGTACTCATATAACTAGAAAAATAATCTTGGTAAAAGTTACTCAAGTAAAGGTACAACAGATGGTAAAAGAACGAATAACATGGGTAATAGTAAGTTGTGGCAGTGATGAAACAGGTTCTGCTAATTGCAATTAAGGGATAAGTGGCAGTTTTTAAAAGTTTGAACTATTAAGAACAGATTTTCAAGGCAAATTAGCAAAGTATATGAAACATCCTTTTACAGATAAATAATTATGACTTTCTTCCTTTCAAGCATTTTAACTCCAGATTTTGACAAACATTGGAAAATGGCCAATAGAAACTGTTTTCTTTTTTGGTTTCCAAGAACCTATTCCACAACATTACCACCCTCCCAGCCTTCATGCTCATGAAAGGTATTAAAATAATATTTACATTTCAACTACATTTAACTGGCCACTGATTCTGCAGTAGAAACCATTGTCTCAGTTAAGCCACTATTTGAAAATGCAAATGAAAAATTAGATAGCATTAGAAAAGTGAGAGGGCAAGGAAGAGAGAAGCCTATATCTAATAACCCTATATAAACTTTCAGAAGATTGACTAACATTAAGGGTCATATAGATGTTGACAAACCTCAAGTAATATTTTCTTTCACACACAAAGAACTGCATATGTTCGTATTTAAATGAACATGCTCAAGGTGTTTAAATAAATAAAACAGTTCTTGGCCTTGACAAGTTCTTTAGTCATATAGTTATGATTTTTAGAATCCTTAATAACACAAAAAAGGTCACAATTGGGTCTTATTTTAAAGTTTCCTTGACTGAAATAATATTTATTGCCATAGTCATCTTGAAAATGTAAAATTCTTCGTGTTATTACAAGAGGTCAATCATACAATCAAGCTGAGGTGTACATGTGAAAATACATAATCATTCAGTTCTTCAAAGGAAGGATATAGAATTGAATATCCAGATCTCTTAGAGTAGCAAAAATAATAACAAAAAATATAGATAAACTGTGAATCCTTAACCATGGGGAAGAGAATAAAAAGAACACAAAAGAAAAAACTAAATGATTGTCCATTTGCAAAATGTCTGAGACAATATTCCCACTCCATGACTGGGATTCTTACATATATTGATAACTACCACTGACGATGAAGAAGCAATCACCTGCAACCTACTTCAGTGAAGTGTAACATATTCAGTATATTTCTCAACAACCCACAGAAGAAGACAGAATGAACCATCAATTTTGCAATGACATAGAATTAGAGAGAATAGTCAGTGTGCTCAAGGCCATGGAGAGGGACCTAAGTGGGCTAGAGAAACAGACCAACAGGAATCTCACGAAGTTCAAGAACAAATGCTGAGTCCTGCCCCTGAGTAGGAAACACTGATGTAAAGGCACTGGGCAAAGACTGACTTGGAGCAGCTTTAAGGGAAGGGACCTGAGCGCCTTGGTAGACACAAGTTGAGCGTGAGCCAGCAGTGAGGGCTGCCGAGATGGCCAGCATCACCCTGGAAGATATCCATCAGGGCACAGCTGGGACATCAAGAGAAATGATTATCCCAATCACTCCAGCACTTTTGAGAGCACAGATAAACTATACCCAGCACAGGAAAGACTGACAACCTGGACTGAGTTCAGCAGTGGGCTTCCAGGAAGATTAGCACTGAAGCACTTGCTGTGTGAGGAGTAGCTGAGGCTCTGGTACTTGGCTTAGCAGGAAGTATGAACAGCTTTCAGGATCTCGGGGGACTGACTTACTGAGGAGATGTAGCTAGGCTTTTTATGAGGGGGGAGAAGTCACTAAGTCAAATAAATTATATGTTTTCATACATTTCTAAAGCAGCAAAACTTAAAAATATTGATCTGAAATATTACCATGCATTTTGGCATGCACACATTGATTTTTTAATTCCTTTAGAAAGTCGGTATTCTCCCAAGATTATTAATAATATTGCACAGACAAAACAGTGGTACTAGCAAGCAGAAAGAAAATAGAATGCAAAAAAATGTTCCATGGTGACTCAAGAAGGGGAAGTAGGTCTTAATTTTTCATCATGCAATCAGGAATGCTCTTCAATTTTTCTTACTTCCAAATCTCAGTGTTAACTTTATGCTTGCTCTTCTAGATGAGAATACTGTTCCTCCTCAATTTATCTGTCTCATCCTTTACATCCTTTATTCCACCATATCAAATCAACTGATGGTTACTGATGCAGCAACCAGTTTTCTCCCTCTATTTTGCAGATAATATCAAGACAGTCAGAAAGGAATTACTGTGATGCAAAGACAGAAAAGACATTGTGCTGTCTTTATTTGCTACCAAAGCCCTCTGCATTTTTGTTCTGAAGATCTAGTAGTTCGTTTTAGAAACAAATTTTTTTATTTCATAAGTCCATTTGTCAAAGGTAGTCAGTTGGAATCTACATTGTTTCATGAAGGTTAAAGCTAAAAAATAATGTCTATTAGTGTTATCTTCTCTCTTAACTCTTTAAAAATATCAATTTAAATTATGATTTTACACCTTAATATAGAAAGCTTTTTACTAGTAACCTCAGAAGTTTTCATATTTCTTAGCAGGAATGTGGCTATAATAAAACAGAAAGGTCAACTGATTATAATTAAATACTTGTGGAAAGTAGATTTCATCATTTTGGTCACAAACTTCACCCAAAAACAGTATTATTCAACCCCCTGTTGTGAAATAGGAACAGAAGTCTACTAAAGCTAGCTACTTTACCAGGACAGGCTTCAGAATCAACGAGGCATTAACATGTATAGTTTCAAATTTTCAGCTCAAAATAATTAGGTACCATAAAATGTTTATTAAAACAAGTCTACTTTTGACATTTATTCTGAAATGATGCCGTTTTTAACTAAAAGACAAATTCTGTGAGTTTATAAGTGCCTTAAGAGCTCCCAACAGAATTCAGGTTTCTGAAGAGCCTTTGTGAATACACTGATATTTAGTTTACAGCAACGATAAGAAATGTTTAAAAGTTCTATATTTTCTCTACTAGCATATCAGGAAAATGTTTTGTCAGTTACTGCCACCAGTCACCATGAAGCATTAATACTTACTTAAAATGACAGTGCTCAGAAATTTTTATGACTTCTCAGCATTGCTAATGACAGATAAAACCCAGAAGTATTTTGTGCACGCACTGAATGATGCAACAAGAGCATACTAATGAAAAGGCAAAATGAATATAAAATGAATCTTTTTAATCCAGCAGAACTTGATGCTGAACAAATGGACAAAACAGACTAGAGATTTTTTACAAAATATTTTTCCTTTTCATTTATCAAGCTTAGGCACTGAACAAAAAAGTTCAGTGACTAAGGAAGGCCTAAGTACAGACTTCATTTGAACTTAAAACTACTTGTACATAACACAGAATACACAGCAGTGCTAGAGAAGATTTGTGTTCCTGTGTTCATACATATTCCCCTTCCCATCATATTGCCATGTCTTCTGATGAATGTTTCAGTACCTTTATTGCTCTACATCACACATCACCCTGTGAAGCACTGAAACTCTCCTGTGTGTGACATAGGCTAAGTGACAGCCCAGGTGAGTAGCATTCCTCATGAGTGAGGGAAAGGAGAACAGGAGTGGCCTGGTCTGCAGGACCCACCACAGGGAGAAGCTTTCTCACCAGCTACGAAGACTCACATAAGCTGTAACAATGTATTGTATGTGACAAAGGCATCAAAATATATTTCTGGAAAATTCTGAAATATATCCTGCAAGTTCAGGCATATGTGCAAAACAGGGAAAAGGGGGAAAAAGAAATTATGTGATCACAGATGCCTATGTCCAACCCTTTCTAAAAATTTATGAAAAACTTAATTTGAAACTACAGATGGATTTTAGAGGTTTCTATACTAAAAAAAGTATTTGTATCATGTGCTGGTGGCAGCACTGGGGGGGTCTGCCTAAGCAGCCCCTGTGTGGAGCAGCCAGGGCTAAATACCTTGCGGCCCCTGCACTGTGGCCTGTGGAGGACCCTGTGATGGAGCAGGTGGCTGTTTCCTGAAAGCGGATGCATCCTGAGAAAAGAACTGAACAGTTATTTTGTGTACAGCTAGTTTTACATCCTTCTACAACATTATTTCTCTTAATCAGCCAAATAGCAAATTCCTGAGGATTTTTTATAAAGCTCTTTTGGGGACCATTATACTCCAATAAAGTAATAAAATATAAGATTTCACTCTGGCTGTAATGTGAAAAGGTAAAAACTTGCACCTTTGCAGATTGCCCTCTCCTATCTGCCAAAGGCTTAAATATCTACCTGAGTACATTCAGTGCTCAGAAAACCATATGACAGACAGTTATCCTTTATCTTGGTAACTAAAGACAAGCCCTTTCCTCCAGAGACAGAATAAATTTTAAAAGCACTTCTCTTCAGTCTTTCATATATGAAGCATCACCTTTAATTATTTTATTGCCGGAAAGCTTTGGCTGCTTTACTGTTTTCCACAGTCATGGTATTTTGATTCAAGTTTAGCATACCTCCTGGATTCTGATAGCAACATCAAAGGAATAGCAAGGGAATTTTACATTTGCATATGAGACAGTCAGAGAACAGCTTACTATACTGACCAGTAAATGGATTATACCCATTTGCAGCTGCAAATATTTCTATGTGAGTATGAAGCTCAAACTCACAGTTTATTCAGGGGAACTAGGTTAACTACAACAATTCTGCACACTAAAATTTCAGCAAAGGTCTCACAAAATGTGCCTAATGTACAGTGATTACAAGAAAAAAAAATCTTAATGAGTAAACTGCTTTATATTGTATAGTTTTCCTTGGGTTTTTTGTTTTATAACACCTACAAAGAAATAAGGAAAATTAAGAACATGTCATCCAAAGCAGAAATACTTCATTTATTTTCTAAATTAATTATAAAAACATCTGACACCCTTACTTGCTTTTCCTTAAAGAAAATAAATAGAAAAGGTTTTCTTCCCTAAAAGTTCCATTCAGGTGTTAAAAGCATTAACAAGAACCAGAAGATACTACTGAAGATCAACTACAGTGTTGTCAAACTGTTCCAAAATCTGAAAATATCTGAAGGGGAAAAGTATTGAAATACTAGTGTATTAAAGACTACAAAGTTCTGGGGGGTTGTGGCATGAAAATATAGCTACTAAATGCATATCTGGTTCAAATTCAGATTGAAAGGCTGAATAAAGAACAACTGCATCAAAAAGCACAAGTTCCTACAGGTACAGATTCTTCACAGATTGTACAGGCAAGTGGCCATCAAAGAGGACAGAGTGTTATATGACACCTGATTATGCAAACTCTTGTTTTCCCAGGTTCTAGAAAAGAAATGCAGTCACTTGAGTTCAATGTAGATAAAATCAGAAACACCCATATGGAAGACTGGTGAATAAATAGGATAACATACATAGTTATGGTAGTGATAAAATCACTTTAATTCAGATGGCATTGGAGGGATAAAGTAGACATGTAGTCACATCTTTCTGGTGTGCATTCATAATATTTAAGAGCTGGGCAGCAAATGATAAAATCTAAACACAGACTTAGCAACATAAGGGTTTACTCCAATTCCACATTTCCTATGATTCTTTGTTCTTATTGATTTCCAATGCAATTTATTTTCAAATCATTTGAAGACTTCAAACAATATTAGTAAGAAATATACAATAGGATAAAACTGAATAGCCTAGAAAAGGCTACTGCAGTTTATTTTAATTTTAAAATTTATGCAGAAGTACAAACAAATTTTGCATGCAGTTCTTCTTATCATACTGGTTACTATTTCAGAAGTCCCATCTGTTTTCCACCACATAGTTAAAACTATGATATAATCTCTTTATCATCTATGACCCAATTTAATTGCGTTTGCTTGGTTTTCTTTTTTTTTTTTTAAATATTATATAGACTGGCAATTTTTTTTCTCCAGTTAACTTCGAAGTCAAACTTAGTCTTTATTTTATTTCTGATGAGGATCACTAAGTGCCAAATGCAGTATTTATACTTGCTTCCATGCTTCTTCACATTTTTTAGCTAAGTTCAGGGCAATGATAATTGATCAGGTCTGTCAGCTCATAGGTTTCAGATGCTAGTTCAGTAGCTAGTTAATAGCGACTTTCTGTCCCAAGTCCTGACTATCTTGTCACTTAAGCAATGTGTACTCCTGAAGCAGATTAAGTAATATATATTTGTCACTGGGTTTATATGTAAAGGTTTTGGTAGTGAAAAGAGCTGCAGAGGTGTCTTTTGTGAGAAGAGCAACAGTGGTAACACCTCTCTCTCTCTCTTTTTTGCTTCTTTTTTTTTTTTTTTAATAAAAACATATTTAAGAAAGAGTAAAAAATTCTGTACAGCCACTATAAAAGAGGAGTGCAAAAAACAGCAGAGGAAACAACACTGTAGACATTGAGGTGAGAGCAGAAGGAAGGAAGGGGAGAAGGTTTAGTCACAGGTCCTGTGGGACAGACCTCATACTGGAGCAGGGAAGCAATACAAGGAGGAAAGAATGATAGCGTCTAAGTGTTAGGAACTGACCACAACCCTATATTCTTCCCCGTGTGTTGCTTGGGGAGAGGGAGAAGGTAGAATAGTTAGGAGTAAAGTTGAGCCTGGGAAGAAGGAGGATGGGAGGAGGTAGTTTTGGTTTTCGTTTTGTTTTTCACTACTCTACTCTGTTATTAACTGGCAATAAATTACATTAATTTCCCTAAACTGAGTCTTTTTCATCCACGACAGTACTTCGTGAATTATCTCCCTGTCCTTATGACAATCCATGAACTTTTTTATTGTATTTTTTCACCCGTTGAGGGGGTGTAAGACCCTGGGTCCAGAGCTATGAGCTCACCCAGGCATATTACTTTTAAAAATATACAAGGCTCCAAAAGTTTGCCCACCAAACTTTTTCAGAGCCTTCAGTTCTTTAATACCTTGAGACAGCGTAAAGAGAGAATGCTGTACATGTTTCATCGGGAGATACTTTTAAGTTTAGATGAAATATGGGAGAAAATAAGGATCTTGGCAAAAATGTAAAAGGGGTAACACACAACCAAAACATAGCATGCCACCTAAGCTATGATTTAGCCCATGCTAACCCACACAACTTAGCAAAATCCAATCCACCTGTTTTAAGTTACCCAAAATATTAAGTAAGAAACTAGATTAAGAGAAGAAACAGGAGTAAAGAAAGAGAGAGAAAAGAGATTAAGAGAAGAGAGATTAAGAGAGGAGAATAAGAGAAAAAGAGATTACTAAATAGCTACCATAATCTTCTATGAGATTTTAATCCAGTGTCTCACAGGGGGTGAATTAAGAGAGCAGCTTGATCGGCACCTGAAAGCCAGCCAAGGTTAACCCACCACAGCTTCCTTTGAACCAAGGCATAGAAAAATGCATAAGAGGTGACAGCACAGAAGTTTTCAATAACACCACAATGCCACTACGCATAGAAAGTAGGCAACCACATAAAGATAAATAGGAACTTGTGGTGCAGTTGTGCAAACACAGAAAAGCATGCACATAGTAAAATCTGCCAGACGAGAACCAAGGATGAAACTAGAAAGGAAAGATATGTGGTAAAACATTCTGCAAAAGAGTGTCTGATGCAACCAGAATGATCCTGCAGAACAGAAAGGGAAAATTACTGACAAAACCAGAATGAATCCTTCTTCAAAAAGATTAAAATGAGCTATGTAAGAAGCAAATAGATCCCCTCTATTTTACTCTTTGGAAGAGGCTGAGGAACATAAATCAATGAAACTGGAAAGGTGAAGAATAGAGTAGAAGCACACAGTAGTTCCCAAATTGAGAGCTCTCAAGCCTCATTACTTGACCTCCACATTGAAGACCATTAATGACCAGAGTTATCAGTGTTAACTTTATGGCAACAACTCCCTGGAGTAGCGTACTCCAAGGCAATTGTAGATAAAGTCTTAAAGGACTAATTTTATTCTATACAGAATGACAATAATGAATAATATATAGCAACTAATTATTAGCAGTGTGTAATATTAATTAATGACCATCCATTGTTGTTCTGAAGTTTTGAAACCCACCTGACTTACTAGTCTTTTAAACAATCTAAAGATGGTAATCCTTGATATGCATATCAATAGGCATGCATTCAGTTGCAAAAACTGCACAAATCCTATATTGCCTATTTTGAAACAAAAAATTAGTATGTTCAATGCTGAGTTACACACCTCAAAGAGTCAAACATTTTGATGAATATAGAGTCAACAATTCTTCAGAGAAGATATCCTAAAGGAGAAGAACAAGGCCTACATTTTCTGGGCCACAAAAAAACCAAAACTGAAAACCAAAACCAACCCACCAACCAACAAAAAACACTCCAAAACAGTTTCAGTAGCAACAAGCAATTACTGTAGGTAACAACAACCAATTACTATGAACTATAGGTTTCAGCACTGGACCTAGCAGTTGCTACTGAGAGTATAATGTTGGAAAAAACTTCATGTTTCTGTCTTGTAGCTCTCAGGCTAATTAACCACTTGTGTGGTCATGTAGCTCCTTGATTCCCAAGGAAGGCTGACATGCCTATGATGAAGAGAATTTTTTTTGGTGTGTCAGGCACAATTACAAAGGGCCTGAAAAGCAAAGTATAATATTATCCTGTAATACTGCAAATATGCTACAAGGAATACAATATATTCATTCTCTTAACATTAAACATGCAGTGTGTGCTCTAGTTCCTCTGATAAGCAAATCTAACTGAAGCTTTAGAGCATGTCTTATAAGGAAAAAAATCATATTCTTTTGAAATTCATCTAGTTGAGAGCAAGAGGAGGTCTACCCCATAGGGAACACGATGTGGTACTCATATAACTGAATACTTCAATCCAAGCATAGTTTTTCAATTGCAGCCCCTCTTTACAATTACTCAGGCTCCAATGCCACTTAGGATCTTTACTAGAGCAGTATCACAGATCCTGCCACAGTGGTTTAATGGCCTACTTGTCAAAGAGGTAGTTAGTAACTAAAAAAAACCCTCTATTTTATCTTTTTGAGCACCAACCCTATTCTCAGATGGGAGTTTTAAGTAAGTGTCTTTGGTCCAAAATATTCAAGTTAGGTAAGGCACAGGTAACACATCACCAGTTGCTAAACAGAGTCAAAAGGTCAGTGTACTGGTTTGGGCTGGGGTAGAGTTCATTTTCTTCTGGTATGGGACTGTGTTTTGGATTTGGAATGAACACAGGCTTGATAATATAGAGATGTTTTTGTTATTGGTGAGCCTTGCTTACACAGAGCCAAGGTCATTTCTGCTTTTCATACTTTCATGCTGGTGAGGAAGTTGGATATGCATGGGAGACTGGGAAGAGACACAGCTAGGACAGGTGACCCAAAAGTGACCAAAGGGATATTCCATACCAAATGAACTCATGCTCAGCATATAAAATTTGGAGAAGGAGAAATGAAGGGACATTGGGAGTGATGACATTTGTCTTTCCAGGTAACCATTTCATGTGATGGAGTCCAGCTCTCCTGGAGATGGCTGAACATGGGAAGCAGTGAATTAATTCCCTGTTTTGCTTTGCATGCATGTGTGGCTCTCTTTTTTCCTATTAAACTGTCTTTAGCTCAACCCATGAGTTTTCCAGCTTTTACCCATCTTATTCTGTCCTGATCATGCTGATGGGGGACCGAGCCAGTGGCTATGTGGTTCTTGGCCACTGGCTGGGGTTAAACCACAACAGTCAGGATTGGATAAGACAAAGGTAGCCCTAAAACTTAAGTTTAAAAGTCTTAACAATGGATTTAACAATGCATTTTAATTCCATTGTTAAACATGACCAAGGCATCTGGATACAAATATGCCAAAGAGTTTTTTTGAGAGAAACGGAAGATCTATGTTTATCTGGTAGTGATATAATCACAGATAATGTTATATTATTGATGCAGTTGGTCAGTATTTATGGAACCCTAGCTAGATTAAAAAAACACCCCTGTAATGCTTGTATATTTAGGATATAGTTTTATACCAGATATCTGTACTTCTATTTGATAAATCTGTATATATTTTTGTAATAGCAAAGACTGAGAAATACTCATCTACTTTGTTCCTATATACAGCAGTTCTTATGCTTCTTCCTCATCTGCCATCAACCATCTAATCAGAGATGCCATTAGGAAGTGCAGTGACCTTATATTATGAAAAGAAGTATCCTTATGTTCCTGAAGTTACATCCTGTAAGACCCCAGACTCTGGACTACGAGCTCACTAAAGGGTTTTACTTTAAAAATATACAAGGCTCCAGTAATATTCGCCCTCTGGACATACTAGAAGGGCCTTCTCACCTTAAGAGAGAGCACAAAGGAGAAGATGCTGCACACATTTTCTGCAGAGGTACTTTACTGGTAAACTTCTGGAAATGAGAGTTCTTGTCAAAAGTTTAAAGGATAACATTCAACCAAAATAAAACATTCCACCAAGCATTCATTTAGCATATGCTAACGGACATAACTTAGCAAAATCCAGCCCATCTGGTCTCAAACTACCCAAAATATTACAAAAGGAGATTAAGAGAAGAAGTAAAGAAAGAGAGAGAAAAAGAGAAAATTATGGCTACCGCCAGAATTCTGTGAGATTCCAACTTCTACACGTCCAGGTGGAAGGGTTCAAACAAAGATGAAAGGCACATGTCACTGTGTTTTGTTTTGGCCCCCCCTGTGGCCACACCCCTACCCTTAGGAGGAATTTCCAGTGTGCCAGCCATTCTGGGGCTGGGTCAGGGACTCTGAGCTGTGGTCTGGTCAGTGCTCCTGGGCTGCCTTTGACTGACAGCTGCTCCAGGGTTGCCCAGGAGTCTTGCAGGGGCTGGGCTGTGGGACAAGGCATGACCTTACCTCTGTTAAATTCAGCCTGACCGTTCCACCCCTCACCTCTCACTCTCACCTTAGTTGGTCCAAACCAATAATTATTATATTAATCCAGTGTCTTACACATATTCTTCCTCCCAAGAAAACTACATCAAAAAAACCCCAAACCAGCAAGCAACATGAAAAAAACCAAAATAACACACTAACAGAGACAAACCCTGATAAGTTTAACAAGGCTACCACAGTATACCACAAGGATAAGCCTAGTTTGTCCGATGTTGAGTATCCCACCATTTTTCCAAATGGTTTTACTGATCCCAGGGGTGCCTAATGTTTCTTTTACAGATACAGAGCACAATGTGATGTCTCAGCTGGCAGTCTTCATAAGACAAATACAAATTAGTTACTAGACGATAAGCAAAAAGATGATTGGTGATGGCAGAAAGAAAGAGTGAAACACTAAGTAAAATTGAACAAACACTGTCTGAAAGGTAAAGGAATGAGCTGAAAGAAAACTAGGTAGGGTATCTAACAAAATTGCCTGAAGTCTGATAGATATAGAAGTTTGCCCTTAGTTCAGAAACATTACAATGAATTATCACTGTCTACTGATTAGAGTATAAAGCATCTAAAACCAAGTCTTTACAGCCATACAATTTAAAGAATTAAAATAGTACTATAACTCTGTATGATTTTGTCTTCATTACTCAAAATAAAGGGGAAATACACCTTGAAATAACATTAAAAAATCCTAATCTTTGAAACATATATAAATTCCTCCACTAGAAGTATTCAAAAGTTAAGATTTCACACCACACCCTATAACCCTCCAATTATTTTAAATGAAGTTTCACTGCTACAGACAAGACTGGAAAAAAAATTTAAGGATAACTTTCTCCAATTTTGCCTACAGTTTCCTTGTCTCAGCCTACCCAGCACTCCCTTCTTATCAATGAATGCTGTGGATTCATTCCAGAAATTATAGGAATATAGGAAAAATTATGTTTCTTCTCCAATTTCATTATTGTATTTAACATACAATAAATAAAATGATTGTACACTTTGCTGCACTGAAAGTTCCACTAGTTCTCACCAAGAATGCTGTTATGCCTTGCCTTCCGAACTCAAATAAATGTTTTTCACATGTTATTCGCTTGCTGGTTAACTTGTCTCCAGTTTAGTACAAGTATCAGGCATAGTTAGAACTATACACATCTATACACTATACCCATCCATTGACGGTTCAATATACGCCTTCATGAACTGCATCCTCCACAGGAGTTAGTGTTCAAGTGTTTATTCAAATACTGTCAGAATTTCATCAAAGTTACAGAAAAACAGTTTGTTTAATGAAATGCTTTACTGTCATTTCAGACTCATGTCCTCCACTGCATGTTTTCCTTATATCTGCTCCCTTATGATTTATACTTCTTTCTTACTTTATCAATACTGCAAAGACACCCTCCCTTTTATAAGTCCATGGAAACTGGACATAATATTGTTCTTTTGAAACACGTACACTAAGGCCCTATGTGAAGTTTCAAAGATTATATTATGAATCCTCTTACTTTTTCCCTTAACAGAGGCGTGAAATATTAATGTAAGCTGCCATCTGTTTCCTTGCTCCAATATGTCAAAAATATTTGGATCCAGACCAATACTAGATAAAAATTATGATTTTAGCTTTTATTATATTATTTTGTTTATGAAGCTTTACAATGGTCACAGATGAGTGACATAGATACCTGATATTAGTAAAAAAATAAAGATAATAAGATAAGCTTACACTGAAATTTCTTTCATGTTATAGCAGTGTCAAACAGCATCAGAACATTTATCAAGATAGCATAATTTATATCCAAAATACATCAAGTGTATACAAAGACAAAATAAAGCAAACACTGTTGGTCTAACAAGTCCGAAAACTAAGAGGGTCAGAAAACTAACAGATCAGATTTTACAATCCAAACCCAGTAACCAAGAAGTGTGACCTTATGGGAAGAATACGCAATGAATTAATTTTAAATCTATTAAGTCCATCAAACCAGCTTAAAGGTCCAAATTAAATTGGTAATTTAGGATAAAAACATGGTGAGAAATGAAAGTACTGAGAATTGTTATGAGGAAGACCATCTGACAGCATCCGGATCTGAATTTCCAGGGCAGTACACCAGCAAATTTCTGCAAGCTGTAACAGCATGATTGCAGGTAACAGGAGAAATGCCACTTGTGATCTAGACATAACTCATATTAAAACTGGAGGGTCATAGAGCAAGAAAACCCAGCAAGTGAAATAGAAAAAAAAGTTTATGCTGAGCTTGAGGAACTTTGAAATGCTTTGCATTCAGAACACATAGCCCACTCTTCTACAGAGAATGCTTGAGAGGGGTCCTCAGAGGATAAAAAGAATGGCAGAATGGTTAGCTGTTGGGATGAGGGGATTCTGGCCATTGCTGCACAGAAAAAATATCCAGTACTGTGATACAAATAAAGTTAACACTCTGGATCACTGTCACTTTCTTGTGGGAAGGATCCTGGTTGCCTAAGGGTGCATATCTGAGGCATAAGAAGAATTGAAATAAAAAAACAAGAGAAGAATGTATTTTTGTTTAACAACAGAAAACACTGTATATAGACTCAAGTATTTTTCTTCCAGTTTAGAGATAAGAGGCTGCAGAAGACATCTAAAGATTCAGAAAACCCTAATTAAAAATGTCCTAAAATAGGGGGGAAAAAATCAAGTAGATGAGTATTCCTGTAGTTGACTAAGTTATGTAGAAAGATGGGAATTTTTAATTATTATTTAGGTAAGAAAGAATTTTTTAAGACAGTAGTCTTCAGAGTTAGTACATTAAATCTTACTAGTTCCAAACTAAGAAGTAAAGCTCTAAATTTCTGAACTAGTTGAGTTCTGTCTAAATGATCCATTGATACATACTAATGTACAAGTTATTCAAATGCATCTTTTTTATTTCCTGATTTGCCCATTACTTACAAATGTCTTATACTAATCCCGAGACCACAACCTCTTTCTCTTCAAGCTTATGAAAGATATGACAAGTGTTTCTATTCTGGATGACTGGGAGCATGCAGTATTGTCTATGAGCCATAATAAAACTAGGAAATTGGCTTTTTATGTGTAAATAAAGGCTGGTATCCTCAGCATGAATATTTATAAAGTCCTGTTGTACTCCATATTTAAGTTGTGTTATAAGAAAAAATAGAAAACAGGTGGTGGTGCACACAAACCAAGCACAGAAAAACTGGAGTTTCCAGTATGCTTTAAAAATCTGAGTTCAGAGATTCTACATGGTGTTACATTTTAAATAGTAGCTTTCATAGAACTTTGAGCACTTTAGCTCACTAACTTGGCTTGTTCTTTAGAACCAATCCATCACCACTGTTATTTCCAGTATATAAAAGGACAGCAAATATTCCTCAAATTGCTTTTTAAATAAACAATACCATTTCTGAGACTGGCAACTCTATTATTAGCTCTGTGGTTTTATCATTCAACTCTTAACAGATGTGTTGCCTCCCAGAAACAGCCCTCCAGAAATCACTGCTTAACCTACCTGCTCTAACAAAAAATGTGAAGCTTGTAGCAATTAATTGCTTTAGCATTCTTTCCTATTAAACTATGTAGCACCTCTTCTGACCCAAAATATTCTATATGGTGGTATTATTGCTCCATTTCCAGTAATAAATAAGTCTTATTTATCTGCTTGACTATAATTTAAATATGAGGCAAGCAACTACAAAATATCCAGCTAAAGTGTAGGGAGATAACTGCAAGTTATCACAACTGAAAAGGGCTGGGATACATAAACAGAAGTTTCACAACTCTATATACGTAAAGAGGGTAACTCTTCACCACTAAGTTTTATGTAAATGTATAAAGTGCCAGGCTAATCAAACTGTTTACTCAAATACAAATCACATATAACTCACACACGATTACTACGTGCTATTTCCCAGAGAAGTTGGTATTTTCCCCCTAGAAAAGAACTCATTGATTATAAGATAAATTCTCATTTTGATGGAGGCAGAAGGACAGCAGGACCTAAAGCAGACTGGAATTTTTGTCTGGGTTTTCAAAGACAGATGGTTAACTAGAAACAGCTTACAATTTTCTTCATTTCTACCATGGTTGTTACAATTGCACTGAAGGGTACAGAAGCGTAACCTTTATTCTTATGAAGCTAATTTAAAATGAAAGCATTAAAGAGTGAATGGAGAGTTCACATGATACAGAAAACTGAGTTTTAGAAAGGCATTCTTGACATGAATCTCTTTTAACCTTGCAATAAATATGGATATTGAAGAGATAGGAAGGCAACTGTTCCCTCTGTAGCTACCAACACAGAAACAAAGCAAAAGCCAAACAAATACAAAAAACTATGCTGTTAAAGATTTTTTGCAGCAGTTATTTTTAAGAAAAATTGTAATATGCCTAACTTTAAAAATGATAGACATGGTTTCAGAGGTACAAACAGAAATGACATCAACTCCTCTGACTGTCTCCTAATAAACTGCATTTTCTCTAAACATACATTCAACCACCTACCAAGGGCCTCACAGGTAATCTCATGAAAATTCTGGATAATAATTTGTATTGCATGATTTAAAAGAAATGGGGTAAAATTGAAACGGAGCTTTAATGCCATACTCTGAAGTGAAAATTGCATCATTGAAGAATTAAAGTAAAGCTAAACACAGGGAAGGATGAAATAGTGCCAAGCATTCAGTGTGAGAGAGACTTTGGTTGATAAAGAATCAGTTTTTCCTCATTTCTGAACAGGAAACATGTCTCAAGAATAGCACTATTAAACCAATCACCAGGAGTGTAAAAATAGCATAAATATTTTAAAATTTCTTACTGATCAGGGAAAAAAAAATTACAGAATACGATAATTTGTCTTGCTTTCCCAAAAAAACTTCCTTCATATAAGGAAAACTTACACAGCTTGCTAGTGCTCCAGTGACCACTAGATGTCAACAGAGTCTAACAATCTAACACTTAAGTTTTTATTTTAAATGAGGTGCAAAGAAATAGATTTGAAGCTATCTTTGCTACACGCATTTGTATTGATATATGCTTAAGCAAATGTATACTACTTGGCTCCATACAAAATCCATTCCAATTCAGTCCAAAATCCAATCAACTTAATGTGGTGGCAGAATGGTAATAATCCACACACATAAGTACTTCCAAGTTCACGCAGGCACGTGTAGCTAATCACATTGTAAATATAATTTTTGAGCTATCATCTAAGCTGCCAGCAGTTGTCAAAATAAGCTGATCTTCCTTGCCTGGATAACTAGTGAACCATAACGCATGCTCACATTCAACTGGGAAAAGGCTAGGATAATTCTTTCTTTTCCTACTTTAAGATCTGTGCAATTTTATGCAATAAAAGTCTATGAGAAGAGCTGTGGCAAATTTGCCATGACCTACATAATGTATGCAAATAGCCATTTTCAGTTCCTTCCTTTCTTTCTTGAGCACCTTGCTTCTTTATGACACATTTTTGTGTCTCAGAGAAAGAGCAGAAGCTTATTTTTACTTTTGTGCTAATCAGGGAAACTGGAATCAAGAGAAATAGAATTTTCCCTGTGAGGAGAAAAAAAAAGGCTGAGCACTCCTTCATTCTGACAGGAGAGGGGAGGCTCAGACTTTCACTGCTGAGACCTAGAAAATTAATGACCTTTTTTTCTCTTTGAAGTTCAGTGGCCTAAATATCAAGATAAGCACACACTGATGACAGTCTCTTACTCACAAATGCATCTCATAACAAACCATTCCAGATCTAGCTGATGTTAACAGATGCCACAAGTGTTTATCAACCAAAATAAGGAGGCCACAAAGACCTTACTTCCTTCCACCTTTTGACGACTTATTTTAAAATCATGCATAATATGAACTAAATTTTTCCACACTATAGCAGGAGGAGTTCCGGATAGGAAATTTTGCCAGTCTTTAATTCAAAGATTCAATAATTCAATAAGTTCTAGAGCCACTTTTAACCGTGCAATTGCTAAATAAAACACCTAGAATAATTTTGTAATACTTCTAAAACTGGTATTATCATTCTGGTCAACCAAGTACTGTTTCAAAGAAAAGCTGAGTAGAAACTCTGAGATCCAAATTGTCTAAATGCTATTAGTTTTGTTCAAAAATACCACGGTATACTATTCTTTCTTTTAGTTGTGAAAGCATTAATAAACATACGCTTTACATTTACTACCAAAGAGCTCAGTCATCAATTTTTTTGTTTTTTTCACATCTAAATAAAGACAGCTAGGAATGATAGGCTGTGTAAACAAAAGAGCATATGTAACTTTCAAACAATGAGTGAAAATGTGGGTCACAGATTTCTTTCTTTCTGGACTTTTGAATAGTCAGATATAGTATTTAACCATACACACTTCAAATTACTACACTTCAGAGGAAACTCCTCTGTTGCTTCTTTCTGAGTTGCTGCAGCAACTATTTTGATTATTAAGATTTATTTGGAGCAGCAACACATGCAAGTGTAGAAGAATTCTCACAACTATAGTGCAGATATCGGGTAAAAGCATCCCGTAACCTAGAAAAGACAAAACAAAACAAATTGCTTCAAATCTACTGAGCTATCTGTTTTCTTTTTTATAATAATTATTCATTAAATATAAAACCACGTAAGTCTTACTCATCTATTTTGGCTCTTAAAGCTTTGAATTTGCTCCTTAAAGCCCAACAGCATTCAGTTATCTGACCAAGATTATTTTTGGTATGATCATCATAACATGAAAGACAGACATTTTGACTCTCCTCTACTATACTGGTCTGAACTCACACTAATGGGTCTTTTTGCGCTTTAGTCCACTTCAGCTGTGGTGAGTTAAAAACAAAGAAACCACTCTTTCCACTTCTCCTCTTAAAATAGAATTATTTGCAGTGGCATACTACAGGATGTTTCAATATGCATTCAGAGAATACTTCCATGCCAGATTGCTCCAAATTAATGCAAAGTATCAGATTTTGAAAACTCAGCCTAAAATATCTGAGACAAAAAACCCCTGCAGTTTGAACCCTTCTCATGTATGAACATAAAAAATTACATTAGTTTAGTAACAGAATGCCCTTTAAGCAGCTAAAACCACTTTGTGGGACTTTGGTTTTTTTCCAGTTAAAACTGAAGATGCATTTTTATGAAAGTTGTTGAAGGATTACAAGTACCAAAAGTTATTAAAGAGAGAAAAAAAAAGGTTACACTAGCATGAAGTAAAATATCTCCAAGATAAAGGAATTTGGAATTTCTCACTGTAATGCACTTACTTTAGCAGTCTTCAAGGTGAAAGTTTCAACAAACAATATATAAGCATCTTTCCTGAAAGCACATTGATTCCAGAAGTGATCACACTGATAATTATAGCACAAGAGACTAAGTCCCTACAAGGAAACTGGAAAGTGTGACAGAGGGGAAGAAAACCAAAAATAAACCCAAGAAAAACAAACATCCCCCAAAACCTTTTAAAACTGAGCAGTAGGAAGAATGAACCCATTTAAGCATCCAGATGACATGACAGGATCTGGAAGAAGAGAAAGGGAAGCAGTGATGGAAAGCAGGGGTTATTGCAGCAACTGGTATTTTTCAAAGGTGACAGAACATTTATCCCTGTAATGAAAATCCTATGATTATAGAGGATATGGAAGATACCTGCTGGTAGGTATTTGTATTCCTATGCCAGAAGAAGAGTCTTGTTCTTGCCAGATGGAAGGGCAAAGCTGTTATTAAAGTAGATTCTGCTTCAGAGGCAGCTGTACCACCCAGAATAGAAGGCCATCCTGTTGGCTTGGAATTTGGTTTTTGTAGACTCTTCCAAATTAGCACAGTTGGTCAGAGCTCTGGAAAGCTATGAAAGATCTGTTGGTATACAAACATACATGCATGTATATTTCTAAATATATGTGTTATATATACTCATAGATATATTTTTACAGTAGAACATCTCCTTACATCAAAGACCTTACATATGGTTGATAAACTTACCCCCCAATGCATAATTTCCATCTTTAAACGGTCATAGACAAAATCATTGTTCCATGTGTCTACACACAGGGAAAAAAGAAGAGTGGATTAAAAATTAACCCCTACATCTATAGGAAAAGATGAGCTCTACAAATTCTGTCTGCTTTTTAACTGTCTTTCTCTGAATCACTAGACTGTACATTTTTTTGCACTTTCTATATATAATTTCTGAATGACCAAGGCCGGTAACTTCCATTTTTATATGTGTTAACTATTCTACGTATGCATGTGTGCATATCAGTCAAACCATAAAGTAATCAGGACAAAGTCACTATTACTTTAATTAGTAAAAGACTAATATAGTAAAAGACAAGTTTCATAGTCATGTCAAACTGCTGGATTTCTCAAAGAGCCATATAGCATTGCATAATCCCTAGCAATTATTTTCATCAGTCAATAAATCTTTCATCATCAATGTAGTACACAGTAAATTATACCAGGAATGCAGCTCTGGAGAATGACAGCATGACATATACAGTGTGGAAAAGAGAAAAACATATGCATTTCTGGTAAAAATCCAAAGCAAGCTCATAAAAATCAAGACATTTACTTCAGTCTACCTGAGAACCATCATCTCATGTGAAATAGATTACAATGGATCACACAGTGAATCTTTTAACATGTGCAGCATCTATAAACATCCTGAATTTTTATTGCTATACACAAATATAACTAAGAATACTTGGATTTTTTTTTCCGTTGTGCTAATGGTCCCAGTGCATGTGAACCACAAAGTACTGCAGGCACAATGCCAGAAGGTACTCAAAACTCCCCTCCTCTTTCTCCTCCCCATTGCTTCTCACTATCAGGTCTCAAAAAGATCTAGACAACCTCCCAAGAAGAAAACTTTTGGCATCTTAGTGCATATCACATGGAAAGGCAATACAGCCATATCAGCAGAAAAAATTTGTCTGTCAAAAGAAGCCACTACACTGGCATAAGGCCTGATAAAACTTCCATATCAACAAATTACAATTCTGACGGCATAGATAAAACTCCTGTTTTCAATCACTGTTCTCAGTTTGTCAGTTTTTGGGCTGAGGTTTTTTCTTATAAGGTTGCATGAAAATGAGCTTATAAAATTATACAACTGCTTTATTCATCTCTTGAAGAAACAGTTACATGGGCAAGTGAACTCCACATCTAGCAAAAGGGAAAAAACTATCCATATTCCGGTGTTATGCTGGACAACTTCCAGTTCAGAGTCAGCAGGATAAAATCAAACAGTCAGGTTTCATTTGCTTTTCTAACATTAAAAATCTTAGAAACTTGGGTTGCATAGTCATCACACATCATTAATTGCATTCATTGTTTTAAAATAACAAGACCAGCTTGTGCTCACTCCTGCTTCTCACCATTCTTTTTCTAAAAGCCACAGGAAAAAATTGTTTTAAAATGAAAGGCAAGAAAGACTGGTCATCAAGAGGCTAAGGTTGTCTCTATCTCTCTTACTCATTACTTAATTATCCGTCACTGAGAGAAGAAACAAGAAACACAGGAATGAAAATATCCAATATGACTTGCCCATTTTTATGTTATAAAGAAAAGTATGAGAAAGTGCAAGCAGAATGAGCTGTATGTTCTGCTACATAGGACTGGGTATATTTAAGAAGGTCACTGCCATAGTGGGACAGAACAGGATTCAATAACTCAAAGCTGCAACAGATGATACTATGGGTTTTGGTGTTTTGTTTTTTTTTTCAAATTTCTTCCAAAGACACAAACCAATCACCATTTGAAATGATCTGGAAGAAACTTTATTTGAGGTCATAATTGCTTCTTATGAACTCTGGCTTTTTTCTGTGAAGGAGCTCCATCACCATGGATGGAGAAGGCCAGCCTAACTTGCTACTGGTGTCACTTGCGCATTATGTGACCTCATGCATATAGTCAGCATGGATTTTTTCTGAAACCAACAAAATACTGCGGTTTTTTCCTGCTTGGATTTTGGATGATAAATTTAGGATTGGACAGCTTAGAAGTAGCTGTGACAACTGTGAAATTGGTATCAAAGTATTCAAAAAAATGGAATGCAAACAACTTGAAAGGCATAGGATTTTCAGCTACCTTTTAAGAACTCTGCTTTGTTTGCTTATGACATCTTTACTTACCACTACATGTTTAAAGACCAGTGCCTAATACTCTTCCACGAAAGATTCTTTACAAAAGCCAGTGGATGTGCTGTGTCAATTATGGAAAGGATTTGCAATGCAGAAAAATTTGGGGAAAAATACTGACAACTCTGAAATTTTTGAGTGTAAGTGTAAGTAAATATACTTCTATGCCATTTAATATTAATAACCACAAATCTAAGTCACAGGAAGATTATTAATCAAGTTATATCAAAATCATAATGAATACAAATATGCATAGTTTATCTTAGTCGGGAGAACTAGATTGATTTGTTCTTCTTGAGAATCTGTCTCCAAGTACAGGAACCTAAGAATGTCAGAAAATGGTTATGAATATAAGTGAATATAAGTCTAAACCTTGGCTGACTCCTTAGTTAATTCCTTTGATATCAACTTGTAATATGAATTTATGGAATCCATTCTTATTTGTGGATGCTTCCTGTCTGTTCTAGATCATCCATGCAACAGACTATTCTCAAGGAAGATGTAGAGGCTCTGAATATTTTTAACTTTAGAATTTCCTACTTTTTGATACAAAAATCACTGTAAATCAGATTAAGTAGTAAGTAAGGCTTTTTAAAAAACCCAAACATTTAGATATCAACAGTTTGATTTAAACAAGGGATTACTAAGCAAATCAAAATCAAGAAAGCAAGGTACAGCAAGAAATTAGATAATTAATACGGGAATGTTACTCTGAATAATTGGTGATGCTTATAATGTTTTGTTGCAGGAGCTTTTGCTTGACAAGGGCAAAGCTGACTTGACCGAATGTTTTCCTGTCTTCACATATAGAAGAAAGAATGGTTAAACAAAAATGTTAGTTCAAAAACAATATTAAAGTCCTATACTTTAAAACTATTTAGATTATCATTCTATCCCTGTAGCAGGAATACCTGACCCACACTGGCTGATACCTGGGGGCCACCAGCCTTTCATGCCCTTATTTTCGTGCCATACAGCACCAGCCCATGGCTGTGTATGTCATGACCCCTAGCTGTGTATGTCATGACCTCCTCCTCCTCCCCTACACTCACGCCCCACAGTGGCAGGAATAAAAAGGGCAGGTCAACTTGGTCACCAGACTGGACCTCCCTCCAATGAGAGGCCTCGGCCCAGAGAAGTTTCTGGACCACAACCACCTCTGACCATGAGCTACAAACTGACCAAGTTATAAATGGGTCTTCTGACAGAAACCATGTGTGGTTTTCATTGGAGCAGCAGGTCTGTGATTGGAAGCCTCCCCTTGGGCCTGGAATGCACTCAAGAAAACTTCCAGGGACTCTGCCTTCATCCCTCTGCCAAGTGAGTGACTGTTTTTCTACTGGACATCTGTGTATGATTCTTTGACCTTTTCAGTGAAGTGAATTCACCTTCTGGCTACCCCTCAGTGCAGCCTCCCATGCATGTATGAGTGCAATCAGGCTTTAGTTCATCATTGCTGTCTATCCAGGAACAATATCCCAGGAACAGATAATTTCTTCCAAAATAAGGAAGGGTAGCTTATGCAGCAAAAAGAGAAAGGAGGATTTGTTATGTGTTGTCGTGCAGTTCAAAATAGTTCTATTCACAGTTGCTATCTGAATGAAAATTTACTTTCCCATGGGTTTCAGGATTTCAAGAGCATTCTAGGACCTCATGGCGGGGGAGTCAGTAGTTTGTCATGGCCAAGATAAGGTGTATTTCCATAGTCAATTCTTTCCTTACATAATCAGCTAAATTCTGAAGTGTCTGTGTGGAAGAGATCACTGCTTTAAAGCTCCAGAAACTTTGCTGCTGGAGTAGAAGATTACAGCCATTCTGTTTATCAGTAGTCTAAGTCAGGAATTTCTAAAGCATGCTTACATGGTAAGTACAAACTGAACACCTACCTCAGGCTACAAGAAAATCAAAATGATGCTTAGAGGCAATGTCAAAAATACCTTGGAGAGACTAATTCGTAGAATAACTGGTGAGTGAAAAACATAACTTAGAAATGCTAGAGGAGAAAATGCTGCCAGATGCGACTATTGAGCACAAATGTGCATGCTCTTTGTGTTTTTTATGAGTGTTTCATAGTGCAACTACCCAACACTCTTGGCCTTGGACTGACAGGCGGCTGCAGTGACTTTTGGTGTAGAACAACCTGCCAGCTCAAGCTGCTCCAAAGGACCTGGGAATTGATCATTAAAAAATTAATTACATAGTACCTATTGAATGGCACATATATCTTTCTTATAAGACTATAATCCAGATCATGCAGATTAGATAGAATCTATTAACTATTTGCCACTGCCTGATGGTGCATTTATTATACACAAATACAAGCAATAGAAATTCACAGAGGAGCAGAAAATTTCTGATTTGATAATTTTTAGTAATTTAGTCCAGGTTTTGGGGCATTCAGACAATACTGAGAGAAGAATAAGAAATATAAATCTGGGAGAACCTGCAAGCCAGATGAAGTTAATCTACTACTAAGATCAGGGGTGGTAATGGAAGAATAATATCCTCCGAACATCTAAGCTTGTCAGATTTTGCCACTAATCTAAAGGCAAAACTTTGACTTTCCAGAGTGACTTACACTTTTTCCACTGGTGTCTGATGGACTGATATTCTACTTGAAAGACAGTAAGGCGTGTTTTGGATGCTGGCACAGGATCTAGAAGTCCAAGGATTTTCCACTCAGTCATGGATATGTCAGATGGGCTCAGCTGGCCCCAATAAAAATACTGAAATTCTCAAGCCAGAAGATGTTATATTAATGTATCCCTTTAAAAAGGAGGAACTGAACAGAAAACCATACTTCATGCCATTGCAGCCTACCATACCACTCTGAAAAGCAGGGTATCAAGATGTTTGGGAGGGGTAATCAGTCATAGACATCTTTTACCATGAACAGGCAGTCCCAATAAACACACAGATAGGCTGTCTTAAATGGGCACTGATTAAGATAGTATTGACTTTTCATTCTCTGAAAATGCTGAGATAAATTTGAAGTGAAGGTTGAGAGTGCAATTTCTCCAATTTTTTTTATGACAGAAACCTACTCCCATGACTAGGTACGACAGAAGAACAAATATGAATATTCTCACTAGGAAACTTTTTCTCCAGAGCCATCATCTTACTGAAAAGTTTTTGAATTCTAGGGTCTCATTACAGGCTAAAGCAATTACAGTTCTCTTAGGATCCACAGTGTTAGTATGCAAGAGAAGCAAACTGTTCAGTGGTAATTAATGCTACAGTCAGTTTGTGAGAGACAGACTCCCTTTCCAAAATGCAGAGTATTGGTTGTGATCTTCTGGAAATGTTTGTCTCTCATCAGGCAAACAGAAACAGTATTTCTTTTAAGCTTTCAGACATATATTAAATGCTACATCTCATCAGCACTTTGGACTGCTCAATAGAAGGGTCAGCTGACAAACATAATACTGAAGTCATTAATGGCATAATATAGTGGATCTGCTCCTGAAGGTGCAATTACCAAATAGAATTGACAAACACTGCCAACGCTCAGATTTTTCCTTTTTATAACCTATTTCCTTTGTCACCTGTACTATGCAATGAGAAAGTGGGGTTTGAGAATTATTAATAGCAACTTCCATTCTTCATACAGCCAGTTGTACACCTAATTATTAGCAAGAAATACTTATATGATTACATTCAGAGTTTGAAAGTGTCTTGCTAGATTCTTAATGGGGTCTCCAAGGCTGACTGAGTACCATCATTGCCTTGCCTTCTGTTATTTTCAAGTCCTTTGTCACCTGTACTAGTTTTGGCTAGGACAGACTTAAATTTCTTCACTGTAGCTCATATGGGTCTATGTTTTGGATTTGTGATGTAAAAATTGTTGATAACACACTGATATTTTAGCCATTGCTCAGCATACTTACACAGCCTCAAGGCCTTTTCTGCTCGCATCACCCAAGAAGCAACAAGGGGAGGTTTAGGTTAGATATTAGGAAGAAATTCTTTACAGAAAGGGTAATCAGGCATTGGAATGGGCTGCCCAGGGAAGTGGTTGATTCTCCATCTCTGGAGGTTTTTAAGATGAGACTGGATGTGGCACTTAGTGCCATGATCTAGTAACCATTGTGGCAGTGGATCAAGGGTTGGATCTCAGAGATCCACTGGCTAATTCTAACCTGGCTAATTCTATGATTCTATGATTTTAAGACTAGAGATGCACAAGTGTAGTGGGTTGACTCTGGCCAGATTTCAAATACCCACCAAAAGCTGCTACATCCCCCCTGCCCCCCCCCACCTCCACAGAGGAGAGAGAAAAAAAAAACAGCTAAAGAATTCCTGAGTAGAGATAAAAACTGGGAGACTCATTTACTGATGGACAAAACAGATTCATAATGGAGATAGTACTTACATTTATTGCTAACAAGATAAAAACCAAAGAGTGAGAAATAAAAAAGTCTTAAAACACCTTGCTCCCACCCCTCCTTTCTTGCATGTTCTCCTTCCTCCCCCCCAGCAGTGCAGAGGGACGGGTCAGTTGTTGTTGTTTGAGTCCATCCCTCGGGCAGCAGCTTTTCCCATTCTGTTGTCCTGTGGGTTACTCCTCCATGGTCTGTAGAGGGACACCTACATCACTATGGTCTTGACATGGACTACAGGGGTACCACATCACTGAATCCTTCCCCTGGTCCCATGGGGGTCCCTCCCCTGTTCAAGGAGACAGTCCTTGATGGACCTCTCCAATGTGAGTCCATCCCTTGGGCAGCAGTTCTTCCCAATCTGCTGTCCCGTGGGTCACTCCTTCACGAATGAGCTGTATTGGTGTGGGTCCCCCACAGAGCCACAAGTCCTACTTGGGAAAACTTACGTCAGCGTGGGTTTTCCTCTCCACGGGCAACACATCTCCTGCAAGACTCTGCTCCATCCTTGGAGCAGGGTCACAGCTTCCTTCATGCAACCACCAGTTTCAGCATGGGCTCTTCCATGAGCTGCAGGGGGTCTCCACACCCCAGTGGTCTTTCCCCAGCAGCAGGGGTCTCGGTTCTCAGTCTTTCCCCTCCTGGAGGAGGAGGGGGGGGAAGCCCTGGGCCCCTCCTCCCCCCCACCCCCCGCCCCCACTGCACTGACTTTGGAGTTTGGATTGTTATCCCATGTTCTCAGTCCTCTCTTCTCTGGTTGGAATTTCTCCTGTGCAACACTCCTCTCTTCCTCTGTTCTTAAATATGTTATCACAAAAGCACACTTCATTGGCTCTCCCTTGGCCAGCAGCAGGAAGTCCCTGCTGGCGCTGGCTATCATTGGCTTTTCATTGGACAGAGGGAAGCTTCTAGCAGCTTCTAATAGAAGCCACTGTGTAGCCCCCCTCCACACCTGCTATCAAAACTTAGCCACATAAACCCATGACAACAGGAAGTTGGGAACTTTGTGCACTGAAACAGCTGACCCTAACTGACTAAAGGGATATTCCATACCATATGATTGTGTCCTGGTTTCATCTGGAATAGAGTTAATTTTCTGCTTAATAGCTGGCACAGTGCTTAGGTTTGGATTGAGTATGAGAATAATGTTGATAACACGCTGATGTTTTGGTTGTTTAAGTAGTGCTTACTCTGAATCAAGGACTTTTCAGTGTCATGCTCTGCAAGTGAAGAGGTGCCCAAGAAGCTGTGAGGGAGCATAGATGGGAGTCCTCCCTTCCTGGAGCCGGCTGTATACCTGCCTGCTGAAGGGAAGTAATGCCTTATTTTGCTTTGCTTGCATGTGTGCGTATGGCATGTGCATATGGCTTTTGCTTTCTCTATTAAACTGTCTTTATCACAACCCATGAGTTTTCTCACTTTTACCCTTCTGATTCTCTTCCACATTCCACGGCGTGGGAGTGAGTGAGTTGCTGTGTTAAACCACTTAGTTGACAGATGGGGTTAAACCCTGACATCAAGTTGTCTGTAATTTTTTTGGTCATTCAAGTAACTAGAAAATGTGCATTTTGCTTTTCCTATGTTTTTTTCTCCAGAAACAGAAGCATCACACAGAAATATAAATTTGAATACAGACATCATATATTTATTAATATTTATTTAACAGTTTTGCTGTACAGTTGATTTTATTCTGATTATCTGAGTCTGCTGCACTTTGTCCTAAGGTACTTACTGAGATGGCATGCCAGATGCAAGAATATAACCAAACATGTCCCAAAGATGTCACATAGCACACATCAGTCCAGGAAATACAGAATGCCTATGTAGCAGAAAAAAGACAGTTGGCTAAAGGGTCTGCTACCCTGAGAAACATCCAGAGAAGACAATATCCACCTCTTGGAGCAATTTTATAAACCCTGACAAAACAATTAAAATTGTGTGTGTTATCCTAATCTCTTTTTTGAAGAGAAATGTCATGACATAAGTCTCTCTTATTTGATTTGACCAAACACATTCTTGATTAGAATAAGGCTATTGGCTCTTGATTTTTGCAGTACTCAACTCATGTGGCATTTTAAGATTTATGATCCTCATAAAAAACATTACCAACTTTTGTCTTTTCAGCTATTTGTTCTTCCACCTGCATTGCTCCCGGCATCTCTGGTGACAATAAAAAATCGCTCATGTAGCATTGGTTTGATGAACCTTTCTACACAACTTTTTTTTAAAGCAGAAGCTGCTCTAGAAAACCACAGAAACCCAGCAGCAGCAGAACCCAAATGATCCCACGCTGGATTGCAGTAGGCAATTGGGCAATCCAAACAGTATATGCACCTAGACAGAAAACTTATTTTGATCACTGAAGGTTTGATCACTGTAGGTTTGAGGGAAGCAAAAGAAGAGCCAAGAGTAGAGCCTAGGTAGACTTAGCGAAGAGAAAGTAGTAAAAGGCATTTAGAAATTTACCATGCCATCAAAAAGCTTGTGAGCAGAAATCTACTTTTTAGAGACATATGAGAGAATTTGGACAAACATGTTTGTTTGTACAAATGATAAAAGTACATTTTCTCTGCTGAAATATTGCAGTACCTGTTGCTTATCAGTGAGATCAAAGTTGGATCTGCTCTGAATAAAACATACACCTTGAACAAGTTTTCTTTCAACAGGCATTTTGAAGTGAAAACTTTTAAAGCATCATCTCATGTTCCCACACAAGTTCTAAAATAGAATGGGTATTTGAATTATTTTTTTGCATAAAAGCACAAGGAAGAGATCATTTGAAGGACAAAACCCCAGAAGAATGATTTTTAGATTTGTAGTAACTGTGACATATAAACACCATCAGAAATAATTGAACTAGCAAAATGCATGTTCACATTCTAAGTATATATTTACATACATAGAAAGGCTATACATAAATTGTTTAAAAATTAACATGCAATGTGAAGGTTATTTGAGAAATTGTGGTATTGCAAAGCATGGATTTTTAAGGTTAAAACATAAAAATCTCCTCCTCTTAAAACACCACATAAAAATCTGACTGAATAAATTAATTTAATGTTTAGATGCAACAAATGCTTCAGAAGCACCCCAGTATATTGATTTGCACAACCTCTGCTGAAGCCTTGACAGGCTTGAGATGTAGGCCCATACAAACCTCAGGAAGTTCACCAAAGCAAAATGCAAGGTCCTGCACCCTAGGTGAGGGTAATCGCAGAAATGAGAACAGATTGAGAGAACTCACTGAAAGCAGCCCCGAGCAGAAAGACTTCAGGGTACTGGTGGATGAAAAGCTGGACATGAGCCAGCAATGTTCACTTGCAGTCCAGAAGGTCAGCAGCATCCTGGGCTGCATCAAAAGCAGTGTGGCCAGCAGGTCAAGAGAGCTGATTCTGCCTCTCTAATCAGATCTTGTGAGACCCCATCTGTAGTGCTGCATCCAGTTCTGGGGTCCCCAGTGTTAGAAGGACATGGACCTGTCAAAGGGAGTCCTGAGGCATCCACAAAGATGACAGAGGACTGGAGCATCCCTCCTAAGAGGAAAAACTGAGAGAACTGGGAATGTTCAGCCCCAAGAAGAGGAGGCAGCTTTCCAGTAGCTGAAGGAGGGCTACAAGAGAGTTGGAGAGGAGCCTGGAAGTGTTCAAGGCCAGTTTGCATAGGGGTCTGAGCAACCTGCTTTAGTGAAAGGTGTCCCAGTCCAAGGCAGGAGAGTTGGAACTAGATGAACTTAAGGTCCTTTCCAACCCAAACCATTCTATAACAAGCCCAGCCTAGCTGAAGCTAGACCTGATGAGAACACTCTAAGAAAGAAGAAATGAGGAGACATCTGCATCTGCAGTAATTGAAAGGGGCATTTTGTGACAATTTAACATTCTTGCAACATACAGTATATTTGATGTGAGTAAGCAAACTAAATTTTCTTCCTTCTCTCTGAGTTCCTATTTGCCTTAGTTTAAACAGCACAAAAAATATTTTATCATATAGGTAGCTTTGCAATTATGTGGAATTTTAGAGAGCAGCTAATACTTTCTTAGATCACTTCACTCACAAATACTTTGTTGTTCAAATTATATCAAGGCAAGATAATTCTAAATTAAGATCTGGCTCATAATTTGATCAAACGGTTAAAACTGCATCAAAGTTTTAAAACTAGCTATTGCTCAAGAAAACATTGAGATTGATACTTATATTATTATTCCTTTAAAATATAATCATTACACACAAAAGCCAGCTTATTTTATCTACAATATATGCAATTTATCCTCTGAAAGAAAATTAGTCAAATCACTAAAATGCCCATAGAAAAAGCCATCTGCACAGACAAGAATTTTTTCATTTAAGTGATCACAAAAATAACAGCCCCCAAAGTGTCTATGTACACATCAGGAATTATCACAGACATGTTCAATCATGCTCTGCAATACTGAACAATATACTTGCTTTTATATGAACCAGTGAGATCTATGGCTTGTGCTTAGTACTCATTTTAAAAGGTACTAAACCAGAGCCAATCATTGTACGTAAGATGAAGCGATAGTTTAGAAATAAAATGTGATGAAATGGTAACAAAAGAGGGCCTTTGTTAACCACAAGGTGATAAGAAAAATACTTCAACAATAAGTAAGATATCAATTTGTCAAAACTAAATTATAAGAGCTGTTGAACTGGAACCTAATACATGGCTGATAGTAAAAGTGACAATGTTTAGGAAAATAGTGTCTTCTATTAAACTGTTAGAGGTATGTCAGAAATTTCATCGCTTGTTCAACATTGTTGAATGAGTGCAGATAAACAAAATAAATTGGAGAATTTTCTAAGGTTTTATAAGATTGATTGTGTATTCCTGCTTCAGTTCATTATACAAACTCAGCATAGTCTTAGTAAACTTGTGACCAATGGGACTATTTTATCCAGCCTTGTCAGAGCAGCAAAGACCCCAAAAGAGAATTAAATTACAACAGGCTCTGTAGAGACAGAGTAAGTTCCTGCACGGGGAAATGCAGGAAAAATGCACATTTTTTTGGCAACTGACATTGACCATAAAGATACTCTGATTTACAATGGCAGAGCCACTCTTGTCCTTGGTCCAGTGGCAGGTGTAACAGGCTTGAGGGATAACTAGGGTTCAAAGGAGAGAAAGGAGGGAAGAAACCCTAGAAGAAACCCCATAGGAAATGGGGTTATTATTATTAGCTGAACTGTTTTGAAACAATGTTCTGTCTGCTAGCATACAAATAAACTACAACTGACCTTGAGAAAGAAAGCTTTGGGGAAGAATGAACGCTTTGAGCAAGCAGAAGACATGGCATCCAAATGAAAAAATAACCCATAAGAGATTAATAAATCCTGAAGCAACACAGTATATCAGATATAAAAAAAGTACATTGTTTATTGATTCCAACAATGAAGGAAGGAGAACATATTAAGGGGGAAAAAATAGTGAAATTTCAGAAATCCCCATTTCACTTGAAATAGCCTCTCACTGTATTTATTATTATTTGATCTTCTGCAACTAGAAGTTTAGTTTGAAGATGATGTATAAGATTAAAAGCCAGTTTTAAAAGAGTGAGGGGGAAATCACATGCACACTAGCAAAAACTATTCATTTGCAGAGGAAAATATTACTATGTAAACTACTTGAAAAACTGCTTTTATATAAGCTAAGAATGTAAAAGTTACAATCTTGTGTGTTATAACTACGAAAGAGATCACTAGTAATGTTGAAGCCAAGTAAAAAGTCTTTAAAATTAATAGAAACACTCCATTTGGAATTTTTATACATTTCCTTCCAAATTATACTTTTCAGTTAAGCAAGAGAAGAATCAATTTAGGAGAAGGCACTTTTGCCATACAAGCCAAAACTCATTCCTTTGTGGAACTCGCCAAAAATTAACAGCTGAGATAATTGGTAGGTACTTACCAATTTTCTACTGTCAGTAGAAAAGTCAGTGCAAAGTCTGATTGCAATGTAAATATTTCCTACTGTAGGAAATGATCCACTGAATCTAAACAGACAATCATTTATTACAGTTTCATCACAGTACACTGGTACTCTTAACATTAGATTACATTCATTTGTCTGAACAGTCAGGCATTTTAATGTTATATACAGAAATAACTGAAAGAATCTTTTGCTGTCTTGAAAATTCATTCGTGTTACTAATAAATGCATAAGATCCTTTGAAGGGACCTATTTCCCAATTCAGTTTGAGAGAATTTTTCATTTTTTTAAATACATGTTTTGAGTCTTTTTGTCAGCTAGAAGCAACCATTCAGAATCTATCATTATCAGCAGGATTGCTGCTACTAAGAAGAGCCTTAACCCTGCTGGTGGCTACTTTCCACTAGGCAAAGGTGCAAGCAGAGACTCAGCCTCATTCCAGGCACTATTACCAAGCACAACCACGTCAATATTACCATGGTCCATAAGAAATGGAGGTGTAACTCTCTCTTCAGACTCCTGCTTTAAACTTCCTGCTCCCCACACAGAGGTTTAGCTGCTTGTGTATCAAGGATCCAAGACCCAGCACTGATGTGGCAAAACTGCCTGACCCGAGCTCAGTTTTCATTAAAATTTTAAACAGAGAGAAAAAAACACTGTAAGAATGTTTGGAGACGAGTAAGTTAAAACTTCAGATGAGGTTAAATTGAGTGAGATGGGATCATCAGTAGATAAAAGATAAGAAAGGAAAAGAAGCAAGAGGGTATGGTGTAAAATCAAGCAACAAGAGTAGAGGTAGGTGTGAAAAGGCATCGCCGCCTTCTGGTCTCTCTCAGGAGAGATACTGTGTTCACTATCTATGAAAGGGATTTCCTCCTCCTCAGCCCTAAGCCTGCTTAGGTTTATTTTCATACTTTTCCTCAGAAACCCTTTGCCGCCTTCTCCAGGCACTAAGGGTAGCACGGCTAGCATTTCCTGGCCACCTGCAGCCTCTGGGAAAACCCAGGCTGGAGCTGGACAAGCAGCAATGACCTCAGTTGTCACACTGTCTGCACAAATGGTATCACACAGCTCCAGCTCACTGCAAAGATACAAGTCATTCCAAAGCAGCCAGGGCAACCCATAATGCCATCCGTGCCAGGCTCAGGTCCCACAAGTCCCAGATCTTGCATCCCAGGGCACTGGGGAATCAGCAGGATTATGGTAGTGATGGCAAAAAACATAACATTTGCTCTGCATGGAGATCCCACACTTCCATTTTGTTCTTCAGAGATATTACAGCTTTCCTGCAATCTTAGTGGTGTCATAACTTGACAGGAGCACTGTCTACAGCCATTTCCTGCATGTCATCACAGTCAGCACCTTCCTTAAGCTGTGCTCTAAAGCTTATTTCTTACTAAACCTTTTTACTAAAAGAAAATTCCTGGTCTTAAAACATTTACAGAGGCCTTGTGGAAGGAAACAGGAAATTAGGTTTTCTCCTTTAAGGCAGACAAAGCAGAAGTGAATTTGAATAACTCAGATTAATAGCATTCATGTAAGAAACTGAGACACCGAATGTGATGATGAAGGAAATGGATACTTCTTTTTTTTTAAAAAACAAAAGAAAAAAAAGAAAGAAAGAAACAAGGAAACAAAAAATAGCTGCAGAGTAGAGTGCTGGATAGCTTAGAATGTCAGTAAGAAACAGAGTCTATTACAATTTCCAACATATTGCTACTTAGCAAAATACAATTGCCTTATCCATTTGTACCAAAAGGAAGATTTCAAAAAAGAACATGAATCACCTATATTGGCAGATGAAAAGCTGGTAAAGAAACATGATTAAAATCACTGCTAGTGACTTGGGAAACAAATGATAATTTTAGAGTATTTGTAAACACTTGGAATAGTAAATGAAAAGAGGTTTTGAAAACTAATGATGGGAATTCATCAAAATGAATCCCTAAGTTATATAAACTTATCCCTCCTGTTTGGAAAACACTGCAAGGAAGGGACTTTGGAAAACACTACATCTTCAAAAAAGGAAGAAAATGCTGACAGCAGCAAGTACAGAACTGTGTTAGGCACTTTCAGGTTTTAGTATCTTACATGCATGAGAGATAATTTAGCACAGAACATATAGCTTATTGCTCATAAAAACATGTCACAAACAGAAAGAAATCCAAAGATTCTAAGTATATAAACAGTCTCTAATTTTTTAATGCGTAGAAAGGAAAGTAATGATTCAAAAATACATGTTTGAGCTGCTAAGACATACGCCAGCAGTGAAATTTGGACCAATCTCTAGAGGAAGAAAGCTGGTATTTGCTTCTGATCTTGGACAAGTCAAGTCATCATTTTCCCATTTTAATTAATCACTTGCATGCATTTGATTTTCTGTCTTGAAAATTATGTTAGGATTAATTGCTACAAAGCACTAGAAGTATTTACATTAAAATGCAAGAGAAAATTATGAGAAATTATATTAGATATCAAAATGACTATAGAATTGAATTTTAATCTCTTTGAGTCTCCACAAAATTTTAGATGTTATATCTGGATGTCTGCTACTGCCAAATACAAGTACCAGACATTGTAACTAAACAAATGCACTAATAGGTGTCAGAAACTAAGGTTTATATTAAGTTTCTGAATAGTACTAGACAGACTATTCCTATTTTACTTAATCTTAGCAGTCTAAATGAAGACTTCTTACAACTCTAATCTTCAGGTCCCCCAGTCACTTCTTCTCATTTTAAAAAGGGAATATTAAAGAAAGGACTTTGTTCACTTCCATGAACCTTTAGAATTTTCCAGGAAAATAAAATTCAAAAAAAATAAAATTGTGCCAAAATAAAAAAGTGTATTTATTTAGTTAATTCATATCACCTCAGTAATTATAGTTGAACAAATCACATCCTTAGCATTTCTAATTTTTCCCTTTGAATAGAAGAACATAAATACGTAATTCACAGTGTATATTTCTTAAATATCTTTTGATTCTGCACTTGAGAAGTAATGACTTTTTTTCTTCAGACATCTGTTGAGACCTAATGTGAAAGTCTCTGCTGAACTGCCTCCTTCTTTAAGTCTCCAGACTTGTCTGTTGCTAAAGGAGAAATAACATCTTCATCTCTCCAGCACAGGGAAGCCCTGCAACACACACAGCTTTATGTTTATTCACTGGCTGCCATCTGTATCCCTGGGGATGAAGAAACAGGAGTCAGTCAAAGAGTATTCAAATGCAGGATGCTAGCATACATTTAGCTCACACTGCTGAAACAATGAGAATCAAGCCCCTCATTCAGAACAGCTCCACCAAGATTTTTAGCTCAGAATAGTGTAGAATTTTTTTCTCCACACACACTATGTAATTTAGTATGTAATTTACTCCTGACATTTAAGAATCATTTAAAGGACAGATTTGTTTTTATTTTTCAGCTACACTGAAGGGCTGTATCAGTTAACTGAACACTCTTAAAGAATTCAGTTATTTTGATATTTGATTTAGACACTGACTTTACCTCAGTACTGCCACACAATAGAAAAACTCTGAAAGAAAGTAGAAAAACAGACCAACACTTCACAAAGGAAAAGATACAAAAGTTGGGGAAATTTATTAATAAATTCAGGACAAATAGAGATCCATCCAGAAGCTGCCTGCAACCTCAGGAGATCACTTTGCCCAATTGGCATGTGCTTTAAGAAAGAAATCTTAAAGGTACAGGAGCAGGCCATCCCCTGTGCCAAAAGACAGGCTGGCAGGGAAGAGGACCAGCCTGGCTGAACAGAGAGCTTTGGCTGGAACTCAGTGAGAAAAAGAGAGTATATTAGCCTTGAAAGAAGGGGTAGGCAACTCAAGACGACTAGAAAGATGTTGTGAGGTTATGCATGAAGAAAATTAAAAGGGCTGAAGCCCAGATAGAGCTTAATCTGACCACTTCTGTAAAAGACAGCAAAAATGTTTATACAAATGCATCAGCAGCACCATGAAGGAGAATCTTCATCCTTTACTGTATGTGTGCGGAAACACAGTGACAAAGGATGGGAAAAAGGTTGAGGTAGTTTATGCCTTCTTTGTCTCAGTCTTTAACAACAAGATCAATTGTCCTAATGGTACCCACCCTCCTGATCTGGGAGCGGAATAAAACCCCCGTAATCCAGGAGGGAATGGTCAGCAACCTGCTAAGCCATTTAGATCACCACAAGTCCGTGGTGCTGGGTGGATCCCCCCAAGGGTACTGAGGGAGCAGGCAAAAGTGCTCACTGAGACACTTCCAATTGTTTAACAGCAGTCAGTTGGGGAGGTCTCAGCTGACCGGAGGTTAGGCCTGAGGTCAGTCTGACCTCAGTACCAGGGAGGGGTCATGGACCAGATCGTCTTGAATTAGAATATGTCTCTCAAAAAACATGGCATCCAGAGAAGGTTATTGGACTGTTAGTGCTTACCTAAACTCTGAAAAATCTCCCTCAATTTGAAATAGAGGGCTTCTTTGCAGAGATAATTTAGGCTCAAGCTTGGCACTCCTATATCACAGCCTTAATTCCTTAACAAGTTACTACTGATGCAGAACAGTAAAGCAGGCTTTCTGTTCTAATATCTCAGCCAAGGGAATGACCAGTTTCTATAGCTGGTTTTCAAACACTTGTTTGTATTGGTTAATAAGAGCACAAATTCTTCAATTGTTTTTAGGAGGTAAACAAATAAGATCAGGTAAACAGCAAACCTAGTTAGTAGACTAACAAAGGAAGAATCCAGACACAGTGGTAATGGCATCCTTCAAGTATGCCTGCTGTTGCTGCTGCTGAACAACATATTCCACAAAAAAAAAGGCTTCAAAACCTGAAGTGTAACACAAAAGAGCATTATAAGCATGCAAATACAAAAACTTTATCCCCAAGCACCCTCTAACTCCGTAAAACCCAAAGGCCTTGATCATACAAGTCTCTGCTTGTAAAACTCCAAACATAAAGTTCTGCTTCTGTACATGGATAGAAAGAGATTTAAGAGATTTTTCAGGGCTTGAAATGCCTTTATTTTGATAGAATTTCAGAAACCTCCATGGACTGTAAGAGTCAAGAAAAGTGAAGCACATGACTATAACAAAAAATCTTTTTGTTTCAGAGAAGAACAAAGTGCATTAAACATATTTTTCTTCTGTATTTTCTGCATCTGCTTATGGTTATTCCTGCTCTACAGACTGAACCCTTGTAGGGGGAGCCTATGTGCCCCAGTAATGGGCTCACATAACTTATAACCTAAAAGTGGATCTACACACACAAATCCATCAGTTGTTTGTAAGGCCTGCAGTGAATGGCCTAATAGCTCAACATTACTATTTAGATACTCATATCCAGAATGTAGCATCCTTGCCCTTCTGTTTTTACTGGGTCAAAACAATGCAACTGTTCCCTTCAAACTCAACTACATACTTATGTAATCTGGTGTCTACTGTCTCTCCTATTTTAAGATTTAAAGGTCAGAGGTTTTAAAGTCTCTGAGTTCTATTAATGGAAATATTTCATTCCCAATCTCCTTAAATGCAGCAGATGACCTAACAGAGAATAGTAAAAACAGATAAGGACCCAAAAAGGTTATGACAGACAGGCTTTCTTATGAAATAGAACAATATGATTATTATAGTGAATTCCTGTGATTGAAACACTTTTAAAGCGAATAAGTCTTCTGAGTCACTACGGCAAAGTGTAGTTTCTGTCATAGAAGTGGCTTCTACACCTCAGTAGAAAGGTTGACCAGTAATGGAAAACAATTATTTTATATCCAATACTGCCAGGACAGACACTACATCTCATTTGCCCCTCTATCACTCAGTGCATTTAAAAGAGCTAAAGATATTTTCCTCCAGCACAGGACACATGATTCACTTATTAACCAAACTCCCTCTGCCACAGAATGCAGTAGAGAAGCTAAGATTCATATCCTCAGGAGAGAACCATACCCTCCTTGTCAAAGGTTATATATACATCCAGTATAGTCCGGTTCATACAAGAAATTATGTGACATGTCAAGCTAGGACAGGTCAAGCTAGGACCAAAAGCTACTCCCTCATTCAACTCTTCTTGAGGGTTTATTCTACCAGAAGTCAAAAAATACAGGAAGTGAGCTCATCTCAGGGATGAGACTCAAGGTTATGATCTATGTCAAAAGCACTACAACCAAGTCTATAGCTGCCTGTATTATTTTGAGAACACATTCTTCCTGTTAAATGTCAGGATCCAGCAAAAAGGTCTCATTCCAGGTACAAGATCTGCTCTTCTTGGTAAAGAACCATGTGGCTACAACACAGATAGGGTCCTGAGTATTACGAGAAATCATAGGGTTAACACTGAAACCTTTGGGAGTGCTCTAACCTTTCTCCATGAGAAGACTATTGTCCCCTCCTGTGGATAAATACTTTTAACTATTTAACTGTATTAGAGATAAATAGGTGAATGTTTCTTTTACATACAATTGGCAGCTCCTAGGCTACATTATTTCCTAGTTCCAACTCTCACTCAAGCATTCAGCATAAGCCCCTCTTCAGCTGCAGGTGCCTCTTGGCAATGAGTACTTCATGCCTCAATACCAAGTTATAGCAGAAGTGCCAGAAATCTTCATATTGCCATTTCTCTTCCTACTTGATTCAGAAATCACTCACTGTAGAGCAAGGAGCTGACCTGCCACCACTTGATGTGTGCTGAATCCAGACCTGGTTCCTTTTTTCCAAAGTAATTATGCTTTTAATAATATTGGATAGTGTCAAAGTTGTGATTAGCAAAAGAACAGAGGAAAAAATGTTTAATATTGCCTCCCCTGTGTATTAAACATCTATTCAGATGCTATTATAAAATTTTAAGATAACGATGCCTGATTTGAGTCTTCATACAGTACGAATTAGCAAACAAACATGGTAGTTCAGGCATTTGGCCAGCCATAGCCACATGCAAGTACTTGATCTGTAATTGCAATTTTGATATTTTCATGCATATAAGTATTTACATACACATATTGCTGAAAATCATTCCCGTTACCTTAGATTAAAAGATTATCAGATCTCTTAAATTAGTCTCACTGACATCAGGTCATTAAAGTAGAGGTTCTTACAGAGACTCATCAGAGTCAAGTCATTTAATGGATTTCTGCTGTAAGATTTCTACTGTAAGATAAAATCCCCTTAAAGAATCAAAAGGCTTTATGCCATTAGTGATGATGCATCTCAAATGAGATTTAAGTGCAAGTCTTATGGATCCTTTTGTTGCTAATACCTCCATGTCATCACTTTCAGGAGTTACAAAGCTCTGGTTCCCTGCACAAACTCCCTCTATTCCATTAATTTACATTTGTATAAATTTTCCTCTGCTTTTCAATTACATGTAACATTCATTGCTTTTCTTAAAAGCCTGTATAATGTTGCAGTCAGCAATTGCTCCCCTGCATTGTCAAAGACAGCTAGCTGTCCTACGGAGGTAGATGAAATGGTATTTGCCTGTAACAGCATTAGGATCATTTGTGAGGCAAAGTACTAAAATGCCTTGCTATCCTCTTCTCATAATTTATGAGAGACATATTTTCACATTTACACTACTTCAAATCATATTCCCCACTAATTTACCATCGTACACCTAACTTGCATATTTAAAAGGGAAAAATGTGAGGTGCACCATATAGTATTCACTAAATTGAACAGAGAAATGAATAATTACCATTTCTCGTTATTTTTCAGAATTTCCTGCATTGGAAAACACTAAACAACAGTATCTGGAAATAGCATTTCCCTCCATATTTAGTAAAAACATCTGTACTAATTTTCTGACCTATTTAAACTTAATATTTTCTACTCAGTCATACTTCACCGTGAAAGAAGAACTAATTCAGAAGAAGAAAAAGAAGCAATGATTGTTTGCAACAGTTCCCTTGAAGGCAGAGAAATGTATACAATATCACCTGAGTAGGTTGATGATCTTACTGCTGAGGTAAATTAGTGGCATATGTTAGCTCAGTGACAGTCCTCCATTTGCACTGGACTCAGATACTGTCATTAGCATTGTTTGGAATTTCTGTCTGATATGGATATCATCATGAACTTCTGGGGACTAGCAGGAAAACTAGTCCAGTTGGAGGTTCTGTTCTTACATATTTAATGTGGGAAATGTTAACTTATCTGAGAAAAGTGGAGACAATTTACATACAATGAATGAATGAGACTTAGTTGAGTTGCTCTCTGACTTAACTGATCTTTGGAACACTTTGGCAATAAATTATCCTATGGAGGTAAGCCTTTCTTCATTAACTGTAAATACTTGTGGAATGACTAACACAGTCATTTCCCCTCCTTGCTTTGCTCCACGTGAGAGATGTCTGCAGAAAGGTTTTATTATCTTTGTGGTGAACATTAGGGTTGGTTTTGGCTTTTCTATGTCTGCAGTGTAGACAGTTACCATTCATCCCTCAAACTTATGAAGAGAAATTGCTGTTGCTAAAGTCAGAAGGATGATATAGCAACACTGTTTGTCTCACAGACTCCAAAGGGAACCTCTAGTGATTGGCTCAGATGTGGACAACTAACATTTCATCTGACAGCTCCCACCACAGGAATCAAATCATATTCTCTAATTTATTCAAGGACTGCCTTCTCTTGTCTACTTCTAGTTTCTGATTATGAAAGAACTATATCCGTTAATGGAGTGCTTAACTTTGACAGGTTTGTTTCGCTTGTGCATTATTGCCATAATCTTACAGATGATAGAGAAAAAATACAGAGGTCTGGCCTAAGTATATCTTCATCCTCTGTCCCTAGAAAGGGAAACCAGTTATATTGCAATTAGTTCACATAACTGTTTCTTTGAGTCTGAGGCTAAAATTCTGTATTAAGCCATCAGATATACAAAGCAACAACCTTAAAATAAAAAGTCACATTTGTTTCATTCTCAGCTATAAACAACCAAGAAAACTGGTTGTTCACCTGTGGCGGTAGAGTTCCGTACTTATACATAAGATTGTAAGCTCTTTTGTGTTATTTTCTTGGTTGTAACAAATAGGTAAACAGCAAAAACTATGTCAGAGATATTTAATGACCAAGTATGGGGAGAGGAACTCACTGGAATGTCCATGATGAATCATGGTCATGGACTGTGCCTTTCTCATGACAAACATTCCTCAGACATTCACAAATCTTTACAGAATCTCAGAATATGCTGAGCTGGAAGGGACTCACAAGGATAATCAAGTCCAACTCCTGGTCCTGCATAGGACCAACCCCTAAAGTCACACCATGTGCTTGAGAGCATTCTCCAAATGCTTCTCGAACTCTGTCAGGCTGGATGATGTGACCACTTCCCTGGGGAGCCTGTTCCAGTGCCCAACCACCCTGAAGAGAAGAACATTTTATCCAACCCAAACCTCCTCTGACAGAACTTCAGGGTCACTGGTCACCGGGTCACTGGTCACCCGGCACAGTGCTGATCTCTTCTCTGTGGTCCTGTCACAGCCACGCTGATAGCTCAGGAATTTCCCTTCCAGCAGCCCCACAGCCTTTGCCATATGGATCGAGATCACTGACCCCAGCTGCGTTGTTCCAACATGACCAACCGCTGCTGATAGTTCTGGAATTTCCCTTTTGGGAATGTGGCCCATGCCTGCCCGGCCCCAGCACCACGATGGGTCATCCCAGCCCCACCATTCATGTGGTTTGCTACATTGGAACCCACACTACTGCCCTGGCAGCACAGAACTTCTCGAACGAATATCATTCCAGGTTTTGTTTTAACCTAGGGGGTGGGAGTAGATAGGTAATATTTTCTGCTATTATTTCTGGGGCGGAGGTGTGTTTGGTTTTGTTTCTTTCTGGGTTTAGTAAACCTGTTATTTTTCCTTCTTCATTCAGACTCCTCATAATTTTTACTTTGTCATTACTGGGGGGAGGGAAAAGGAAGAAAGAAAAAGAGGGTTTATCTCATTAGAGGTCCCACCTACTGAACATATTGTCATTGAACCAAGAACCTATGTTCTGGCTTTTTGACCAAGTGGACCCTACCACTTGGGTAGGTCATTTATCTTTATCTTGTCCAAAATCTCCAAATGAATTCTTACTGTGGATCATTTATGACTCCTCTCAGTTCAAGTAATTTATTTTTTTTTTTAATTCACTGATGCCATAGCCATTATTTTTAGAGTAAATTACAGCTATTTTAATGTTACAAAGATTGACAGAAGATCTGTTAGACTCAATTCTTCGAATGACAGTAATTGTCCTGCATATTCAGTCAGGTCATCAAATATCCTGTTGCCCAGAGGTACCTAGTGTGTAGCAGATGCAAAACCTGAACTTTATCACTCATTGACATAATTTTCAGACTTTATTTCCTGTGCTGGATTGGGATCGTGGGTGGATAGCAATTTCTGTTCTATGGCAAATACACACGCTCTGTACTGACCACGTTCACCAAAACCAGGGCCTGCAGTCCATTTGTGATTGATACATTAGACTCAGGAAAACAAGACTCTGGCTGGCCAGGGAGCCCAAGTCTTGACTTTACATTTGGTGGGCCTTTGGCTCATCCTTCTGCGTAGTGTTGGATATATAGATAGATATGTTTCCCCTGCAAAGAGCTACTGTTTTCAGTGGCTTAGCTTTCTAGTTCAGCTGGTCACCAATAGCCTCATCATTCCTGTCACTCCAAGCCCATCTCCTTGATTTTCTATAGGTAACTTACGTGGTTTAGTATCACATTCCTTTCTCCTACCCCAAATGTACTACATGAATGTAAAGCTGTGATTTCTCGTGTCCTTTTTTATTACTTTTCAATGCATATTTAAACCATTATAGAAGGGCAGATGTATTCTGTATACTTTGGGTAAACGACAGACACATGTAAACACACACTCCCTGCCCCAGTGTTCTTGGTTCATTTTCGATACACATACCAGTCATCTAAGGAGTTAGAATAGGTGAGACACAGCCAAGCCCTTGCTTACCTGAATGATGCTTTCAAGTGGACTTTATCCCATGACACTCTATGTGATCCTGAAAAAAAAAGATAAAAAGAAAAAAAAAAAAAGAGAAAAAAAAGAGAGCTAAAGAATTAAGCACAGAGGATCAGAGAACTCTGGTAACAGGTGTCTCTAAAATGCATATGTATTCAGATGTCACCACTTAGAAGACATGCCTCTAAAGCATAGATGGCTCTATTCCAATCCAATCCTTTGTAAAGGCAATTCACTAAACAGGAAAACCTGAATGACTCATGTTTTTTAATCACTGCCATGATTAATATTGATTATAATTCTTTCTCCCTATCACTATCTTTCCTGAAAAGAGAAAATAGTCTGAAACAAAAAAAATGGTCTGAGAAGCACTGCTGTTACTGCATTTGGAGGTAGCTATTATTTAATTTAGAACTTGAATGTGGAGAAGATGACCACTTTTTTCTGTTAAATAAATCAAACTAAATTTATCTTATTTTCAGTATAGATAATCTGCTCTATAAAGATAACTTACCTGCTTTTTTCCTTGTAATTTTGCTTCACTTCTTAGATGCTCCCATCCTAAAGTAACAAGAGACCTTGAATTTATGTATATTATGTGAGGACTTGGTGAATGTCCTTTCAGTGTGCTCAAACTAGTGAAATACTAATGAGGCAGCAAGTTATACGTAGCAATATATATCAGACTGTATCAAATGAAGGTTAAAGAAATGATGAATAAAATATCTTTGAGCTTAATATCCTTATAGTGCCCCTTGAAGCAACCATTGCCAAATACATTTAAATCTGTGCATTATTAACCAGCTGCCTCTTGGGAGCCATGGAATGTTCCCATCCTGCACAGGCTGCCATTACACATAAACTGCCTTATGTAGCATTTGGTCTTTACATCTTGTAACTTTAAAATATAACTGGCCCTATATGAAAAGCTATTTCTGTAATTCCAAGACATTTGTATTCCAATGCAAAGTGCCAGTTCAATACAAAAAGGACATGTATACCATTATGCACCAGCTGTCTCATCTAGCTGTTTGCAATTGCAAAATATGAAAAAGCTCTTTATTAGACATGCAAAACTGAGATTAGAATCTGGACAGTTTTATGCTGAAAAGAATCCTTCCTGTAACTGCAGAGAAGCCAGGTACTTTTAAGGATTTCTGTCCAGAAAACTCACAGAAAAGGTCAATTTTAGAGGTCTCTCCTTGCTTTGAAGCACAAACGTTCTCTCTTCTGGCAGCTTTATTAAATATTTCATGTATGGCCAGGGAAACAAAATGTGCAGAGAGAGAATTAGTACACAAGGAGAAAAGGAAGATATAAGGCCAAAAAAAGTCTTATGATATGGTATCCACCCCTCTCACCTAAAATTTCCCACACACACAGAGTGAACAACAAACCACAGACCCCAAACATCTCCTTCCTTAACTTGGGGGGTGGTGGGCAATAAGGAAGGACGATGAGTACAATAGGTGTATGGAAATCCAAAGTAGGAGGGAAAGGACTAAATATCATTGAGTTATAAACTATGAAGAACTGATATTGTAACTGTTTGTACTATCCTAATGCCAAATTTTAGGTTTTAGTCCACCATGTGGTGTCATATTGTTTTAGCATCTGGTCATTCTTCACCGTATTACAGGAATTCATGATGCAATCCATAGCACACAAATTCATAATTATTTAACTGGGGTACGTGAAGCTCCAACAGATGTTGTGGATCAATTTGGAATGTAGAAATAAACGTTAGTTTGCAAGAATGCTGGGGCTCTGGAGGTCTAAGAGAGTAGCAGATTTATAAATGGCCACTTATATTTTGCTATCAGCTGCTGGCTCTTTTCCCTTGGAATTGTAGCTGATGACATATAGGATTTGATCGCATGAAGTGCAGTTACAATGTGATTCACATACTGATAGCTATCATTTAGAAAACAAAAGATACAAGATGATTTTTGACTCTTTTCATTACCAATATTATTATATGCTTAGTGTACTAAGTTCAGTATTTGTGTGCTATATATGCATTGTTAATACATCCCTGAACTGATTGATTTCTTGCATGAAGCAATATAGTTCAGCATAAAGCTTAAAGAGTCTGGTCAAAGAGTAAGAAATTAATCTCCTTTAGCTGAGGAAAAGAACATCCTCAAAGAAGGAAAAGAGCATTCATGGGTTTTACCTGGTGAACACAGGCAGTGTAAAACAAGCAAAAAGAAGGTTTTATTGTAAATAATTCAGTACTTCAATAAATTCAAGCTTGGAAAGAAAGGAAGGTTGATATGCTTTGCAGCAGAAAGCCCTGTTATGTCAAAATAGATACAATTTTATAATAGAAGTTATGTGTTGTGTAGCCCCCTGTTGAATTAAACATGTTAACATAGCATTATAAGCTTTTGTTTTTAAGAAATGTAGAAAAAAGTGTAATATGTTGGCTTGAATAACTGATCAAGAAACATTTATGAACAGCTCTGTAATGGTGAATGTTCCCAGCAATTATCTGAAGAAGATGGGACAAGCACAGAAAGTGACCCAAACCAATCCAAAATGAAGGCTACTACATTTTGTTGTCGTATTTTTAATGTGTTAAATATGATTGCTTAACTATTATTACATACAAGGAGACAGATGTCCAGCATCACCTAGGCTTTAATATTCTATTTCTATATATACAAATTTGATATTATATGTATTTTTATATATGCATTTATGTGCATGTCATTATCTGACCAGGATGAACAAGCAAGCAGATAAGCAGTACTTTTACAGAAATAACTGCTACAGGACATCCTTATCAGAGCCATTATATGATGTATCAAAAAATATACATTAGTACATATACATTTATATTAAAAAAATCAATATGCCCTAATAATCTTGGGGTAGCTATTTCCAAATTTGGAAACTATATTGTTCCTATTGTACTGCTTTTTGGAGAAAACTACTAATTAATTCCAGTAATATACACTTTCAAGATTTATGGGTCCTGGAGAGTAATAATACTAGTTATACCTCGTGATTATTACATCTCATCTTCAATTAAAACTTTTTAAAAAATTGACTCAAGGAGTCTGCTACTCATAGCTAAGGTGATCTCTCAGAAAACTTTTAAACCATAAAATGTTTGAGTTTACAAAAAAAAAACAACCTAGAGAGATTTTTAACATAAGAATTAAAATAACATAAGCAAAAACTGCTATGCATTTCTGAAATAATTCCATCTTTCCATTCTTCATTCTTTCAAAGCATTTCTCAATTGCAATGCAAATATCAACTTTGTCCTCAGCTGCCCTGTGATATCAGCCCACGTTGTATGCAAGGTATAATTTCAAAGCAGCTTTTTCATGATTTCTCCTGTGTAGCTCTCTCATTTTAGAGGATTTCCTTCTTATGCATTGACTCATTATCTCCTCTGATCTACTCATTATCTTTTCTCTGATGCCAGTAGAAATTTTGGCAATAATTCTGCTGTTGAAATGTTTAGCCTAATGTCTTTGATGATGACTAATGCTAGCAGAGAGCCCCTTTAACCTCTGTTATTCAAATGTATCTTCTGGTTCGTGTATCTCTATACCTCTTCTATGCGTATCTGCACCACAGCTGCAAGTTCTCTCGAGCTGCTTGTTTGGCACGAAAGGCACAGCACAGTGGCCTTATGGTCATGAATGGTGTTGAGCTTCTGACTCTGCATGTACGTAAAAATACTTCCATTTCTGTGTTGCAAGAGAGCAAGCATTTCCTATATTTTCTCTTCCTCTCTTCTGCCACCTGTCACCTTCGTCTCTCAAAATTTACAGTTCATCCCACCTTCTTCCTTCCTAACTACTTATCACATCTTTAATATTATATTTTGTTCAAAAACATAAACCTGAAAACTTGACTAGAGACAGGCAGATGCACAGCAACGGGGGGAGCTGTCAGCTGGGAAAATCCTTTGGTCCTGTGGACTTTATAATAATAAAATAATCAAGCTGATGAGATGAGATTTATCAGGTTTACGGAGCTTTATTAACTGAGGTTAATAAGAATACTAATTTGCCTCAAACACCATGAGCAGTTCCTCCTGAAATACTTCAACACCACTACCGGAAAATGGCATTATTCCTTCTTAGCTTTGATGCCAGCAGAAATCCCTGTAAGAACTGTTAGTTTTTGTGTTGGCTATCAGGCTACATTGAGCTTATCAGACACCGGTAATAATTTTATCCTTCTCCTTAGCATTACTTAAAATTAGTCATGTCAAATTGATAACTAGAAAATGGTTTGTTTCATCAGAAATCAAAAGACAAAAATTAACATTTTTCATTTCTGTAATTAAGGAAGCACAAGGCAAACCTTTCTAAAACCAAGACTGTCAGAGAAATTAATTGCAAATGGGCTTAACAAGGAAGCCATCTTTGAGAAGCCTTTTTAAAACTAATCACCACATTCACATAATTTTTTATATATATCCCATAACACATTTAAAGTACCTTAGTACCACTGACTAAAACACCTCTGTCAATTCTACATTTACTGTATCGTTAAGATGAAAATTACCTGAAAAATATTTGTATACTTTATTTTAATTGACAAATGCCCATCACAAATTTCTTATCAACTCCAGTCACCTTCCTACCATAGACACAAAGTTATCACTGAATTGCCTGATTTCAGTCAATTAACAGAAACTATTTGCCTTCTTTAATACAAACTAATTTGTATTAAAGGCAAATCTTTCCAGATCTTCCTAAACCTAAATTATTCACAGTCAGTACTAAACTCCATGCTTCAGTTATTACAAAGGGTTTGGGGTCATTCACTTTGAATGGACAAACATTCTCCTCCAAACATGAAAAGAATTACAGGCTCAAAACAAATGCTCCGTAAAAACATTTTCTCATGCTGGGGTACTTTTGTTCCTGAATAAAATAGGGAATATGACAGACAAAAGCAGGAGGGTATAAGAGTCTTTAACTCTTGATATTTGACACAGGATATCTAACACCTAGAAAGAACCAGCAACAGCATGAAATTATTTGTTAGATATTTTTTCAGGTCACTTATGAAATCTCAGTTTTCAAAATTTAGTATGAAAACTAAGAGCAAGTTTGGATGGAAACTGTATACTCCAGTATTCTGATCCATTCCTCTTACCCATTATAAAGATCTGGGTAATTACACTGACAAATCTGAGTAAGGCTTCAATAGCTGTCATCAAATATATCAGGAAATATCATTACACAAGGGCTTACTAACAAAACAGCTGGATGTAGAAAAGGGACAAGAAATCTAGTCTATTGTAAAAGGCCCTTTGCTGACGCAAGGCCATTGGCCCACATTTTTTAAAAATTTCTTATACATAAAGGAATGAACACATATTCCATTGAGGCTATGTAGGCTCATAATAATGTAGCAAAAACCACAGCCATGCTACAGACTGCTGCAGACACTATGGTTTTGATAACACAAAACAGATCTAAATCCAAGCTGGCTAAACAGCAACTCCAAGTACACCATGTGGGAATTTTGGCTTGTGCAAATGCACAGTGTTGTGTGCCTTGGCTGCTTGCATTCAGAGCCATCTGTGAAGCAGGCAGAAAGCTTTATTGCAACTCTGCAAGCCAGTGTCACAGGAGTTCCAGTGCCAGGATAAGGGAATTTTAGACAGGCAATCTGCATGGCTAGCCTAAGTGTTGTCTATTCTGCATAAAGCAACTATTTTGCATTTGCTAGTCTAGATAAAGCAATGACTAGATTTTTGATGTGCATTACAATGGATGATATGCATATGAATTGGAATGGGATGGTGTGGACTGGAATCCTATGGACTGAATGGTACAGAGATGTCTTCCAATGTACAGAGTCTATATATGGTGTGTTTGAGTACACACCTGCATATTTGTATGGTGAAGGAACATTTTTCAGTTTTAAGGTCACTTTGGCAACTAAGAAAATCTTCATTCTAATTATCATACAGATTATTAATATATATGCCAGAAGTTACAAAAAATTGTGTAACCTATGTGTATTTTGTTAGTCAGTAAAAAAATGGGTACTCAAATGGGTACATCTGATCTTGGGATATAGTTATCTGAAAATATAACCATTAATATCATACAAAACATATAAATCATATATGATATCATATGATATGAAAACCTTAGGTCTCTTTCAACTGCTGTCAGAATTTTTGCTTTCCTGAAAAGTACATTTTTGCACTATGGCTGGTAGAATGCAATATATTATATAAAAATATTACTATTCATGTAGTTTTAATTGTGTCTGTGATAAATCACAAATTATACTACATTTATATTGGATTTTAACGAGATATTATTCTGTGCCTTTATGCACATATTATTTGGAGAACATGGTGTGCTTGTTTTGGCTGGGATAGAGTTAATTTTCTTTATAGTAGCCCAACTCAAGTTCTAGGTCAGTGGTTTTAATAACAAATCTCCCAGGTAAAACATCACTTATTACTGTAGAACATAGCAAACTGGAAAAGCCAACACCAATCTTTAGCTCTTACAGAAAAAAAAGAGCATGGTGAAGATCAGGTAAACTAATGTTGAGAACAAATGAATCAATATTGTGACCTGCAGCTGTTAACAGACATAAATGCCTTCCAGCACACTCTGGTCAATATGTTATCGCAAACCCTTCAAGCCCCACACTGGGTACCAAAAAGGACTGTCATGGTTTAACTCCAGCTGACAACTGAGCACCACGCAGCTGCTTGCTCACTCCTTTCTAGTGGGATGATTGAGGGAATCAGAAGAGTAAAAGTGAGAAGATTTATGGGCTGAGATAAAGACAGTTTAGTAAAGAAAGTAAAAAAACTGAGCACACAAGCAAAGCAAAACACAAAAAATTCACCATTTTTCATGGGCAGGCAGGTGTTTAGCTATCTCCAGAAAAGCAGGGCTCCATGACGTGGTTACTTGGGAAGACAACATCAAATATGTCCCCCCTTTTTTCTTCTCCCAGATTTATATGCTGAACATGATGCTGTGTGGTCTGAAATATCCCTTTGGTTAGTTGGCATCAGCTGTCCTGTCTGTATCCCTTCCCAACTCCTTCTGCACCCTTAGCCTCCTCACTGAACGCGTGCTGTGAGGGGCAGAAAAGGCCTTGACTTTGTGTAAGCAATGCTCTGCAATAATGAAAACACCTCTGTGTTATTAACACTGTTTCCAGCACAGATTGAAAATATAGCCCCATACTCAGCTGCTATGAAGAAAATCAACTCTATTCCAGAGAAAACCAGCACATATGGTTTATAAATTTATTTCAGCTATTCTATTCAAGGAAATATTCAGGCTATTATAAAACCTCCTGGTAAATTACTGTATTGTGAGTTTATTTTCAATTTTACTTCAGCAACATAAATAAGAAAGAAATGACTGAACGGCTATGGTAACTAGCTACTACTTTTGTTAGTTGCTAGAAATCACACAGAATGAAAACAAGAGTTTTATCAACCAGTAAGCCTATTGGAATTGGCTAATTGTATAGCTAATATGCCTATTGGTAATATTACTAACCCCAGCTGAAGGAGCAGTTCTACAGGTCTGCTTGCAGAGTGGATATCAGTCTCTTTACACTGTCTCGGGGACTATCTGATTGCTGATATACGGGACGTGAGCCACATTTTTCCATATTTTTCCTGTGGTATTGTGAGAAAGCTGTATTCCATTATCAGGAAGGTAACAAGCAGTTTGGTAGTGGAAACAGAATCATTTTTAAAAAACACATTCATTTGTTAGAAGCATTGCTGAAGGCTTGAGTTAGAGGCAAGACCACTGTTAGGAACATCCTGAAAATGAAACTGAGTCAGAGGCTGAGGTTCAAAGAAAGAATGGCAGCAACCTGCCAGGAAGATGAAAGTTGCCTAACCAGCTAACACTTATTCTATAGTTAAGTTGTACAGTCTAGGGAAGAAGAAATGAAGCAAAAAGCCAGCTGAGAGAACCCTAGTTTGTTGGCTAGGGGGACTAAAAGAAGTAAGGGAGTTAGAGAAATTTGTTTCTTTAATCAGGAAAGGTTATCATGGAACAATTAAAAAAAAAAGTTTATTTTCACTGTTCACTAAATGTCTGCAGGTCTGCTCTAGCTTTTAAAATTAAAACCTGGCTGATCCTGCTCTAGTAAAACTTCTCTTTTCACATTTATTTTTGGTGTTTGCTTCTTATCATTTCTAACTAAATAAACCAAATGGAATAACATTTGATATGGATAGAATAAAGTCTTGATCTGGAAGCTATGACAAATTTTATGCATTAAACAGCAGTATATTTATGACAAAAGTCCTTATGCTCCAGGTATGTGGTCTTTCTCAATAAATGTGTCAGTAAATGCTGGTTAAATGGTACCAGTAAAGTAACATCTGCTTTATTTCTGCTTTCTTGATAAGCTGTATTTATTTAATGCATAATATGTTTAAGTGGCCTTTCCATTAGCAGGTGCTGCTGATGACTTCACTGCTCGCTCTTCCAAATGGTAATGCACAAAGTTATAACTCTTTTTTGACATGCTCACGTAAGGATATATAAGCTAGATAAAATATGTGATGGGCCAGTTATTCAGAGATGAGAGGCTAGTTGCCACTCTAGACCTAGCAATTCTAATTTTCTGTAGATTTGTGTCACATAGTTACTGCCTTTAGTGTCTCCGAAAAGGCCTCAACTATAAATGAAGATTTTTCCCAAGTTACATCTTTGTAAAAGAGCATGCTGTTCATTTTTATGGATTCTTTCTTATCTATTAACACTATGTCCTCAAGTTGCAACCTTTTCTTTACTCAGCTGTAGAGTTTAACAAAATGTTAGTTATTTCCAAGATCTTGGCACTCTTGAATAATTTTGAGTTTCTCCAGTGAGTTCGAAAAGGTAGAGAAAGAACTTCCCAGCCATACTTAAAAATGTAGAGATCACACTGTCCTCGAATTTAGAGGAAAAAAAACACCTATGTGCACACACATACACAGATTCTGAATGAAAAACCACCCTCAAAATCCCACAATGCTTAAAATTTATGCTTGCAGTAACATTTGGATTGATGCAATGATAGACAACATTTAAAAGTTTTAAACTGGCTGCAGGAAAATCCTTTCATCTGAATTTATAAAAATAAAAAAACTATAGAATGAATATGCTTATTGTAAAAGAATAAACTGATAGATTGATTTCATGGTTATTTAAATGCTGAAGTGAAATGTAGTATTCAGTAAGCTTGAACAATTTACCTACTACTTTGCATGTTTTCTGACATCCTAACACCTCTCAGCGTCACAATCTGATAAAACATTGTATCACTGTTTGTGATACCACACCTGTGTGTCTTAGACTAAGCCCTGCACGTGAGAAGCTCTTCAGACTGTAACAATCAGGTCAGCCTTGTTGGAGGCAGCTGCTCTGAGGGTGGCACCGACGCCAGCAGCTACAAGTGGAGGGAAGGTGAGACTAGGATGGCCTTGCAAAGAAGCAGTGTGTCAGCAATGGGCCAGCATGGGTCATGCTGTTTGCAGTGTTGCTTTGGGAGCATGTCGACCAGGTGATGGTCAGCTGGCAGGGCTAGGCAAGGTGCCTGGGAGGCTCCTGGTGCTGCTGTTTGTGGATGCTACTCTCAGTTTGAATAGAAACTACAGATTCTGCTGCCAATTCTCCTGAGGCTTTGCCTAATGTGCAGGCTGCTGCTGGGAGCCACTGACTGCCAGACTGGAACCCTTAAGCTGAGGGAGAGTGGATAGACGTAAATTGCAGGTAATGAAGAGAGGTACACAGGCACTGGCCACTGCTGCCCAGGACTGAGTAGGACCACAGGGAAGCAGTGATGCTCTCAGCATACCATAAAACATGTGTTCCAGGGCTGACTGATGCTAATGACACAGAGAAGGCTCTGGCCACTGCTTGGATTTCATGCTACAAAATTGGCCTGGGGTCTCTCTCACTCTATGGGAGGTGTGCTCTGGTTGGGGCACTGAGCTGCCAGATGAAGGAGCAGCAAGCAGAGAGAGCTGAGAGACTGCACAGCATTAGGGAGTTTGAAGAGGATATAGACAGGTTCTCTGCAGGAAAGCTGCTGAGGCAAGAACCTGATCCTTGTGAGGCAAGGAGAGACCAGCAACAATTGGTGATGATGGTCAAACAAGTGAAGGAGGAAGACTGCCCAGACAGAGTAGGCTGTGACTTCTGGCAATAGGAGAAAAGCTCCTGCTCCATCTGCAACCTGAGCATCCATATGGTGCTCTGGGCATTGGTTAAGGATGAACCAGACCCACTGGGGGCTCCATCGGAGCAAGCTGAACCCAAATAGAGTTAAAAAGGCATGTGGTAGTTGTGCAAGACTCCTTCCTAGGGGGAAGAAAGTAGCTATTTGTTAACCTGACCTGATTTTTCGGGAGGTTTCTTGGTTATCAATGGCTCAGATACAAAATGTTCGAGAACTCAAGGTTACCTGGCCCTTGGACTAATACCCCCCACTCCTTTCACATGTGAACACTCAGAGTGCTATCTAGGGCAATGCAGAATGCACCAGAAGCTCTTCAGAGCTCCAGGGACGCGGTGAAAGAAAGGTAAGGCAGGCCTGTGATGTCTCTGTCCTTCCAGTAGCAGGGAAAGGCTCCAGCAGAAAATCACTCCTTCCGTAGGTCAACACAGGCCTGATGTTGCAAGCAATGTTTTGGCTTCTATGATCACATTGATTGCTCTGTGAGTAATAAACACTGCTTTGTAGGGGTGGGACATCTGGCAGTGGGGCAGGATTGTCTTTGAAAACAAACTTGCTAATGTATTGAGAAGTACTTTAAACTGTGTATGTAGGGTAGCATTTTTCTAATCTGAAGAGAAGGGCACAGGGGGCAAAACAGTTGTATCTCAGCAGCAACATTACAGGGTGCGTTCTTTCACCTGGGTTATGACTTTGGGCCCTTGTGAAATACCTGTATAAAAATGGATTTAGTATAGAGAAGAAGCAGGAGGAATAAGAAGTCTAAGCAAAGCTGCAGAGCTATAAGATCACTGGGATTATGGAGACATATGGTAGGGTAGCTCTCTAGAGTGGAGAGCTGCAGTGGATGCATAGAGGTAGGTGAGAAGGCAAGGAGAAGGTTATGCTTCACATCAAGGTGTGGCTCAAATGTAAAAAACTTCACCTTGAAGCCAGAGAGAAAGCAGTAGAGAAGTAGCAAGCAAGAGTTAAGGATCAAAAGACAGAGTAACACAGGTGATGTAACAGGTGTCTGCTAGAGATAATTATGTTTTTACAAGAGCTCCAGGAGTGCTGTCAGGAGATGACAGAAGCACTTAGCCTTTGGTAATTTAGGACGTGAATATTTTGATAGTCTTTTTTCCAGGCCAGATTTTACAGTGCTTTTTCCACATATTTTATTTCCAGTTTTTGTGGATTGTAGATTCAAGCCTGCAGTGCCTTAAATAACTGCTAAAATCCACAGAACCCTTCTACATGCATACAACTTGAAGTAAATGCTGATCAGGAAGAGAAAATGGATGCAGCCTGCTTTGGACAGCTGGAGAAAACCTTACAGTCACAGGCCCTGGTACTCACGGGAGGCTTAAATCTCATTAATGCCTGCTATGAGGGAACTAGAGATGGTTCAAGCAATCTGGGAGAACTCCAGAATGTTTTGAAGACAATTTGTGAGGTAAGTGATCATCTAGCGACTAGAGAAGGTGCTCTCTTGAATCTGCTGCTCACAAATATGGAAGAAACACTGAATGAAGTCAAGGGCGTGCTTGGCTGCTACAACCATGGGCCGAGTTTAAGGTCCTCAGAGACAAACAGCAGAATTACAACCCTGGTCTTCAGAAGACTGGTTACTGGTCCATTCAGGAACCTATTTTATACAATGTTAAGAGAATTTGTCCTGGAGAGGAAGAGGCTAGGACACCTTTTGGATTTTCAGGGAGAACATCCTGAAAGCACAAGGATTAATTTTACATAACTGTACAATTCCAATTCTGAAAATTCAATCAGATAAATTGTTTTACCTAGAAATAGGAACAAGAATAATTTCTCTAATCTATTATACCTACTAAATCTTTCTCATGGCTTCATAAGAAAGCACAAACCTTCTATTTCTTTATCACAGTTTAAAGGAATATATCACAGTTTGCTAGTGATATTAGGGAAATTTATTCTTCCTTTCATTGCTATACCCATCGGGTAGTATAATGTCAGTCGTACTTTATATTTACACTTGAGATCACACCAAACCGTCTTTGAATATGTAAATTCAACAGTACAAATAGAAGTATGCATGAAGCTATTATGATAATCACTAAAACAGTACTTTTTTAGAAGAAAAACAGGGTAAACAGCCACAGATACATGCTAAGCTTAGCAATTGTTTGACTTTTGCATAAAAAAATAGATTTGGGATAAATTATTTATGATCTGATTTTTATGTTAACAAGCCCTCCTTCTTACTTGTTTTTGGGTTTTGTTTGCTTGTTTGTTTGTTCATTCATTTGTTTAATGCTTTAAGTGTGAGATGGTTTTGGTTTTTTAGGTTCTAACAAGTTTTAGTGTGAGAAAGATATATTTTTACAGTGGATAACAATTCCAGTTCTAACACTGATCCTCAAAGTTGCTGCTTCCAATTATTTTGAAGACAAGAGTGTTTATTTCTGTAACCCCATTCCTACAGTTTAAATATCTTAACAGGTTAAAGAAGATACTTGATCTTCTGAAAGATTTTACTACAGGATAGAACAAGGTGCTTTTACATCTGACTATTTGGGAAATGGATCTATGCAAAAGACTTTAATACATCTCTACAGCTGAGGAACACTAATCTCAAGTAGTCATCATCTTTTTCATTTTCCCTTCTATAAAAAGACCATTAGTAAACCCAGAGATATTATAACTTAGCACTCCTGTTATTGCTTTTTCCCCCCACATCACTTTTAAAGTCTGAGAAAGCAGACATAACAGCCAAGACTGAATACAGCACCAGACAGCTGATATTTTACTTACTTACCATAAAGCTAGGTAAGCTACCTTCTTATGACCCAGTTAGAAGTTTGAATATGTGCTCATAATAAGGAGTGGGTTATTATCTGGTGTATTTTCTTCTTGTAAAATCTTTTACGCAGCAAGTATCAATTGATTACCTTCCACCACTTTCATAACTAACTGTAAAATTACATGTTTTAAGAGTAAACCAGTTCAAATGCTGAGGTCCTGCACAAGTTATTTAATAATACATTGAAGCTCTGTAAGTGTTTGCTAACCCAGCCAACCTGACATACAGGATCCCTTATTCAATGTGAAATCAGGTCTAATGCTTAAAATCCAATCCATGTGCACTGACACATCTATTACATGCAAAATTAGCATTTTGGAAAATACAGCAATTTTCCTCTTTATTAAAACTGGAATTACGCAAATCCATAACCCAGATAAGAAAAAAAATAAATCCATGTCTATGAAAATTTGTGCCACATTTTCTAAGGGTCATAAAAATATAAGAACACTTGAGCTCGCACATGAATGTAAAAGAATAGATTAAAAAAAAAAAAAAAGACCAAAACCAACAAAACAAAAATACTCCCTGAAGCTGTGTCATATCTTTGTTCATTATTTTAAAACTTTAATGAGAATTCTGAGTTTATGGTAATTCTTCCTGCCACTCTGTCATGAATTAATCCTGACTGGATGCCAGGTGCCCACCAAAGTTGCTCTGTTACTCGCCTTCTCGACTGGACTGGGGAGAAAAAAGTGTAATGAAAGGTTCTTGGGCTGAGATAAGGCCAGAGAGAAATCACTCAGCAATTACCATCATGGGAAAAACGGACTTGACTTGGGGAAATTAGTATAATTATCAAAATAAAAGTAGGTTCATAAGAAATAAAAACTAAATCTTAAAACTCCTTTCCCTCTCCACTTCTTCAGTTTTGCTCATGAATTCACTACCTTCTCTCCACTTGAGGGGATGGAGAATGGGCATTGTGGTCCATTCGTCATGTGTTATTTTGCCTCTATTTCCTCTGGAGAGGCATTATTCCTTGTCCTCTTCCCCTGCTCCAGTTTGAGGTCCCTCCCGTGGGAGATAGTTCTCTACAAACTTCTCCAGCATGGATCCTTCCCTCAGTTTGCAGTTCGTCATGAACTGTTCCAGTGTGGGTCCCTTCCACAAGGTGCAGTCCTTCAGGAACAGGCTCCTCCAGAGTGTATCCACCATGGGGTCACAAGTCCAGCCTGCAAACCTGCTCCAGCATGAACTCCTCTCTCCATGGGGGCACAGGTCCAGCCAGGAGCCAGCACAGGCTTCCCACAGGATCACAGCCTCCTTAGGGCATCCGCTTGCTCCATGGGGTGCAGTGGCACAGCCTGCCTCACCATGGTCTGCACCGAGGGCTGCAGGGAAATCTCTGCTTCAGTGCCTGGAGCAACTCCTCCCCTCCTTCTTCACTGACCCTGGTGTCTGCAGTGTTGCATCTCTCACATATTCACACTCCTCTCTCTGGCGGATGTTGTGCAGGTTTTTTCTCCCTTCTTAAATATGTTAACCCAGAGGTGCTACGACTGTTGCTGATGAGCTCAGCTTTGGCCAGTGAGGGATCCTTCTTGGAGCTGGCTGGGATTGGCTCTATCAAACCAAGACAAAGCTTCTGAGTATCTTCTCAACATAGGAATCTGCCTCTGATCACTACTTTCTATGTTGTTTTAAAGAAAGTCTGGACAAGGAAAAGGTCAGGACAAGGCTTCACAACAGAGGTAATGCCTTATGTTAAACTAGAAAATATAACTGGAAAAATTAGGCAAACTTTCAGGAATTCTAATCTCTTCCTCAGTTCTAAAATAGATTCATACTTTGAGCCTAGATACCAACAGTGAATCATAGGTTAGCAGAGATTTAGAGGAACACGTATTCTTTAGGTCAGCATCTCTGAAACAAAAGATACTTGATATACCTGTGACTGTTAGAAAAAGGACTGGAGGAAAATGGAAGAGATAGAGAAGGAGATGGCGAGATAATAAAAAGTTATCTCTTCGGGGAAAGAGAGAGTTCATAAACTGTGGAATACAAGGAGGTTAATGAGTTTGGTATTTGATGAGGACTATGGCAATGCGTTACAAAACCATTATCTTTACTGAAGTAATGGGGTTTGTTATCCTGTAGGGCTATGAATTTTAATTCCAAAGTTTATTTTTGTAAGGAGTTTTGGTTCTCTTGAGAAGCAGGCTGGGATATCAGAGATTGAACTCTCTTCTGAGGAATTTCTTTCTTTGGAAGTTGAGTGTGTTTTATTCTTCACTGATTATCTATCCGGATGCCTTCCTGTAGAGAGTGATATCTTAGTTTTACCCATATAGTTATTCTGAGATTACTTGGTTTACAAAATGAAGCATACTGGATTCCTAGAAGCAGAAGTATAGATATGTGACAGTTCTGTTGTAAAAGGTAGACATTCATCTCGCCACAGTGCTAAATGTATGTATCTCATGTAGGAATGCCCTAAGTTGTTTCTGTATTCCTAGGACTGGAAGGATTGAATTCTCATGGCACATGGGGCCTGGACACTGTTTGAAAGCAGTGATATAAGTTATGCAGAGAAGGATTTATGAGGCCCAATCATTATTTTAACACAGACACCTTTTAATTAATTATGCAACTTTCTATATAGTTATAGTGTAATTTCATTATACTTGGGATGAAAGCCACCAATCCAACTAACAATGCATGAAAAGTAGAGAAGGGTTCATTTTGGACGAGTATGAGGCTACCTTTAGTGTCAATTATGTAGTTTTTAATCTTTGGAGAACTTATCAAAGTCAGGTGAATGACAAGACTATTCTTGAAATGAGAAGCCTGAAGTATTTGTAATGATAAGCATGTAAATATTAAGTGGCTCAATAAAACCACTTAAACAGGGATTCAGCCATTGATTATCATTAGCAATACATCATTCAATTTATAAACTTTTACAAAACCTAATATGCAACTTGTAATTTTTTCTAAAGCAATCTCTGTAAAAGAAATTGTAGCTGAATGAAGAAAAAAACCCACCAGCTCAACAACCAAACAACCCCAAAGAAAAAAAACTCCACTCATACTAAAAAAAGCCCTATGACTGTATTTTGTTTAAAGAGACCTTTTTTGCTAGAATATAGATAAAAGAGTCATTTATCAGAAACCCAAGCTAATTTTTACTGGAAAAGATGCTGTTTCATGAAAAATATAAAAAAAAATTAAAGAAACTTTTAAAGTTTTCTTCCTAAACCTTTAAAAAAGACTATTTCATATTTGTCTTTTTTAGGCAAAATTGGAAAGTTTCCTAATGGCTAGTTCGATAATACTATCTCATAAATATTGCTGATGTTTTATGTTGGACATTTTGTTACTGTTTGCTGAAAACTAAATTTTGACCTTAGGGATGAATTTGCACCTATCTCAAATAGACTTATTATAAAAGTAAACACTTAAATACTATATGAGAAGAAAGTAGAAGAAATACATAGGTGGGTGAATGCACGTCTGAAATAAACTCTGAAAAGCTTTTTGGACCACAGCTATAAAATTCTGCTTTGCAGCAGAGATCTAGCATTTGGGGCATTTCTCAAACAGAGTCTATTTGAGGAACATGTGTCTAGCCTACCCTGTGAAAATCCATGTGAATTCAATCAGCATATAAACCCTTCGTGCTCAGCAGATACTTTGCAGAGCTTAACAAAGAAAACCGCTGAAGCACATGGAACTTCTTTTACAGAGTGACCAACCCCATGTCAGCCCAAAGCTAGGATAGCCTTGAAGTTTCGTGTAACAATTGTTCTTGGTCTGTGGAGACTGAAGTAAAACATAGAAATACTCTAAATAATTTCTTTGCCTGCAGTCAGGAAGCTATGCAAGACTGCCAAAAGATAAACTGTAATTAGGACGCAGAACGCATTACATATACCTGAACAGAAGAATAGAATGGTATTATAGATGCTATGAAGTGGTGCTATTCTTATGCTCTTGATGTTCAGCTCTCATTTAAGAAGGGCATGTCTCCTGTAGATCCTGTATTGTATCTGCCAGTCTCATGCAGATATGTCAGATGCTGCAGACTTTCCAAAAGGGTATGTTTAGACACCTGAAACTCTGCAGGAATTTGATAAAAATAGAAACTGGAAGAATGGGGAAAAAATCTATAAATGGGAGGAAATAATAAATTTTTGAAACTGTAGCATGTTATTTCAGAGTGTACTAGGAACAGTCTAGGAGTAGGAGTGCAGTGAAAAACACTGGGAAATTAGAGAGTTGAACTGGGAGACTGAGCAAAGGACAGAGTGCTGCCAGTACAGAATTAAAAACAAAAAAAAAAAAGGAAATAAAATACTAGAAAGAAGAGGTGCTAGATTGTGTTTAGAAGGCTACAAGGAAAAAAAAAACCACAGAAACCCAAAACAAAATAAAAACAAACAAACAAAACATCACCCAAAAACAAACAAACAAAAACCAAAACCAAACAAACAAAAAATCAAGGAAAAATGAGAACCAACAGCATGCTGAGCTGCATACAAGACAGAGGGAAGCTAAGAAGATGGAGGTTATTAAGATGGATAAGATACAAGGAGTCAAAGGACTCAGCTGTAAGGTAAATTTGGGAATCAGGCAGCAATATGTAGAGGAGTTTCAAGATAGCATTTAAAAATAGTGCAGAAGAGACTGAAGATGCAAATTATGTGTTGCAAATTGTGAGTTGAAGAGAGAGAAATTTAAGACAATGCTAAGTGTCATCCTTAAAGGAACAATGCAGAAGGTACATAGATGTGCCTCCCTGTGCAGCCTGTAGTGGAACACAGCTGTTTTGGAGCCTTAACACTTTTCTGCTTTGAAATATCACATGCAATATACATTCTTACAGAATATAACTCCCTGATCTTCTAATAGAAGTACCCTTACAGGAGAATGATTTCCTCCTGCTCTCCATTTCTCTATTAGCTAATGTAGAAGATCTCAAGATTACAGCCCTGTTAATAAACCTCAAGATTGATCCAGATTAGGCCAATGACCCAAGTAAGGCCAGTCTTTCTTCAGCAGTGCTCAAAAGAAGATACTTGCAGAGAAGCATAAAAGCAGGATAAAAAGGCACTACATCCTTCCTGGAATAATTTTCCCACCTTCCAGTTTGCAGTTCAATGACTTTCTGACATGAAAATAATGTATTTACATGTAACAGCCTCCTAGATTCCATGAACTTGTCCAGCCACCCTTGAATTTATGTAAGGCACTAGCACTCAGAAAATTGTAAAATCTGGAAGTTTCACAGCTGAGTTAAATGCTATTTTTTATACAAAGGGAGTCTTCCGTATATTTGTTGTGCTCAAAAACGTCAGGCATACTAAAAATACCCTATTAGCACAAAAAAATGTTGTCCACAAACTGAATTTCAAAATTACTTGAAACAAAACTGTATCAGCAGGATATTTTAGGCAATTTTTGACATGGTAGTCATTAATACTTCTGCACTCATTAATTTCCAGTTTTGAATTCCAAATAATTTAAGAACTTCTAATGTTTTTTTAAATTTTGATATTCTACTCAGTCCTGAAGACATTTCAGAATTTTTTTACTGCATCTTTAGGGTAAGAGTAAACACAGTTTGGTAATTTCTTACCATAAATTTAGTTTCAGTCATTTTTAACTTAACGTACTTCAATTTAACAAGAAATATAGTTGCTCTTACAGGAGATACTTCTGAAAACTATTTGTTAAAATAGAGCAGTCTTTACCTGATGAAATTAAGTTGCAGAACTTGTATAGATGCTTTCTTATTAGAAATGCTTTTTATATTTTCAAACCACTCACCTATGACTGTCATAACATAGAAATTTCAGAAATTCCAAATTTTTTTAAGCATATCTGGAATTAGATACTGTATACATAGTCATACTGTTCCCCTCCATAACTGACACATGAAAGTTTGCGTATCACTATAGCAGTCTCATTCCACTACAGCAATCTCAGAATTTCTAAGGTATATAGTCTGAGGTCAGTATGAGGGGAAGAAATATGTCAGGAAGAGTCAATATTGTATTAGACATTAAGCCTCTTCTCAGAGGTGTTGAAAAATAAGCCTCATGTTTGCCATCACAATAATTTAATATTGATATTAAATCAAAATCACTCTTCAGAGAAAGAAGATATTTAATTTGTGAATCCTTCAGGCAAATCAGAAATGTCACTTTTTTGTGCTTAAGTCAGTAAGTCCACAGTTTAATAGACAGTAACTCAGGCAAGAATATATGTAGTCACATGATACTTAAAGACGTACAAAACTTATAAATAATATGAAATTATCAATAAGTTTTCCCATGCCAGAGCCCATAAAAATTATCTACCTCAACAGCTCCTATCCTATTCTTTTTGATTTTTTTGATTATGGAAGATCATTAAGATTCTGTATGCTATTTTAACACAGCTAACACTTTTGCTGCAAATTTTCATCCGTTTGCTGTAGGCTGATTTACGGATTAATCAATTAAAATTTTTAAGCTGGAACCTAAATGACATTCTAAAAAGCAAAGATCAGAGGTAAGTGAAATTAACAGTAAAGAATGCAGAAAAATGTTCTTAATGGAGTGGTTGTCAAGTTATTTCTAATAAAAATAAATAAATGAAGTAAAATATTCCCATATAACCCAAACCAAATGCATGATAGAGGACTGATGCACAGTGATAATTATCTCATTATTTCAGGGCCCAACAGCCAAATATAATGAGATGAAACCAAGTATGTAAAAAAATTCACTTGATGTTATTTAAAAAATTGCTACTGTTAAGGCTGAACTGCTTTCAAGGTGATTTCTTTAGATTAGGTGACATTCACAACTCTTCCATAGGCAATAGTCATGACACAGTAAAGACACAAATCTAGTCTTTTAGATGTAATAGAGACTAAGAGACAGAGATTTTCTTCGTCTCTCCTCTCTGAAATAGATGAGAACTTGCTAGCAAAAGAAACAGAAGTGCCTGTAAGTTATATTAAAATAAATTGCATTGACCATACATTGTTATTTATAATACAATAATTCTTTCCCAGCTAGAAGAAATCGTCTTTTCTTTTTATCTATACAGCAAAAGCTCTGCTGAGTAATAAACCAGATGATGAGATTTTCAATATGTAAAAACACATTGCCGGGTAAATAATTCTTGCTGATTAAACAGTTTCTTATAAATTGAATTCAGATTCCAAGAGCTTAGTTTTATTTCTTTCATTAAACATAATTTGCATTGGGGTTTATTGGCTATTGTTAAATAGTTGCTGAAGCTTAATCTAAAATTACATAATCATGTAATCAGAGGATAAAATAATGGTATTCAGTATAAATAAGTGTGGCACTGTAAAGAATGGAAAAGAGCAACTGAGTGTTGAAGACCTCTAAAATGTTACCCAAGATAATAGAATCACAGAATTATAGAATAGATTGGGTTGGAAAAGACCTCCAAGATCATCGAGTCCAACCCCTGATCCAACTCCAATTACTATATCAT
>JAWMRA010000078.1:72408707-72449863 GCA_035584735.1 Pseudotriccus pelzelni
TTGATGCAGGCCAGGATGCCATTGGCCTTCTTGGCCACCTGGGCACACTGCTGGCTCATGTTCAGCCTCCTGTCGATAGCACATCATCTCAACTAGTGTAGTGTCTAGCTGATACCAAGGCATTTTTTTCCCCCTAAATCTGTTACATATTCAAAACCTATAGCTTGGCATGGATATGTTAAGCCCTTCTCCTCAGGATCTTCCAGGGAAAACACAGGAATTCTAGCCATTTGAATTTGATTTTCTAAAGATTAATTATGAGATTAATGGTGCCTCTGTTTCAGCAAGCTGTGCTTCCAGCTTTGCTTTTGAAGTCCACAGAAAAGTCATCAGCATAAATATTTTATTAAAACAGAATAGATAATATGAAATATAAAGCTTAATTTGAATATGGCTACAGGTAAAGTTATCCATGTAGAAACAAGACACATAGACCAGATCTACAGTGTAAGAAATATAAATAGGACTTTGAAAAGGTAAGGGTGAAGGTGTTCATAAATAATTGAACAGGGCTTCTCAGTGACATGTTCTGGTCAAGACAGCTCGTATTTCTAGGCAAATATGTGCAGTCTTGGAACAATCTTAAAACGGCAGTTTATGCAATTTACACAGTTGATGTGTAAATATGGAAGCACTATCACCAGTTTTAGTGTTCAGACTTCAAAAGAATGTTATAATATTCAAAAAGAATTAGAAAAGAGACAGAATTTCTTGAAATACAGAGACAAAAAAAAAAGAGGTTATGCACTGAAGAATTTAAAACCTTCAATATGCTGAATTTATCCAAAAGGAAAATCTCTAGATGAGAATCTATTGGAAATATTTCTAATACTAAAAACACCTATACATTTTGCAAAAAAATGCATAGCAAGATCTTGTGACAAAGAAAGTGCAGATATAAAAAAAATTGTTTGCATTTGCTCTTAATGGCAATGAAAATAAGGAACACCTTATACCTTGCTTAACCCTCTATTCTTCCTTCCTTAAAACAATCCATTTTTCTTTCTTTTCTTGAAAAGATTTTTCACTCAAGCAAAAACTGAACACAATGTGAACATTCTTACATTTAGATCTATAATTTGTTTTATACATAAGAAAGTTTAGACACTTATTCATTATTTCTTCTGTGTTTATTTTGCAAACAAAATTTGTTATAGAAAGTTTTTGAAATGGGAATACAAACAGAGTAGCAGTTAAAAACATAAAGGAAGACATTTTTTTCCCCAGATTCAAGTTCAGATCAAAGCTCTTAAACTGATCTCTAACAGGCTACATTACAACACTACATAACAAAGGTGAATATTTTAAAAAGCAACACCTTACTCTAGATGCTTCTTGGAAGACATGCAAGAAACAAATTCATGAATTTTTCCATCAGATATAATATTCCAAATGTTTGGACATTTTCGCATGTGTTTGGTTGTTTGGGTTTTTTTTAAATGTTTGTTCATATGTGCTATATAATATAGTCAAAGTATGGAACATAGGCATTTTGAAAATATTTCTCTTATAACTTTCTATCACAAGAAACAACAATATACACTTCAAATAGAAGTTTGGATTTTTTCAAATCTTTCTTTTCAAGTGGAAAACTCCAACTTACAGGAACTTTAGGGTATTACCCAAGATCTTTAAATCACTATTATTCAAGTAGCAGAAGCTGCCATTCCTTTTCATCTTGGTACATTTTTTTAATAGCGTTTATGTAAAAGAGTGTGTCAAACTTTTCTTCTATGGTCTCTGCAATTCTCTGTAATTAGTTGAAGAATGAAAGCTATGGGTAAACACACTGTTTTTCTTTTAGAACTGTAGGAATTGTAGAGAAGGAAACCAATCAAATTCAAGTTTTATGATATTAAAAAATATTAATAAACAGATATCAAACAGATCTGAGTAAAAGTAGCTGCAGCTCAGATTTTATTGAATCATGGACTGATAACCCACTACTACAGAAATGAAGCATAGTACCCTGGGAAAGTAAATCTTAGTGACCCAAAGAAGATGATGTCTAGCTCAGACTCTTATTTCTGTTGCTGACATACTGCGGTCATAAATATGGCCTCTGGGTGCCTCCTAAGTACAGAATTCTTTACAACAGCCTTCTGCTACTACATACGTGGGAGCTCTTCAACATATTCTCAATTTTAATTTTAAATAGAGATCAAACATTTGCTTTGAGTTGTGTGCATGAAGAAGGATGAAGGATGAAGATGTGGATTTTAGCTGTTCTTTAATGCATTGCAGGCTTGAATCTATAACCCACAAAAATTGAAAATAAAATATGTGAAAAAAAGCATATTTTTCACACATTTAACTCTAAAATCTGGTCTGAAAAAAAGGCTATCAAAATATTCACATCCTAAATTGCCAAAGACTAAGTACTTCTGTCATGTCCTGACAGCATTCCTGGAGCTCTTGTAAAAACATAATTGTACCAGATGTAAAGCAGATGAAATATGTATTTCCATCAATTTAACAAAATAGAGAATAAAAAATGTAATAGCTTTTATTCATTTTGTTTCCTAGCACTGATCAAAGCCAGAAACTGCTTGCCAAAAGGAAAATAAGACAGATGATTTTGTTCTTCCTATGTACTTTTTTCACATTAAGGAATATTTCCTAATCTCTTCTTGTTTTCAAGGAATGAAATCACATTAATTTAGTTCATGCTATGACCTTACTATAAAAAATTGGAAAATCAAGGTCCATTTTCATAGTTAATTTCATAGTTAATATTTGGAGTGATTTTGGGGTTTTGTTTGTTTGTATATTAGGTTTTGTTTTCATTTTTTTCCATTTCAGTGCTAACCATGTTAAGTGGTTATGTGTCCTATCTTTTTCTAGGATGGCATAATGATTAGTTGTTCTTAGTTTTGCGTTGTTTCTTTGCTACCTAGAAAATTCAGATGGCTTCGTTCTGAAACTTATTTTGATGCTGAAAGCCAAGAAAAAGGGAGAGATTAATGATCTGGAAAGGAAGGCAAGTAATGAGGTGATGCTGATGGTATCAAATTACTCAGTTTAGTAAATATGAGAGCTAACAGTCGGTACAGAGTTTAAGAGGGTCCTTCTTTTTGAGGGCTTCTTCCTGCTACTCTGAAAATATACGATGTAATGAAGATCACTCTCCACTTTTTTGACCCTTTCTTATGCCTTTGTGAGAGAAATTATGTTAAAGGAGTGACAAAAAGAGAAAAGTAGTTCCCGATTTCTAGTTTTATTGAGTGTAAGATAAGATGGACAGTGTAAAGACATAGACTAAAAAGGTTTAACTTATTTGGAGAAGAATAACTTTTATGGCAACAAAGTTCTGCTCTCTCAAGCATAATCTAATCCCTTCAAAATTGTCACTGATTGAGTTATAATGCAATTCTATGAGGTATTTCCTTTGCAACTTATTTCAAGCCTAATGACTGCTATGATCTGAATTAGCCAGAGAAGGTAAGAGGTTCCTTACCTAATGGGTTGTAGAAGAGCACTTTTGAAGTCCATTCATTTGTTATCACTGCTGCTAGGTTCTCTGAACTTTATATTTACTCCATAAAACCACACTCAGGAAGAAGGCATGGAAAATTTGGCTATATATGTCCCTTCTTGCGAAACTAAACCTCCCATCCTGCAAAGGTAGAAGCCAGTAAAGCTAATTCATGCTCTGATAAAAGAGATGAAGTAGGTGGTCCATGCTTTCCCTCCTTGTGCCTGCCCCCAGCATATGTGCTTTCCTCCTTGTTTTTTGCACAGAAAAAGGTGGTGATTTAGGAAAAAATGAGGCAATAGTGACTGTGCTAAGGTAATTTAATACAGGAATGGTATCTTCTGCATGGAAAGAACTGTTGGTTTTTTGATAGTTTGGTTTTGGTTTGTGCTTTTCTTTTTTCCCCCTACAAACTCTCAGGGTCCTGTGGTGTCTAACAGGCTATACTGACTGTAACTATCCTCCCCTTCAGCCTCCCTGCACCCATGCCCATGGGCCCAGGAACCCATTTCAGCTCAGCTTGGGGACTGAGCTATGTTGTAGATGTGCCTGTCTCTGACCTGTTTCTACGCTGTTGAGAAGTTATACCATCCCTTTCTGTCAGGGAAACAGTGATGCATTTTACTTACCAGAGAGAAGATACAATATGTTTTATAGACATAAGACACTGAGTTAACAGGGTTTAATGACAAATTGGTTAGTGGTTTAACAAGATTTCATGGCAAGGTACACTTGATTATTTACTACATAGAAGACAAAACTGTTAGGGAGACCCTGCTGATGAGGAATGAGGTTCAGAAAAGACAGCCTTGAGTTCTGAACTCCTTCCCAGAGTGGAGTCTAGGTGTGGCTGAATCCAGACTTAGTGCCAACTTTGTCAAGGGTTTACATCTAAGGATTATGTATCCTTTTTATAACGTAGCTAAGATTTCAAAATTTCAGTGCACTTATTCCCAAGTCATTTATTCAGTACCTGACACAATAAGAAGCATCCCTACTCAAGGGGAGATCCTGGCATGCAGCCTGTCACAATGCAGGAGAGCTCAGTGGGCTCTGGGCTGTTCACTATTTATGGAGCAAGATGACTGACTTATAGTCACATTTGCACACTGTTCATATTTCGGATGGCGCTTGCTCAACTAGCCCTCAGAAGCTGAGTAAGATTTATAGCCCTTAGTTATTGTGTTATCTGTGTCTCCAGAGTCCAACTTAAGCCAGGTGCAGCCATCAGAACGAGCAGCTGTTGCTTAAGCAGAAAGCAGGGTGGGTGAGCACAACACCACACCTTCTCATCTCTTTATGTAAGAGCAAGTCTCTTGGCACCTAATAATTCTTTTGAGCACTTGTTACTGTTTGAATGGTCTAGGTAAAAAAGAACAGCAGTATAATGGAACCTGATGTAGTTTAGTATAAGGTTATCCTTTTGAAAGTGATCAGATTAATATGTCAGTAGGTACAACTCACAAAACTATGTTAAAATTTATTTAGGGGTCACTATATGGCATATTCTGTAGATACTACATTGACTATCCTTCATCAGAAATCCATTTACCTAGGAGTGGTGTATTATTAAAAATCCTAGTTACTGAACCTGAAGATTTGCCTTACATTTTCTGAGGGGATTTGACGGGCAGGACGAGCTGACTTCCCCTTGTTGTTTATACAGGTGCAGCAAGAATTGGTATCTTGTAGGGTCAATGATGTCTGAAGAGGAAGCAGATGAGAGGAGAGTAATAATGCATGAGAAAGTACCTGGAGGAAAAGAGCCGAATGGAAGGAGTCAGAAGTTATGAAAGTTACATATCAAGAGCAAGATCAGCAAAAGTGTTGGAAGTGGAAAGCTGAATGCACCAAAGGAAGACTTTTTGTCCCAGCTACTTTTATACAATAGATCAATAAACCCAAGATCTTTCGCTCTGCCTCAAACCTCCCCTCTTCTCACTACAGGAGAATTCTGGGCTAAATAAACTCTGCTCAAGCACTATGGACAGAAAAACTGCTCTAAAGCTTTGTATCAGCAAGGAACACAAAGCAGAAGAACCATCAGATCCTCTGATCTGTTTTAAGTGGATCAAGTTGCTTTCCCCCTCAATTCTATCATTGTGATTGGTATATTTTAAGAAGTGAGATGAAATATTATGGTGTTTCCAACAGAATTAATTTTTGTGGGTTTTTTTTCTTAAATTCACCTAATTGTCATGTCACCTGATCTCTTCCTACAAATGGATCCAGAATTGCCATAGTTCATGACTGTTCACCTAGCTACAGTTCCATACGTTCTATCTCTGTGTAGGATTGTTCTTATTCCTTGCCATTTACATCTTGGACTTTACTGAAACTGATTGCTGGAGCATTTTGTGTTGGCAGGCTATTTAAAACTTCTTTCTAATTACACTAGGATTGATTAGTTTATCTGCATAACTTTTATTGTTTTCTTCTTTAAAAAGAGCTTTCCAGCCTTTCTACTCAGAAAGAGATATGTTACATTTTGTTAGTTACAAAAGAACTTTCTGATGAATCTGAGAAGATGAAACATCAAAAACTATTCTTAATTGTTAAAGAATGATGAAAGAAATACAGTTTAATCTGAAAATTCTACAGAATTTCTTAAATTAGACAAGAAAGAGATGAAATACCAGCATACAATCTTTCTCCTAAATTAATATTCTAAAATATCCTCCCCCTGTACTGGTGAGGCCACACCTCAGGTACTGTGTCCAGTTCTGGGCCCCTCACTTCAAGAAAGACATTGAGATGCTGGAGCATGTCCTGAGAAGCGCAACGAAAGGTCTAGAGAGTAAGTCATATGAGGAACGGCTGAGGGAGTTGTTTAACCTGGAGGAAAGGAGGCTTGGGAAAACTTTATCACTCTACAACTGCCTGAAAGTGTAGCAAGAAGGGGGTGGGCCTCTTCTCCCAGGCAACTAGTGACAGGATGAAAGGACAGACCATCAAGCTCTGCCAGGGGAGGTTCAAGTTGAACATCAAGAGGAATTTCTTCACTGAAAGGGTGATTAAACACTGGGAGGGACCAGAGAGGTGCTGAAGTCACCATCCCTGGAGGTGTTCAAGAAAGAAATGGACATGGCATTTAAGGCCATGGTCTGGATGACAAGAATTGACTTGATGATCTCAGAAGTCTTTTCCAACCTAGTTGATTCTGTGATTCTGCAAAAATTTTTTTTTCTTTGTATTACCATGACTTTTTTTTCCAGTGGTGATACACTGATGTTGCATTTAAAGGAAAATTACATAATATACATAGAGGTGAAAGCAGCTTAGTCTACTTTAGATCATGTCTCAATAAGCAGTGCAGGACAAAACAAAGTTTATCTGTACCTTTAATGTTAAGAGTTACCATGTTCACACAATGTGTGACATTCTAATATAGTTGTTGCAGAGCTGAGCTTTTAAGCAGTGAGAGGTCCAACTGTACCAAGTCTGGATTATGAATTGAGGACCAGTCTGCATACATTTGAGCTACACTGCCCATTCAGAAATCTTCATTAATGCAGGAGTAGTTGCTAAGCAAAAACAGTGTACTTTCTTTTTGCATATGCAAACCTGCATTTGTGATATAATGTTCAACTTAAACTAGGCTTTGATTTTATAAAGGAAGATATGTTAAATAGTCAATGAAATCAAATTGTTGAAGGAATTTATATATTTCAACTTTTGAATTATCACTAAATAAAACGCCATTATTCATGCAATTGTATCCTGTGTTCATGAAATTAATTAAAAGATCAATATGTTACTTCCTCTGTCTTTCAGTATCACCACAGTTCACTTGCTTGTAGCAACTTTAATGATGTTGCCAGTAAATCAAGACTGAATAAGGTCAGCATTACTCTGCTGGCAGCACAGTGTTCCTTATCCCACAGTTAGGCACTTTGGATTGATTGTGTCAACAAACTAAGAAACCAGAAGAGAAAACACTTCCATATTAAAATGTAATAGAAAATGAAAGGTTGATGTGGTTTAGTTGCTGAAGAATTAGTTGGATAAATGAAGTTTTGCATCATAAATTTTTCACATTTTTCTAAAACAGTTCTCATAGAAAATGGTAAGAATGCATCCTGAAAACAAATACTTTTACAATTCTAAAATCAAGTCATTTTCAAATGAAACAAAAGGAAAATAATTAGGCAAACACTTAAATGTGTCTTGTTATTAGCATTTTAGTGTTGCACAAAAATTCTTTGTAATTAGGGCTTATAAAAAGGCATTGCCAAATCAATGGAAAACTCTATCATGGATTATGTGCCACAGAGAAGTAATGAGGGAAAATTAATTCTTTCTTTTATTGATCTAATTTGAAGCATATAGCACAGGCCTACTTGATGGGTCTTTTTTGTTTTGCAAGCCTAAAGGAAGACATCTTTTAGACTGGGAAGGTAATAAGACAGAAATATAGACTAGATACTTAGAAACTGCAGAGACACACATTCTAATTTGCAACAAGCATCTCTCTTTTTTTTTAAGATGTCGATATAAAATGCTGAAGAATACCTTACTGACATCTAGTTTAAAGTATTTTATTTTGTGATTTTGGAATAACAGTGTTACTGCTAAAAGTCACAAACATTTAGCTTTACTCACCCTTAGGTTTTAACTGACAAGATAACTCTTAAGGGACAGGAAGACTCCATCTTCCTTTTTGTTTCTTCCAGTGTTCTTTTTCTTGATTCCTTCTACTGCCAAAATCATTTTTTTCCATCCCACTTGCCTCCCTACATGACATCAAGTTTCCTCCCTCAAAACTCACTGAACATGCCATTTGTAAGCACTGTGTCAAATTCCTCTTCTCCAACTCAGTCTAAGGCAGTAGTCCACATACATATGGTCTATAAAAATGTAGCCATTTAGCACACTATAATAAAAGAGAAAAGGCCAAGAGGTTTGTGCTGAAAACTCCTCAGCTGTGACAAATGTCACACATCTTATACACAACATACATTTGGCAGACTATCATTCCTAGCCACATCTCCTAACAAAGTTTCAAGTATTAATAAGAAGTGCAGGTAAAAATGTACATTAATTACTTCTTAGAATGAAAAATGGAAAAAAAAAAAAAGTACGTTGGGTTTAAAACCAAGATTTTATAATTCTGGATTTTATAGTTTTCTAATTTCACATCTTCTGCTAAGTAGTTAGAATATAACTTTGTTGTACAGAACTCTGTAATCAAAGTCTCCTAGAGTGGATTGCCCAGAAAGACGGTTAGTCTTCACCTGTGAAGATATTCAAAACCTGACTAGACAATGTTCTGAGCAACCTGCTCTAGAAGATTCTGCTTTGAGCAGAGGATTGGACTAGATAATCTATGAAAGTTCTTTCCAACCTCAGTGATGCTGTGAAATCAAGCTGAAAGTAATTTCTCAGGGAGTGATCAGAGACTCCCTAGAAACTAAAGAACTTGATGAACCTTATTTCTTCATTCTCCATAAAATATTTCTTATCTAGTGCACGCATGCACTAATATAAATACACATACATAAATTATCATCCAAACCCCTAAAAATCAATCTATGTATTACAGAAGTGTGTCATATCATTTAGTAAGCAGAATGTGATCAGATAATTTGGTGATGAGTGGGGCATGAAAATCTACTTAAGGAGTTATTTTTCACTTAATTTGATTTTAAAAATAAAGACGAAGGTGAGGAAATGAGTCTCTACAGAGGTTACTATATGTATTTATTATTAAAATGTCACACCTTTATAAAAACAGGAGTGTGACTATACATAGACTAAGGATCCCAAATCAAAGAATCACAGAATATGTTGAGTTTGGAAGGGACCCACAAGGATTGAGTCCAACTCCTCACCCTTCACAGGACTAACACAAAAGTCACACCATATGCCCAAGAGTATCATCCAAACACTTCTTGAACTCAGACAGGCTTAGTGCTGTGACCACTTCCCTAGGGAGACTGTTCCAGTGTCCAACCACCCCCTGGAGGAAGAACCTACGGCAATAATACTGATATAATAAATAAAGGGTCCGTGTGGACCAGAGAGACATCAATATGGTGTGTAGCAGAGAGAGTTTATTGAGAGAGCACAAAGGCTTATATAGAAGCTTTGAATTGTAACACATCACAATAGTTAAACTTCTGGACCAATCCTGCCGAGGCAACACACTGCTCATGTGCATCAGAGTATCCGAGACTTCATTTCCCAGAATGCTCTTCTGGTAGTCTTCCTGAAACCTGGGAGGCTACAAGAACCCTTTCCTAATATCCAACCTAAACCTCTCCTGACACAACTTCAGGCCATTCCCTCTTGTTCTGTCATTGGTCACCACAGAGAAGGGATCAGCGCCTGCCCCTCCTCTTCCCCTCTCAAGGAAGTTGTTGGCTGTGATGAGGTCTCCCCTCAGTCTCCTTCAGGATGAACAGACCAAGTGACCTCAGATGCTCCCCATACAGCTTCTCTTCAAGACCCTTCACTGTCTCCATTGCCCTCCTTTGGACACTCTCTAATAGCTTAATATCTTTCTTATATTGTGGTGCCAAAACTGCACACAATATTCGAGGCGAGGCCACACCAGTGCAGAACAGAGAGGGAAAATCACATTCCTTGATTGGCTGGCGATGCTTTGCCTGATGCCCCAGGACACATTTGGCCCTCCTGGCTGCCAGGACACTGCTGACTCATATTCAAGCTTCCCTAGACCAGGACCCCCAGATCCCTTTCCAAGGCAATGCTTTCCAGCATCTCATTCCCCAGTCTGTCCGTACATCCAGGGTTGCCCCATCCCAGGTGCAGAATCCAGCACTTTCCCTTGTGGAACTTCATATGGTTGGTGATTTCCAAGCCCTCCAATTTGTCCAAGTCTCTCAACAGGGCTTCCATGCCTTTGAAGGAGTCAACAGCTCCTCCCAGTTTTGTGTCATCTGCAGACTTGCATAGTATCCCTACCGATCCCGCATCCAAGTCATTTATGAAGATGTTGAAAAGCAAAGGGCCCAAGATGGAGCCCTGCAGAACCATGCTAAGGACAGGTCACCAGTCTGATGTCACCCCATTCACTATTACCCTCTGCGCTTGACCTATTGAGCCAATTTCTCACCCACCACATTATGTGTTTATCCAGCTGTGTGCTGGACATTTTGTCCAGAAGGATCCTGTGAGAGACAGTATTGAAAGGTTTACTGAAATCCAGAAATATTACATCAACCGGCTTTCTTTGATCAGCTAAGTGGGTTAGTTGGTCGTAGCATGAAATCAGGTTTGATAAGCAGGACTTTCCTCTCATGAAGCTGTGACCAATGACTGCATTGTCTTTCAGATGTTTTTCAATACCTCCCAGCATAATGTTCTCCATAACTCAACCAGAGACTAAAGCAAGACTAATAGGCCTGTATTTTCTAGGGTCCTTCTTCTTGCCCTTCTTGATAATCGGGACAACATTTACAAACATCTACTCTGAAATCTTTAGAGCAATAATGCTTTTATTGATGAGTGCTTCTTCTGATGAGGATTTGTTACGAGAAGTTGAACTCCTCAAAGCAGTGCTTGCAGAAAAAATGAGCAATTTCCCTTTATTTACATTGAAGAATGAACATTGCATGGTCTCATATCCTGGACTGTGTATCCAGATCTAATAATCAATCAAAATAAAGCTGCTCTACTCAAGACTGTTATTTGAAATTTCAAGAAATTTAAGAATAGCCTTGAGTTCACTTCTGAAAGGAAAGCACTGCCTGTAGGATGCATTAATATCTTCATTTTCCACATGTTTGCTCAGTTACATATCTAAGCAAGATATAGGGAAAACAAGGATAGACAGACTTGATATGTGCATCAAGATATGATTATCAAGTAATTTCATGAGTTTAACTGAAAATGCAGTGATACATCTCTAAGAATTCCTGGAGCATATAAATAAAGCAAACAATAGAGGCCACAATGCTAAACAACAGCAAAGCAGTGTATATGAAAGCATTTATGGCTTACTCAGAATAATACAGTGTCAAAATTCTGTATAAACGCCAAACTTGAAAAAAACAATAAACCTCTCTTTCTTCTTCTATGACGTGAACAATAAAGTCCTTGATATGTGCAGCTTAAAATCAGAATTTAAAAACCAGTATATGGGACTTTAATGAAAAACAGATGTAGGTATTTGTGTTAGAGGGCTTTACTAAATTTTTTTAAAAATATTTTTTTAAAGATTTACCTGTACAGTCATGTTCAGAGGATATTTTCAGGAAAGAGCTTTTAAAAGAAAATATGAGACTTTTAATTTTTATTTCAGTGACAATCCAATGGTGTTTTAGAAGAAAGCACTTGACTGCATTTTATTCACAGGGACTGAATTCAGGAGGAATGGGGGGAGCCAGAGAGGAAAATATAATTACATTTTTTCCAAGCTCAGCATACAAAATATCCTTCATGTGACTGAAGTGGCAAAATAAATTGCCTCTCAGTTAATTGTGCAGATGTTCAAAATATTATAAAGTTTAATTTTATCAAGATTTTAAAAAAAGCCTAAAACAAAACAAGGAAATGCTGTAATTTCTCTTTTGGTTTCAGGCAGTTCCAAAGCATTTTTTTTTCCTATCTGTGATTTAATGAAACTAAGCCCTGTGAAATTCTGGTATTTATTTTGATAGGGAAATTTTGTGCCTCCCTCACATCATGAATAAGCTAATGGTAGTTTTCTTAGCTAGGTCTCATTGCTTTGCATATATTTTTCTCAGAGCATTGGCGTCTTATCTGTTTGACCTTTATTAAAACTTTAATGGGGTAAGACTTACCAACCTGTCAGAGCACTTGAGGAGGGACTTGCTTTTTGCCATGTTTATCCCATTTCCCTAGATATTCTAGTCCATTGCATTGAAATAGGTTTATGATGCTATACCTGGTTAGTTATAACTTTGTTAGATACCACATCAGTAATTATTGGATCGGAACCACCTTGTGGGGAGAGCGTGTGTGTGTGTAGGGAGAAGGGATGGGTCGAACCTCATGGAGGTGGGATGATGTCTTATCCTTCACGGCAGGTCCCCTTTCTTGATGCTTAGGATGGTCTGGAGCTGGTGGGACTGGATTTTGACCTAAGTGTTGTGGATTGGTTGGATTTTGACTTGTATATTAATATGTGTTAAATTGGTATTGTGGTAGAACATTTTGTCTGGCTTTTGTAATCCCCTTTTTAAACCTTTGACAACTTTCTGTATTTTCTCCTCTAAATTAATAAAGAAACCTCTTGGGAACAAGTCTGTGGCTTAATCTCTTAACACTATCTCGAGGTATTAAAGAACTTTATATCTATATTTTAAAGTAAAACTCCTAGCTGAGCACATGAACTGGCAGCTTCCGGGGTTGGAGTGTTGCAAGCATCTGGTTGTGGGTGCTCAAGCATACCCAATTTTCTTGATACACATCAACAGATTAATTTTTGCTCCTGTAAATCCCTTCTGTTGTAATAATATCACTTCAAAATTTACATTTCTTTACTCTTCAAATAAGAAATGTTTTGTTCACTGAGATAACGATTGCAATCTTCCTTCTTTTCATTAATTGTCATACAGAGAAAAGCTGTAGTCTTTACAACACTGCAGTTTACAACTTTATCACTTGAACTCTCCGTTGTTACACTCCCTGTTTTGATTATAACACCATAACATGGGATGAGCTAAAAACATTAAGACTTTGATGTTCAGCTGGTATAATAAACACTTCAGACAGATCATATTTAAATCTATCAAAACATATGTGGGTGCTATAGCAAGTTTAGGAAGACAGAATTTCATCTTTACCTAGTATTTACATGTTTACTATTAATTCTTTCTCGCTCTTCCAATGTTTTCTATATTCTGCTTAGGTTTGCTGACAGACTATAAGCTTCTCACTGGATTCTTGTTGTTCTAGAATCAGTCTGGCATCTAAGAGGACAAGATCACTAGCCCAGGCAGGTTTATAGACTTTTGCCATGACCTATCTTGCATTTAAGCCACCCTGGCTGTGACAAATCAGTTCCTGGCCCTCTGTGTTTTCATGGCTGCTCACCATACTCTCATCCTGCTGCCTTCCTTGTGCTCACGTGAGCCGGGGGAGCTGATTGAGGGCTGATTTAGATGGAAAAAATAAATAAGCCATGCACTATTTTCTGTATTCCTCAGTTGCCTCAGCTCCCTGATACAGCCAATAAAGAGTCCGCCTTGGCACTATTAAAAGAAGTGGAAGTGGGCAGGAGTGACAGGACAGAGTCAGCCAGGAACTGTGGTTTTTGGCAGAATGCTGTGTAAATGCAAGTCAGGTGGCCTTTCTGAGAGTAGTTCCCATGGAAACCAAAAAAGTGTTACTTTCCTAAAGTTTTATCACTTGGAGTTATGAATTTGTATCTCCACCAATATCTCCCTCCTCATCTTTGTGGAGAAAAGCAAGTGCCATTAAAAATAGATTTACTGAATCTAACAGCGAATCAATTCTGAACACAGTTGTTTGCACAGAGTTCTCACTCAGAGGCAGACTGTGAATTATTTCTCTGAAAAATACGTTAGTGTTTCATGATTAATAGGCTATTTAAATTTTTACTTCCACTGGAGGAGTTGCAACAACAAATTCTTGTGTGTAAGGTACTTTGTCATAGACATAACCAGGCTTAAACCTGTATTTACAGATCAATTCCTCCTCAAACCCTATACTCCTTATCTTCAGTTCTGGTGAGTGAACATGGCTGTCCTCAGCACCTTGGGCCATGGTCAGCTCATTGGGGCATGGAGTCAGCAGCCCATGGCCCACCCGTGCAGCCTCCACACTGACAAGCTTGTGGGATCAGGGGTCTACAGAGCCGGGGCCTGCTGGAGCTGGGACTCTCGCCTCCTTGGGGTGAGCCAGGGCTGTGTGATGCCCTTGGTGGCACTGAGGAAATGTGCAGAAATAAACGTGAGCCAGCCCAGAGTTGAGTAGGAAGAAATTCCTGGCAACCAGGAGAAGACTTATGCTTGGTGCCTTGGGGCAGCCATAGCCACCTGCCCCTGGTGAGGACCAAGGCACGGATCCCTGTGAGGGTGAGCATCCTGCCCAGGGTAGAGGGGGAGTGGCTGAAGGTGAGCAAATGACAATATAAACTCTGTTTTAATGAGGTTTTCATACTTGTTAGATAACTTGGACTTTTAGGTTGCTGAAGGATTGACTGGACTAACAAAGTTTTTAGCACTCTCTCCAGATATTATGTGTACATTATATGTACACAGAAGCATATATTAATGATATACATGTGATTTCTTTCCTTTTTCCTATGTTAAGATTCTTTAGTTCAACAGAACTTCTGGCTCAGGGCAGATTGTCATTTTACACCTAGAAGCCCTGTACAGTTGTTGTTCCTGATGCCCTTCTGAGGGCTTGAGATATATGAGAGAAAAAAAAGCAGAAAAACGAAAAAACTTGTCAGTAACTAAACCACACCCCACCTTTTTTTTTTTTTTTAATCTTGATTTAGTCACAGTGAAGAATATAAGCAGTCCTTGTAAATTTAGACTTTAGAATACAGCAAGTGATAATAAAAATCATCTGTAGATGCACATACCCTACCTGCATCCATCCTTCAGAGGAACAGATGATTTATGTGTGTTTGTCCCTTCTTGCTCATCATATGTTCAATTTCATAGGAAGAAAATCTTGTTGCCGGTGCCACAAGAGAAACACAGCCCACTTCCAGCATCTGCATGAAAATCGGAAATTAAAATTCTGTGTTGTGCTGTGAGAGGGCTTGAGGCTATAAAGCCTGCTGTGAGTATTGGAGAAGAGTAACAGCATAGAGCTAAACTTGGTGTGGCTATATTCATGTTATCTGTAGGGAGCAATACCTGGAGCAGACTGTCACCGAAACTGTGATCACATTTATCTTCTAAGGAACTGTTTGGTTAGTACTAAAAGAAAACTTTCAAAAATGTATATGCAGATTCATAATAAGCACACCAAGATAATCTGGTAAGGTAAATTACCTGGGGAAAAAAAACCCAAACCCACACAAAATAAAAATGTATACTTTCATTTTCCAAACTGTCCCTCCCTCCCAACAAAAGAAAAATAATAGTTGCTTGAATCCTGAGCTTCAAAACTGCCGTTTTTCATCAGAAGTTATAAAGAATTGAAGGCCTGAGGGAGAAGAGACCACTGTAGGTGAAGAGACCACTGAAAGCATGAGGAGAAGAAAACAGATATACTTAGCTAGATTATTGTATTTTACAGACATGAAAATACTAAATTGTAGGATTCCCTGTTAGTAATACGGCATTGTATATTTCATACTTCTTATGTGCTCCAATAGAAGGTATTCCTGAAAACACTGATGCGGTTTGGTTTATGTTATACATTGCATACAAAGGTAATAGCAAAGATAATTGGTTTAAAACCACCAACATAATAACACATTAATTGGTACTACTGTATAGCTGTAGTATGTGAAATTAGCTGTAACTATTTAGATTTGTTTGTTTTTAAATTGATATACAAACCTGTCACAGTAATTTTCAATTAAATGTTTTTATGAGATATTCAACTTAAACCATGTTAGAAGGAAAAGGTATTAAAAGGAAATCTTGTAACAATTGTGACAATCTAATTACATTTGTATATAGACATGTTTTTCTACTTGTTTTTTTGATGTAACAGGAATGAGAAGGAATTTAACTGTTTTGCCACTTGATTTTGAAATATAGGTGCACTCATATTTGATGCCTTAGTCTCAAATGAGATCAATTTGCAATAATTTAATTTTCCTACTCTGCAAACTTGCTGCCTTCTATTAGTCTCTAGCTGTATATTCACAAAAGCAGAGGTAAAGAAAAGTATCAAAATCAAACATATTAAGGTACACCTGATGGAACTTTAGAGGGTGGAGGATATTACAATCTCTTCTCTGTAAAAGGAAGAGAACTCTGGTTTTGTAAGACTGTACAAATGAAACTATTATGACAAGATATTCCATGTTTGAATTGTACTGATTTGGCTGCCTTTAAAAAAAAATTAAAAAGACCACAGCAGTCACTATAATAAAGTAAATAAATATCTTAAACAGCACAGGTGGTCTTTGAAAATATGATCTGGATTTTTCAGGGCTGCAGTCTCAATCCTCCATAAGTTTTCTTTTTACCATGTGTTTAATTAACACTCTGTAGTCACAGAACCTTCAAGCACCTGTAGTTGTACCTCAGAACCATGTTGGATAGTCTGGAAATAGCATGTCATGATCTTTAATTTCTAACCTGCTCTGAATTTCATCAGCATTCTTCATGGCTAATGTCTCCCTCTACCTCCCCTTTTCTCTGCAGCCCATGACCTGTGCAACTCGTGTTGTGAGCAGCAGCTGCTTCAGGCTTCCTTGGAGCAGACGCCTGCCAATACTAACTTCTGATTCCACAGCATGTACGCTCCATAGTACAAGGTCACAGGCTTCTTCCATTCCTTTTCCACTCATTACCTGCGGCATCAGTGCCCCAGAGAGAAATGTCCTTTCTCTCTTACCTGGAGATTTCTCTCTTACCTGTTTTGAATTTCCAAGTATTTGCTGTAATTTAGCAAGAATATACAGTATACCGTCTGAAAATTCACCTTTGTTGTTTAAATAGTGAATGATTTTTCTGTGGAACTTTAAACAGCAAAGAAGGGAACAGAAGGTTGTCAGATCTTTCAGTACTTCCTTTCTTGTGGAAATACAAGAAGAAAAGTACTTGGAGTCACAGATGTTTAGTAAAAGATGGTAGCTGGGCTCACAGATAATTTCTGCAAAGGATAAGCCCTTTATAGAGTGAAATTGTCTGATTAAAGGCACTCCAGTTGGCATTAAGTTAGAGGTAAGTTTCTTCCAGATTGATTCCATTAGATAGAGCTACTGTGTTTGTTAGCTGAGAAACAAGGAGCAGTATGGAAATGTTGAGCTCCCAGTGGATATCTCTGTATTTTACTAAACTGTCCAGATAGCTTTCAAGAATTCTATCCCTTTTCACGGGGCAAGGAAAAACTAGTCCCTTTGTTCCTTAGATCTATCACCTCAGTAAACAACTTCCGAATATTATGTGTTACACAAAGCTTATACTTTCCCTCCTTTAGATTTCCCTACTTCCAGGCTTTTCTGAAGGTATACAGCTTAGTTTGATACAAAAGCATTATCTGCCTTGTACCAAAAATCACACATTATTCTCAAGCTCCTACATGGTTATTTTTCTTAAGAGAAAACATGCTGTTAGTTTTGTGCAAGGAAAAGTTGCTAAATTATTATTATTTCCTACAGATTATATAATCTCTTAGCAGCAAATCATTTCTTTACAGGCTAATAAATTGCAAAAAAAGGAATCCAAGTTCCATTTAAAATAAACATTGAATCTATTAAAATATAAAAAGACATTAAAAAGCATCTGTAGTCTCATCTGTCAAAAGGGATGGGTGCATAATATTGTGGAAAATCTACTGGGTTTTTTTCCTCCAAGGAATACATCCATAAGGTTCTATGAAGAACTGCTGGAGAGCAGAGAAGCACCTGCACTCTATAGTGGAACTACCCCACAGATAAGTTTTAGCTGTGCTACACAGCTTTGATGCACTTAGATGCTTAATATGATGCAGAATGTCATGGACTAATTGGATCCACAAAAGAGTGCCACTCCTTTCAGTGGAAGCTGAAGCTTTATCATGCTTGTAAAACTGTTAGAAATGTTGCAATCCTGAAAACAACCTCCTCATACTGATTATACTTCAATCAAAGCTACATTCTCTAAATTCTGTAATCTGAAAAAGCATTCTTTCCTCCTCTGAGGAGTTTTTCTTCCCCAAAAAATTCAGTTATGATTCGTAGTCACATGGTCCTCACTGCTTTTCTTTATGAAACTATTGATTTCTTCATGGCAAACTCAAAACTTCTGTTGCAGGATTACTGGTGTGTTTGTAGATGTGGAAAAAATATCTTTATAATGAAGGGCTTTTTAGGGATGTGTTGAGATAATGAACTATATTTCTTATAGAAACTTAAAATGCTTTTTCTATTTATGAAGTACTGCGGTTGTACTAGAGATTCAGGGCTAGTATGTAGAAAGAACAAGTCACACCAGTTTAAGAGAACATGAGTGGAAAGCAGCGGGAAGATATGAGCTACAGGAAAGACATTCTCCAATGCACATAGCTCCTGTAGTTGATACACAAATGCTCAGACAGCTATGACTCTCACACTACATTTTATGTAGCTACTGTCAAGCCCTTGTGGTTATTAAAGACAGTTTCTGATTTCTCTTGTTGTGGCACCAATCCGAGTCAGCTATACTGAATTCCATGCAATTTCTTCAGATTCAGAACATGAAAACTAAAAGAAAGTTAGACTCTCACATAAAGGTTCAGACAAATCTGATTATTGCTCAAGATTTTCATTTTACTTCCTTTTCACTTCTGAATGTGGCAGAGATGTAAAGGCAGGAGGAAGGAAGGATTGTTCTTACTCTAAAATGTAATTATAAAATGTCATATAGTCTAAAAATAGCTCAAAAAGATTAATACTACGGGATGTGCCAGCAACCCTGTTAAGTCAATATGCTTTGAGACTAGTGGGTAATAAATAAATTATGAAACTATTTCCCGCAAGCGTTCTTTACGCTTTGCCATATAGCTTTATGTACAGGTGGTCACAGATGGAACTGTCTGAGATAAGAAGTCTATATGGTACTGTGTCACAGTTTTGTGCATATCAAAAGCTACTTCCAAAGATAATGACACAATATCACTGTGACTAAATCAATTACAATTCCAACCCTACAAGAAACTATAGTATGGCTACTGAGCACCTGTGACTTATGTCCTTGGAACATACAAATTCAGCTTCTTGGAGGTAAACTCAAGATTACTTTTTCAATTTCCAGCAACACTTTGAGTAAACAAATGAGAAGCAGTTTTGCTCAGGCATTCAAATGTACATTTCCCTGCACACAAACTCTTGTTCTTCCCTTCAACCCATTTGTGTTGACCAATAGCCCAAAGGTCTTTTTTATTAAGCAAAAATTTATTCCTCCTGAGGGAGGCAGCTCATACTCAGCCTCCCACAGTGTCATATTCTATAGGGAACAGCTATAAACTAGAAGAATGTAATTATGTTACTCCCTTAAGGGGGGGAGTCTTTCTCAAGAATCAAGGCAATGGCTGTCCAGAGCAGAACATCTCTAGCTGACTGTGAGTGCATATAGACTCATTCTGCTTTAAAAATACACCTCTGTACAAAGAGCCAGTTCAGTTCCCTTAAACCTATAGAGGAGTTTTTTCACCAGAGACTTTGTGCTTAGCCTCAGCAGAACCCTGACATAAATAAAGTCTTGAGTGTCAGTGCCTTTAAATGCCACCCTTGCAGTTAGGTGGGGAAATTATACTGGATTATAAGATCAAGATTTTGTCTATAAAGTAGGAAGCAGTAGCACTGGCATGGAACTAAATGGTGGAGCTGTAATAAATAAAGGATTAATATAGTTTTGCTGAGCACTGTCATAGAGCAACTTAGGCTGCTCAGTGGAAAAGCTTTTAGAACACAAGTTACAGAACGGCAAGGAGAGAGGTTGACTGTAGATGGCAGACTTCTGTGATAAACCAGGAAGGAAAGAAATGCATAGGCAAATTTCACAGGCTGTGCTTCAGTCAAGTAAAGATTCTACTTTCTGCTGCCCCAGAGTTTTGTTTGCACAGATACAGCAGATAGAGAAATAGAAAAATTACAAGGGGTAAAAAAATCTGGTCAAAGACAGAAATGTCAATACTTACTTAACTTAAAAGTCATGTCAATCATGAATAATCTTGTCTGTAAATAGAAGGAACTTGTGTCTTTCAGACACATTCCTTGATCTCTTCTTGTAGTGGATAAGACAGCAATTATCTATATTTATTTAGCATTAAATTTATACAAGCATATACATGAAAGAAACATATCACAAAAGATGAGAATGCAACTATTTTATGTGATATAGAAGCAAGGAAATTGATTGTACAGGATATACAAAAGTGATCCGAATAGATCCTCATTGCATAGAACTTTAACGGGGAAATAAACATATGAAAAAGACTTGGTGTTTCTTGAACAGTGACTGTTAGTATCAGAATAATTCAGGCCACATTGTCACAAGAGAAAAAAGCTTATCGTCCGTGGGGAGAAAATCCCACACGCTCAGAGCAGGTCTAACATAAAGAGGAGTGGTAGGACCATGTGCTTAAGCAAACTTTACTTCAGGTAAAACAACTGCATAGATAATCAGCTGCTACTACAGTAGTATGAAATCAAGTTATGAGCACTAAGTATTGGCAAAGCCTCATATCTGAAGATGTGTTATAGCAGAAACAACATATTGCAATGCTGTTTACTATTTTGAGACTGGGTGTATTTACCTTATTCCTATATTAACCTGATTCATGTATGTAATATCTGAATCCCAGATGTGCACAGCAAGTCTTTATATTATCAGGTGAAAAGATTTTGGCAAGTTCTGTCTTGGTAGTAATAGCAGAGAACGATCATGGTATGATTTGACTTGACTTGTACTTGGTATTATATTGGTTCTGACCTAGCTAGCCCACAGAGCATTTGAAGGATACATGGAAACAAGATTTAAAAATGATTACACTCCAGGTTGTTACATCCATAAGGGATCAAAGGCTAATCCTGCCTTTAGCTGCTTAGAATAAAACCAAGATCCAAACGTCAAATGTCTTCACTGAGTAACAGTATGTCTTTCACATTTGCAAAAATTCTAACTTGTATATTCGATTAAGTCATACTTCTTTTAAGTGGCAATTCTTGATAACAAAAAGCCTGTGGTAAAACTTTAATGTACAAATGAATCCCATTAATAAGGGGACTGCCTATTTGGCTTGACAGGATGAGACATGTACTATACTAGATCTGTTTCCCACATGGTAAGCTTTGTCACATAGTCTGGCTCTAAGCAGTTGCATTATTTACTATGTCACTAAAGTTAAATAAAAATGTTAAGAAAAGCTGCCAACTGTGAAAACAAATCAAAATAAAAAATTAAACACCCAAACATGATTTACTGTTTCATGTGGCAATACATTACTAGAACAATGAGGAAGCAGTCTGTCTGATGATTTGTTTTATACTGTGAACATACTTAGTGTAATTCCTCAGTAAGGGCAGTCAACTTTCTCTTTCTGCATATCTTTCACAAAACTCCCACCAGAAAAATGAAATCGTATAAATGTTAAAGAGAACTCAAGAAATCAGAAAAATTAAACAGATTTTAAGTCTGTTGTATTGCCATCAGTGGTTGCTGTGCTAGGTGATAACTGGTATCCATTCATTTCTAGCTAAAAAATGCATCTTGTTCATTGAGAAAAGTTGTAGTCAAGTAAGAGTAGAACAGCATGGCTTAGATGTCACAGATGTACAAAATTTAGCATGTATGTCAAATAGTAGAATATACATACAAGTACAGTTTAATTTCATCCATGTATGACATTCTTATTGCAAGACTATGATGTTATACAAATTATCACAAGCCAATGCTGTTTAACCTAAACATAAGAAATAGATAATATTTCAAAAATATTGAAATCAGAGATGAATGTCAAACACATAAGCTTGCTTTTACTTTTAATGTCATTAAAGTTCACCAACAGTTGTATGTCACTTTAAACTAAAAGACTGTGCTGAATATTTTTATAAAGTAATCAAGTCATGCAAATCAACTACAGTGGTACGTTAGTCCTATTCTGAAGCCTTTTTTTACACTTTTTTGTTGGGTTTTTTTTGGCAAGGAAATAGTTTTTCATAAAGAAAATAATTTTACTTCTTTTCTATATTTGTCACATTGAGGATTCTGGGTGTCAAACAGAACTGAAAAGGTTTAGGCCACTGATTTTCAAACGCAGGACTTGTGAAGAAGAGATAGTGCTCTACTGAAACATGTGTGCACCCCTCAGAGATGCCTACGAAAATACTGTGATAAGGGAACTAAGGAAATGAATCTTTTATAATGACCTAGGACACTAGGTCATAGCACGTATATCTTGGCATATCTGATACTGGCCATGAGTTTGACAGTGAGAAGAGGTCACGGTTTGGCTTCCAGAACTTAGTCAGCCCCATACATACCAGTCAAGAAGTGGTAGTCTTGTTCTTCAACTGTCAGCAGCTATCTGGGATGAGAATATGAGAAGGAAAATAATGAATGCAAGTTCAGCTAAATGAACAGTGCAAGTAGCTTCTAGTTTTTCTTTGCTTGTGCTTTTTTTCCCTGCAGTCAGAAAGAGGCAGGATATTATTAAACCTATGTGTCCATTCTGTCCTCTACCAAGAAAAGCAATAAAAAGAGGCCTGTCTAACCTTTTCTATCTTGAGATGAATCTTTTCTTTACTGCCTTTGCTATGAGAGATCCAATAACAGAATAAATTCTTCAGGCACTATTCCTTTTTAATGATCAAGACAGTAATTCCAAAACTTTATCTTTTGCACTTGGAAAGGGCAAACCGAATTTTGATTCAGAGAAAAATTCAGGAACTGCAGGTTAAAATATTGCTTTTTCCTCCTGCTCTCAACTACTTTTATCATTTGCATCTATGCAGAATAACTAGGAAGTGTTAGTGCTCTGATGGTGTCTTCTCTCCATACACGTAAAATGATTCATTGAATTACCAGGAATAGATCAGCTCTGAAGATAGTTGTCAGGTGGTTAGGAGTCTTCTTTTTCTCCTAGGTCTAGAAGTATTTACCATGCTTATTATTGGTCAAAGTGAAACCTGCTGTCCCTTCACATTTACTATGAAAATCATGTTATGTCTTTCAGGTGCAGTAGGAAGGAGCATGAAAAATGATGGAGTATGTTGCATGCACTGTTTGTTATGCTCCACATCTAAACATGTTAAGATTTATTTATTGAACTTTAGAGAATGACCACACATGAAGAGAAGATAAAGATAAAAGCAAAACTGTTAAAAAAAAAAAAGTGGTACATCAGCGCTAGAGAGCAAATTGCAAAAAGAAGGGACTGTTATGAAAACTGGTGTGCTGCTGTCTGGCCCAGTGACTGTGTACCACCGTTTTCGTCTGTGAATTACAGCTAAAATGATTAGATCTTTTCTAGAGGAAAATTTCAAGGACATAGGTCGCTCTTCCCTGTGACGTGAAATACAGAGTAGGATGCAGCATTTTTTGTCATCCTGGGAACCTATTATCAGGGCTTTTTTTAGTGCCTGACAAGACTTATTTTTCTTTTTAAATTTCACTTAATAACATTTTGTAATGTGCCTGGTAAAACACCCAGAATTTGTTATCATCCATAATTTCAATTGCATGTTGAGATTTGCCAGCTGTCACCTACCGTCTGAATATAAATAAACACTGACCCACTCCCTAGCTTTGTGTGTATCCGGTATATTCACAACATTAAATACTTCCAGAATTTGTTGCACTTTCAAGTAACACAAAGCATTCTGCAATTTAATCCCCTCCCTGTTTCCAGAAGAGCACATAATCAAGGTAGAGTGACACCCAACCACACTGGTAAACAGGCTTATAAAAGCTTGGTTTTAACAGCGTGGGCAACATCAATCCTAATCATATTTTCTCTCATTAAAATTGTTCATTGTTTACTCACACTCCTTTTCTGGAAATAAACTTATACTAAAAGAAACAGGACATCTTCCTCATTTCTTTTCTTCTTTGGTGTAATTTTAAAGCAACATTGTCCTGCATGACAGATTCTTCTGAAGAAATTGTCTTCAAGGCCACACTCTGTAGTGCTGCCTCAACTTTGTTATTATTCTTTCATGCCAATTCAGCTCTGTGAATTCTTCACAACACTGCAGAAAAGAGTGAGGATTTTCCTCAATTTTTTGACTGTGTAACTATGAAACAGTTAGCTATATTTATCAGAAAAGGGAAAATTATTATCATTCATTTCCCTGTAATATTGATGATAATATTGATTTAATAAACTATTAAAAGATTAATAGTTTTGAAAACAATAAAGATTCATCAGTTAAGCAACTGGTATAAAGAGATAGTCCTTTTACTACATGAATAGCAGATTTCCTCACATATGTGTTTTCTTTGCAGTGAGTAAAACTCTTAAGTCACTCAGCACCTTGGTGTTTTCATGTATGTGTGATTTTTATTTGTGATCTAAAATGTTCGAAGGAAGTTTAAGTTTTCCTTACTGCTAAGGCTAAAGCCCTTATCTCACAAAACTTGTTTTACATTTATTTAGTTCCTTTTCCAAATTATGTGTAGGAGTATTCAAAACTAAACTGTGAGGTATTATCAGACATCCTAGATTTACCAAATGTGATTTTGTGAGAGATGCTATATAAATTTTGTTATTACGTTATGTGCCTCTTGCCTTATCACTGTAAGTTCATTAATTTCATTGCAGATGTTCCCATCCAAGAGAAAGTAATCTTGAGCATGATATAGTTTCCAAGCAGACATAATTTTGATTTCTAATCATGTAGTTAAAGGCTACATAACCATTTCTGTGATGAAATCACAGAAATTAGGCATGACTAACATATACCACACCACAACACTGGAATCTGCTACAGTTTTCTTTTAAATCAAGGGATGAAAACCATGGAAGTTTTTTAAAGGAAAGTTTGAAATTAGCCCTTCTGTGTTTGCATCTGTGTGTATGTATTTTCTACTGTATTTTAAATTCGGTGCATTTTGGTTGTAATGAAATGTAAACCACCAAAGCTCCTTTATGCAAGGAAAGAAATTGTCTTATGCCTTTGTCACAACAGCCTCCCTATTCTGTGTTTTCTATAGCAAAAGACACTATACTGAAAGTTAAAAATATTACTTCGTGTTTGAAAAATATTTTTTTGGACAATATCCCAGTTTTTACATCATGTCACAGTATGATGTATTAGTTTAAAATCTGAACAAAATACCTATTTCTTTTGTTTATAATTATAAAATTGATTTAAGCCATTTTCTGTTTCTTAAAATAAAATTTTGAAAATAATATCAATATTTTACATGTAACACTTTGAGGCAAGCTTATTTAAAGGTATCTGCTTTATATCTTCAGAGATCTTTTATATAATTTTATTAAATGTTTGGACTTCTCCAACCTCTTTACACATAAAAAAAAAAAAAAGGAAAAAAATATAGTCCTTGGAAACTAGGTATTTAAAATGTTGAGTAATGACTAACCATAATGAAGCTCACAGACATTTGATTCCCTGTACAGTCATTTACAGAAAATATGCATTTCTGTTATATTTTTTAAATTATGATCTTTTCTGTGACAGTTAATGAAGACAAGTCTACAGGCATGATTTACTTACATATTGAGTTAACTGATTCAGGAAAATGATTTAGGAATCAATTTTTTCCCCCTAATTTCCTGCAAAACTTTATATGGCTATTATAACAGCGGAATACAGTGAAAAAATTAAAAAGACACAGCTTTATTATTATCTAACAACCTACTGCTATGCTCCATAGCATGATAAAAGGTATGATAAATATATTCTAAGTATTAGCTTTTTCTACTAAAGCCTAGTTTTAAATGTCAAAATATTTAAAACTAATCTACATCTCATAACAGACTATACTTTTCTTCTGTGTCTGCATTGGAGTAATTAAATTTTACAGCTTTTTATTCAGTAGCATCTGCTTCATATTTTTGCACTGTAGTTAAGCTATCAATTTTTGGCAGTGTAACAACACTGTTGAGTCAATAGCTACTGTTTGCACTGACATTATTGAATCAGCAGCAAGTTCATTGTTTTGCTTGTTTTTACAGAACATGCACTTCATACACATGATCACTTTTAGCTGATAGAGAATATTAATAAAAGAGTGAACTGTATTAGGGTAGGTTGGCACTAGACCAGGTTGCTCAAAGCCCCATCCAACCTGTCTTTGAACCCTGTCAAGGAGGGTGCATCCACAACTTCTCTTGGAACCCTCTTCCAATGTCTCGCCACCCTCACTGTAAAAAATTTCTTTCCTATGTCTAATCTAAATCAACCCCTCTTCAGTATAAAACCATTATTCCTCATGCTGTTGCTACAAGTCCTGGTAAAAATTCCCTCCCTGTCTTCACTGCAGCCCCTCCTTAGGTAGTGGAAGGCAGGTATAAGGTCTCCTCGGAGTCTTTTCTTCAGTGTCTCAGCCTGACTTCACAAGGGAAGGTTTCACTTCTCTTATTATTTTTGTGGCCCTTCTCTGGACTGACTCCAACAGGACCATGTCCTTCTTTTCTTGTGGAGGCCCCATCCTGGATGCAGTACTCCAGGTCAGGTCTCACCCTAGCAGGGTAGAGGGTCTCAATCTACTGGGTGTGCTTCTTTTGATGCAGTCCAAATCCAAGTCCAAGTCCAATCCAAGATTGCTTTCTGGACTGCAAGGCCACATTGCCAAGTCATGTCCAATCTTTCATCCACCAGCACCCCAGAGTTTCCCTCTGCTGGGCTGCTCTCAATCCCTTCATCCCCCAGCCTGTGCTGATAACAGGGATTGCCCTGTCCTGGCTGCTGGGCTTTGCTCTAGGCCTTGTCAAATTTTATGAGATTCACATGAGTTCAGTCCTCAAGTCTATAAAGATTCCTCTGGATGGCACCCCCTGCCTTCAAGCAAATCATATGCACCGCTCAGCTTGGTGTCTTCTTCAAACTTGCTGAGGTCTCACTTGGTTTCACTGTCTATGGCATTAATAGAGATACTGGATAGTATTGTACCTAATATGGACTCCTGAGGAACAGCCCTTGTTATTGATCTCCACTGAGCCCTTCACTGCAATTCTTTGGATATGGTCATTCAGCCACTTCCTTATGCATCTAACAGTCCATCTATCAAGCCTGTATCTTGCCAATTTAGTGGCAAGGATATTGTTGGAGACCAAGTCAAATGCCTTTTAGAAGTCAGTAGGTGACATTAGTTGCTCTTCCCTTAACCACAATGCGGTCAGTCCATCATAGAAGGCGTGACACTAGTAAGACATGATTTGCACCTTGTGAAGCCATTCCAGCTGTCTCTGATCAGCTCCCTGTAATCCGTGAGCCTTGACATAGATTCCAAGAGGATCTGTTCTATGATCTTACTGGGCACAGAGGTGAGTCTGGCAGGTCAGGAGTTCCCAAGGTTCTCCTTTCTACTCCTCATCAGAAAACAGGATCAGGGTGACATTCTGTAATTGTCTTCAGATTTCATGCCTTTAAGTGCAGTGACTCCTCATTGCTATTGTATCTCCCTGAACAATCAAAAAGCAATGGCGTCTTGTTTGAATTACGTGAAAATCTGCGCAAGTGAGAGGAATTTCCATGAGGAAGATATGCCATGTCATTTGAATTATTTGAAGGGAAGGAAAACCACATATTTTCTTTAATTTCAGTTCAATTGTTTAAAACAATAACTTGTGTATTTTCTTCCACCGTTACCCTCCTCTGGTAGTAATTCAAATTAATAGAATTATCATGCAAGACTAATTGAAATTCCATTCCATGTTTTAACTGAAATCCATCAAAACCAGAATTACTAACTGGACAAAAAACAACTAGAGATCTATAACATATATAAAAATTATTTTTGCCTCTGAAGAAATGCTTGTAGTTACAGAGAGTCACACAGGGGACATGGAAGAATGAAAATGTTATTACTACATTAACCTTTACATATTTTGTATCTGGCAGAACTCTTAAGCAGTTTCTGACCTGTCTTAGGTATAGAAGCAAAGATGAAAAAAGAGCAGGCATACTGTATTTGCTTCCCTGCATATTTAGGTCAAGTTCTTGCTGCCTAGGCTCCCAAGTGTTTTGAAAGATGTTATAGCACCATTAATTTCACTAATCACACAAAAGATAAATCACTCAAATACAGGTGGCCCACAGGCCCTGGCCAGCTGTCCATGGCTAGCCTGGGGATAACATGCTTTAGCTCTTGCTCAGTTTATACTTTCACAGCATGTATGAGAAGATATCCTATTCATCTCTTCTTTCCAGAGTTAAGCCCTCCAGGGTCAGCTAACCATGCTTTGACTCCATCTTTCCTCAGCACCAGAACTACAGTGTAAGAGTTTGGCCAGATGACTAGAACTGCAAAACAAATCAACACTGATCAGAGTTACATTAACATATAAATGACAAGAGAATTTTCTGTACTGGCATCTGACACCTGTGAGATAAAACAAGGATGCAGTCCACAACGTTAATGGGCACACTGTATTTTTTATTTGAGTGAAGATTTTGGTTTTTAAGACTTTCTCTTATTTGGAGTTATATATGAACAGAAGTGAAGTACTGTGGATATTTTTTTGTTGGAGGTTTTTATGCTAGTTCTGTAACAAACTAGCAAATGGTCAATGTACACATTACAGGTTTGTATTTTGAATACTTCAAAATTACTTTTTTTCAAATCAGTCTCTCTGATTCAGACGGGTAGGTTTCTAATAAGACAGGCCTCAATATCAAAGCCTCATTAATGCAAAGAAAATGGTAGGCTTTTTTATACAACTAGAAAATGAATTGCCAACTTTCCCTATAGTTAGCAAACTGGTATGGCTCTTTTACCCACACTCAGCTTCAGCTTTGCATGAAGGTAGTACAAACCATACTATTTTGGGCATTCATGCCTATCAAACTTGAAAGAATTTAGTAAATGATTCAAAAATCTTTGGGAGTGTCAGAGGAGGCTGGGTGAGACTAAGTGACAGATGCACTGAAGAAGACAGCTTAAGAAAGGTTAAGTACAAATCTCAGAAGTAGACAGTAACTGCATTTTATATAAGCAGGTTATTAAATACAAATCACTTCTCAGGAGGTTTCTTTTAGAAATAAACACGGATGCTGGCTCTAACAAAGAGCTTAAAAGATTAAAAAATATATCTAGTTCCGTATTAAGGAGATTGCAATTTAAATGTAATTCTTTGTAGACTTCAACTTCTTAATATGGACTTAATACAGTTTTGCACTGAATAATCATGCTTTAATACAAAAAGTAGAATATGTGTTTCATGTTAAATTACATTTAATGAGAAGACTATGTCCTTTCAAACCCTGAAATTGGTGGATCACACCCCAAAAAAAATGCATAATGTGACAAGGAAAAACATTCCACTGTGATATTGACAATAGTTAGGGGTGCTTTTTGAAGCAAAAGAGACAGATTAGCATTTTCTGCATCTGCTTAACATAGAATTAATCAGATAAGCAGAGTAAAGCTGTGACTTTGGTTTTATTATGAAATGGAAAATTTATCATGATCTCACGTTTCAAAGATTTTGAGAGCCAGCTCAAGAATTTCTGTCATGACAAATCGTTTCATAGTAAAAAAAGTAAATAGTTGCTTGCGCTTGAAGTTAAAGGATTATTAATATGCTGATCATATACACCTTAAACAGGAAAGAGCTTGCTGGTAACAGAACTAAACTTTTGGGTTTAATCCCTCCCTTTTAATCCCTCCATCCCACCTACACTGAATTTTAATTGGATAATTCTCTTATGTGCAAAATACATCAAGCAATCATCTTGTCTATGTGGCTGCTTTGAAGTTATATACAGGTGCAAAAATGTTTCCCAGTCAAGATAACTTTCAATTACAGCATATTTCTTAACAGCTTTGTTTTAGATTTGTTCCACTAAAACACAAAGGGTGATTATTAGCCTGTTCCTCACATATAGTGTTCTGGTTTAGTTTTGTGTAACTGGCTTCAAACTATGGTCTATGCTTTTCTTAACTCACTCTTCTAACAACTTGTTTGTTAGCTTGGATTTTAAGATGAACACTGCTAGTTTATGTGAAAAGAAAATAATACTTCTTATTACTCTCATTGAAATGTAGGTAATATAATTTAAACCTCTGATTCTTCTGCAGTATATATAAAACTGCAAAAACTGAACTTGGCCTTCAGTAGGATTAGAGTGTCATCATTGCTGTCAGAGCCACTTGACTGAATATTATAAAAAATAAAATAATACCCCCTCTACTTTAATATCTAACTTCTCCCGAAAGAACCTGCAGAGTTTTAAAATAGTATGCAACTCAAATTCATTTCCAGTACTGACAAAATACTTTGCACATAGTTGTTCTGCTTTGCCTTTCATTTCTTTACATTCCAGAGTGCTAATCTGTTTTGTTACTAGATTTCAAAACGTGATGTTAAGGGATTCTTCAGAAACTGCATTAAAACCCAATTGCATAGTCTGTTTATCTGTTATGTAAAGCCAAGCCTAAATATACCTGTCTCCCTAGTGTTCAAGAATAATATATTTATTGCAGATCACATATGTGTAACCAGCTTCCCTTTCAGTTAATAGATTTTCTCATTAATTATTTCACATGCTCAATATTTATGGCTCATGGATTTGTCATAATTAGCAAGCAGTAGTTTGTGGTTTTGTTACCATTTATGAATGAATTTGTTCAATTCATTTATTATAAAACATTCTGTATGATTAAAACCTTTAAAATTTTAAAATGTCAGGGCAATTCTGCTTCACATACATGTAGACCATGCAGATTACTACCAATTCTACAGTGAATTGTGGTATTCATATTGTTTGCAGATCATTTAAATTATTTCCTTGTTCACTTGACTTCATCCAAATAAATTAAGAAGCATTCCAAATAGACCAAATATGAAGTAATAGTTTATTATTAGACATAAGTATTTCTGGAAGTCATAAATTTTAAAAAGAAACCACAGAAATATTTTGTCTTTTTTTTAAAACAGTAGATATATATCAGTAGAACTTTGCTTTATATACAGAGTTGCATATACAGTGGGAATAGTAGGCAAAAGTGAAACTACGTGCTATCTTTCTGCCTTGCTTAAGAGTTGTAAGTACTGAAATGCTCATGTCAATACACCTAGAACATAGATTTGTTTTCCAATCTGTAATCACTTGAAAAGTGTCTTTTTCGATAACTATTTCATCCTTTAGGGATTATATACCACAAGGCTTTAGGAATAATTCACATTCTAATTTTTTTTACCTTTTCATATTCATCTTTTTTTTTCTTATTTTCCATGGAAGGCAACATAAGTCACCCAGCATCATATATTTCACTATTGAGACAAGCTCTTTTTCTATCCTAGCTTCTCTTGAGCTTCTGGAGTACTGTGTTCAGAGCACAACCTTTGTACAACTGGCAGCCTTCTATGTTATGTAGATTGGGTACTGTCACTATTTGTCCCAAATGTTGGTAAAAACTTGGCAAGTGAGAAGTTAGGTAAAATTCACACACTTATGGAACAATGAAATGAGAAAATGTGAAGAACCCTAAGGGACTAGTATTGGTTGAAAATGTGGGGATATCTTTTCATCAATTTATACACAGCTCAAAATATTAGGCCCTGACCAAACTGGAAATCCTGTAAGAGGTCCAAGTCGGGAACATGGTACCTGAGAGAACAGAATAAAATTGCTATGGAATTCTCAGTGCATTCCCATACAGTGGTTTTGCATACACTGAAAAATAGGAAACACAGTATCTGCTTTTGTGATTGGTTATATTAAAACAAAAGTTAAAAAAAAAATTAAAAGACTTTCAGCTTTATAATTATTAAATGTCAGTAGACTGGATGACTTCTTTGATTGATGTTGCCTCTATTTTTTTCCATTTAAAAAATAGTACTAACTTCCAGATAGATTATTTGTGTCTAAGAACTGTCACTTATTGATTTTTTTCCCCCTTGATAATGCCTTTTTTCTGTCACAGGAACTTAAAACAATGGGGTTTTTGCCAGTGGTTGATAAAAGCATATACCAGTATTCACAATAGAATATTCATAATAAAAGAGATGATTAAAACTGTGGTTGCATTTTCATTTTCATTCTGACTCATGTCAAATTTGAAGGTGTGTTTCAAATATCAGTTAAGTGAAACAAATATTTACTTTTTTTTTTTTAAGCTGTCCTAGCAAGAGATACAAAAAAATGTGTCCCATCTTCATGCTCGGATCTGATACTAACTAATGGACTTCAGAAAACTCAATCAGTTCTCAGGGTAAGTTATACCTATTTCAAATATTCTGAAAACTATAATCAGTTCCTCAGTAAATCCCAATCAATCTGGTAAGAACCTAAAGCACAGTGTTGTACTGAGAACAAAGTCTTTTGCAATTGTTCTGTTTCTTTCCCAGCATATGCCATTTACATTATATCCAGTATCACAGAGATGGCATAGTTAATTTATGCTGACACAGTGGTATTACCTTTGGTTATCATCAAAGAACACTAAAAGACTAAGTTCCTCCAGTGTTTCACCACCTGCAATGTGAGTTCTAAAATAGGACTGTTCAATGAACAAGGGTGTTGCAGTTTCTGAAAAATTTCAGAGGAAATTAGAAAGGAAATAAGAGGGAAGGGCATGAAGGGCAATGCGATTCTTAATTTTGTAAACTGCTTTTTTCCAGTTTTATATTAAACTAAGATGCCAGATAAAGTTACTAGTAGCAAATATGACATGAGAAACTCAAATTGAAAAGTAATTTAAACCTGAAGTAAATTGTCCCAGTGGAATAAGCAGTACTTTAGGTCAGACTGCAGAAAACCCTTAGCAGCTAAAAGGTATTCTCGGTCCGTTAACAGTAATAAATGTCTAAGGTCACCTTCATGTTAAGCTCTGCTGTGACTTTCCTTTCAAAAATGTTGAGAGAAACCTAGAGCACCTAAAAGAAGAAATGTTGCAAAATTTGCTCTGTTGATATTCTTTATTTCTTTTGGAGAAATGAGTTAAGTGTTGTGAACAAAATGACAATATTTTGCTATTAATAAAGATACTATCAAGTAGGTCTGGAGTTTCGTTTTTTGTTCCATGTCACTAAGTCAGGCAATCAGTGGTTATAACTTGCCATGGCAGCCAGGAGGGCCAACTGTGTCCAGGGGTGCATCAGGCAAAGCATCAACAGCCGGTCAAAGGAGAGGATTGTCCTGCTCTGCTCTCCACTGGTGTGGCCTCCCCTTGAATATTGTGTGCAGTTTTGGGCACCACAATATAAGAAAGACATTAAGCTGTTAGAGAGCATCGAAAGGAGGGACACGAGACCGGTGAAGGGTGTGAAGGGGAAGCCATATGAGGGGCAGCCTTTTCATAAAAACAGGTATCCAGACATTTAAAGAAAGTCCTCATCTAGTCCAATGGGAAAAGTTTCTATTTCAAAATGGGACTACAGAATCAAAATTACTCTTCATATTTAGCCCATACAGAAAGGACAGAGAATATTCAGCCCACTTTTACACTGTTTCTCTCTTTTCCCTACTTTCTCAGTCCAAACTGAGCATCTTTTTTGTGGCTTTTAGAAGCTATGAAGCATTTCATCACATATCAGAAAAAGCTACATGAAAGCTGTAGCAGTCAGCTTCTAGTAGTAGTCTGAAAAGTTTCTGGGGAAATAATTAATGAAGGCAGAAAGCTAAGAATGGGAAGTCTGAACTAGTTGGAGCTAATCTCTTACTTGAAAGTGTCAGCAGCAGCAAAAGTGTTATCTACTGTTTGCAGCAGGGCTATGGATACATGTCATGCCTGGATTCCTACTCTGCTTACCCTAGGACTCATCTTAAGGAATGGGAACCATTTGGCTTTATTACTGTGATTAAATCAATGTGCTTTAAAGGACTTAGATCTTTCATTTCTGGCCACTGTAGTCAGAATTGGTCCTATGCTTTTAGAAGACTAGAAAAAAAACAAATTTTGCACTCAGAAGGAGAAAGGCAATATGAGCTTTGGGAGGAGAATGACAATTGATAAATCTTTCCCCTTTCTGCCCTCTGAAGGGACAAGGTTTTCTTTTTCCCTGGAAGAGGTATTTATCAGGGCTATACCAACAGTAGTCTGCAGAGCTGAGAAATTCAAAACCCATTGTACTCCCACCACTTCCAAGAGGGGATGTTGTTGTGCTCAGTGTACAAGCAGCATGTTTCTATTTTGGGGAAATCCAAATTTCTGTCAAAAAAATGGTGCAAGGCTGTTTGCACTGGCAGCAAGACTGACAGGACTACCTGTTAATGAGGTTATTTTCTTACTCTCAGCAATCTACATGGGACAGGTAGTTATATATTGCAGTAATATGAACCTAGTTTCAGTCAAAAGGAACAGGACTTTTCTGCTATTGAAGCAGAACATATCAGCCTTTAAAATCAGTTTTAACTTTGCTAATGTATTTCCTGGGAGAAAAGGAGTAAATGATCAGGTAAATTTAAGAGCTTAATTAATTGCATCTTTCTTTTTATTCAATTTCTTCATGAGGTAAAATGGTTTATATTTATGGGTAATCAATTCTTAAATATATTAATTTAATTGCCATTTCAATGCCATTTTGTTGTAACACACACAACCTTATTCAGTGTATTTGAAATAAAAGTTACAAAATCTCTAGCTCAATTATAATTCTAAAAGTAATGCTGAAGATCATGCGGTACTCAGTTTGAGGTTAAGACACATAAACTTAAGTTTTGACAAGCTGAATTGCCCATGTGTATGCAAGATCTCTAAAATCATCTGTTTCTGATATTCTGGGCCCAATTTGTCGTTTTAAATACACCCCTGTCTGCTGAGATTTCATAGTTCATCTTAGACATTTCCCCCAGGATAGCTATGATAGAGATCATACAGGGGGTTCACAATGTCCTGCAACAGTAGACAGCAGGCAGACAAGGTACACTAGAAGAGCTGAAGTAGCACTTAGCTGCTCATGTATAGAAAGAGCATGTGAGCAGAGCTCCTGATGGCTACTCAGTTACTGTAGCAGCTGCCATTGCAGTGAAAGACAAATGTCTTAAGAAAGCTGCATGAAAGAACTGGAGACGTAGTGTAACGGAGGTTTGACCAAAGAAGTGGTCGTGAGTTTAAGAATGCATTTGGCAATGTAATGGGAAAAAAAATATATGTTTGCAGACTGCGTGGAAAACCCTCCTACAGGTTTGTGGATGATGTCAAATTGGAAAAAGGGGTCTGAAGGATTGGACTGCTGTATAAAAGGGAATTAAACAGAAGAAATGATACGACAGACATTTGATACAGTGTTAAAATTGTAAACACTGTGTCCTGCACATAATAATCAAAAAACCCAGTACTGGGTGGACATCAACTGGACAGAAAGCAGTTTAGTAGAAAGAGAGCTGGAGGTCATGGTAGGCAGCAAATTGAATAAAAGCCACTGATGTGCCCTTGCAACAAAGAAAGGCAACAGCATCTTGGTCTGCATTAGGAGAAGTGTTGCAAGCAGGTCCAGAAATGTGATTGCTTCTTTGTCTCTCTTTGGCATTTGTGGCACTACATCTGGAGTACTGTACTCAGTTTTGGTCTCCTCATCACATGAAAGACATTGATGTGCTGCAGCAGATCCAGCAAACCTTTACCGAGGTAATTAGAGGACTGGAGCACATGACATATGACATCTCTATCATATGAAGAAAGGCTAACAGATGAGTTTGGTCTCAGCAAGAGAGGCTGAGAGGGAGGTTTTATAGATACTTTTAATAAGACAGTGTAAGAATACAGAGCAAACAGAACCTGCGTCTCCTTGAATGAGAGACAGAGGACGCAGTTTACAATATGGGAAAGTCTAAATGTATAAAAGGAAATCTATTTTCATTATGAGGGTGTTTAAATTGGCCTCCCAGCAAGCTTGCAGAATATCCATATGTGAATTTATTCAAAACTTGAATGGATAAACACTTAATTTACACTATGTAAACTGGCTCTTTTTTGAGCAAGAGTTTAGACAAGATGACCTCTGGAGGTTTTTTCCAACCCAAATTATTCTATAATTAATGATTCTATGAACCAAAAAAAAAAAAACCCAAGAAAAAATGTGACATAAGTTTAGTAATGTAATGAAATCACTTTTATATTATGCCATGAGTAAGGTAATAGTGGTTTCCAAGCAGATAAACTGCAATAATGGTACTGAGAGTTTAACAGCTGAGAATTTTTCCCTAATGTACTTTTTTTTTAATTTTAAATATTCTTGACTGATTACCTTCAGAAAAACAAAAGACTCCAGACCCTACAAAAAAGAGAGTAGGCAGATTTTTACATGCAGCAAACACAGAGAGGGTGTGAACTGTTGGCAGTTTTGCAAGTTTGTGTTTTGTAGGACTGGTTTATCATTGCTGTATTGCATGAGTAAATAATCTTGTGTTTCTGTTAATAAGTAGTGTGATTCAGTGTAATTTTGTTCTCCTATGCACATAGAGAGCAGAGATAACTTGATGAAATAGAAATTGAACAAAACAAATAGTTCCCTTTGCATATGCTCTTTTTATGCAAAGGCTACCATATTTAATGATGTGCTTCTTAAAAGTAATTTTATAAGAATATCAAAACCAAGAAAAAAATGGCATTTTTCCCATCTGCTGTACTTATTTAAATCTATCAAGTAGGTAGATTTACATTTTGCAAGATAGAAAAGACAGAGACCCACTCTGTCAGATAGAGTTCATAATAGATGAGGATTACACAACTGTTAATCATGTTGACAAGGATATATTTGGAAAGTATCCTGAACTGTTCAAAGGGATACATCTTGATCTACAGTATAATGCAAACAGGGTGAAAGGGCTCAAGAGAGGAATATGGGAAAAACAGGCTTTAGCTGTGGCTTGCCAACACCAGAGATCAATATACATACATACATATATATATATATATATATATATATATATAATGTACTGAATTACTGTAAACTGACACATTGATAAACTACTTTCTTGCATAAATGAGTTGGGTTTTTGGACCTCTCCCTCTTTTCCAGTTTTACCTGTCACACAACTATACTGACACACATTAAAATACATTTACATACTACCATAGTTCATCTCTCTAAAAAAGCCTGATCTCTTCTTTAACATAAGTTCACAAAACAAAGATACTGAAATGGGAAAATTGCCTCCATAGAAAAAATATATTGTGTAAGTTAAGAGAATTCAGTGTTTCTGTCAGATTTAAAGAACTCTAACTTTGATATAACATTATTGATGTAGATAAAGACAAAAGGATATTTCTCTTAGTTAAGTGCCAGTTGTAAAAACACCTCCTTAACATCAATTCTTAAAATGCCCAGGATTCTTCATTCTTATACATGTAAAGTTCTTTGCACTATAAGAATACAAGTGGAAATAAGATTTTTTAAATCTCCTTAAAGAATTTATGCAGAGTTACAAATAAAATTTGCTTTTAGCTTTACAGAATTTTAAAACTGCACACATTTTTTCATATTTTACAATTTCTCTTTTCACTTACTAAAAATCTCAATGCTCTCACTAAGAAACAATTTACTAAGAATTTTACTACATATTGTAAAGAACTTTGCAGCCCTATCTTATAGACCTTTTATTCCTGTTTTAAATAGATTATGTATTTTTTCCTCCCATAGCAAATTAAGCCATTAAAGTGGCTGAAATTTGCTATAGATTCTAAGTAAAATGAAGTACATACACAACTAGGAGACTGTTGCCAGTTAGGTTATTTCAGGGAGAGAGATGCATACTACAGTTCTCATGGAGGACCAAAACAAAGTCATGCAGCTTTTGAAATAAAATGCAGATGCAGAGTAAATGCAGATACAAGTTTCAGGCAGGCAGCAGATTGCATGCAGTCAGGAGGAATGTGAAAAAGAACTTGCTTTTATTCAACTTAAACTGGAACCAAAAAAAAAGTATAGTATTTTTCAATGTTACTTCGTAAAGCCTATTTTAGGAGATGATAAAGGCAAAGCTTGAAGCCACACTTTATATTTCCACAGCTTTTCTCCATTGAACATAAATTGCATTTAATGGCTTTATTTCACACATATTTCAATTGACTTAGGGGCATGGTCCGCAAACAAAATGGCAATACTGACTTTATAGTCTTGCATTTCATGTTCCTCTTAGCCACTAGAATTCATTTTAATCATCTCACCTCATTATCCTAGAGAAATATTATCAGACACAGAAAAAATTGATGGCAAGGCTCCAAATTTAAGATCAATATTCATCACAATATGAAGAATGCTAAGACCAGATTCAAGAGGAAACTTCAGCACTTCAAATCAATTTGCAATGAGTTTTTACACACAGAGCAGAGTCAATATTGGCTCCCCTAAGTCAGAGTTTTGAAGTGAAGATATACTTGCTAAGGAAGACACTGATTGGTTAGCTACAGTTAGGGTACTTAATAAATATGAAGGGCCAGCTATATGTGGTATAAAATTATCTAAGCGTTGCTTGCAACAAGAAATTTTTTTTTTAAATTCCTGTATATAATTGTAAGACTAAGAGAAGACATGATTTCTGACATAGAATTTACGCATAACACCTATGTTACATTATACATTTTTAAAAACCAATAATTATGTGGAAACAAACAAACAAAAAAACCAGAACAATTAAAATTACTGAGTCATTTAAAGAAAATTAAAGTCCTGTTGCTGAAGAAGATAGTATTCTGAAGTTCAATTTAGTGAAATAATTTAGTTTCACCTGTTGGGTAACTTAAATGTAGCAAATGATGTGTATGCAGGGAAAAATGGTAATTCCTCAAAAATTAAGTTTTCTAGTTGAAGTGGCAGCAAATTTTATTTTTTAATCTATTATGGGGTTTTTGCACTATTATCCAACAATTAAATTTCTAACAATCTTTCCTCACAGCTATGAAGGCCTCTAGAATAAACTCATGAACTATACACTCATGAACTAAAGAAAGAATACCATCCATAGCCAGCAAAAATTTGAACTTAAAATAAGCAGGAAAAAAAATAAATTCATTTGTGAATTAAAATTTGTTTACTCAAGTGTAAGCAGAAAACTATTGTTGGATAGTTGTTTTGTGCTTCATTTCCAACCTGCTCTTCCAACCCTGATATCTGCTGGGAAAGTAGCACAGTGATCTAGGCAGTCCAGAAGACTTCTGGAATGCATGTAGGATAACTTCCTAAGCCAGTGTATTGGGTTTCTGTGCCTGGATTTTAGTAGCAGGGGGTCTACAGGGGTGGCTTCTGTTAGAAGCTGTTAGAAGCTTCCCCTGTCCCATGGAGCCAATGCCAGCCAGCTCCAGGATGGACTTCCCACCACTGGCCAAAGCCAAGCCAATTAGGAGCAATAATAATGTCTCTGTGATAACATATTTAAGAACAGACGATTACTGCGCAGAAGAAATTCCAGCCAAGGGAAGAGCGGAGTGAGAACTTCCAACCCAGGCCATTCTATGATTCTATGATTCATTCTGACTTTATCCTGAATTAGAGTTTCAGAAGATGTGTAAGAATTAAATGTGAGAAAACTCAAAGCAATATCTTTTGGAACAGATATTTTGTTTTAAGGAAATATGTTTTCAGTCACTCCCACACATTCCTTCTTGTATTTTACTCATTTATCCTTTCATACTACTACCAAGAGGTCTATATTCAATTAGTTAGGTTGCCATATCTTGTGGTGATGTGGAAAATAAAGTTGCCAGCTATTGATTAATTTCTTAGTTTCTTCTTGATTGGTAACCATGAACTGATTTTTGCCTAAAATATTTTATAATTCTTATGAATCAACACTTTGTATGGCCTGATATTTTATGCCAGAGGCCCTCCATCTCTTACTTCCCTCCCTGTACATCTGAGGCAAGGTTGCTGCCCATTGCCTTATTTTCCATACCATGTGGTTAAAGTCCATTTTGTGGTTGAAATGACAAGAGAAGGAATCATACCTGCAAGATTGCCATCCATCTGCCAGTGCAGAACTTCTACTGCAGAGTCATCTGTACTGTAGTCTTATTGCAAACACCCCTTCTACAGTGCCCACCAGCTTTTTGTGGTCAGTCACATCCTGTTTCTAAATACATTCCATACATGTCTCTGTTAGTTCTTCTGGTACTCAAAGATCTATGAATTCTCATTCATACTTCCCTCATACCAGCATTTACAGACCTGTGCGGAACATGCTTGCTTCATGCAGAGTCTTTCAGACAAGCACAGATGTAAGCATCAAAAATTACAGCAGAAAGAATTGTGGTCTTTTTTACCAAAGTCTATTGGCACAAGTTTGTTCTACACAGGAAGTCTTTTTGAAAACAGTTAAGCACAAGGCATCTTAACTCAAGACTTGTTGGCTCAAAAAATATTTCAAGTTTTAGAAATCTGTCAGTTGCATTTTTCTGGGTGTTTGAATATTATCAAATTGTGACAAAAGCATATCCACTGCTAAGTTTTACCCTCTTAAAGCCATAGACATATAGAACTGGAGAAGACTGTAACAATACAGTCCTTCCATGTGTCTAAATTTTTAACATCCAAGTCTGTCCTGGTGCCTGTCTCTTCCAGTATTAGCTTCCTAATACTTCTGGCTTTTTTGTTGCAGACTCGGCAAATTCTTTTTGTTTCTTTGTGATACATTGAGAACTATTTAGTACTGTTGCTTTCTAACAGACAATAGAGAATATGTTCTCTCCACTGTTGGCTCACTTTTGGGAAATTCCATGAAGAAAGAAATCTAGACAGTTATTATTCAAAGCTATAATTGACTCAGAACAGTTCTGTTACCATCACATGAGCATTTTGAAAGATATGTGTACCTTTGTTCTTCTTTTTTTTTTTTTTTTTTTAACAACAAAAGAATTATCTCTTGTATGTCGGGAGGCCTGGAGACACAAGATCTATAACGCCACTGCTTCTTTTGAGAACACGCGCAGGATCACTCTTGAGGAGAAGAGACAGCGCAGAAAGAATCGCGTCTTGTCGATATCACCTGGGGAGTCTTTCTGCT
>JAWMRA010000078.1:72457034-72504039 GCA_035584735.1 Pseudotriccus pelzelni
ACCATGGAAAAGCAAGTGTCCCCTTGTAGTCCATGGGAGACCTTACAGGACCTGGGTAACCCCAGCCTTATCCCAGGCAGAGAGAGAAACAGTTCCAGCTGCAACAAATCAGAGCTGTCATCCCAGAGACAACAGAGAGAAACTTACAAAATGCTGCAGAATTGCTTGGAAGACCTGGAGCTTTAAAAGTGGAAAAGACACTACTTCTCCTCCTGGCCGGATACAAAGGGGGAAGAGGTGTTTCTGTAAATACATAGTGCTTTTGCTTAATTAGAATTGCTGTAGATGTAGTTGTTTAGTTTTTATTTTGCTAGTAATGAATCCTAATATTATTTCTCCCCAATCAGATCTCTTTGGCCTGCATAAACCTTCTCTCACCTTAGAGCAATTGTATGGGGGGTGTGGTAAAAAAATTGTCCCTAGACAAACCCATGACATTTTGGTATAAAACATTTTAAAATGGCAGGAAAACTTTGCCATCATAGTCGTTGTTTGTTACTGTTAAGCAAGGATACAACTAACCAGCCTGAAAATGGTTGTCAGGACCTGAACTGTAGGCAATTTAAAAAATAACAGGTGTTCCTGCTTTTGGAATTAAGTTTGGATTAAGACTAAATTATCTTAAAAGTTCACACCTGCATAAGAGACCCCAGTCAAAATCCTAACCTGTCTTTTACACATCTTGAAATTCAACAGATCAGACATATATTCAGCTCTATCCAAGTCTGAAAGATTTATATAACTGAATGCTGTGATCGCTACACCTCACTGAAGTTCCATAATTTCTAAAAAGTATAATTTTAAATCCTATCAATTTTAAAGTTTTTGTTTCTGAGAAAGATAGTATGTGCACTTTGAAGTATGATTTCTTCGATTATATTTGTGCTGCTGCAAGTTTGGTGGGACACATCTGTTTCTTCAAATTGCAGAAAATTAAGTAACTGATTTCTGTACAGAAGTGCCCTGGCTGGTTTACTTCAATGCAAGGAGTCATTTTAGTATAATGACTTGTATTCTTGCTTGGTTTTGACATATTTTTATGCTAGTTATTTTTGGCTAGTAATCCACTTTTAAATTGCTCTGCAGAAGTGCTGCTTTTATCATAAAATTCAGTCGTTCAAACCTCTGTAGTGTATGGTTTGATTTCCTAAAAAAGTTTATCTTAATGATCTTTTTAAGTCTTGATTTCATAATTACTACTAAGATTTTTTGTCATTTTGTCCCTATTTTCCTAGCCCATATTTAACTTTATTATTGAATCGTCCCTACCCTGTTGTCAGAGAAGTTTGCACATTGTTCTTTGAGCCATGCTCTGAATGAAGGCTAAGGCAGACACTGACTCTTGTCCTCCAGAATCACTTGGCATCACAGAAAAAATGGACAGTGTTATTGGGATCTAACAGACTGCACGTGACTGGCAGTACATTAATCAAACACCCTGGATTGTGAAGTGTATTCTTTAACCATGGTTCCTGAAAGACTATTTAGAGTTTGGTATATTTTTATTATAATTAAATATTTTCCAGTGAGCTGAGTGTTGTAGCCGGAATTACTGACACAGAGGTATCCATATTACAAATGACAGTAATTGTTCCTCACTGTTAAATATTGGAAAATTAATATTACATTTCTCTTGAAATAGATTGGGAGAATGAAGAAGATTCAATGGTTAAAAATAACACTTCTAAGGATGTAGTATTGCTTTGAGGATGCTCACTTGTCAAACAGCAATAGTGTGGATATTGCATCATGGAGCTTTGCTTACTAGATCGTAGTTTTGGTTTTTCAGTGGTTCTTTTTTTTAATGGGACAGGGTAGAGTTTTTATTAATGACTTGGTTCTGATTCTTCCTTCAATGTTGTACCATAGGCAATTTTCTTGAATGGAGCCAATTGGCAAAGGTGGAAAAATGAAATCTATGAGTGTTATTTTTCCTTCTGGTTCACTTAGCTAGGTTTTATTTTTATAAAAAATTAAGCAAATCATACATTTTCCTTCCACATATGTCACTTTGATGTTATTGTTACTGGTTTATTTTCGAGGAAAACACCGGTCTGTACTAAAAACTGCATTTCTTTGGAACACTTGATGCTTTTTTAAAAATGACAAACAATATAACTGAAGCTTGGCAAGAACATATAAAATAAAGAATTGTCAATATGTAATATGTATAGTTCTCCTTTAGACTTAAAAACCTTATCGCTTATATTAAATGCAATAGAAGTCTTAATCATAGAAGAGTGCTCTTACACCAGACCGAATTCTTGTGTTACACACTGTTGTTCTGAGTAACTTTTTTAGGCAAGTCGAAGTCCCTTGAGAATGCTTTCACAGTTTCAGTGCTGACATAATCTTAACTTTAGCAGTGTGATCACACAAAACCTGAAAATAATCAACATTGATCTCAGCAACACAAAAATGAGTGAAAAACACATATCCGTACTTGCATTTCCCAAAGGGATATCTAAGTTGTTGGGTGCTGCTGAAGAGCACTATTTTTCTTGAGATTTACTCTGCATAAAAGAAAAGGAAATTTTTTTCCTTGTTTTCAGCAATTTTACTCAATTTCTACTCACAACACTGCACATTAGCCTGTCAAGAAAAACCATCACCTAGCAGCTCCAGATATCTTTCTAACATTCTTTTATGGGTTTCTACTAATAGATATATGCCATTAAGGCAGACCATACTATGTAATCTGATGTCTGTGCGTGTCTGCATGTGCACTGCACAATTACGTTGCTGAGTCTATACCAGACTTTTGATTTCATGAGTAGTACAGAAATTTACATATAAAGTGGGCTTCTTTCTTGCTCACCCTGATGATAAGTATTACATTTTTAACACATAGCAGTTTGTTCAGAATTTGGTTCCTATTCTCAGAATACATTTTTATGCAAGGTATCTTATTTCTTCAGATCAAGAAGGACAAGAGGCTACGTGAGTTGAATATTTTAGTACTAATTTTTCTAAGTCGCTAATTTTTTTTCCTGTTATATTCTTACCTCTTTCTGTTTGGAGCTGAAAGAGTTCTCCCTTGCATTCTGACATAAGGCTATATCATCTTGCAGAAGGATAACCAGATCTCAGGCAAGAATCATGGAATTGCAAGCAGAGCAACATCTAACAGCACAGTTGTTTGAACCATGCAGAATTATACTTTACCGCAGGTAATCACAGTGGAAGGATTAAATTGAAATCTACTGGTTTCTTGGGAAGTTCAGTGTGTAATGCATTGTCATGGTTTAACTCCAGTCAGCAGCCAAGGCCTATGCAGCCGCTCACTCCCTCCCCCACCAGCAGGATTGGAGAGAGAATTGAAAGGATAAAAGCTAGAAAAGTCATGGATTGAGATAAAAACAGTTTAATAGAGAAAGCAAAAGCTGTGCATGCAAGCAAAGCAGAACAAGGAGTTAACTCACTGCTTCCCATGGGCAGGAAGGTGTTCAGCCCTCCCCAGGAGAGCAGGGCCCCATCACTTGCAACAGTGTCTTGATAAGACAAACACCATCACTCCAGACCTCCCTTCCTCCTTCTTCCCCCAACTTCATACACTGAGCATGATGTCATATGGTCTGAAATATCCCTTTGCTCAGTTTGGGTCACCACTGGGCTCCTCCCAGTCTCCCATGCACTCCCAGCTTCCTCACCAGCCTGGCAGTATGGAAAGCAGAAAGGGCCTTGGCTCTGTGTAAGCACTGCTCAACAGTAACAAAAACACAGTCCCATATCAGCCACTGTGAAGAAAACTAACTACCCCAGCCAAAACCAGCACATGCATGTGTGTCATGTACTATCTCTAGTAATCACTGGTTCCTCATCTTCTAATGTTTCTCTTTGTACTCTGACGTCTGGCTCCTTGTTCCTTTGTTGATAGTTGTGGAAAATATGGCAGAATAGGTAGTAGGGAGTAGGTATTTACTAATTATTCCTGTGCAATGACACAAGAAACAATACTAAGAAAAGAAGAAAAGAAGGAAATAGATGGGAAGAATAATTAATCCATTAATCTGCTAATTAGAATCAGAAAGAATTACCACTGCAATAGAAATCATCATCATGAAATGTTTATACCCTAAGTTCATGAGCCTGCCTTGCATAAATTGGAGTCCGCGGTAATCCTGAAGACTCAGCCTGAGCTGAGTGTTCAAGTTGTTAATAAATCATCGTGCCTTCTTCTAATGTCTCGGTTTTGAATCCTTAAATAAATACTGCTAGAAGCAAAATTTCTATCAAATCAATGATAAAAAAATACGGCCTTTATGACAATAAGCTTTACAGAGGAACTGCTCAAAAGAAAGTCACATGATTTAAACAACAACTTGAATTTGATGAGAAAATCTAATAAAACAACTGACTTCTGTTGGCTACATTTGTCCACAAGCTGGGAGTATGACAGGTATTTAATGCTTTCAGATGGATGAGAAGGAAAACAGGGGATTTGTTGTGTTCGTTATACTGTATGCTGAAGCAAAACATCAATGATTCATTTACTCATAGTACATGTATACACATATATTTTCTTTTTGTACAGTTTTTTTGGGGGATGGCTGTGTATGAAACAGTTCAAATTTTCACAACCGAATGATAAGCTCCAAGATTTAAGTAGGAAGGTTTTTTAGGCTGATAACAACTTAAGGCCATCTTTATGCAGCTATATTCCTAGCATATAGAGTAGGAAAATTAAGTTAAGATGAATTCCGGAATAGTCTTCTGGAAAATAGTAGAGAAAAAGTGCAGAGGGGAGTTTTTAGGACATGATTTTGGAGACAGTGCCAATCTGCTCATTAAGGTTCTCCGGAAAACGATTATAGAAATGGATATAGAAATTATTTCTTTTGCTGAAAATAGCTTTTTTTTTTAGAATATATTGATCTAATTTTGTCCACATTCCAAGTAGTCAGTTCCTATAGGAGGTTCCTTTATGCAATATCAAGGTTTCTGGAAACCTGGGTGAATGCAGTATCCCATGAGAAGCCCTGTTCAGGCATATGATTGTATGAAAATGATAATTACTATGTGGTTGGAATAAATGTGCTATAAGCTGAAATTTTGAAGAGCTGTAGTGTGGTCAGATCAGATGTAAGTGGGAACAATGAAAAGTGTATCTCTGATATGTGACTATTTCAGGTGTCTGAAGAGATGAAGAAAGATGTCAAAACTCTTTACCACCATGAAGCATCACCTAAGTGAATTATCACCATTCAGTAAGGACAGGCAAACAGCTGTCATGATAATTAGCACTATGTTACTACTGCTCTAAAGTGTCACTCCACATTTAGTATTGCTGTATGCCACAGGATGGTACAGTGGTCTAGTACCTCCCTCAAAAATATATATTCAAAGGAGAAAAAGTTGAATACCTGTACTTCAAACTTAAAATTTATGATTTTTTATCTCTTCAGTGCTTAGACTGACAAATTTCATGTTTTCTGAAATGTAAATTTCACTCTAACTAGCACAAAAAGCCAAAACAGAATATAGACTGTAGAAACATATTGTTAGAGCTAAAAATATAAACTAATGTTACCTTTTTGTCACTCCTACACTAGCATAATAATCATTTAATTGGTGAACTATATTATCATTTTCTTGCCCAGTCATGCCTATGTCTTTCCTTAAAATAAAAGTACTGAAAATTCTGAATAAACTTTTACATTTCTTGAAACTAAAATCCTTTTACTTTATGAGGAAGAAAAGGATTTTGCTGTAAAGCATTTGTGAAAGTGGAAAAGTATATTACATTGTTCTCTAAAAGTTTTAAACACCTATATTTTTAATCTAACTGTAACTTCTGGTTAGAACCTTGAAGAACAGAATTCAAAATTAAGTTTGTTCCCAAAGAATTTCAGCCACAGCCTATCTCGAAGCCTCACTTGCATGAAGTACGCTAGCAGAGGGCTATGTCACTTTTTTCTGTTCAACTGTCTGGAAAATGTATTAGAGGAATGTAAGAAATGTCAAACTGCGATTTGCAGAAGTAATGGCTGATGACCATTATCCATAAAAATATCTCCAAAGCAGTAAGTAAAGATATCACAAAACCCAAAAAGACACTACTAGTAAAGATTTGATTGCTGGCTTTGTGTGTTTGTGTTTTCCCCCAGATATTACAGTTCAAAAGCTAACCTGAATCTTCCTTCTTGGCATTTAAAACCACAACCTCTTCATTAATATTATGTAACATGTCCTAGGCTGTACTCTTGCCATGTCCAATATACTAAAATAATTGGGTTTACTCTCTGTTTGGCATTTACTTTGTATGTCTTCTAATTTTTGGAGAGAAATGTGACTAATGAAAAACACAAAGGGTTGTGGCCATATTTCTGGCCATACATGATGTCACTGACATACTTATCAGCAGCACACTTGTGGAAGGAAGATACTCTGTCACTGTCACACTAAAATGCAAAATGCACAAGAATTCACAGTAAGCCATGTTGGTCACAAATTAGCAGTGCATGTTAAAGAGAGCTAGAATCAAGTCAAATGAAATAACCATCCCAGCAAATAATGCAGTATCTGTATGCACTGAGTCTTCAGACAGTCATTTATTACCATATGCTGAGACACGTAATGAGACAGCAAGAAAAATTAAAGTGAGATGAGACACTCCACTTTCTTTCCTATGTACATGGGCAAAACATAATGCCAGGATGTGATACAGTGGAAAAAGTTTTAAATGTGGTGATTATTTGTTTCACAGAGCAGCTGCAAGAGTCTGCAGGAGGAGGTGCAATCTGTGATTTGGTGTCAAGCAGTGTTCAGGGTCTAGGTAAAGATTACATTAAGGAGGAACAACTGTTTAACAGGAATAATTGTCATCATATTTAGCATCCTCACAGGATTTACAAAAGCTGGTAGGTCCATTGAAAAGTAACCTATGTAAGAATAAAGACACTTTTAAGGAAAAAACTAAAGAGCAAAGCTAGGGAACTAAATTCTTTTAGTTTTTGTGGTCATTACTTAACTGACACCTCCCAAGAGGTGCAGCACTAATGAATACAAAAAAAGTTTTGTTTTTACCCAAAAATAATTAGAACATGAGAAACCATGTCTGAAAAGTTGAAGACAGCTTTTTCAGAAAGAGGGCAGAAAATATAAGGAATCTTGGCAAACAAAATTTCATTGGGTAATTAGTCTAAAAGACTTTGAAAAGCAATTGACATAAGAACCAAAATAAACAGCAAAACTGTCTTCACACAGGAAAATCAAAAAACCTTTTAGTAAGTTTGTTCAATTAGCTGCAGATCAGGTTGCTAAAAGAGCACTTAGAGAGGACAAGAGCTTCACAGAAAAGCTAAAATTACTCTTTTTAAGTGGTTACACTATGAATGAATGGCAGGAATTCATGTCCTAGAACCCATCATGGGGGGTGGCTCAGCGGAGGATAAGTCTGAAATTGAAGAGGATATGGAACAAGTTGATAGCATGAATACTCACGAGTCAGCAGGACTGGAATAGTGTTTACTTACTAACAGAAGTCAGGGGTAGAGCAGATAAATTACTAGTAGTATTTTTAAGCAGGAGTTTATCAATTTTCTTAGTAGGGTAGAAAATGTAGCACCAACTTTAAAAATAAAAGTTTTAGAAAGATATAGTAAAGTACAGTCCAGACCTTTCAGACTGACATCAGTATTAAACCAGGTAAATAAGTGTATTAATTAATCTGCATGGATTTGCACTGTCTGTTTGAGAAGAGATTTTTTTTGAAGACCTGCCTACCTTTTTCTGTTAAAAATTTTTTGAAGGGACTTGCAAAGATGAAGATAAGATTGACTGAGTTGATATCAGAAATCAGTTGACCCTCACTGATTTTTCAAACAAAGTTTTATAAAATGTCTCCCAAAGGTTTTTTAGCCACTTCTTCTTTTTAACACCACTATTTTGGAAAGGAATCCAAACAGTTACAGCTAAAGATAAATTCAAAATAAGCTCAGTCAATGCAACAAGAATACTTAAATCTACAGAAAATAAACCAAAACTAATATTCAGCTCTTTCATAATGCAGTACAAAGGTTTAGGGGTATGACTTTCAAATTTTTGGACACAAAGAATCTTAGAACTTAAAACTATTTCTGTTTCTGGATTCTGTCTTAGGTTTGGAGGTTTTGTTTTGGGGTTTTTGTTTGTTTGGTTTTGGGTTTTGTTTATTTTTGGTTTTCTTTTTCCCATGTAATTTATGGTTTTACTTATTTCTTAACTGGAAGTACCAAGTTCTGTTTGGACCTATTGGTATACAGAACCATCGTTATATTCAAGAAAGTTCTACTTCCTTGAGAAGTTCTTCTGAAGTGGGAAACTCTCCAGTACAGCAACTGTAGATATATAGAGAATTACTGCAGTTTTAGTAGGAGATATCATACCAGAATGCATATTCCCAAAATGAGGAACTTGGATATCTTTAAGACACCTATTGTTTTATGTTGAAAATGGCTTTTCAGAAGCCTTTCCTGTTTTTTATGTGTGCAACTGCAATAACTCAATGGAAAAATGCAAATGCTAAATTGTGTGCTTACCACGTTAGTGTTTTTTCTTTAGTTGGTTTGGTTTGATTTTTTTGTGTGTTTCTTTGTGGTTTTAATTTGGTTGTTGGTTAACTGGTTGGTTTGTTTGGTAGGTTTTTTGGAGGTTGCAGGGGGTTTTTTTTATTTATTTTTTTAGGAAAATAGCACAGCTCTGAATGGAATTTGTAAAATAAATGGCTTTTTTTTTTAGCTGCACACTAAATTAAATTTGCAGTGCAGGAGGATCTAGGTCACCTCAACAGGTGAAAGTGAGCTGCTGGAGCCAAGAACAGAATTTAATTCGGCTGTACACACTGATAGATTATGATTAACTGCATTTTTCAGATGAAGAAACATCTTTGCATAGATTTTTGAGAAGCACTCTAGTAAAGATTAAAGTACCTCATTATATTAGGATAATTAGAGATTCCAGCTGTTAGTAAATCAAGAGTGCATCCCACTAGTTTTCAGTGCAACAGTTGGTATTTCTTTTGGCATTATTTTCAGTTACAAACTGTTCATTATTGCATACAGATGTTCAGCCTTCACAACTTTCTTTTTCTGAGCTAATAAGCTTATTAGTTTATTCCACTTCAGCTAAGAGAATCCTATTAGTGATAGGTTTTGTCACAACATTGGTCATGTTTATTGTACTACAGAGCTGAGCTTATTTTCTTGTTTTCCTACTGCATAGTGTCAATCACATCAACTCTTGGGTCCTGAAGTCTGTCATATGTTATGCTGTGAGAATATTAGTAAAGCAATTGAATTTACTCCTCTTTAGACTATCACTCCTTTTGTTCTGTTATATATTCTACGTTATCAAAGTCCACTGCAGTATTGTAAAGTCATGTCTGCAGTCACTGTGTTATGAAAATTGTAGAGAGCAGACACTGACATCAGAGGCATCAGTTATTATAGCTACTTTAAGGTGCTGTGCTGTTTCTCAAACATCAGTTAAGCCTGGTTGAATGAGGATTAAAAGTGACATATATGATATGCTTCTTTTATGAACTTGGTATCGAGTGACAGATACAATGTGCTTCTGTTATGAGCTCTGTATTGAGAAAGTGTCCTGTAATTGGATGAATCATGTAAAAGTTGTCACCTTCTGTCAATGCTGATATAATTTTATAAATTTTAGGTGTCAGCGTTTTAAAACTTGTCTCTCCCACTGATTAAAAAATAAGCAGGGACAAATACAGGCTGTTCAGATATTTAATTAACATATTGAATAATTTGCAGGTGTTGTGAGCATGGGTACATCCTTCGTTGGAAATTAACCTGTATCTCTCTGACATAATTTTGTGAGATGTTTGTACAGATGAAGTTGCAATCAAAATAGCTTTTATATCTGTCCTGGTTTCAGCTATGCACATGCATGGAGCTTTAACTTGTGGGGTAGCTTGAAGTTGTCAGGTTCACTGGACCAAATGTTCACTTCTGAACTAAACTAAACTAAGCTAAGCTTTATAATCTGTGAAAAGAAAGAGATGCTTAAAGTGCATGATTATCTTAAAGAAAATGCTTGAAACGGCTTATAGGGTTCGTGTCCTAAAATTATGAATTTAATTTTATTGAATGAAAAACTGAAGTAGGTCTCGCAGATGCATACACGGTAGATACTGAAATACTGTGGAGTAGATGAATCCCATCCAAAATACTAGAAAAATCATGTTTCTTACATTCTGTTTTGAGCAGAGTACTTCATCTGCAAATCTTACGAATGCTGAGCAACTATTACTCTCCAACTCTTCTCTATTTGGACACTGAATATACTTAAATAGAAGAAAACAAAGAGTTTGCCCCTCATCATGTGAGAAAATGCTCCTATCATAGAAGAGCCCAGAGTCAATGAGAATTATGTATGCTTAATGAAATATCTGAATATGACTACCCAAGTTTGGTTTTTTTTAAAGTCTTGTGAATACCAGAAACTAATAAGAGTTTTTGAAAATGAGAGCTGTTATATCAAGGATAACTTACACATCTGAATACTTGTTAACTGTTGTACAATACAATTACAAGGGTACAAATGAAATGGAAAGTAATTAACAAAAAAAACCCCTGCTAAATATTTAATTTTTTACACAATGCTAATTACTTTCTGGCATTCATTGCTACAAGCTATGACTAACACAAAGTCTGTCGTGTTAAAGGATTAATTCTTTATATTACTGAGGGCGCACCCTTAGATAAGATAAATCCCCTCAGGAAGAGGAGATAGAACTCTTCATGTTTCCAAGCATAAGACAACTGAGAATTTTCCTTTGTAGTTGAATAATTTATAAACATTTGGTGTTGAACAAAATCTTCACTAGATGAACCATCAGTTCTGGCATGGAGATTTTCAGAAAACTAACCCATATTGTGCTTAAAACTGTAAGGGTTGCATACTTTGGAATAAAACATGCTAGAGTTCACTTCTGATTGAAGCTTCTCTGTGATCTTTCTGTAAATTAATTACATTGAATTTAAGATACTGCATTTTAGCCATTTAAGAAAATCTAAACACTTCTTAGCTTTTTGGAGGATGGTAGCTTATCTTTCTCACCAACTGTATTTAAAGTTCAGGGTGATGGGGTTTTTTTCTGCTGAAAACTTGAAATTATTGTATAATCAAAAGTTTTATTAATATCATGTAATAAAATAATAAAAAAGGAAATCAAATTTGAATAAAATAATTTAAGATTAAGATTAAATTAAAATTAAAATAAATAGTAAAAAAAGTATTAAACCAAAGCAAGAGAAGACATGTCTGTGCATATCAGCATCATCTTTTAACAAGACTGTAATTTGTCAGTCACATCCAGTAATGAGCTGAGTATGCCCTAGCCAGGCCTTCAGGTTTGCTACACTGAAAATACACCACAGTATTATTTACCACCTCTTGGCTTTTTATATGTCACATGTAGCTCATGACATTAAGCTTCTGATCCTTCTGTGAGCCTTCATGTTCTTCTTTTGGAAACAAACAGGTGCACCTGACAGCAGGCACCACATAGCTGAATGATCAAAGATGATAGTTGTTGATCAGAAAGCCAAAGAGGATTAGAGAAAGCTGAAAACATGCTGAGTATAATTTTATTCTTAAATTACTACAAATATATGCAAAATGAAGCTTACAATGGCTTTTAAATCTGAAATAACCTGTAAGCTTGACACAGTCTTACCTGAAACTCTTGTTATTCACGCACTAAAGCTAAGATTTGTAACAAGTTGCTGTCTTGCTTCAGACTTAATGGTTTGGGGTTTTTTTACTTGTATCTTTTTCTTGTTTCATTTGCTTTTCAAAGTATGACATACATGAATCCATTATCGACAAATAGATGCATACCCACATGCTCTTTCTATATAATATTATAGTGAGCAGGCAATTGCAACTTTTCTGGCAATTACTTCTGGTAATTGCAGATATTGTAATATGCATAAAAGTCACAATTTCCTTTGTTAAAAGGTTAACACTCAAAATGAGGCCTTCTGTTTGTGTTTAACAAAGTGCATTTGTCTTAGACTTGATAGTTTAGCATGTGCTAAACAAATGTGAGCTTGTTTTTTTATGAATCTGTAAGACTTCCAAAGGAATATAGAAACCATGAGGAATATAGTCATTGAGGATATGAGTTTCCCTCAAATGAAACTCCTTTCAGTGCATTAATTGTATTTGTTGTGCCTGTAAATAGCAAACATAAGACAAAGGAAAAGCCAAGACTCAGAAATTCTGTAAGGAGAAGATTTGGTTTTGTTTAAATCATGATAATAGACTTTATGGGAGAATGATATCTACAGTCAGTTTTCTTGTTTGGATGTCAACATGAGAGTTAGCATCACTGTGTGTTATTCAAATATCTGTCATCCATCAGTTTTGAGAATTTTGATTTGCCTTACTGGAGAAATCCCTGTAGATTCTTCACGTCTACAATGCATTTCTATAAGTAGATCTGATTTGTCCCGAATTTCACAGTGATTATATATGTGAGTTTTATAGTTCCTACATTGCAGACTTAATTCTTCAAAGGGTTGGAGACACCTGGATACGCTGACAAAGCTTAATCTCATTGTTCAGTGGTTAAAAGATGTTGAATCTGGTTTATCATAAAATAAATTCTTTCATTAAGATGTAAAAAAGGGTGCTAAACTACTGTTACGTATGTTACTTTAGATTTATATAGAACTTGGAGAATCATAAAGAAAGAAGTCACACTCAGATTTTTTTTAAGCTGTTGTTTGGTTGAATCTTAGTAAGGAACATTAGACTTGTTAGTACTTATATATATTCAGCCAACAGCTTTGATCAGGCAACATCTTTTAACAGGTTCCTGTTATATTTGTTATTCTCTACATATATATGAAGTAGACTTTTTGTATAATATTAATGGATTAATACTATATGATTCTTCTCCCGTGAAGTATTCTATTTACATTCAAAATGCAATAGATATTTAAAAAAGACTTCCTGAACCTGAAAAACATCCAGAGATTGGGAACAAGATGGGATGCATTTCCAATACTTTCAAGTGCAAAAACATAAGAATATGGTTAAATAGTACCTTATGCAATGAGAGCAGCTTGACAAAGTTATGATTTGTGTTTAGTTCATTGATCAGGGACGTGGGATAAACATTGAGAAAGTTTTCACACGATTGCAAAGAAGGTTATTAAAGCTGCAAAAAATTATAATGGAGCTCAGGGAGTAAATTAGGTGAATGGGTACTATGATATCGAATGAAATTGTTTACGAAGTGAGTCCTGTTGGAGGAGGGGATGGCACCCTGTAACTGCATAACTGGTAAAAATGAAATGCACACCGTCTGAAAGTGATCTAGTTGCTAAATCATAAAAGTCACTAAATATTGATTAATGAGCAATTTCAGTTCAAAAGTAAAAATTAAATTCTTAATGAGAACCGTAAGTCTGTGACTGTGTCAGTTATATGAAAAGCAATATGGGGTATCTCATCTCAGAGGTCTCTCAGATTGCTCTGAAAGACTCACTGTGAGTGTGATGAGCAGTGGATGAGGTAATGTTTATATTCTTTAATCCAGGGAAGGAGATATATAAGAAGCAGAATGATAAGAATGTAAAATCAGAAACAGCTTAAAGAAGTTAAAAAGGATAGGAGTTAAACTGGATATGGTGTCAATCTATCATAGTTTGCAGGCTACTTCCTTTATTTATCTAACATTACATCTTTACATTCAGGGTATTTGTGCATTCATATAGATTTCAAATTTTGTAGGTGTTACAATGTGAACTTAATTGAGCTTTTAAGGGGCATAGGGATGGAATTTAAGAGAGCTATAGAGGTATTTCAGGTGTGAACTATGCAAGTGTGAATTAAAGCTCAAACTGCTGGAAGTAAAAAGCACAACTAGATTTTGGTTGTGTCAGGGCATGAATACTTCTATTAACTTACATACAGGTTTGGCCAACAGAGCTCTCAATGTATGGATGTTACGCATGTCTAAGCTCTTAACCAGGTACCCCTTTCAAACATCTTACTTCATGATATGCATTTGAGCTAACAGTCATGTTCCTGGTGAATAGGCTGTGGCATAATTCATCACAAAAACTGAACTGTCTGTTTGGGAGATACACACAACTCCAATCAAGTGATTCCAATCAAGTTAATATATATGGCCAGTAAACAAGGCAGCCACTATAAATCTGCATGAATGGAGTACTTTGTCTCTGAAATAACCTGACCATTTGTCTGCATTTTGTGTCCCATGTCACTCTATAGACTGGCTGACAGTAAAATAACTTGTTTGGAATGAAATTCAACATATCTTAGAATGGCACTTGAGTTTAACGTGAAAATCAGTTGCTAATTAGTAGACTTGTCTGGAGAAAAGAGTACATTTCTGTTCCATTAATTCCACAAGCTCTCTATCTGCTTTTCAGAAAAAAAACCAAACTGCTATGTGGGATTTTTGTTGAATCATCCCTAATTTCAAAATAATAATTTCTGGTTTTCTTATGTTTCTTATATTGTGAAACCTTATGGAACTTTTATGCAAAACAGTTTGTGAAACTAGATTTAAATTTGATCCCTGGTGTAGAATTGAGGGATCTGGCTCTTCAGACCAATTGAGACCATTCAGATGCCAACAGTCTTTCAAAATTACTCCAGTCATTGTTTCTTTTTGGGGATGACAATAAAATATTAAATTGAAATGGACATTTCACAAGGACATTTTACTTGCTTCCTCATCTCAAAACTGAAATTTTGTTCAGTAAGTGAACAACAGTAATCAAAATCCATGTCTGAATTTGAAAGTTATATTTATCCTTGAAGCCTTGTCCAGTAATAAACAAATTAGGCAGAATATCCCTCCTTCTTAAAAGTTTTAATTTATCACAGATCACTGATACTGTTTGTCAGCCATGAATATTGGCCCATTATTTTCTTCTTGCTATGCACCATTGGTTTATATGCTATTTAAAATGCAAAGCCAAATTAAGCACTGTTGAAATATCACATGAAAAAGAAAATGTTTTATGAATAATGGAATAAAGGAAATGATTACTCAGCCTAGAATTTTAGAATCCTATTTCTATCTTGTATCTCAATAAATCGAGCTGTAAGAAAAAGACATTTTTAATGCCTAGAAACACTTATAACAGCATCTGTTTTTCGTGTATTAGTAACAAACTGGAATTTTGCTTTAGAACATGAGATCTAAATATGCCTGAAATGTGGAAAGAAACCAGTCTCAGTTAAAGCAAAGCTGTTATATGGGCTGTATGTTTCCTTAAAAAAAAAAAAAGGTCTTAAAGCAGTAGAAATAAGAAAAAAGTCTGACTTGATAATAGAAAGGATCGTTAGTTTGTTTGTTTGTGTTGTTATAAAAGATTTTCAGATAGCTAAATAATTTTACTTTTCAAGTTGATGTTTTACTGTTTGGTGCTATGTGACAGTTGTTAATCTCAAGTGGATTTTTTTTTTCTGTTGAAACTTCAGTGTGACTTTCAAGAAGTACAGCAAAAAAAAATTATCAACCTACCATTTTTATGTTGGCTTACTCTCTTTTCACAGGGTTTTGACATTTATGTGCATTTGTTTTTATTCTACATAGAAATTTCAGTCCTGTTCTCTTTAGGACATGAAAGATAACTTATGATCTGAGTCAAGCTTTGACATACAACCCATTTTACATCTTATTATGACTACAAAGTTATGAAAAACATAAAGGGCTTTAGATTAATCAAAGTTTTGTTGTTAAAAGGTGAAGTATGTTCTGCTCACTTAAAGACCAAAATGTAAGTCATCATACTTGAACCAAGAATTTCATTTTATGGATGGTATAAATTGGTACAACTTCTGTGCCATTGCTTCCTTACTATCAACTGCATTCACCCTCTTTTTGCATTTAAATTTCAATGAAAATACCTAATAGTTAAAAGAGCAGTGAAACTGTTATCAGCATTGTCTTTTAAAGAGTTAGCCCATCAATGTTTCATGTGTTGTACACCACTCTTCTGAAAGCTTCTCTTCAATACATAGAAAAAGCTGCTGAAGATTATCTACTATAGCATACTCATAAAATTTACTTCAATTACTTTTTTTGCTGAAACAGATACTTTAATGTAATGCAGATTCACTAATATCTTCTCATGAATTTTAACAAAGATTTGATCCCTGTATTTTCCTTGATGCAAGGATTATTGTGTCCTAGACTATTAACTTCTTCAGAGACTAGAAGAAAGAGACATAATTTTCTTCACTCAACTGGGTGTCAAAATAAGGTTAAATGGAATCATTTTAAAAGGTGATCCAGAGCATTAATTAGTTTTTCAGAGAAAGCTTTCCTGTGAGCCATTATCTTCTGGTTATAAGCTAGCCCAGAGCATGTAAGTGAATAAATCACAGCAAATAAATCATAGAAAATAACTGTTAACATATTTTTTCATACCAGATACTAACTTGTATACTCTTCTAATAAAATCTAGTGAAGAGAATTCTGCTGTCCTCTCATTAGCTGCAGTAATCCTGGTAATTTTTTTGCAGTTTAGGAACCAAAAGATTCTTTGAAGATCTAACTGCACCTTTCCAATTACATGCTTCTTCCTTACATAGGGCAATAAAGTCTATTCAAGCATTTTTAGGTTGTTTTTAAATTTTTCTTCCATTTCTATGAACAATGGGAAAACGGCATTGAGATTAAATAATGAACAAGGTGATTGTTTGCTGGTTTATTTCTGGGCTTTGTTTGGTTTTTTTGGATGTAAGGAAAGCCTATATGCTTAATTTACCACGGAATTCAATGAAATATTTTCAGGAAATTCAACTTTTTGTAGTTTATCCAACCTTATGTTCCCTATGTTAAATTTACAGTAAAATGATTCTGAAATACCTAAGACTCAAAATTCTAAAGCCAGATAAAAATTGAAGAAGATACTTTCAGAAATCAGTGATTTCTTAATTGTCCATTAGCTGTGTTTCAGCTGTTTTTGGCATTGAGACAAAATGTATAAACACATGGAAATAGATTTAAAGCAGTATGAAAGTTCTTGTGTTTAAGAAAAATATTGCTTCAGATAACATTATCGTTATAAATCTTATTTTATCCCAAATAGTATTCAGAAGCATGATTTGAGATTTATAACTGTGCTGTATCCACTAAGACATTCATAGAGATCCTTGAGAAATAGCTGGATATTAATTTTCTTTCTGTCTTTCAAAGAGATATAAGGTCAGATGTTAATTCCAGGAAAACTACAGACCAGTCAGTATCACCTCTGTGTCCAAGATGATTATGGGGCAGATTCTCCTGGAAACTGTGCTTGGACATAAGGAAAATAAGGAGGTGATTCATGACAGCCAATATGTCTTCACTAAGGACAAATAATGCCTGACAAATTTGGTGGCCATCCATGAGAGGGTTAGAATCTTGGTCAATAAGGTAAGAGCTAATCTGGAAAGGCATGTATTTGATGGCTGGATCACTCAATGGATAAGGAATTGGCTGGATGATTATACCCAAAAAGCAGCAGTCATCTGCTCAATGTCCAAGTGGAGACCAGTGACAATTGATGTTCCCCTGGAGTCATGGACAGTGGGATTGATGAAGAAATTCTTTACTGTGAGAGTGGTACAACATCAGAAGAGGTTATCAGAAGCTGGGGATGTCTCATCCCTGAAGTGTCCAAGGCCAGGTTAAATGAGGCTTTGAGCAACCCAGTCTAGTGGAAGGTTCCCTGTCTGTGGCAGTGGGGTTGGAAACAGACAATCTGTAAGGTCCCTTCTAACCCCAACCACTTTATGATTCTACCATTCTTCTTTTTTCATAAATGTATTATTTGCAGAAACAGGAAGACTACTACACAGGAGTCAGAGGTATCAGATAATCGGCTTTAGCTGAGGGTTTTTTGGGGATGGAGTAGAGCTGGTATGTCATCATTGCAAATGATTATTATTACCTTCTTTATATAGTAAGTTAATGCTTCCTAGGAAAAAAGCTTCTTTTTTTCATTTCTGTCTGTTTTGGAGAGTGGTGGACCAAGCACTGGACAGAGAGGGTCTTGTGCTTAGATTTAGTACAGATTTGCTCATAAATTTGAATCTTTCAAAAATGGAAGCAATACAGTTGACCTAGATGGGATAACAAAATCACATATAAAGCACATTGATATGACCAACAAAAAAGTAACAAGAAAATTCAATGTATTTAGTTCTCATTATAGAGAAGAACAATTTCATCATCGTCTTTATAGCCTATGTAAGCTTTTTTTCCCTTACATAGTTCAGCATTACTTCACTACACAGGTGTTCCCTTTACGCTACAAGTGATGTAGCAGTCAGCCAGGATAAGTGATAAACAAACAAGATGCACTAGTACAGAAAATATTCTTTCACTGAGAACTCTCTTGAAAACATGCAACTTCTCTGCAACCAAAGATTTGCAAATAGCACGTTTGTGTGCAGACAGGGGCATAGCACGCAAGTTCAGACTTGCTTATGTAATGATACAGGCTTCATATCCAATGGTTTCCTGTGCTTAATTTGCAAATGCTTTTGGTGTGTACTTGATTATTGCTCCCAGCAGTATCACAGATATAACAAGCAAACTCACTCTTGAAGAAGGCTCTTAAAGATCTCTAAGAATAAGACTTATTCTGGGAGCTTGAGGCCCTTGTATAATTCTCCAAGGATATTCTGCTGTTTATTCACTAACTAGATCTACTGCCTTTCCATCTCAGTTCTAAGAGAAATCCATATGTGTCCAGGGTTATAGGTAAGTGTGGTGGGTTAACCTTGGGTGCTCAGGCCCCCACCCAAACACTCTTTCAAGAAAAAATTTTAATAAAAAGTTAATACTAACCAAAGTCCTATAAAATTGTGCTGGTTTGACTGTGGCCAGATGCCAGATCCTCACCCATTCATGCTTTCACCCTCATTCCTACACAGGATGGGGAGGAACTAAGGTGGAAGTTTGTGGGGTGAGGTAAAGACCATTACCATCATGGACAAAGCAGACACGACTTGGAGAAAATCAGTTGCATTTATTTCCAGATAAAAACAGTTGGACAGTGAAAAAAGAGTGCAAAATCTTCTCTCCATCATCTCCTTCCCCACTTATTCCCAGGCTCACCTTCACTATTTCATTCATGATTCCTCGAGTACTGCAGGGTGGTGGGGTCAGCCCACAGCAGTTCTTCTCTGCAATTCCTTCCTTCTCACGTTTTTCCCTGCTCCACCCTGGGACATTCCCAGGGGCCGCAAGGAAACACCTGCCCCACCAGGGTCCCTGCTGGAGCCGCAGGGCCATCCCTGCTGAGGTCTCTCCTCCTCTCCCACCCTCCTCCCGCTCTGCCCTCGTGGCTCGCAGGGCTGTTCCTGCCCCTGTTCCCCTCCCTCAGCCCTGGCTGCTGGGCAGCATTTTGCGCTCCCTTGCCCAGGCTTTCCCTGGGGCTGTCTTCCGCCCTCTCTCCCATGGCTGAGGGGCTCAGCCGTGCCCTGTGCTGGAGCCGCTGGAACTGGCGGTGTCAGAGAGGGGAAGCCCTGGATGATCCACACAGGGACACCCCAACACAGCACCAGTGCTTCCGTAACTACATAGGAAATGGCCTTGATTTACCTTCTTAAAAATAAATATTTTAAAATCTATAAATATTTTACCTCATCTTGTGTGTGTATACCTTTTTCTGTGGTGTATTTGTCCGAATGCTAAATGCTGGTGGCCCTTTGGCTGACAGGTGCACTCAGTATCACTGTGCCACACCAGGTTACCAAAACTGTGGCAGCTTTGAATGTAAAAAGCTTGAAGCACAAAGCTGACATTCTGCAGTATCTATATTTGGTGATACAGTATAAATGAAACAAATACTGAAGATTAAAGGCACCGTGTCTGGCCTCCATCTATGGTGAATTCCCTCTAGTGCTCATGATCTGTCCTATAGGTTCAGTTCAACAAGTTCCACAAGGCGCTATGGAAGCTATTAGAAAACTGCTGTAAGGGGAACCATAGTTTCTTGATAATAATTATCAGAAAGAATTCAGGTCAGGAGCTTTCATTGATTTCTTTTCATGTACCTCAAAATGAATTTTGATGTAGTTATTTAAAAGCTAGATATAGTTATTAATATACAGGGATGGTAGCATAAATTGGCTCAATAAAGTGTAAATGTTTTCCAGAAGCTGTTTGTAAGTCTTCTGAAACTACACTCTTGTCTTAGAGAAACTGAGAAAAAACTGAGAAGCATTATTGACAAACTCAACCAAAAAAAAAAAAAAATTTGCTGCACAGAATACCAAATGTGTCCTGGCTCTGTAGAATAAACATTACTTTCAATAAATGCTTGTTTAAGCAACATAACATGTCATGCTTTCATTACAGAAAGCCTACACTTGGCAAACTTTAGAAAAATATTTTGACCTTTAATGGAAACAAGTGTGCTAGTGAAGCTTTAATAAGCAAAGAGATGTTGGAGGTTAAGAGAAGAGGGTAGTATGTTTTTCATTATTATCAGTGCCCTATTTTTGCAATTAAAAAGTTGCCATTAATGTTTTATGTAATTAATTACTGTTTCAGTTCTTCGGTCTTGTCTTGTATATATTGAGACTAATATAAAACCTTGACCTTACACTGTGGTTGACGATGAATGCTATGGTCGCATACAGTTCCAAAAAAATTTAGCTTTATAATACATAGGTAGTGAATATTTGTTCTTTAAAATTTGTTTCATTCTGGGCTTCTCTTGGGAATGACTCCATTGCAAAAGGCATGGTCTCCAATTTGAGGTCTTTGTGACTGCTGCAGCCCTCTGGATTAAAGCTGTGTGTGGCAGTGTATGCCCATGCTAACACGGAAAAAAAAAAAAAAAGAATGGTGTAGATAGATTTGTCTGTCTAAAACACATTTTTGTCCAGAGGAATTATGTCTGAAGAGCTGTAGTTTAGTTAGAACATCAGAAGTCCATCAAGACACTTGTCAGTTCACCACTGCAAAAACTTCTACCTCCTATGTTAAGGTGTACCAAAAAGAGTGTGTAGCTGGATGAGATCTCCTGCAATACCAGATGAAACTTCAGTGGGTGCGTTCCATGCCTTCTGGTCCCCTTTGGCTCTGTGTGCCTACCAACTACTTACAGTGTTCATGCCTAATACCTGGTAAATGTTAGATGTAGAAGAGAGAAACAGGGTCTGCTGTATTTGAGAGAAATGTTAGTTATATACCTGCTCAGATCTCCACTTATGCACTTCCCGTGTCCCCCAAATAATCTTGCCTTATCCATACCTGAGATGGTTGGTACGACTTCCTCTTCTATGCTGATAATAAATAGATATATTTTGCCCAAACTGGAAAGGTAAATGGAGACAGTATACAATACAGTTAGACTAGGGCTGAAGTGGAATTCCACTAACGGAAGTTGGTAGTCCTAGTTACAACAAATAGGTTTCTGCCAAAAAAACTCCAGTGTTAAATGCATTGTGCAAAGCCTGTAAATTGAGCTGTCCTAGCTTTATGTAGACTTTCCTCATATATGTGGGCCTGGGAGCAACCCTTATCTGCAAATTTCATAACAAAATTAAATGTATTTCTGGTTTGGCCGGTCCTCTGCGAATTTGAAATACAAGGTATTCCAGTCACTGTGTAAAGAAGTATTAATCAGGTGCCACTTAAGTTGATTTAGTGACAGAATTCAACAATTACAAAACCTATGGGACTGCTGCACTACCTTGAAAATTAATGTGTTTTTATTTTGTGCATTCGTCTTTTGTATTTGTGTTAATGTGGACATCGAGTATTTTGCTTGCATAAATCATCTCAGAAAAGGCACTTTGCCCAACTTCTCTGAATGCACACCATGTATCAACAACAATGCATCAATAAAATTGTGACTTATATGAAATGTTAGCAAGTAATTGAATTTCAGTCATCCTTGGTTATTTGACTACATGCTATTTCTTGCAGAACAATTAAAGTATGCAGAGTATTTTTCAAGGCATCCTTCCCGCTTGAGGAATGACAAGCAAACTTCCTATGGGAGTAGGTCAAAGGTTGTTTTGTCATGGTAAGTACATTATTCATTTTTGAGTCAGAATAATATAATAAACTAGGTATCTTCAAATAAACTAGTACATCTTCAAATCTGACACATATTTTTAGGGTCCATTTGCATGATTTTCACTTGCAGGTTTTTTGTTATTGTAATAAAAATGATTATGTGAAATCTTATATTAAATGCCAAATAAAACATTTACTAGTTTCTCACAAGCAATCTGATCACCTGGGATACATGAAAGATGTCAACTGACAATATGGAATGGTAACAGAGAAAGAGTGGGAAGGACACCAAAGCACAATGTTGAACACAAATTCTTTGTCTTTTACTTGTTTGATAGCTGAATTTGATCTTGTTTTAAAGAATTTGGCTGGCGATAGACCAGCACTAGAAACAAAGTAAAAAGTAAAATATGAGCAAAATCATTTGGGGGAAGCAGATACCTAGAAAACAAAAACTGGCAGAGGCAGGTCTTGGTGTTAGGATTTAGAAGTTATTTAGACCCTGAACTAAAATCGGATTTGTGTTTAATGTAGGAATAAAAGGGAAAGAAGAAGAGAACTCAGAAATACAATGGAGTGAACATTCCTTTATAAAAGAAACAAGTTATCTATATCCCTGAAGTAGTGTTACTGAAGCATTTTCTCATGGTGTTGGTGCTCTTGGCAAGGGTGATGTTGTGGTTTTGTTGTTTTGTTATTAAGTAAAGGCTTTAGTTAAAATAGGCTTTTCCAGCTTGTTTGGGATTGACTTTATTAGAGGACATGTGCAGCCTCTACACTGTGTGATGAAGAATGATGGAACACTTTCAAGTGGAAGTATATCAGTCTTTGAGATATATCTACATAAAAGTATATGGAGACATATGCCTTGAGCTACCTGGTTTCTATAAAATTAGGCACAGGCATTTTAAATGGTGTTCCAGTTTAGGAAATGAATCCATTTATGCTAATCATTTCCAGGTGACTTACACAGTATTAAATGGTGTATAAATAGTACTGTTGAGGATGCACTTGGTAAATGTGAGGAATTTGTAGATTCCAGAAATTAGTGTCTCAGATAAGCACAGATTACACAGATCCATTCTAAAACTCTGCTCAGGCTAGTTCCGCTGACTTCTGACAGATTTTTTCACTATTTGAATTCTAAAAGTTCTTTTCTCAAATGAAAAGAAAAATCCTAAAATCTAGCTGATGGATTTGTTTACTTCTAGTGGAATAAGGATGTTCCTAGAAGTTTTCAGAAAAAAATTGCCTTTATGTAGAATATTCTTTGTCCCTTCTTCAGCATCCCTGTTCTGTCAGTGGTCCAGTTCAAAGATACTTGTTATTTGATAGATTTAATGAATATTGTATGAAGCAAAAATATCTTTTAGCATGAATAGACCTCTAGATGTGTCAACATTTAGTGTTTTCCTTGACTAAGTATTAATCCTAGCTAATCCATCAAAGTTGAACACTTGATATGCTGTCCTGATTTACAGCCTTTTCTAACAATAAAATAACAGTAAAGCTTTTATACTTATATTATTTACTATAAAGATATCAGCATAAATCAAAAGATAAATATTTATTGGGTAGGTACATCATTCCAGGTGATTATCTTAACCTGTGATGGATGAAAATATATGGATTTTAAAAGAATCTATCTCTGTAAGAATTAATTAAATTACCTAATATACAGTGACTGGAGAAAACACAAACCTGCTCCATTTCTTTTTTCAAGTGAAAATGTAAAGTCTTTGATTTGCTTTGCAAAAACAGTTGTCTTGAAATATCTGACTATTGCATTTGATTTTCTGTATTGCTCAATTTGTTTCAGTTGGAACAAAATGATGAATAGATCATATAGTCAAGATTTAATTTCCTTACTCAATGAATCTGTACAAGTTTAGTACTTCTATTGTATAGCTGCATAAGCTAATGTGAAGTGAGAGTAAAGCTTTCACTCTGGTGCACATTAGAATGCAGAAGAACATCTACAAAATGTGGTAAATAACACTATAGTTAAATAAAAATGGTTGACATTTATTACATGTTTAGAACATTATTACACTGCCAATATACAATTTTCTCAAAATATATATATGTATATATATTGATTCAATTTGACAGATAATCTGGTAAGAGACAAAACAGATACATTTGAGTAGAGAAAATATTTTGCTATGTGTCAGCTGAGCAGTTAGTGACTTTTATCTCTTTCAGAGGATACAATAATCTCTCACATACTTCAAAAACCCCTTAATTATTACTGGTTCTGACTCTTGCTTAAATTTTCTAAAATATGGTTTGTACACTTTATAATCTAAAGTGCTGAAAGAGCAGATAGAATAAATTATGGCTGGATTCTCACACTCAGCACTTTATCCAAGGTGTAGTTTCATCAGTTTCAGTGGAGTTACTCATGAAATAAAGCACTAATATAATCTAAGAATGTGAACTTTCTGTAGTAAAACTGACTGATTTTCCAACAGCACTCTGTGACATTGTTGTGCCTTACAGAATAACTAAACAAATTGCCACCTGTTACTGAAGTGAAGGGTATTTACCATAGACTCTGCTACTAGGATAGAATATGTTCCTTCTAACCCTGCTTCTTCGTAACAGTAACCGGTAATGAATGGAGTGTGCAGAACAGATCAAATAACAGGTATTTGATGATTATGATATGAATATATTCAGAAACATGGTAAAATCTGAAATGTTACCAAATGAAGGCTTATTTTTCTTAATAACATTATTTGTTCCAAGTGCAATTGCAATATAAATTTCCATATTTTCAGAAAAACTCATCCTTAGAATGTTGAGACACATGAATTAGCAGGATAATAACAGGATCTACTCTGGTCAGGTATTTGCTGTTCTAGTGCCCTGTCTGACTATGCTTTATTAGAGACTTTGTGGAATCTCATTCCACAGGAATTCATTTTCTTCTGCTGCTTCTCTAAAGTTTGTCCTTGGCAGACCGATAGATTTTAACCCATAAGCTTAAACCATTCAAGGTTAGGAAAATAATCATTGTGGTATCAATTAATGAATTAAGAAGGAAGCCAATTCTAATTTAGGCAGCTCAGAAAAAAAGATATGTTGATCGAACACAATTACTTAAAGCTATCTCAGAGAAGAAAATTGTATCTGTGCCCACTTTTTTCATTATGAATATAAACAAGGTCAGAAAGTTTGTTGTTTAACTTTAAGTAAATGTTTCTTATCTTCACATTGAACATAAAAAAATCCAAATTAATGTCTTTTGTGGAACATTTTGCAGACAAACATCTTTGAGTAGCAGGCACCTTCTTTCAATGCCAACATAAAAAAGATTTTAAAATGTTCTCATGTCACTGACATGAGTCATGCATAGACATTGGTATTGCATAGTTATTACCTGATAGTTTTGCAAAAATCCCAACTTTTCCGTATCTGTTACTACATTGGTTGTAGAATATTTTTAAGCAGAACCTGTCAATCATATTGATCATGACAATGAGACTGACAGTGAATAAGGTGCATTTTATATGTGATCTTAGTTCAGGGTAGAATGCTAACTCAGTGACTTGGTATGTCAGTCAAATATAGTAAGCATAAGTTGATGTAGCATCTTTACTACCATTAGGTTATTTTTGGTGTTACCCTATAGTATCTATAGTAGAAGTCAAAGCATAAAAAGCCAGGAATTTTAGATGAGGTCATGAATAACATAAGATACCCAAAGCCACTCAGATTCATAGCATTTAAATAAAATGTCATATGCCACTCATTGAAAAAAATATATATAGTCTTCTTTTAATTAGAAATTGAAAAAAGGGCACCATATTTTTAAGGTATTTGTACAGTTTTGCAAAAACCTATACAGAAAAGGTCTGAAGTTCTCCAAAAACTGAAGTAAGACTTCAAATCCAAACTTTTCTTTTGATCATACTGCTGAAAACATAATTCAGTTAGCAAGGACAAGTTAAAATACTCAGGCATCTGAGTGGGTTACCTTTCAGTGTTTGCAGCCAGCTTTGAAACCGGCTCTTAACTTGTCTGATAATTTACATGCTTGTTTCTCAGCTAACCGGAAAGTATTTCCAATTGATTTTAATGTGCTGTAATCTATGTCTTCGTTATTGTCTGCCCTATCAACATCTATAGCATTTGTGGAGTATGTGTGATAGTGGTACCATTGTCATGTTTTATGAGCCAATAATAATGACTCTAGTGAAGTTAAAATGAAGGAATGTAATAAAAGGAAGAATATATGTCCAGGAGGGTAATCATGTCCATTTTTTTCCTTATCCTGACTGAAGAAATATCTTTCTGTGAGCAGACAGATTTAGAAACAGTTCCTATGAAAGGGGAAGGTAAGGAAAAGGTCAGTGTGTAATAACAACTACTCTCTAGCTCTAAAGGGAACATTCTCAGCTGGATGGAAAAGGTGAAGATTACCATTTCATAAATTCTTAAAGACTCTCATTTTCTCCAATGTTGTCACAAAACTCTGTTTGTTGAATAAGGAAATTACAACTTCAAGTAGCTGTCACCGCCAGCAAGGATGCCAGTTAAATTTTTGGAACACTCTCTTACTATACCATCTGGATCCCTTTAGTACAAAGTCTGAAATATGAAATCACATGAGACCATATTTGTAACAGCCATACTTATTTGAAAATAGGAAACATTTTGCAATATTTATACAGTGCTTTTTCCCCCTTCATACAGAAATGTTAGACTGAATCCTTAATAATATACAAATAAACTGGATTTTTCATCTATTCATAGCTAGGTTCTTCACCTGCTCTTTCTTTAACATTTTTAATAGTACATGGGATGTAGATGACAGAATGTCTCATTGTGGTTTAAACACACTGTACAACATTGTGAGGCATGGAGAGAAGAGCCAGAGATCACTTCCTTGATCTTTGCAGTGTGACAGCTGTGCTCTATATGCGGGAATCTTGATTACTGTTCGTGTTTGCACAAGTTTTAAGCATTTTACTGTCTTGTAGTAAATTCTTTGCTTACCTTTTCACAATACACCCTTTCCTCTTTCTAGAGGTACATAATGAAAATACATACTCAAACTTAATTTAATTTTAATGTTTTGGTCAAATCTTACCAATTCTTTTCAAGGTGTCATCTGTTGCTAATAAAAAGTAAGAATCTGTGGCTTTACAATATTGAAGACTGCAGTCTTCAAAGTAGTTGAATGCTTGATGACTGAGACTCATATCTGTTACAATCATTTTGTAACAACAATTTTTGCGACTTAAACCTTGTGCAACTTCCATGCTCAGCGTCTGTTCTGAAGTTAGGCTACATGTGAGAGTTGATCCACTGTGATGGGGTATTACTGCCAAATTTTCAGTTATACAAGCAGGATCTCAGTTTTTCTTAGTTCTGTCTCTTACCTGTAGTCTTTCCATATGCAAACCCAGAAAGAATAAAACACTGTATACTTAGTTATGCTGTTTAATTTTATCTTCATTAGAACTTTCAAATTGACTCGCACTCGTGTAAATAGTTCTGTTATGAAGGGTTTAAGTCAGCATAAAACTTTGAATGCACCTTAGATTTTTTTGTGTGTTTCTATGTCACCTAAAATATTTGGTGGTTAACATGAACTACTATGATTAGGCCAGTAAATAGGAAACACTTCTACCTCCTAGAAGTTTTCATTGTTGTAATAGAATCAAAGTATTGTTTATGTTTTTGTCTTTTGCTTGGGGAAATATAATCTTAAAAATAAATTAGACTTTTATGTAAAATATAATTCACTAATAAGTCCTGGAAATAAAATCCCATACATGCTGTCTTAAACCAGAAGATATGAGACTTTCTGGAAAAGACATGTGAGCTCTGGGTTGTTTTCTGATTGATTCAGTTTCTCTTGTTTCAAATAATTGAAAGTCAGTGCACAACATGGTGTGTAGTTGTTTGTAAAAACTTAAATGTTGCCTGCAAGTGTGATCCAAACCTATGTAACAGTGGCACAGAGTCTGTTCTTTCATTAAGTCCTCAGTTCAAAAAATATAATACCTCAATCTGTGCATTATCTTAGACGTAGTTCCTTTGAAATCAATGTGCTTATATTCATGTAGACAATTAGACAAAAGGAGAAATTGTAGAGCAGCTTGTAATGTGACATGATGCTTTAGAAGCAATAGTATGAAACAATATTATAAAGCAATATGTTCCTCAAATAAAGATATTTCTGTGTCTAATTCTGACAAAACCAAAATAAATGAGATTTGCAGGTTTGTGCTTTAACAACAGTGTAATATTTTTTAGAATCACAATCCTAAATTGCCAGTGCATCCTACTGTGCCAGTAGAATTTCAGTTTTGCTGGAATTGCACTTTAGGAAAAAATAGGAACCTGAAAAATGATGTTTGTATGCAGTAAACGTTACTTATCTATGGAAAAAAGGAACAGAACATTTTTTTAATACATTCCTTACACGAGTATTGAACTTTGAAATTAATATTTTGTGTAAGGAATGGAAAAGATATCCTTGACTTTCATCTCCTCTGACTCCTCCCTTTGTTCTTTTGCATTAGACTGCATTATCATCTCAGTTCATGAAAAAAATAGAGAAGTGTGTCTCTGACTCATTTATGAACTTTATTATGGTGACTGAGCATCAGTGGAATATCCATAAATACCAATTATCTGGTAAAAGGCAGACTATGTGATCAAGTTGTTTAAAATTAGTGCAATATATTGTAAAAATTAGGATAATTTCCAATGGCACGTGTAAATAATACTTTAGTTTTGTTAGTTCTTAATGATTTCTGAGCCCTATACCTCATGGATAAGCATGGTTTGCTATGCTATATGAAACATTTCTTAGACAGACAAGAAAGTGTGGTTTTTCAAATAAACAACAACAGCAAAAAAGAGAAATAAAAAAAGGCTTAATTATGTTTTACTCCCTGTTCCTGAATGCTTCAACAACTTTCATCTGCCAGCTGGAAGTCACCAGCTAAGTTCTCTGTCACTTTCAATGTTTTCCAAAATCACACTTAGGCAAAGTTAGCTTTAAAAATATATAAGGAAATGTATCACAAGTCAGGAAGTTTCTTATAAATGGTACTTTCAAAGTCCTTAAGTTATAGGAGAAAAAATAACGACCTGTGGTTTGCAGTGCCAAATGAAAGGAATGGGTAGGACAGCCAGATGCTAAGTGCCTCTGAAAAATCACTCTATCAATCTCAGTGTCCACTGTCTTCCAGAAATGTAGAACAGGAATAACAGAAACTCCCTACTGGTTGGTGGACTGAGGTGTAATTCACTGACATTTCTAAGATGCTAAGATACTACAATGATGCATACTTACAGTTACAATGATAAATAATAGAAGTAAGCAGAATTAATTATTAATTTGTGTGATGTTTATTTCTCTTTTCACTTGTCTCTGTTGAAAAGGACTAAAATTTGGATGATTTTAAACAGTGAAATAACTGGTAGTTTTCTTCTTGAAAAATGCAGTTATACAGAATTTAAAAGCCGATTCTGAAATGTTCATGAGTATGTAAGAAACAAATTTTGTCTTTGTTAATGTGTAGACAACTTCAGTTAATAGCACAGATAGCTGTGAATTTCAGTTATTAGACGTACTTGAACAAAACAAATGCATACAATTAATTTCCAGTTTTAATTTTAGTCTCCAGCTTCATGTTGCATAAAATGCAGAAGATGAAGATTTACTTCTGATTTAGTCTCTGGTTAGATGTTTTGTGTAGTCTCAAATCAAAATCTTCCTCTGTTTTCTTGTCCAGAATAAATTTATAGTGTTATTTGTAAGATATCCTCTCAGTGGTTTCACTTTTTATGCCACATTTTCATATTTGCTTCTGCAATGAAAACTCTTTTAGAAGAACTGTAACATGGAAGAGTAGGGTTCCTATCCCTGCCAAAAAAAGAGGCATTGAAATACCATGCCATCCTTGAATAACACCATGGTGGACTTGGAAAGAAGGTATGTCTATATCATACCTAAACAAAACATCCCACTCCTGGGGTAAACTAGTAAGACACTTGGATGAGAAATGTGGATCAGATACACACAGAAAGTTTATATTCTTCTTCACCTCTTCTTTATCAAATGCTACCTCACATTTTGTATTAGTCACAAAAGCATAGTCCTTTCTTCCAGCACTTTTCTCTTTCTGTCTTAAGTGTCCTTCATCCTTCCTATTGAGCACTATGTTGGCATTGTCTCACAGCCTCAAACAAATGAAGTCATCCTACCTATAACAACACAGGTGATTTGCACTAGCTGGAAATGGAATTATTCAGATTGCTAGGGCAGTTCTAGCTGACTTTCACACCCTTCAGTTTCTTCTCTCCTCTCACGGTATGGCTGGCCATTAAACACCTTTCCTCTGGGACTATTAAGTTAATATTGAACAAAAACTGAAGAATTCTCTGGCTACATAGTCTGGCAATAGCTTCAGTATTTTAGTGCAAAAGGTCAGATACTCTTGGTTTTGGAGTGTGGTGCACTTCTGTGAATGTATATCTGTCTGCAGTTATAGCTGGTTTCCGTTTTTGGTTGTGACAGATTACATCAAATTTGCAGCACTTAAATTGTTTATAACTCCATTATCACTAATAATATAAATTGTGTGACAATTTTCTGTATGTTCACAATGAAAGAACAAAGATCTGAGTGAATAGGCTATTAGAATAGTAGCCCTCATTCAGTAAGGGATCTCTGCAAGCCTGCAACATGTTAGAGCACCTATAATATGCTAAAAGACATTAGATTTTACTTGTGGAAAAGGCAGCCAAATGTTTAACACTATTGATTCTGAACCTCAAGTTTTCAATTTTTGGATTTTTTTTTATGTGAATGACATTTCCCTTGTGAGTCTGCTTGTGAGATGAACCAGTCAGTGTTTCATTGGCTGGGTTGTCTCCATCTAATGGAACTCCTTGCTGACTCCCTTCTGCTGTGTGTCAGAGAGAAAAAAGGTGACAGGTGGTAAGATTTATGGATTGAGATAAAAACAGTTTAATAGCTGGGACAAAAGCTACATGTGCAAGCAAAGAAAACAGGGAATTATTGACTGCTGGACTCACTTAGAAGAAGTTCATGGAGGACTGTCTTCCATCGGAGACACTCCATGCTGGAGCAGGGGAAGGAATCTTCTCCCTGAGCAGTAGTAGGAACAACCTGTGATGAACTGAATGTAACCCTCATTCCCTGTCTTCCTCTGCCTCTAGGAGGTAGGAGGTAGAGCCTGGGAAGGATGGAGGGGTGGGGAGAAAGTATTTTTAGGATTTATTTACCTCTCATTTTCCTGCTCTGATTTTTTTGGTAATAAATTCGATTAATATTCCCAAGTTTAGTTTTGTCTGTGAAGGTAATCAGTGCGTGATGTCTCCCTGTCCTTATCTCAACACATGAACCTTTCTGTGTTTTCTTTCCCATGTCCAGCTGCAGAGGGAAGGGATAGAATGGCTTCGATGGGTACCTGGCATCCAGGCACATGGCACCTCAACACAGTCTTTTTGATGCTGAAATCCAGGAATAACCAAGAATAACCAGGGACGTTTTCTTTTTGTGTTTGTCTTCCTCTGTTAGTCTGTCTCCCAAGCCCATACCTTATTTTAATTCTTCCAAAAGAATTAACTGCTAACGAGAGCTCTTAGGTTTGTTAGTTAAACTTCACAGTTGAACAAGCTACTTATTATAAATCTTCTTAGAGAAAATCTTGTTTAAAATTACATAGTTTGCATTTGAATTTATAATACTGAAGTAATGTTGGTTTACAGGTTTATAGGAATAAGAATAACAATAAAAACATAAAAGTAAGCTGCGTAAGAAACATCCCTTCACTTTGTCTGAAGAAAAACTGCAGTTTAGAGATCAACTGTTGACAGAAACATGGCCTCTGATCAAATAGCTGGAGGAAATCCTGTGTTAAAGGATGTCTCTTGCTAAGCATCTTACAAGACATATCCATACACTTGCATAGCTAATCCGAATAACTGATCTTCAAAAAGACATGACAACATAACACATGGGCTGTCACTTGTTAAAATGCCCATAAATCATAATGACATGAATAATAAATTTAGCTGAATGCATGGTTGTCAAGTCTATAGGATTAGAAAGTTCATTTGAAGCATTTAATTTAAAGGGTTCATGTAAATATCCCTAAGGCCTGGCATTAATGCACAAGTTCCTCTGCAAATCTGCTACTTAAATTCCAGTGACAACAAAAATAGAATTTATTTTTTTCTTGAATAAAACCTTTACACAAATGGCATAAAGCCTTCACACAATAATGACTAAGACTAGATCTAATGAAGAAATTAAGCACCTAAACTTAGGTCTACCAGTGTCTTAATGGCTAGCCCCTCCTCATTACAAAAACAAAGTCCAGAAAGGAGTACTGAGTTTTCTTCCAATAAATAGGGCATTCAGATTCCATAGCATTGTCATTTGAAAATCTAGATGTTTCCATTCACTCTGAAACAGTGGGATGATAGGAATATTGCTCAAAGGAACTGCAATCACATGCTTTCTGAATTTTTAGCATGGTGCCTTAATTCTGTCTACGTCCAAATTTAGATTAATATATCTTTTACTTAAGAGCCAGTGATGGCTTCTAAACATATGGTCTTATAGAAAAACATTTGATAGACCCTGTTATATTCAAAGCTATTCCAGCACTACACCGCTCTCAGTTTAAGTCTACTCTTTTACGATTTCTTTGTTGTAGCTTTAAGGTCTTCTTTTGTGTATCGGTGTTGTTTTTCCTCTGAACGTCTCCTGGCAAAGCATATCACTCTGGTCCACCTCAGCTATCAATAAACTAGGATGAAGCATTTCTGCATCCACTCTAAAAGGGAAATACACTTTTGGGATTTAGCCTTCCACAAGAAATTTATTTCTGGAGTTATCCAGAAATGAACAGATAAATATACTGTCATTGTTCAAAGTAATGAGAAAGGCAGAAATTTCATGAATTTTTGTAGCCAGTTTTAAAACAAATATGAGGAAAAAGATAGCCTTTCAAAAGCAATCTAAAACGTTTCTCTGCTAAAATTAAAATTGTCTAACTGTCATTGTGTCTCCAAATAGTGTACAAGGTAATTTAAAATAGAATTCCCTAAATCCATAGACAGCTAGCAGTAAAAATTGTATTTCTGTACTCTAATGACTAATAGAGCACTGAACTGTGACTCTGCTATGAATTTTACTAATGTTTACTCCAAATTATCTTTAGGGTTTCTAGCTTTTCTGAGTTTTTTGCATGCTGTAACAAAATTTGATTAAGTTTGAGGGGTTATTCTGTGTGGTTTGTTGGGGATTTTTTTGAATGTGAAAATAAATGTTCAAAGGTCTTCTCTGAGAGGACTTTGCAAAGTAATTGAATGAAATGCCGAAATCAGAAAAAGACAAAATAGAGCCTTCTTTTGTTCATTATTTTTAGCAACTTTTTCTTCTCTTCCTGCCACTTACTGAAAAATCCTGGATTTTTTAGTTTGGTTTTTTTTTTATCTCATACTGAAAAAGACAATTGGTAGACTCGTCCAAGAGTTTTCAAGCAAAATAGACAGTTGCATTTTTTGTGTCAAATACTTGTTTTTTTTTTCTTGACAGCATTTGGCGGTTCCTAAACTGATGCTACCAAACGAAAACAATTGAAACATTAGTATAGTCTTTAGGGCAATTTGTAGAAGTGTTATAAAGAATAGCCAGGTTTTTTTCACTTTTCTTTCCATAATGAGATATTGGTTACAGAACTGGAATTTAAAAAATCGGTATAATGTGAAATACTCTAACATTCCAGTGTCATACGAGGTAAAATGATGAACAAAGAAAATAGAATTTAAATCTTCAAAAAAAATGAACCTGGTAAATCATTTAGTGAATGGCATATGTGGATTAAAAAAGGAGATAAAGGGTGAGAGGAAAAAATTCTCCAAAGAATATTTTTACAGAAGCATTTGATACTATTGTAATCTAATATATATTTTAAAAAAAAAGACGGATTTATTCAGCTTCTGATGCCAAGCCTACCAAGAACACATGATTATTGTACATGGTTTTTTAAGTGTGGTTATTTAAAATGGAAGTTCAGTTACTAAATGTTTTATTTTTTTCCAATAAGTTCCTCAGCTGATAAAGCATCACTTCTTATTCACCCATGTTTTGAACTTGACACATACTGTTTATGTAAAACTTGCCTTTTTTTTTTCAACTGGTGTATATGCAGGAAAAAGTACTTAGATATTTTTCTCTATAGAAGTTTTAGTTGTCATTTTGTAACCTTTTTATATGCTTATTTGTGCTCATTTAAGCAAAGCTGGCCAGAGGTTTTGGAATTTTTTGCCCTAATTCCTGTCAAATTACAATTTTATAATTCCATTAAAATATGTTAATGTGGTATTGTTCTTCCTGTTCTCCAGCTAAATCTAACATTTAATTTTTATGCTTAGAAGTGAAACTGGTTTACTAAATTCTTTCACAAGATTTCAGAATAGGAATTTGCTGAATAGATCTATTTATCATGAGAATCTGAAACAATAATTTCCAACAAAAAAAACCTTAATTTAAAGTTAGAGGTAATTTGATACAGAAATAAAGGCAGCTAGATGGCTCTTATATAATCAGTTATTAAATGGTACAGGCAAATGTCCAATCTATTCAACACCAAATCTGGCACTACAACCAAAACTTTTAGAAATATATACAAGTTGCTTTTGCTCTGCTGCACTAAAGCAACCTTTTAGTGTTATAGGAGGTATTAGGAAAAAAAAAAAAATTTAAGTTAGTCTTTAACTGTGCTTATGCAAGTTGGAATCCCCCACAAATATAAAAAATATACTATGATGTCTCTGATGTTGCTATGTTTCAGAAGTGTTGCCAAGAAGAATTATTCTTGTTGAAGATATGCTGTGACTTCTTAGATGTGGCATTCTGCCATATTTTTTTTTTGGAAACACTGGTGTTGGCTTCAATATATGATGACTGAACAGGCAATCAACAGATTAACGACAGGGCTGTGGGTGATCAAGGGCATGAGAATGTAAGACTGTCTATTCGAATTAAGCGGAATACATGCTGTTATTTTTATAGTCACAATAAAGCCAAAAAAAAAATTCTTTTCAGGGGCTTCACTAAATTCACATGCCACCAGCTGTTACTTTTCCCTGACGCAACACTTCAGTGGATAGCTATTGCATTTACTTCATGTCATGAACTTGAAATTTGATACTATATGTGAAATGAGTTGTATTTGTTCTTAAATTTTATAATCACACCCTCTTTTTCATGGGGACCTGTTACGACACCTTTAAAAAGCATTTACTTCTTCCTTCTATTCAGTGTAGTTTCTGAGAAACCCATTTAACTTCACTGGATTTTAACAATAATTTAAATTTACTTTCAAATTAATCCAAAGTTTATATGTTGCGTAGATACAGCAAGCTCTTTGAATAATATTTCTAAGTTTAAATGGAGGTTAATGATACTTTTTACTACAGAGTGATTATCAAAAAAAGGGTAATGTTATTTTTGCCTTAGTACTCCTAGATATCATGTTCTTACCTTCTCAGTATAGTAAGGATGGTCAGACAATTGATGAATTCTTTACTTAATAGCATAATATTTAAATGTTCTGCCATATAAATAATATACAGTGATATCATAGAGAACAAAACCACACTGAATGAATCAATCATTCTGATCACTTCAAAGCCAACAGGGTTTGTACCTAGGAAAAAATATGTTTGTGGAGAAGTTTTTCAAATGGAAAGTTTGATGAATTTTATAACTAGAAGGTGTTATAAAAACAAAACAAAACAAAACAAAACACCTCCCCCATAAACACACACTAAATTAGTTTTCTTTGTGATGCTTGCAAGAATTTCATTTAAGGTCAAACTTGGTAGATAGACTTTGTCCTGAACAAATAAATCATGCAAACATATACTTAATCATATGGTTAGTTCTGCTAAAAAGTGTTATACAAATGAAGTTTATCTGGCTATATCTTTATTAATTTCATTGTTATGTTAATTCTTCTTAAAAAGTCTCGCTTAGGTTTTTTTCTGCAGTGTCAGATACTTTGACAGGACTGCTACAAACTTTTCTCTCCCTTCCCTTTTACACACTAGGAGAAAGATGATGGGGTTTCTAGACATATCTCCTTGTACGACAAAGAAGGAAGAAATTCTCAGTGAGTTGCACATGAGAACTCTGACATCCCCTGTGAAGGAATGCGTTTTCCTAATTCCATTTCCTTTTCTGGGCAGTTAATGAGGGAAGACAAGATCTTATTTTAGATGAAGCAGATCATCCAAGTGGACAGTATAATTTATTCTACAAATAAGTCTTCTCCTGCCACCCATCTTAGCAACACAAACTCTTTTTTTTTTCTTTTTATTCACAGAGAAAAACAAACAAACCAACAAACCAGGTCACTATGTTTGTACCTGATATTCAGGTAAAATGAGTATAAATATAATCATAATGATTCATAGAGGCTGACAGCACTAGGATGAGCAGTAGTGAGTATCTGTATTTCCTTATATGGCACACTCTTCTTATGATTTCAAGAATTTCTGGTTAGTACAGTCTTTCTGTCATCAATCACCTTTCTTACTGCCATATTCTCTGTCTTCCAAGGTATACATGTTCTCGTTAGAGCTGGCCTTTATACTTGCTTTGTATAATGCTTGGTTTTATTTGTCTAATATTAAATTAAACCTTATGTATCCGTCATGCCAAATCAGCTTCATAATTTCAGATAAAACTTCTCTGTATGAATGGCTGCCTGAAGTGAACATGAGCAATGGGTAGAATTTCAGAAGATATGCAATTTTCACATATTTGAAAAATGTATTTATTTGCTCCGATATTTTATGTCACAGACAGAAATACTAATTAAATATTTTTTCCACATTCTGTGATTTATGTAGGCTATCTATACTCAAACCGATCATTTTGCATATTGTGTTGTCATTGCTGAGTCTATAAAATATGAATTTAACAAGGAAGAGGATTTTTTATATATATAAATCATTAGAATGTGTGTTGACACTGCTTCTGGGAATGTTCAAAAAATAATTAAAAACAGATACAAAAACTGAAACCAAACCAACCAAAAAAAAAAAAAAAAGAGAAACAAAACCCAAACTCATGTTTCTTCTAGTCTCTTACTTTTTCATTCATAATATGGTGAACACCTAATTCTTGATTCTGTTCTGTAACTTCAGAGGTTGAACTACAGATCAAACTATGTATGTTTTATTACAAAGAATGTATGCATCTCAAACACCCCAAGATAAATCACTGAGATGTAACTGAGTAAGTATCACATTAAGGAAATATCATGTTAAGAAGGATGTAATTAGTTTCAGAACTATCCCCATATATATACACCTGCATATTATTTTCCACCTAAATTCAAGTGAAGGAGATTCAAAGATTTTTGTTATTTACTAGGTTGCATAATGCTAACATATCAGAAAACTGCTTATGTTTCTGATCTCTGAAATGTCCAAATCTTCAGTTCGGATAATAGCTTTCAGCTTACTGTTTTGCCAGTCAGGTTTCTACTGTCTTATTCCCTGGCACCATGTCATTAGCAGTAGGGTTAGTGCTTCCTGCAGTCTTTTAGTCAACTTCATCTCCAGAGAGGCTTTGCAAATGTCCAAGTCACTTTAATCAGCCACATCACCTCTTTGGAGTGTTATTGAACAGCAGAGAACTGAGAATTATGAATATTTTGCAGACATATCTCCATGTCCCTGTTGATTACCAGAAATTTAATAGTAAAAAAGATTGTTTGAAAAAGTCTCACTTAAAAAATTATTCAAAATTCAATAGTCAAGCTCAGAAAGAACTTCTCTGCTTCACTCTGAGCACAGTTTTTGCGAGTAAAGCTAAGGTATGACAGGCACCTTTTTGTTAAATGATCTGTACTGTAGAAGGCAAACAAAAAAATTATCTGCAGGTGCAGGCTGACAGACTGCATGCCCACCCCTACTACCCTGGCATTTTAGTTCAGTACCATGCTCTGACGTGGTGGAAAAGAGAACAACTAATGAGACCCACATAATATATATTTATTTGCTATTTTAAATCCATCACTTTAATTCTGTATAATATAAACTTATTTATTATTTTAAATTTGGTAATTTAAGTCTGTATACACTTTGGCACATTTAGTTTTATAGGAGTTTGCTCTGTCAGCATTTATTATTCTCTGAGATCCTGCTCTAACCAAAGCGTTGAGGTAGAACATTGTATTTTCCTTAAAGTAAGGACAACAAGAAATATTAGAAAGCTTTTCATATTTAATGATCTCATATTACAGTACATTCTATATTGAAATTAATTTTAAATTAAAGAAAATTCTGTTTTGCTAGTAGATACAGGTTCCGAAAGTTATTACCTCTCTCTACCTCAGTCCTGCACATTGTAATTGGGAAAGTCAGTATCTGCAAACTTACTCTTATCTATCAAGTGTCAAAGGCATCTTAGTCTGGTAAAGGCTTCACACAGTCATCACTGAGTCTTTAGGAAAGTCTTTTTTTCTTATCACAACAAAATTTGGCTCACAACTGCCCTACTGCCACATTAGGAAATTCCTGTCTTTCATGGGCAGTGGTGTCCCTGCCTATCTGGGGTCTGGTGTGGTCAACTGTTCTCTAAGAAAGACGTAGTCTCATGCCACTTCCTCACGGTTGTACCTTACCCAGCATGCAGCAGCAAGAACACAACAGAGTCAGTTTTTCTCCCTGCTTTTAGCCAAATATAACATGAAGTTAACATTGAGTCAATCAAACTATTATCTTGGGTGTAGGAAGCAAGCCTGTTGAACCTGGTAAGTGTACAGTTACTACCTGCCAGCTAATGGATGTACAGCCACCATTAAAAAAAAAAAAAAAAAGATATTAGGAAAGTTCATGCAACAGTTTCAACAACAGTCACTCCTCAGCTGTGTCTTGGTCAGCCAATATTATTAGGCAATCGAAAGAATTTCCTTTCAGAAAACTTCTGAACTTCATTCAGGAATTTGACCTTAACATGCCAATGAGGTGGTATAAAGACCAGCTCCTCCTAACTGAACTGCATTCCTAAAAATTTCAATAAATTGAAATTTATTGAAATACTTTAAAAGTCCCTGTACATGCACTGTCATATGTTTGCTTTACATATCCCACAACAAATTCATTCTTCATGTAAAATATACTCAGAATATTAATTATTTTCTTGATCATCAAGCAATAGCTTCCTTATTGTAGTTCCTGGCAATCTGAGTCCATGTCAGACTCCATCTTTTGGCAGCTTTAGACTGTCTTTATCATAAGAGAAAACTTAGATGTTTAGTTTTTGCAAACCACATTTTTTCTGGTTTTGAAGCTCATAGTAACAAAACCGATTAAGGTCTTTAGACATAAGTAATTACTTTGAGCTTTCTGCCATGATAATTCATGGAAAAGAAGACCCTTGCAATCTGCATAATATTTATTAAAGTTATATCTTTGCATAGCAGAACTTTCTAGTCACAGTTTTTTCAGATCTTATTCAAAAATTAGTTGTGAAATGAGGTGTGATTTTCACCAAAGAACTCCCAATGGATTCCAAGGCTTTTAGGGAAGTGTGATATATTAGCAGTGAATTTTTGTAAGAGATACTTAGCTATTCTAAGCTATACTCTAGGCTAGAATAAAATAAAAGAAGTCCTCTTCTGTACTCCTCTGCCCTCTAAAGTCATCAAAGATTAAATGCAGCATAGACAAACAGAAAATTATCTCCAAATTGCATTCATTCCCAACTCGGATTTTTGTCTTCAAAACTTTTTTTCCCTGTGTAGCTGAGTTTGGCCACATCCCTTTACTCTGGATGTGTACTTCAGCTCTTTAGCTGCTGCAGATGGTATAATCCAGGCAGAGTAATATGGAAATTTACACTCTGCATGTGTTGGAAAACACTGTTGTATATTCCATAACTGAAACTGTTTCTGTGTCCTATATATCCTGCAAGCATTTTGTATGTGCAGTCATTGTTATCCATTTTCTGTAAAATATTACCCACAGAGGTTCAGAAAGTTTCATTAGGATTGCTATAAAAGTCAGCTATACCGTATTTTATGTTTTCTCTTAAGCTGAAGCATCTTGCACGTAATAGAAAACACTTTGTAGACCACTTGCTAAGTAAGTATGTGGCAGACAAACACTGTAGGTGATTCATTTTTATATAGAGTGATGACGTTAGAAGAGTTAGAAGCAAATATGTCTTTAGCTAATGATTTTTCTTTTGTTTTCAGCACATGAAACAGTAGTTCATGCCTATTATTCTCTTATTCTCTCTCTGGGTCCTGCTTTTGTCTGGGACAGTGTTAATTTTCCTCTTACTAGCTGGTACAGTGTTGTGTGTTGGATTTAGTATGAGAATAATGTTGACAACACCCTGATATTTTAGTTGTTGCTAAGTAGTGTTGGCTATGAATCAGAGGACTTTTCAGCTTCTCACACTCTGCCAGTGAGGAGTTGCACAAGAAGCTGGGAGGGAGCACATCTGTGACAACTGATCTGAACTAGCCAAGGGGATGGTCCATACCACAGAATGTCATGCCCAATTCAAAAGATCGCCCATGAGGGAAAGTTCTTCGCTCAGGAATGGGCTAGGCACTGGTCAGTGGGTGGTAAGTATTGTACACCATTTGCTTTTCTTGGTTTTCCTCTCTCTGTCTCTCTCTCCCCCTCTCATTGCAGCACAATTAGTAGTAGTAGCTGTAGTAGTAGCAATAGTATATTTTATTTTATTTCAACTATGGAACTGTTCTTATCTTAACCCATGATTTTTATAATTTCTCTATTCTCCTTACCCCATGGCGTGGAGCGAAGGGTAGTGAGCAAGCAGCTGTGTGATACCTACAGCTGTGGAGTTAAACCACAGCCATCTTTCTTTGAGAAGAGGAAGAATAGTCCCAAAGCCTTCCAAAAGCTGGTTTTGCCATAAAACAAAGTAAGGTTGAGGACCTGCACAGCTGATTCAGCTTTTAGATGTAAAATGGCAAGATGTATGTTGTCAGATCCCAGTGGATGTGATGAAAAAGATAACAGCAATGTCTCCACCAACTAACAAGAAAGAAACAAGAGATTTTTTTTAGGCATTATGGGCTTTTGGAGAATGTTTCAAATTACAGCCTGATTGTAAACCCTCTCTATCAAATGACCCAGAAGAAGAATGATTTCAAATGGGGTCCTGAACAATGAAAAGCCTTTGAACAAATCAGGCATCAGTTATTTCGTACAGTAGCGTCTGAGCTAGTTTGGACAGGGCAAGATGTAAAAAATGCTGCCTACACTGCACCTGAGAAGAATGGCTCTATATGAAGCCTCTGGCAGAAAGCACCAGGGAAGACCTGAGGTTGACGCCTAGGCTTTTGGAGTTGGGGATACAGAAGACCTGAAACCCACTGTATTCCAACTGAACAAGAGATATTGGCAGCTTACAAAGGGGTTTGAGCTGCTTCAGAAGTGATTGGTACTGAAGCACAGCTACTCCTGGCACCTCAGTTACCTGTGCTGGACCAGGTGTTCAAAGGGAGAATCTCCTGTATGTATCATGCTACTGATGCTACATGAAGGAAGTGAGTTGCACTGATCAAACAACAAGCTCAAATAGTAAACCCAGTCATCAAGAAATCCTGGAAGTGGTTGGTCTGGCCAGAAGGCAAAGCCTTGGGAATATCACCAGAGTGGGAAGTGACAACTGCTGAAGAGGCTCCATCATATAATAAATTACTAAATAGTGAAAAGCAATATGCCTTGATGGGTTCTGCTGTACTGTAGGAAAGCATCAGAGGTTGAAGGTGATTTTATGGAAGCCCCTACAACAGGCCGCAGAAACTGCTGAAGGATGAGGTGAAACCAGTCAGTTTTCAGAGATGAAAGCCATCCATTTAGCTTTAGTCACTGCTGACCAAGAAAAATGGCTAGTATTCTACCTCTATACTTACACAGGGATGATGGCAAATGCCTTGTGGGAGTGGTTACAGAAATGGAAACAGAACAACTGGCAGCACAGAAGTAAACCCATTTGAATTCCACGCTGTGGCAAAATATTGCTGCTTTGGTGAAGGACCTGGCTGTGATTGTGTGTCACCTAGAGTCAGGCCACTGAAGAACATCAAAACAACAAACAGTTAGATCAGGTTGCTAAGACTGAGGTGACTCAGGTGGTTGTAGACTGACAACATATGAGTGAATTATTTCTGTGTCCTGGGCCCATGACACCCCAGGGCATCAAGAAAAGAAAGAGATGCGACACATAGATGGGCTCATGATCAAGGGGTGGACTTAACCATGGACACAATTGCACAGATTATCCATGAATGTGAAATGTGCTGCAATGAAGCAAACCAAGTGATAAAAAGCCTCTCTAGTGTGAAAGACAATGACTGAAACATAAATCTGAGGAGGCCTGGCAGGTGAACTATATCACGCTCCCCAAAACCCGTGACTGTTGAGACTAAAACTCAGCTATCAGCAGAAGGAGAGCTGACAAGATTAAATCAAGAAGCTATGGACAGCAGGAGCTAAGAAGCTCTTTCCTTTGAGAACCAAAAGCCTCCTCACAAAACCTGTTAACATTTAACTATGTTTATTCTCCTGTCTCCCTCAATGAGATAGGAATGGTTTTCATGGGGATGTTGTCAGACTTTGTAGAAACCCCTTTTGTTCTCTTCCCCATGTAGCTCCTTGCTATGGAAAAATATTAATCACCTTGTTTCACCTTAGCAGAGAATTGTGTAATCCTCCTGTTAACATAATCCATCCCATAATTAACATAACCCATCCTCCTCGTTAACATACCTTGCCTGCCAGATCGATATATTGCGAATCATGTGTTCAATAAAGCATTCTAGTTTGCTCCCCCAAAACTGGAATTGTTAAGTTTGGACCTCACACGTGACATCAAGTGCCATGTGCTTACAAAGGTGGAAGCAATCACTGGACAGCTGGAAGTGTATCCTGTGCCATATGCCACTTCCTGGAACACCAACATGGGCCTTAAAAAGCAAGTCTTACGGAAAGACTTGAGTCAGACAATGGGACTCCTTTATGAAACAATCTCATAGACGGGCCAAAGAGAATGGCATTGAGTGGGTATATCACATTCCCTATCATGCCGCAGCATCTGGAAAAATCAATACAGTGAACTGTTAAAGGCTACGCTGAGAATAATGGGTAGTGGAACCTTCAAACTTTGGGATACACATTTAGCAAAAGCCACCTGGTTAGTAAACGCTAGAGAATCTAGTGGGACCTGCCTAATCAATATTTCTATATACTGTAGAAGGGGATAAAGTTTCTGCAGTGCATATTAAAAATATGCTGAGGAATACAGTCTGAGTCATTGCTGCTTCAAGCAAAGAAAAACCTGTCCATGGGATTGCATTCTCTCAAGGACCTGGGTGCACTTGTTGGGGAGTGCAGGAGGATGGGGAGGTCCAGTATGTACCTCAAGGGGATTTCATTTTGGGGGACAATATCCAATGAATTAAGTTATATATTGTTAACTACTATATAACACCGAATATCATTACTTCTATTCTGGGCATGTGCCCATCACTGGACTGGGCATCTCGCAGCACCCTTCTCTACTACTGCAGATTTGAGAATCTGAACCCATCTCCTTCTAATTGCCACATTAATAAAGAATGGACTTTGATTAAACCAGACAAGTCCAGCAATGATGGAATCAGAACTGGCTTCAACTTGCAGCAATCCAACACCACACACCATTTTTTCCTGCCCTGAAAGACTGTTGCATTTGCATGTAATTGAAAACACTTTGTGGGCTACTTGCTAAATGAGTGTAGCAGGCAAGAAATATAGGTGATTCATTTTTTTATGGAATGATGAGAAGAGTTAGAAGCTAATACGTCTTCAGCTAATGATTTTTCCTTTGTTTTCAACATGAGACATTATTTCATGCATATATTTGTGTCTCTGCAAAGCATCTAAATCTGCATTAGGACTGAGTTTATTTTTATTGAATAAATGAAATGTGTTGTTCCAAGTACAATTTTTTTTTGAGGGACAATGGAAATGGATTGCAAATTAAAAATTCAGGCATAGCTCACTTATTTTTCCCCATATATCATGCAAAGAACATTACAGGTGGGATATGGTTTACAGACTAGAAAAACAGTACTGGATAATAGAGATTTGTCATTAGATGTACAACCCCATGAGAGATATAGCAATATGTTTTTCTTTTCTAGTCTAGATATTGTGAGTCAATCAGAGGAGAGAGGAGTCTGGCTCAATAAATTGTGATACAAAAAAACTATAAAATATCCCCATGAAGATGTTTCATCACAGGCATTGGGATTTTGATCCTTCTGCAGTTTTTCCTTTTGTGAATGCTGAAACCACTTAAATTTTCTCATGCCCTGCTCTGAGTTATACTGGAGTATATTATGATTAGTTAAATGAATTACAGATACTTTGGCAATAAATTATAAAATTAAAGTTTTCAAATATTTTTCCTTGGGTGTGGTTTTTTTCCCTTTGGCCACTATTCTTTTCTATTTCTTTAACTGTTGTGGTTTAAGCCCAGGCAGTAGTAAACCACCACACAGACACTTACTTCTCCACCAGCAGGACTGGGGAGAGAATCAGAAGGGTCAAAGCTGGAAAACTCAGGAATTGAGATAAAGACAGCTTAACAGAGAAAGCAAAAGCCACACATGCAAGCAAAGCAAAACAAGGGATTAGTTCACTGCTTCCCATGGGCAGGCAGATATTCAGCCATCCCCAGGAGAGCAGGGCTCCATCATGTGTAAGGATTACTTGAGAAGACAAACTTCATCACTCCAAACATCTCCACACTCCTCCTTCTTCTCCCCACTTCATATACTGAGCTTGATGTCATATGATCTGGAATATCCTTTTGGTCAGTTTGGATCACCTGTCCCAGCTGTATCTCCTCCCAGTCTCCCATGCACCTCCAACTTCCTCACCAGAGTGGCAATACAAAACCAGAAAAAGCCTTGACTCTGTGCAAGAACTGCTCAGCAATAACAAAAACATCTCTATATTATCAAACCTGTGTTCAGCACAAATCCAAAACACAGTCCCATACCAGCCACTGTGAATAAAATTAACTCTACCCCAGCCCCAACCAGCACGTTCTACTTTTTATTTCCAATCAGGATAATCACAGCCTCCAATACAGTCAGCTCTTTAGATCTCCCTCACCTTCCAGGCAACACTCTCACTAATTTTATGACAGGAACAGTACTGTATTCACTGATACGTGTTGAAAATCCTATCCTACCTAGTCTGATAATTTTTTTATTTACTATGATTATAGGACCAATAGATAAATAAATAAATTTTAATTCCCATTAAATAATAACTTCCATTTTACTGAGAAAAACAAATGTGTCTTTTGAGAGGATGGACATTTGAGAGTGTATGGAAGAGAAAAAAGGATGTCCTGATAGAACCCTGTTCTTTTGAGTCTTGAAGAAAGAGGAAATAACCTTTTAATAATAACCTACCAGTTTTGACCCAGATAGAATTTTTAAGAAAACCCTACCTCTATTTTCAAAACCAACAATGTCAGGATATGCATTTATCTTTAAATATTTTGTTCAGTGCAAAAAGTACTCAACTCTGATCTTAACGGAGTTGTATTTTGTCAACACAAAGTTTTCCAGTGAATTAGTTTAATCCTGTAAATCCTCAATACAGACAGGTAGACAGGGCCTATTTCAGCAGAAGTACACACTGCTGTGTTAGCACTATTGCCATGAAGGCTACTTAAGGTAGAGCAAATAACCTCCCTAGGGCAGCAAGGAAAACCTGAGTTATAAAACAATTTTCCAAATATTTGTGAACAGAGGTCTGGAAACCCTTTCAAAGAGCTTTTCATCCCTCACCAGACACCATGTGTAAAAAACTTTCATCTTGCTTACGAGTAATAGGTAATTTGACACCAAATGACCTTATTAAATTTTATCAAAAGGAAAAGCAATACAACTGTTTTCCCGCAAGTAATTTCTTGGAAGCACTTTTAATAAAATGTTCAATCAAGGATTTACTTTTTTTTATCACTTTCTTTTAACAAAACTTTAGTTGGGACCATGTTAAATTGATGCTAGAACACTTTCATCCACAGTAACTCGAGCATTCACTTTTTCACTTAAACATGTCATGTTCCATTTTTAAAAAAACCTTTGGAAACATATATATAGCAAATTCCTGCACTTTGTTCACCTTCTTTGATTTTTATATAGAAGTAGCTTAAAACAGACTGATGAATTCATGAGGGAAATTGTGCTTAACCAACCTGATTGCCTACTAGGATGGGACAACGGCTGGACAGGTGACAGGCCAGCAGTGAATATTGTCTATCCTGACTTGAGCAAGGTTTTTGACACTGTCTCATCTGAAATCCTCATAGATAAGCTCAAAAAATGTGGGCTGGATGAGCAGACAGTGGATTGTGTTGTTGTGCACTTGTTATACAGCACACCACAATGGAAAGTTTCTGCCTTCACTCCTGCCTGTACAAGGTCAGAACTGAAACTGCCTTTCTGTTTTGCCCCTTGTGGGTGTTGTGACCTGCCCCTGGAGGTGAGGGTAACTGAAGTTCTCGTTAATAGATCCCTTGGGATGAATTAGAATTAAACTCAGTAACTGCTGTATATATATATATACTATATATATGTATGTATGTATGTATATAGTAAATAATATGCATATATACACATACATATGTATTTATATATCGAGGAGTGATTTTAGAAAAAATTTGATTGCAGTGGAAAGGAGGTATATAGCAATTTTTGTTATCATTATCTATATTAATATAACAAAAGGTATAAAGATATCACTTAAGGAAATTAAAATATAAAGGAATGAAAGGGAGGCAGGGAGAGAGGAAGGAAGGAAGGAAGGAAGGAAGGAAGGAAGGAAGGAAGGAAGGAAGGAAGGAAGGAAGGAAGGAAGGAA
>JAWMRA010000078.1:72504139-72636775 GCA_035584735.1 Pseudotriccus pelzelni
AAGGAAGGAAGGAAGGAAGGAAGGAAGGAAGGAAGGAAGGAAGGAAGGAAGGAAGGCAGGAAGACTGTGGAGGAAGGAAGAAAGGAAGGAAGGAAGGAAGGAAGGAAGACTGTGGAGGAAGGTATCGAATGTTCTGTAGTAGGCTGCAACTTTTTATCTCTGTCTCTACAGATACAAATACTGCGTCTTGTTCAAAAGTTAGAAAGCAGTGCAATACCCTTGCGTGAACAGGGAGTGGAAGGATTTAGTCTGAACACTTTAAAACTAGCCTTTCTGCCATTGTCATGAAGAAATGTCCACCATGAAATCTTGAGGCCTCTCATTCTGAAAGCTTTTGGTATCACTTTTGTGTTGAAAGTGGACAAAATAGCTGACAAAACTGAGCATTCTGATAACCTTCATGACTGATAGCCTAACTAAGATTTTATTATAGGCAATAACAGTAGCTCTGCCATCTGCAATATAAGTGGGAAAAAAACCCAACTCTGTATTTGTTTGTTGTACCTCTCTATATATGCAAATGTACATGTGCATGCATGTATGTTCACAATTTGGTAGGGAAGAGTTTCGTTTGGTCCTGAGATGGGCCTAGTCAGATAGTGAGGGAAAGATGTCACAGAGAATATGAAGCTTCAGATACTTCAATAACTTCAGAATATTAAGGAAGACTTCTGAATGAAAATAAAATTGTAAAAGCAAGAATGTGTCCAATGTGCTTCTGCAAACTATGTTAACCAGTTTTTTCCATTAAAAATGAAATTAATATTCTTGATTTTACATTGCATTTGCTTATTTTTTCGAGTCCTTTGCATAGAGCTTTTGGTGATAAGACTGTAATGTTAACCTATTCATCATTTCAGTCAACTGAACAGCATTCCTGTTGTCTATTGTTTGGATTATTTTCCAGGTAGAGTGATGGTATGGAAACAACCTGTACTTGAGTAAATTTGAATTTTCATGGAAAGGAAACTAGACATGTAACAGGGAGAATGAGTCTATGTGCTTAACTGAATCTTTTAAAGGAATAACTGATGAATTTTTTACAGCACTGTGAATTATGTAAAACTAGAATTACTTAAAAAAAGTTTGGATAGCTTGGACCTAGTTTTATAACTTCTATTGAATAGTCTTTCTATAATGTTTGTGGTAAGAATAGCTGAGGATCTGGCTTTCTGAATATATTCATGTTACTTGGTTTTAAATGTTTAATTCTAAAATAGAATGTTACACAGAAATATTTTCATAAAATCCTTAAAAAACTAGACACTAACATGAATTATGCAATATTTAAAGAATGAAGACTATCTTTATTTTTAAAACTGGAGACTATTACATATTTTTACTCTGTTGTCTTCTGTAAATTGTTTAAACTTCAGGGATGTTTACTGAATTACAAAGCAACAATTCATCAGAGTTCTGGATCAAAGAGCTAGTTGAAATGAAATGTTTATTTCATTAAGCTATCTATCCTATTTGGTATGATCAGACATAACATTTCAGTCTGTATTGAGATCAGAAGCTAAATATCAAAACAAGTGCATGAAAAGCTTTTACTGTATAAATTCATGTTTAGGTACCCAAACTCGAAGAGTGATATACACTTTACAGTCATGTATCTGGTCAAAACCTGCACTAGATTGCAGACATTAAACTGAATTACGTGTGCAGTCTTTGATAATAGGTTCTCTTTCACATGAACACTGTAAAAGAGAAGACCAACTTAAACTGACAGCTGAAAAAAATTCAAATGCAAATAAAAATGAGCAGCTAATGAGCACAAGATTTTTGAAATATTTTGAGGGGAAAAAAGTTTCTATCAACCTAGTTTGGGCTCAGAGTACTTTGACCTTGATATCTTGGTAGTAAAGAAATAAGAATAGTAGGACAATTGAACAAATCTGAGCAGGTGCTTCCATGATGAGTTATAGATAAAGAGTAGAACATCCCGTTTAAAAGCAAAGTGTAACAATTGTGCTTATAAATGTAAGAATCTCAAGTAAAAGTTGATGTCCAACTTGACCAATTACTATGCACAGAATTTCTGGGATACTTATTTGGACAATATTTTATTCTACAAACCTAGATGGGGTTTGGGAGCAAGCTGTAGGAATTATCAATGTTATAACGTAATAATTTTTAAGGACTGGTTGAAGCAAATTAAAATTAAAAACTTTTAGTGATATTTTTCTTGGTCTGCTGAATCTGTAAATTTCAATTTTATTTTGTAAGTTTATTCATGTATAAGGAGTTGTTAAATAGTTTTATACAAATTTATTTATGCTTCTGCCTGATCTCTGACCCCTGTTGCTTTCTAAAATTAACTGGAAAAAATAACACACTGTTATTGCAAAGAATAAAGAAAAACACAGATTGCACTTGATGCTCACTAGAAAGTGCTTTCAGACAAAACTGGAAGATCATGTTATCATCAACATTTATAAATCTAGTTCATATAGAAACTGAGATTACATTAATGAATTTAAGTTATGTGTATGTTTATATTTGGAGAAAAGTTGACCACATTGAATATAGAACAAATGAAAAATCTGGCAACAGGTGGATGTGTCTTTTGCACACAGTTTATATGCAAATAAATTTATAGATATATATAGACTTGTATTTATACATATATATGCATGCATATATATATAAATAGATATAGATATAAGCCACCATTAAGGAGAATTAATGACAAAAATAAAAATAAGACACTGAATATTTATTTATTGTTTGTCTCATTTTATAGGCTTGTAAGGTAAAGTCCTGACTTCATTACAAGTAAGGCAAAGCTCCCTCTCTCTGAATCAAAATTCCACCCCTATGCTTACATTCTTTATGCAATGCCATTTAGACACATCATGACAAAATTAATCCTTGATATAATTCAATTAAAGAAAAGGAACTATGTGTGGGATGCATTTTATTCTGGTCTTTGCTAGTTCTTTCCAATGTGAATATAATTCAAGATCACAAAGCTGTATTAAGATCCTTATTCATTGGTGAAAGAACAATGAAAGAAGGCTAAGACAATTTCACAGACTTTTCTTCCTTGAATAACTAACTTGTTTATATTTCAGACTTACAAAATATTAATAGGAGTATTAAATCTAGAAAACATTAACATTCATGCATTCTAACTTGCAAGGAAAAATATCTTGCCTAATAATTAATTAGGTTATAAATCGAATACCCTCTGAGAGAGATACTCAGATAAAAGTGATCAGGTTGCTGAAAATAAGAATTGAGAATAAGTGGGAGCAAAAGTGAGACATAAAAGAAAGGAGTGAACTGACTTTTAATGAGAGGGAAGTTAATAACTCATTATAGAAACAATGCAGGAGGGACTGGGTTGCAGTATAACTATTGTATGAGTCAAATGGGGTGGATAAATTGTACCTGTCTGTAGGTAACTGTAACAGAATAGCAGATAATAATTCTAAGTTAAATTTAACTTTAAATTCATGTAGGAATTAGTAAATAGTAGAACATTATAGAAGGCAGTATCTGTGCTCTTCAAAAGTACTGCTGCTATGATCAAATAAAACCTTTACATTTTCTCATTTTGAACAGCTGATCATTATAAATAGACATTCCTAAGCAAAAGGATTCCAATGGTTATTGTTTCATATATAGTTTTGAAAACTAATATTCTGAAAATATCAATTTCTTTAGTACTCTAATAAGGAACTTAACCCCGTGGCACACGTGGCACATCCAAGCTATAGTTAACAAAACCTGACTGAGGTTTTTTGAATTCTCCCTCATATAAATATATATACATATATGTATATATTTGGTGAAAACTACAAAACTCCAAAAGAATTATTACAATAGATGTAACTCCTATCTTGACTCCTATTCTTTACTGAGAGAATAGTGAGGCACTAGAACAGGTTGCCCAGAGAAGTTGTAGATGTCCCATCCCTGACAGTGTTCAAGGCCAGGCTGGATGGGGCTCTGAGCAACCTGGTCTAGTGGGAGGTGACCCTGCCCATGGCAGGGGAGCTGGAACTAGATGATCCTTAAGGTGCCTTCCAACCCAAACCATTATATGATTCTATGATTCATAATATATGGGTTTGGATATATTATTGTGATTTACTTATCCTCAAATATTTTCCTTAACATCAATTGCCAGTTGTGTGGTAGATTCATATTTATCTCTCTCACATCTTTTAGTACATCTTTTCAACATGGAAATTAAATCAGTAATACTGAAATGCTAAATGGGAAAAAAAAGTTATTTTTTTCCTTAAATTCTATTATTATAATAGACAGATGTTAGAATCCATCACATCTTTGTCACTTCTTTTTCCAACCAGAAAAGAAAGTGTCATGCAAAATAACTTGCTTCTAAAAATGCTACAAAAAGATCAGCATGAGAAGTATTAATAAGGCACAGGACTTCATTTGTCTAACAAAAGTAGGGGAGGGAGTTGAAATAATAGGTCATTGTGGACTTTTTAATCAAACGTAATGTGTTTACCTCTGCTAGTCTATCAAAGTACTCGTATTTTACTAGCAATTTATTCTGAGACAAATTATTTCACTGAGTATTTTATTACATACAAATTCAACATGATGTAGGTGGGGTAAGGAGTCTTGGCTGCTGTGGAGCTATTTTATTACCTTCTTGGATGTCTTAGGTTCCAGTATGTGATGTTCTCTGTAAAAAGAAACCTGCCTATAGACATAATGTCCTTTATTATTCTCAGAGTTTATAGGATTTTTTATTATTTTTTTTAATAAAAAAAAATCAGCAGCTTTTGAACATTTTGAAAACTACATTCTGTAACTGTTGGCCATACAAATATACCTGACTGAACTGTGTGATGCCATCAAATATATATTGACTTTTATTTGATTTTTAAAATGGAACAAACTGATGCTACGAAGACTGGTGATAATGTCTCTAAAGAAACGTTACATGTGGACTACTAGGGGACGGAAATCTCTGATTCTTTGAGATGATTAATGAGAAGAAATTGCAGCATAAACACCTCTGATTAAGGTAAAGCTATTGGCATAAAAATTAAAGGCCTGGTTTACTGGTTTACATTAGTGTTACTTCAGTTTCTCATCAACCCATCCAAGTGAAATCAATGACTAAACTTGGTAAATGCTACCTCCATTAGCTTAGAAACATTTTAAAAATTGGTTTGTTCCTTTTTGCCAATGCACAGAAAATTCTGTTATTTTTTTCAGCCTTATTAAAACCCATTAACATTTTTGCTTTTAGGTTAATAAATTGCGAGTTTTAATCCAGTGTTTAAAATGAAGCAGCACTGAACATTTTCTGACTACACTGGTTTTACCTGTGATGGTTTTGGCTGACATACAGGTAATGCTTTTTATAACTGGCATGGTGTTCTGTTTTTGATTTGAGCTGGAAACAGTGTTGATAATACAGAGGTGTTTTTGTCACTGCTGAGTCATGCTTACACGGAGTCAAGGCCTTTTCTGTTCTTCACAACACCCCACCAACGAGGAGGCTTGGGTTAGGGCAAAATATGAGATAAACTACATTATCGTATACTTCTTTTTTAAAAAAATTTCAGACATCCATCCAGCTTACTGAATGAACAAGAGGTTAAATAGAAAGAATAAGATTCATTACAGACTATAATATTGTATATAATACTTTTTGTAATAAATAAGCATAAAAGAACTGAAGAGTGGTTGAACCTTCTACCTTTACTGGGACAGAAACATGTAGGAGTAATCATATCAATTCAGACAAGATGTGCAAGAAGCCATGAATCCTGTTTTCAAGAGCAAACGAAAGAGCACAAGGACAAGTAAATTAGATAATAACACTCCTCCAGATACCAGTGTTTTTTATCTTAGGAACTACTTGACACAGATCTACTCTCTGCGTGTAAATAGTCCCTGATTTTTTTTTTTTTTACTTTCTTTCCTGATTTGAGTTAATTGCTTTTGCAGTTTTCAGAGCTGAGAATAAGTCGTGGTAGGGAGTTTCATGGCTGTATTAGATTCTCTGTGAAGAATCACATCTGTCAGTGTCTTTTGAATGTTACTTCTTGGATTCATGTAATATCCTTTGGTGTTGTTATTAGATGTGGAAAATAAATCACCTGCAGTTCTTACACCTTCCTAGATTCTTGTCTCTTCCAACCATAGTTATCCTTTGTTTTTCTAAATGACAGCACTCCAGCCTATCCACTGCACAAACATCAGCTATTTCAGACCTGTGATCATAATCGTTGCTTTCTTTGAGAATATCCTAGTTTTAGTATACTTTTTTTGAGATGGAAGCACTGCAAGAGCTGTTAAAGACAGAAGTTGATACACAGTTGTATCCAAGCCCAGGTTGGATGGGACTCTGAGCAACTTGGCCTAGTGAAAAGTGTCCCTGCCCACAGAAAGGGGCTGGAACTAGATGATCTCTTAAGTATCTTCCAACCAAAACCATTCTGTGATTCTATGTATGATTCATTGTTTTCTCTTTTGTCTTCCATTCCTTCCAATTTGATTTCTGACATTTGTACACCTTCTGCCCAAGTTTTCCTTTCTGAGTGGTATTCACCAGCTCAGACCTAATCTTCTGTTACACAGAATTAGGAGTCTCGTTTTGAAGGTATGGCATTTCACATATATTTATGTTAAAAGGATTTTCCATTTCATTACAGAATTTTCCCTATTATAGATCCCTCTGCAAATTTGCCATGTTTGGGTAACGTCTTTCCTACATTGAATTCAGTACTGCCAGCAAACCTTATTATCTTGATAACTCTAATGGTTACAGACTATTCCTACTGATGTGCTTAGCACAGGCATTTGGCTTGAAGACTTGGCATCTTGTAAAGCTGCCTAGAATATTTTCTAATAATTGACAACCCCTCAGCTGTCTTCGTGTAGAACAGCACTCAGCAGTTTGGAGAGGAACTCCATATGAAGTCAGTATTTCAGGTATTTTGTCCTGTAGGAGTTTTTTCCAGACCATATTCCAATCCTCGCAATTTATTGCAGTTCTTACTAGCATGTATTGAATATCCTTTATCAGCAAGTTTTTAATTTAAGACAGAACTTCCAATAGGCCACCCACGGTCTGACATAAGTGTTTCCCTTTCTCTTTCTTTTGTCTGTAAAAAATAAGTACTTATTTTTTCAACTTTTGGAAGTTGTTCTTCATTTTCTTGTTCATGTTTATCTTTTCTGTATTCTGCATATAACTTAATCTTTAGAACGAGTACTTAAAGTAACAAAGGAACAAGAATGTAATATTTGTCAAATGTACTTGGTTAATTCTCAGCTTTCCCTTTTCTCTCATCCCAAAGTTCTTCTGTAGCCAACTGGCTTTCCTTACACTCACTATTTCTCACAGCCCTGCTCAGATTCCTGGGTGTAACCTGCTTCTAGGCAGCTCGTCTTCCCCAGAATGGTTCAGACCCTTTGCTATAATCCCTAGTCATAGTTTTACCCCGCCAAATACCACTTAAAGATTTGTCAGCTGGCCTGTGACCTGATCTTCATCATGTTTGTGTTCAAATCTTTCTTTTACCTTCATTACAAAAAAGTGATGCAAGTTGGTAAGCAATTGGAAATAGAATCATTTCATGGTGCTTGTCAGCCAACAATAGAAGGTGAAACCAATTTGCTTATAAAAGCGTAATTTTGCTTGAGGGGAAGCATAGTAGAATAAGTAACAAAATATATTTATGAAAAGCTGTTAGATCCACTATGTAAGCACACTAACATGTGCTGGCTAGTTTTATTAATTGCAAATGGAGCTTCAAATGAAAGACACTATGTTTCTCCCTACTTAATAGCCATCATGGATGGGGAAAAAAAAAAAGAAAGTAAAAAACCCACAGAAAAGAAATGTTTATTTTATTTAAAACTTCATTACAGTTTTCTTGATTGCTTGTGAACTTTATAGATCTAATCATCATATTGTGAAGTTTGAGTAACAAATTAGAAATCTGATCATTATGTGCATCTCTTTTATTACCGGCTAAATGTAAATCTAGGGATTATCTTGCTGGCAGAGATGTCTACTTTGACTTTGAAATTTGTCGTAATGAAATATTTCCTGATATTCCTGTCAGTAAACTTTCTTCACTACAATAATTCGAGAAAGTGATAAAAATGGAGATCACACACAGTTAAAATTAGGTTATTTGAAAAATATCACTGTTTACCTAGCTGCAAGTATCCTTTCCTACACTTCTTTCTTCATCCTTTAATCCATACAGAGATACAAAAAGAATAAACAGCTCCCAGAATCAAAACTCAGACCTATCATGGCAGTGCCTTGCCAGTAGATCTCAAAATGAGCAAAACCCACTTCTGAGCAGTAAAATGCAAATTAAAAGATCAATTATGACAATTATCTAATGATAATTTTAACTTCTGGATTTAGGATTATTCTGGAGTTTTGAGTTATACTTTAATGCATACATATTTATTTTGTTACTTGTATTTAAATTGTATATACGAAATATAAGTGAAGATATTAATTTATTTCTTACCTTTACCTCTTGATAACCTGTTTGTGAAAGCTTTCATTTGGAAGAAGGGATCAGAAATCCGAGAAGTCAGAGAATCACAGAATGGGTAAAGTTTGAAGGCACCACAGTCGGACATCTGCTCAAACCTCCCTGCTAAGGCAGGGTCATCCTAGAGCACATTGCACAGGATTGTATCCAGATGGTTCTTGAATATCTCCAGTGAAGAGACTTCACAACCTCTCTGGACAATCTATTCAAGTGCTCAGTCACCCACACAGTAAAGTTCTTCCTCATATTCCTGTGGCACTTCACGTGCATTAGTTTTTGCCCATTGCTTTGTGTATCCTAGCGGTTTGTACCACCATGAAGAGCCTGGCTTTATTCTCTTGGTACCTCACCCTGTAGATATTTATACCCATTAATGAGGTCCCCTCTCAGTTGTCTCTTTTTGAGGCTGAATAGGCCCAATTCCCTCAGTCTTTCCTCATAAGAGAGATGCTCTGCTCCCTTTAATCATCTTTGTTGCCCTCTGCTGGACCCGCTCCAGGAGCTCCATGTCTCTCTACAACTGAGGAGCCCACAACTGAACACAGCACTCCAGATGGGGTTTCACCAGGGCTGAGTATGGGGGATTTCTTAATAAATTATCTCTTGGGGATTTTTTACTGGAGTAAATGTATCTAACATTTTTCCCTCTTATTTTCTTAATTATTACAGTTTCACATTGGAGTTATTGATGTATCACTTCTCAAAACCAGAGAATTTTATTGATGACCTGTAATTACCTTTTAGCAGAGTCTGCCTATGCATTAAAAAGAAGGGTTTTCGTTTATGGACTAATTTTTCTGTAGAGAGTTGTGCAGCTACTTAAAGACAAAAATCTGTATTACACATAGAGCTAAAGTAAGCAAAGAAAAACATTTGGGTTATAATACCTACTATTATTTGTAGGAGGAGCAGAAAGGAAGAAAGGATAATCAGTGGCTTAAGGGACAGCAGTAATATTTTTGGGTTTGACATATTTATCTTAATGTATTTCACTTGGCTAAGGAAAAAATTGTTTAAACTTTCCTTATATTACTCGATCTCAGTTATTTATAAATGAGATGAACATTATGTGAACTTAAGAAAGAACCAGACACAGGCAGTTACATGCCTGCATGTAATCTGTGTTATCTATTTTGGCAGAGGTACACAGCATGTAACCAGTTATACAGATAAGGTATGATATAAGTTACTTGTCTCAATATCTGCTTCCATCACTTTTCACTAAGCAGGTCAGCTGTTTTACATGCAGTGCGTATATATTTATGTATAGCTATTAAATGCTACATTTTTCATCAGACCTTATAATTCAAGAGCCAGCATCTCTTAGTCTATTAGTGCTAATATTTGCGTCCACATAGCATAACCGGGGGGGGGGGGGGGTGTTGCCTTTTTGAAAAAAGTTACTTATTTATACAGAGATCAGCTCCTGTCCATTTCATCTAAGTTTGTTTATGTAAGGGAAAACTGCAGCTTGGTGTCTTTATGTAAAACTTTATTGTGGGAAATTATTAATCAAATTATTAAGCCAGGTGTTGGTGACAGGAAAGGGCCAGAAGGAAAATGAGAAATTCTTGAAGGCTATGGAAAAACGAAGACATCCTCTAAAACGATAGAGAGTTGTGAGGCTGGAACACTTCTTTCTCTGCTCTTTTTCATGCCTGGAGTAAGAGAAGGCTAGGGAAAAAAAGGCATGTAGGTGCCCCATACTTCAGGTGCATGTAATCTGTTGGCATTCTGGAAAATTTGCAATATCCTTTTCCCTACAAAGTACATGGATTTGTAGGACCTTGTTGGTTTTGTTTGTTTGTTTTTCTTTAAGCTATAAAGTGTATTTTAAATTTCTTTGTATGTTTTGTTTTGTTTTGTAATAAATATTTGCAATAGAAAATGGAAAGTAATATAAATCTGTGAGACGTATAACTGATTTTTGTGATGAAGTACCATTAATACAGGCAGACAGTGAAAATACAGTAGAACAAATATTTGTTGCTCACAGACTGGTTTTTCATTTATAATGACATTGTTCCTTCTTTCATGCATGTAGACAAATATTGAATAGCAGCCTTTGACTTTCCTTTGCTCATGTCAGTATAATTGTGGTGAACATCCCTGCCTCATTTCTCCCACAGCAAAACACAGTAAAAAGAGCAATGCTGCTCATTCTGGGTTACATTGTTTTGGTAGCAGTAAGACTGATTTGCTTGGGGAAAAACTGTCAAGTTTCTGTGTAAATTATTAAAAAACATATTTCTGTATTATTTATAAGACATTACAAATATTGCTTAATGATCATTTAAAATGATGGCTTTAGAAAACAATTGTTTCTTTACAGTTCTTATTAACAAAAACAGCTTTCCATCTTTATATCAGGGAATATTTCACAGAGCAGCAAAGAAAAACATAATTTTAATTGTATCTTAACATGACTGTTGCATTTGCCTCAATATTTTCTACTTTTTAATGAAGTTAAATTTTACTATAAGAGACAGGAAAAGTCTGAGGAGAGAGTAGAGATTTACTTAGTATGAAATTAATTTTTCTGTGAATGTAGCTGTAACTTATTTTTTAAATATGTGCAATTTAATCATATAAGTTGTTCCTTCTTTATTAAACATGACGAAGACACACATATGTGATACTATCTCTTAAGTTCAAAAAAACCCTAGGGAGTACTACACTCATGTTTAGGTGGTGCACAACAGAGGGAATGTAAAGCACACTGTTTTTCTGCTGAACGTCGTAGAGAGAAGATAGTCTTATAGTCAAGAACAGTTTCTTTCACAGATATCCACTCTGAGCTTGGATAAGTAAATCACCCTCTGTGTGCCTTTGAATTTCTAGTTTAAATTATTGGTGCTGATAATTTCTCTGCACAGATATGGTGATACCACTGTGTATTTATTAACTGTATTACGCTGTATCCATATTAATGGGATCATTGGAGCACAGCCTGACTCTTATCTGGGACAAAGACATTTACATGAGCTTTTATAAGAAAATTGGCAATTAAATTTTGGTAAAAATTACATTGCTTACCTTAAAAACTTTTTCAATCAAACTTCTTAGTTTTACTCTGGATTTGTTCAAAACTTTAATGACTTCTCAGACTTTTTTTCTGATTGTGTGTGTGCCATAGGCTTTCAAGTCTTCCTCCGTTTGAGGCTACAATTAAGTTAGTAGCTCTGATACACTCGTGATACCAATAAGGTGAGATGTCTCAATTGTAAGGTATGAAAACAAGATCTTCTGCTGTTTTAATGGTTTGCCAGGCATTGCTTAGGGTGTAATTATTTATTATTTAGAGAAAATAGATTTTATGTTAATTATTTCTTCAGATACAATTTTGCTTATGAATTACATAACAATTCAAGGGTATATATAGTGAAAAGCAATATTCAACAGCATTTAACTTTATTTATAAAATTTTATCTCTCTTACATCTTTTACTTCATTAATTGCCATTCAAAGGTAAAGAGAAAAAGTGCCCCTCACAAACAATAAAAATAAGAAGCTCTGTTGTTAATCATCAGTCTGATTTGGAATATGGTGGGTGTTTGGGGTTTTGTTTGTTGGTTTTTTGTTTGTTAGTTTGGTTTTTGTTTGTTTTTGTGTATATATATGTGGATTTTTGTTTGTTTTTTTGTTTCTGTTTTGGTTTATCTTTGTTTTTAAAGTAGCATTCCAATTTTAGAAAGGAATCTTTCAGACTGCATGGAGCAATATCAGCTCTTTCTTCCAAACTATTTGGTTCTAATTAACACTCAGGTAGCTGCTGTGAAGCCGTCATAGGAAATTCTTCTTTATTCACTTCAGTTACGCCAAGAAAAAGTGTCCAGAGTCTTTGTATTACTTTTCATCTTACGTTAGTACCACTGCAAAATTTCTAATGGGATTTTGTCAAATTAATGGTATAGCATAGACAGCACTGATAGTAATAAAAGGAGATAGCATCCTTTAACCAGATTGTTTCTATTGATGATCTGGGTAGTGTAGACAAAAGGTTTGGAGTAGCCTTATTTCCAACCATCTGTACATGTTTTCTCAGGGCTGATTTTGTACATGAAAGGATATGGCCAGATTCCAGAATTCTGCAACAATTTTCTGGCAAGGGATTTTGAGTAGAAGAGCACATTATGACATTCTTTTGGCTGTATGTCTTACACTTGGAACAGAGTTATAAAAATACACTGAATATAAGTAGCAATTTAATAGCATGCTACTTCATTGCCTTATGTCATCCTTCATTCTTCTTTCAAATGCAGGGACGCAATACATGAAAGTCAGAAATGATGGGCAGAATCATTAATCAAATATTTGTAAGCACTTCTGCTTGGTTTCCTTTCCCCCTATTAGAAAAGTTATTCAAAAGAGAGTTTAAGAAGAAAAATTCAACTTGTTCACTGAAATAAACTTTCATAAATTGTCACCTAAGACTGAATCAAAAGGTTTATAGGCAATTGAAAAAGATATATACAAATGATGGAACCAACTTTTTTAATACTAACGAGGTGAATGCAGCTGTGAGAGGAGGCTAATAAAAATATTTTTAATCCATTTGCTTGAAAGGTAATAAAAATCCTTGTTCCTTGGTGGAATAAAAGTGTAATACAGCTATTAAAGATATTGCAGGGAGAAGGAGATTTAAATAAAGCTGAGACATCGCATTTAAGTATGAGGTTTAATGGCATATAGGAGTCTCAAAAGGTTATAAGGCTGAGAGAAAGTATATATTAGCATAAGTTTTATTCAAGTGTTAGATGAAGTACAGTGTCATCAAAACTGAGATGAAGAAAAGGTCTACAATGCTGGGGTAAGTAGAGAAGATAATTACATAAAAAATGTATTACTCTGTGAAATTTAAACTCTGATAATATATAATGGAAGGCTTCGGTGTACAGTGCATTCTTGGTGCCTTTTGATGCACAAGGATAAGCATAAGGATGCTTTGAGAAGCCAAAGAAAACACTCTGCTAAGAAGCAGATATATCCCTGTGTCAAAAATAGATGCTACATTTGTTTCATTAAAACTCACCTCTTTGGAAAGGAGTGATATATGGAACACTTCACCTACAGGCATCTTTGAGTCTGGTTTTATGACAGTCAGAAGATGAATGTAAATGTTTTCCTTTAAAGGTGATCCTTCCAGTAAGGAGAGATGCAGGAAAACTCACACTCCTACTCACCACGGTCATCTGAAAACCATATTGCTTTTATTCCTTCCACTCTGACTGCATCTGCATTAGCATTTTGGTGTGCATCAGGAATCATCTTTTGCTGTGACTCTTCTGATTCATACTGCTATTATTTTGATTTTAAAATTGAGTGATCTTGGAGTTCATGAGCTGCACTTATCTGGAATGATGCTAAACCACAGATATGCATCAGGAGCCCACCTGGTACACTGCATCTGCAAAGGAATATTAAGGCCATGGGAACAAAACACAGTATTAGGACCCCCTGCCCTCCATATAGTGTAGATATTGGTTGTCAGTGTCAGATATTTTTCTTTATAAATTTGGGTGTATTCGTACCTCCTACTCACTGAGATAGACATAACCTTTGGTGTTGAGTACTCCTCATGATTTGAGAACACGAACAAAAAGTAAAAGGTTTCAAAACACTGGCATTCATTCAAATTTTTTCTTAGTGTCTGCAAGAAAAAGGTTGACATTATGTCCTAGAAACTTCTGACAAAAAAGTCTTATTTTAATAGATCCCATACTATTCCTCCCTCTAGTTTTGACAAGCATTACTGGAGCTGTAAACACTCTGACTGCCTAGCAAAAGGAATGCCTGTGCAATTTTTTAGGGTTTTAGTACTGATTTTATTTCCTAAAACCATTCAATCGTTAGTTCTAAGTCTACTTAGAACATACCACATTGAAGTAATAGTGAATAGATATAATTTTCATTAGTCTAGTGCACTGGCAAAACAGGACATGATGACTCCAAGGAAATCACTTGGTATATATATCATAACTGATTCAGCTGTAATAAATGGTAGAGCTTATTTTTGGCTCAGCAGACAGTTCTGAAAGACAGTTGAATGTGATGTCCAAAAGTGATGTTTGAATGTCTTGTTCATTTGACCTTTTTATATATTTTACCTTGTATATGTATTTTATCTTGTCTTCAGATTGTCTCAGGTCTCCACCTTTGTGAAGGTTTCTTTGAAATTCTGTGATGCTTACAAGCAAAAGATGAGGAAATAATTTTGCAGATGCATTAATGCAGTATTCATACTAACATAAGTTCTAATGAATTGTGGTGAGTTGACCATGGCCAAATTCCAGATCCCCACATAACCACTCCACATATAAGCTGCCTTTTGAGGAATGACTGAGGTGTGTTTTGGGAGTGGCTATAGTCTCTTTGAGAATGAAGAAAGTCAAATTAATCTAAAAACAGGGTTCTGCTGTGAAGTCACCAAGCTTATGAGCTGTGCATTGATATTACACTGAAAAATCCTTCAGTTCTTTCCATACCAAATAGTAGAAGTACTATTTAGTTCATAGATATAGACCACAAAAAATTGGTGCATACATACTGATGCAGGTGAACGCTTGCAGGTGTGTGCTATAAGCTTGCACAGCAAGACTTTTACCTAAATGCTAAAGTCCTGTCTTGAAGATGACTCCGTTGTTGTATCCGTTTCCGTTCACATATGCCAGCATTAAAGTTTTTTTCTATGTGAATGATCATTGTTAGGCATCAAAATGTTAGGAGAACAAATCTAGCTGTATTTGTTCATATTAATTTTTACTTTGTTTATAGAATTCTTGGCTCTTATTATTAGAGGAAAGTTTTCTGCCAATTATCACTAAAAAAGCTATAGTTGACCTAACAGTTCTGATGAAAACTTCTACAAGATATTGCTGAATCTTACTTGCTATTAAAGTGGCTATATAAATGCTTTTTCTAAGAGTTGAATGCACACTGTTCTTATTTGAGAAGCTCAAACTTTCATTATCTCTGTGATTTTAGGTTTACTTTCTCACTACTCTTATTTCATTTTAAGTAATCAGATTTAGCAGACTGCTACAACCCTTAGGTATTATGGTTTACTCCTCCACTCGTTTTGCCTTCTGTATTTCATTATGCTAGTATTTCTGTTTGCTGCCCTGAAGGATTTCTTTTTTCATTATCTTGACCAGAATTTGCTTATGTGTCTGCATTTGTTCATATTAAAAATTTATGTACAAAGTATTTGTAAATAAGAACAAACCATACAGCTTATCTCTTGAATTAGCATGGGGACACCCTGCACATACACTGAAACATAAGAGACATGAAAATGAGCATTTAATGTGGTCACTGGTATACAGGAATGCATGAGATTAATTGGCAAAATAACACCTGGGAAGTGATTTAATAATGTGATTTTTCATACAGGAAGGCAAAGGCCTTACCCTAACACATCACAGATTTTCTGGCAAAACCTGAAGGATGCAGCAGTCTGTCACAATAAAAATGGAGTATGCTAAATGCCAAAGCAAATGACCATCCCACCCCAACACACACATAACTCTTAAAAAGCTTTTAAACCCTGGACAAAAGTACCTTCAGGAGGTATCCACATACAAATTAGATACAAATGTGATTGTTTGGCTGTTGCTCATTCTCTTTTTATGCATATTAAATTGTTTGTTCAACATTTTTCATCTCAGTTAAATTTCCTGCTTGGAGATTAGAAAAACAAATATCAAATCATGTTATTACTCTTCTATATCCTGCATATTTATCACTCCATCTTTTATTGCAGTCCATACTGACAGTATTGTCCTTCATCTTTTTCTTGCATATACTAGTCTATCTTCTAATCTCTGCTTTCTGTAAGTTTCCATTTCAACTTCTTCAAATATAAAATACTTAACATTCCATGATTTTTTGGAAATTCTGCTGCTCAGGAGCCAGAGGAGGCCAAACAAAGGTGCCTTCTCATTTGATCTTTGATTGCAAGGCAGAACACACTGCACAGAGTCCCAGCAAGCCAACAATCCCACAGCTGACAACTAAACCCTATAGAGCAGACTATAGAGCAGCCATTTGGCTTAAAGACCTCCAAGATAATCAGAAAGGATGGCTTCCAATCATTTCAGTGGAACCCCACTAACTAAGTTTCCCCTGGAAGATAATGCTACTGGTGTTTACACCAGTTACATCAGACCCAGAGCCACGTTACTGGATGGCCTCATGAGTCCTACTTCAAAAGAGCTCCCTAGTTCCCAGCACAGTGTATTTCCACACTGATCACTCTGAGTGAGGTAGAATGTACCAAACTGCTAGGAAGGGATGAGACCATGTGGGCAGAGAGCACATGGATGTCCATGCTGCTCATAGGAATGGGGCACCAGGGTTGGAGGACATGCTGCTTTTGAAGAGGAGATGGCTTAAGAGCAGCAGCAAATGCTTTTCTGCTGCTGAATCTGGGAGGAAAAAATGTCTGGATACCTTTCGCTTCTTGTTGACATTCTGTGACTTGGATCCTTCTGACAAGCCCTTTAATAATATATTTACTTTAAATTTGGTATAAAGCAAAAAAACACTCTGTGTGAATTATAGTAAAACTTCTATAATCCAGACTGCAATATCAACAATGTCATCAGGGGCCTCCTTGAGAAGTGGTCACTGGAAACTCATTTGTATCAGCTCAGTCCTGTGATGAATTTCTCTAAATATATGCTCATTTTGGCAATTTTATCCCATGCTACTTTTTATGTAGCTATTTAACATTAGTAATATTAATTAACATTAATAGAGGATGACAACAGGCTCATTGTGGTACTGCACCAAACGTAAAAAAACAAAACAAAACAAAAAACAACACAACAAACAAGCTTGGGAAATAAATGCTTTCTTGTTACTTGATGATTTCTGTTTGTTTAGGGGTATTCAAACTACTGGATCTAGGACTCACAGAAAAAAAAAGGATTAAAAAAGATTACAGGGGCAGGGGGAAGGGCAGAGATGGCCACTTAAATGCTTTTTCTGACAAAATTGTAAGAGATAATTGCCAGGCTGTTTGTTACACTGGGTACATCCTACTGTGTCCTGATTACATTACTGAGACCTTGAGACTCTTGTACAATATGGGATCAAAAAGCAAGCAAGTACCAGTGATCTCAGGTCCTGCTCCTTGTCACTCCAAGCTTTCCTTTCTTACCTTGTAGGAAAGAATGATATTTGAAGACAAAGGAGGCCTTCCAAAGGGGGCTTATAGCATATACTGCATAGAAAATAAAAGGTTACAATGGAGAAATCATGTCTGTGTTCACAGCTGCCTGACTTGACACAGGATTATTCCTGTTCTTTGCACCAGTAGGACTCTGAAGTTCATCAGTTGTGGTTATATATCAGCCAGACAGCTAAGAGTGGCATGATCATTACCATACCAAAACCCATCATCCAAACCCTATACACTGACCTAGGAAATTGCCATAGAGTGAGCTAAAGCATGGCCCCACGCATGATTATGTAATTGTTGATGGAAGCATTGTGTTTATACAGCACTGAGGTTGTCTTGGGAGAACACTGTCCCTGACCAGGGAAAATCCTGTGGTTGATACCCAGCTCTCTCCCTAGACACATACACTTATTTATCCAGTTGCTGCCCAGGCCCTTTGTCACAGAATTTGCTGAGTTGGACCCACAAGGATCACTAAATCCAGCTCCTAATCCTGCACAGGACTAACCCAAGAGTCACACCATGTGCCTGAGAGTATCATCCAAACTGTTCCTGTGCCGAACCACCCTCTGGGTTAAAAACATTTGCTAATATTCAACCTAACCTTCCCTGATACAACTTCAGACCATTCCGTCAGGTCCTGCCGCTGGTCACTACGGAGAAGAGATCAATGCCTGCCTCTCATCTTCTGCTCATGAGGAAGCTGTAGACTTCCATGAGGTCTCCCCTCAGTCTCCTCTTCTCCAGGATGAGCAGACCAAGTGACCTCAGTTGCTCCTTATATGGCTTCTCCTCAAGGCCCTTCACCAGCTTCATTGCCCTCCTTTAGACACTGTCTAGTGGCTTAATATCTTTCTTATATTGTGGTACCCAAAGCTGCACACAATATTCAAGGTGAGGCCACACCAGTGCAGAGCAGAAAAGGAAAATCCCCTCTCTTGACTGGCAGGTGATGGTTTGCCTGATGCTTCCCAGGACACAGTTGGCCCTCCAGGCTGCCCAGGCACTGCTGACTCATGTTCAACTTGCCATCAAGGGACCCCCAGGTCCCTTTCCACAGCACTGGTCTCCAGCATCTCATTCCCCAGTCTGTCCATACATTCAGGGTTGTCCCAGCCCAAGTGCAGAATCTGGCACTTTCCCATGTTGATGGTTGGTGATTGCCCAGTCTTCTAATTTGTTGAGATCTCTCTGCAGAATCTCCCTGCCTTCAAGGGAGTCAACAGCTCCTCCCAGTTTTGTGTCACCTGTAAACTTGCTTAGTATCCACTCCAGTCCTGCATCCATGTCATTTATGAAGATGTTGAAGAGCACAGGGCCCAAGATGAAGCCCTGTGGAACCCCATTAGTGACAGGTCATTAATCTGATGTCACCCCATTCACTGTTACCCTCTGTGCTCAACTTGTGAGCCAATTGCTCACCCATGATGTGTTTATCCAGCTGTGTGCTGGACATTTTGTCCAGAAGGATCCTGTGAGAGACAGTAGTGAAAGCTTTACTGAAATCCAAAAAGTTTACACCAAGTGACTTCCCTTGATCAGCTAGGTGGGTTACCTTGTCATAAAAGGAAATCAGGTTTGAGAAGCAGGGCTTTCCTCTCCTGAAAACGTGCTGGCTGCAATCAATATGAGGGGCAGCTCACTTTTCCTTTTACTTAATGTCATTATAATGTATTGAAACCTGTCCCTGCAGTTCCTGCAGAGCATGGCAGACTGTAACCTTCCAGGAAAGCAGGATTCCATGACATATAAAGGTGAATTGGGAAGGCAAGTGTCAAAACTCCAAATGCTCCTGGCCCTTCTCTTCTTCTTTCCCCAGCTCACATGCTGAGCGTGATACCATATGGTGCAGAATATTCCTTTGGTCAGTGGGGATCACCTGCCCTGGCTGTGTCACTTCCTAAACTCTTATGCACCAAGAACCTATTTGTTATTGGGGTGGTGAGAGAAGTAGAAAGGGCCTTGACTCTGTGTAAGCACTTCTGAGAAATAACAAAAACATCCCTGTGTTATCAACACTCTTTTCAGAGCAAATCTAAAACATACCCAAATGCTAGCTACTATGATAAAAACTAGTTCTATTCCAGCCAGATCAGGTACATTAGTTCATATGCAGACAAGCCAAGATACTAGCAGGCCCCACAGATTGCAAAATTCATGAGCAATTCTTGGTCTGTGGTACACATCTGCTACATAAGTGGTAGATTTAAAACCACTTAATTTCTGGTATAAATTAAATTAATTATTAAGTAGTAGGCTCAAAAAATGCCCACCATCAAAATTAATTATGCACCAAAAAAATTTATTGTGCAAAATTAGAATTATCTAAGTTTTATTTCATCCTTATAAAGCAGGAACATTTAAAGAACATCTGAATTTGGGCAATATCTATATATTTGAAGGTATGTGATTCGCCTGTTCAGCAACCTTTGCACCCTCTTTTCAAACCACCCTTGATTGCAATGTTACATGACTGAGAATACTTGCAAGGTTGAGGCCAACTGTGCTATAAAAATCATTCGTCACACCCAATATGAGCTTCTGAATGGATCTTTTATTGAACAAAAATAATCAGTGAAAGAGGAAAAGTTAACAGCTAACTACTCGCTTCAGTAGATTTGAAGTAGCAAAGAAGAGGAAGATGAGTTTTTCAAGATCACCAAAAATTACATACCTTCAGAAAACAGGATTAAAACTATATGAAATATGGTGTAGTATAGCATTTACTTTCATACAACATAAGAAGAAAGCATAATGACTGTTCAGCTTAATTTTTTTAACTCTTTCTTGGCTTTTTTCTCATTTGGTCAAAGAGAGAACTGACCATGTGGTTTGAGAAGTAAGTAGTAGTATGAATGTATATGAATTTAATGTGTATAATGTTTGAAATGTTATTGAGTAGAGATCACTGCTTTCTTTCACAAATTCCTATCAGAATACTATAACAATATTGAAAAAGTTATGCCTTGCAAATGCAAGTTTTTAATGCCCTCATATTTTTCTTGCAATGATTGCATTTGAACAAGCTTTAATGAAACATAGGAAATTGCTGAAGCTCTCGAGTTCAGACTAGTCAATCTCCTTTTCATTCTGTAACAGTAAGAGCAAAAGATGAGTGAGCTGTAAGCCAAAGTCCACACAGAAGGGAAACTGAAACTACCACTTTGAAAAACACATCTACAAATAACTTTCACACTAGCTTAATTGTACCATGTGGCAATGTCAGATTTTCCGTCTTATAAAACCCAACCAAAACTACACACAGAAGACAACTTACATTTTTCAACAGTTCACTCTGAGTCAATACAACTACTTCAGACCTTATCTCAAGATCAGTAATTACAGAAATACTTCAGTTTTACACTAGTATCTGTCTTTAAGAATCGATTCAAAATCCTGTTTAACTTTTGTAATATATACGAGCACCTGCAAATACATAAAATACATGGTAAATGATCACTTAGGTCAATGTCAGTTAGAAAATACTGTCACTTGCAGTGACCACATGGAGCAAATTTGCCAGCATGGCAGTGAAAGGTGGGGTTTCATAGGTGAGAAGTAGGAGGGTGCTTTATTCCTTCATTTCCCACCTGCTTCCTTCAAATGTGCAACGGTCAGCTTTATAATTTTGGGTGCCAAAAATCCCACGCCCTTTGCAAATAACAACGTATTCAGATGTCTTTGAAAATACTAGGTTCAAATCTTCAAAGCCTTACATCAAAGAAAAGGCAAAGCTTAAGTTTCAGAAATTAAACTGAAGACCCATTTCCTGTTCTTCATACGAAAGTGTGACTGCTGAACTTCTGAGGGAGGATCTGTGGTCCATTTACAAGAGACATCTCTTCTAGACAGGCCGTGTGAAGGGCCAGGCCCTAGGTATGTACGGCTGAGGAGAGTGGGGTCAAAGTCCTGGCAAAAGGGACTTGCACAGAGAGCATTTTGAGCAAAGCTGGTAAAAGCATGCGAAACCCAAGGCACTAAAGGAAATGTGAGGAAAGAATAGTGGGAGAACAAACATCACCATCAACATTCCTGTTCCTTTTGCATTCCTGTTTGTGGCAAGTTCTAACAGAGATTATGGTAGCATTTTGTTGATCTGGCTTGGAAAAGACCCCAAACTTAGTACTGAACCCTGCCACACCAGTCTGTAAAATAAACTATAATTTCTGTAATATGGATAAATACAGTTAAATCTTACTTGTTCTCATGAAAACCATAAGATTAGTTAAAAACCACAAAACACTAAATTCAACAACTCAAAAATACCTCAAATATACAAACATTAAAACAATTTATCCTTTAATGAATTGCTCTGAGATAAGCCCATCGATTCATAAAAGTTCTTGCAAGTATGCATTGAAGCCTTCTATTCACTTTCCACACTGTAGGTTAGCGCATGAATTCAGTTATTCACAATGGAAAAAATTTCCTGTCATAAAATTGCTAACCTCTTCAATGCAAAAGACATTTCATTGCACACTAAAATAATTGTAGCATTTAAATGTAGCCCCATCTTAGTACTAATAGCTGTTTGTTGCCTGTCCACCATAAATTCCTGGTGAGAGTAAAATTTGAATTAAAAATTATTTCCCCTGATGCTAAGGCAACCTGGTTGCCTCTTTCAGTACTATCACAACTCTTTTGCCTCTATGATTAAGTTTAAAACAGGAACAAAAATAATGTGAGGAAGAGTGACTTATTTAATCAGCATATGAGGGAAAGAGTGAATGACTTAATTAGTTTAGGAGGGTTTTATAACTCCTCCTTCTATAAGCTAATGAGAAAAAAGAGTATGCATTCTCAGTGTGCAGTTTCCTACTATGACTGAATTGACGTCTTATTTCCATCGAAAGATCTCATCCCTGAATTCTGGATTACAGAAATTTGTTTCCTAGTCTATGCCATAAACCAGTTCTGAAGCTTATGTGAACATAAAGTAGTTAATTAAATTTTCTAAAATAGCAAAGAAACAATCACACAGTCCTTAAAGCAGAAAAGTCCTTTATCCTGGGTTAGTTTTTTGCAATTTTACTTACTTAATCATATAAGCTTCAAGTCAGGATAAAATGAGCAAACGAATAGAGTAAGATGAAAATTACTTCTGTCTTTCAGAAGCAAGCTGGTTTCCATTCGTAAGAAGGAACCTCCATTTCTTTTCAAAACAGCTAACTTCTGCTATCAATATGCAGTCGCATTAATGACTATTTAGTATATACCTACCTGTTGCTATTTTCAGTACTAATTTCTTAAATTTTCCTAATATTTTGCTTTTCCATTTAGTGAAAGATTTCTTTCTGAGACATTTCTTTTTCTTAGCTGGAGTTGAACTCCTCTCAAATTCCAGAAAAATTTCTTTAGTAATCCATGCAAAAAATAGTGTGGGTCTTGATTATTTATTTTTCATTATTTGATTTCTAAGTTAAAATGACAGAAATAAAATATTTTGTTTTCTTTTGAAAAACTTTTCAACTTGACGTTTGTTTTCTATGAGCTAATTACAGAAACTGATTAAGCATTGATACTGAAATGATTTCTTTAACTAGTAGCAGTATTTTTCTGTGATGAAATGTGGCCTATTAGTATTCATTATATTTAAACTTACTGCATTAAATAGAAGCTACTTCATTTTCTAATACCTTATTATCCTGGGTAGTTATTGTTGGAAATAATAATCACACACTTTCAAAGGCGTTTGTCATCTTGTTTGTCCAAAAAGCTTGTACACTTTTAGACATATATTTGACAGAACACCTTCCAAAATTTCCCCAATTGTGTTTTGATTAAAATTTGAAGGGTTTTTTGTAAATTTTTGTGGAAAAAAACCCAAACACTTCATATTAGAAAAACTTTAGCCCTATTTCACCTCTGTCCTTGCAAGGGAAACAGTGGAGGGGAAAAGACACTTCTAGTAATAACGGCTTATGACTCTGACAATACATACTTCCTGAACAGAAAATATCCATTCAGAAGTTTTGCAGTCTCTTTTAATGCACTCTTTTAAAACCTTATTTGTCTTAAAAATGACTGTATTGTAGAGGTAAAGATTGCATCTGTACTAAAGTGCTTTGAGTTTCATTTATTTTATTCTTCTTCAACAAGCCCTGTTCTTAAAGGAGATGCACAATCCGATTGCTAGGGTGCTGACAAAATAACTTCTCTCTTTACAATCTTTTGAGTTTTATACATTTCAAAAGTAGATAAGTCATTTAAAAATTGTTAAAAAATTTTCCATTTTACCCAAAGAACAGAAGTGAAACATTTAGAAAAAATAACTTAAATTATGACAGTAGGTATAAAAGCTTCTCTGCAGCATGCATCTAACATATTTGCTGGTTTATTGTCATGAATATTGTCTCTGTTAATAGCCGAGACTCATTCTTGTCTTGCAGAAATGAAAATTCTAACATAATTCCTCTGAATAGCTGGAACAGATAACTTGATCAGATGACTAGTCAAAACATTAATCTGTGGTTTTTGTCAAACGTTTTGAGCACAAACATAATTTTAAGTGTCTCTAATGAAAGATACCTTTGTCCTTAACATAATTGCAGTATAATAGCTTTATTTGTTACTATATCTTTGTTAGAAGGGAGGTTTTGCCTGGCACCAGGTTCCTTTCCAAGTTTCTGTCTCTTACCCAAAATCTGATTGTCAGAGATGCTGAACATGAAAAATTCTTCTCGTTTTTGTAGGACCAGAAATGCTGAACAGTTCCTCCAACATAGTAATCCAAAATTCACCAGTGCTGAGGTATCAAAAAAGATGATCCTGTAGAAATCAAGGCATTGAATTCCTTTTTGTTCTCTTTTATGAGTAGCACAAGTATTTTCCAGGGAATTTACAAGGTCCTATTAATTAATGCCTATTAATTTATTTAAAATCCCTGTAGAAAAGGCATTATGTAATTGCAAAATATTATCATTCTTCCTTCAAAGGATGAGCTTCATTCCTCATTTTATAAGTGGAACATTCCATCTGCTTTTCTACTGGCTAATTGCCAAAGTGGGAAGCCTTTTAATTACCTGCTAGAGTGACAAGGGCCATTAGGCAGCTTAGGGTCCAGCTTCTCATTGAGAAACTGGTGCTTCCAGCCTACAGAGGATTATGTGTGCCATCTACTGCACAGGAGTCAATTAATAATTTGAAATGTCAACTAAAGAAGAGAAGGATGAGCTGTGATGACATTATGTTAATTGATTCCTGTAATTGCACTGAAGTGACTCATAGCACTATATTATAGAATTAATGCTTCAGATGGATTGGAATCATAGAATTTTTTAGGTTGGAAAAGACCTTTAAGATCATTGAGTCCAACCATTAACCTATACTGCCAAGTCCACCACTAAACCATGTCCCTAAGTGCCACACCTTCAAGCCTTTTCAAAATATTATATGAGTACGATTTCCTGTAAAGCTCATTTTGTTTATCTAGCCTCTGATTAATGTTCTTTAAAGTGTTGCCATTTCCTGCCAGGTATTGATTTCTTTAATTGAAAACTGCTGTAGTATCTCAGCAAGAGCACAGGAGTGACACATTCATCTGATCATGTTTCTTGTATAAACAGAAACCTTATTCATTGTGATACTCATATTGAAAATTATTTCTGTTAATATTATAGGACAATGTTCTAGGATAATTCTCTCAATGTTCTAGAACATGTGCTTTCTGTCTTACCTTTTTCTACTATACCAAAATGCTCTATGTACATTTGAATTGCTGGTTACTTGGTATTTCAACAATACTCAAGAAAGGACAGAAACATGAGGAAAAAACCTCTTAACTTGATTTTTTTATATGTTCTCTCTATTTTTCTTCACAATGATTCATGTTTAAACATGCAGTATTATTAAACAAAAAATCTGAAACTGTGCTCTTCCAAAGGCTGAAGAATACTTATTGTCTGGTCTGCATGATATTGAGTAGTAAGAACTGGGTGTATTATTGTATCTCCTGAAATCTTGTACCTAATTTAAATATAGCTGAAAATTTCTGGTTAAACTCCCTTGATTACCTGCAGTTTGGATATTCCAGTACACTCTTATGACTTGGTCAGATGGAAATGTTCATTATGTATGAGTTAACTAAAATTGGGCATGCTTAGACAATAGTAAGGCATCATTTACATCAAATTCATTTATATGTTATCTTTCGAAATATTATTCACAGCTAGGAAGGAAGGTGAATGGGATATAAATAGAATAATCAATCAATTTCTCTTGAATAAACAGTCAATTATAGAAATGATAGCATCAAAAAGAGGCTATCAAAACCCTGATAACAACAATCAACAACTGTATTTATCAAATGCAGGTCCTAACATGGGATGTATCTGGTAACCCACAGGCAACAAAGTCAGATTTTCTAAACAATATGTCAGGTATTACTCATCATCAACTTTAGCATAATCATGCCAGGCAATAGGTACATCATGGCTGCTAGCCAGTTACAGTTTACAGAACCCTTAAGTAGAATAGTACTTGGGTTGTATTTTGACAGTCCCTGAAACAGTAGATGTTCTTTAAAAATTTGAAAACAATACTTACCAACCTGAACTGTGTTATGCAGAGGTAGCTCCAATGTAAATGTAAACTATGGAACAGGACAAGCTCATGATTGCCAGAAACACTGTTCTAAATTAATTATTCCTAGCCAGGATCTTCCACCACCATAGATTCCTTCATCACGGTGTGGATTGTTCCTTTCTCCTTTGCCTCAGTGTGGCCCCCTTCGTCCGCTGGTCCTGTCTCCACGACCTCTTTCTGTGAGCATGTTCTGTTCCTTTCAGCTGATTGTTCATATTCCCACTGTCTTTCAACCCTGAGATACTTCTCAGTTGGCTGAATCTCCACTAAAAGCAAAAGTGCTTTCCAATAGGGGAAAAGGGCTTTTCAGAGTGGTACAAGCTGGAGGCTGGGGAAAAGAAAACTCTGACCTAGTTTCTCTGACCTAGCTATTTAAGAAAGAGTATTGCTTGTCGTAGCTGCACCGACACAGCATGGTGTTAGTCTTTGATTGGAGCTTGTACCTATTAATAGGACACAAAATAAAATTTGTCACATCTCAGGGTGTATAATGCAGTCAGTCTCTGAAAAGAAGAAAAAATAAATTGGACGACCTTTTGTTTTGTTTTGTTTGTTGGTTTGTTTGGTTTTGGTTTCGTTCTGGTTTTTTTCCCATTAGTTTTATTACACTGTTCCTTGGATCTCTGTAAGTAATTCTGATATTTTATTTCTGGTCTAGCTGGAGGTGTCTACCCTGAGATTAATTTATATTTAAAGGACAGAACACTGCTGCTATAGAGTGACATAGACCAGTTGCATGATCATTTCAACAAGACCTGGTGGATAATCAGTAGGAACATTCTTGTGGGTTTTGGAGGAAATAAAGCAGTCAGCGTGGTTGCACAAAATAACCACACATAAGAACTATTAGCAGGATAGTACACTGACTGAATGTTATTTCTTACAGTGTAAGTATAAATTCTTATTTCCTGCTCTCTATTCAGAGACTGCAGAAATATTTAAATTTCATCTCTTCCAAGTAACAGCTGGGAATGCTCACATCACAGCTCACCTGCTTGGGTTGGATTGTGTTCCATGGCCAGACCACAAGCTGTAGCTATTTCCACCTAAAAAAAATGTATAAACAGACTCTGAAATACTTTTTACCAAGCAGAAAAGGGGAAGTAGAGTGGGGAAGCTGGCAACCCTTGTCTATACTGTCTGAATATCGTTAATTATGCATTGCAAGACTTAGATTTTAGAGTAGATTTGGATCTCATAACATAACACTTCCCTTTGGTTTAATCTAATAAGCCTAATCATGGACTTAGTGGTCTTTGAAATTATTAAATCACAACAATCTTGTCTGGTTCAGGTATATTCAGTCCTTCACAGGCAATCTTTCTCTTCTGGACATGCCATCATATATATTTTCTAGGGGGAAAGCTGAGTGTTAGCATCCCATTGATCATCACACATGTCCATAAGCTAGCCAGTAGCAGGTAAAGAACAAAAGCAGGAGAAAGCTCCACAAGTAAGCATTGTCTAATTTATGTTGATTTGGATGCAGTATGTGTGTGTGAAGAAAGTTTCTTTTCAGTTTTGTGCTTGGGGTTTTTTGCTGTTGTTTTAACCTTAAACAGCTGTTTGCCCCTGAAAGCTCATTTGCAGGTCAATTTTGTTTACCTAGTTTCACTGTCACCAATCTCCACAGTTAGTGAGTCCCATCTGAATCTCAGTAGAAGATCTAAATGTTTTATTTTATATTGTTTTCTTGAATCGCAAATGGTCTTACTTCTGAGGTGACTCAATATTTGTATCACTTTCCTGCTTCTCATGTCCCTGTAAGATCCTTTACACGTTTTAGATTCAGCTTTGCCTTTCATTCTATTACTCTACTTTTGCTGCTCATACAGAATAGTAAGAAATTCTGCAACAATTTGGCAAAGGGTATAAAAATCAAGGCAGGAATGAGATTTCAGTGATAGAAAAGAAATAAGAATGAGGGAACATTTTCTTTTTGTCTACTCCCATTTCTGTTTTGAAATAAAATCCATGCAGCCTTTGTAAGTGCAGGAGACAGGTGACTATAAAGGATATACAGTATTTTAGACTCCCCCCCCCAGAAAAAATCAATTTATTTCCCTACACAGGAGCTGTTAATGACCATTGCTAGCACCTACATGGAATTCTATTTTTCTTCTTTTCAGGCATACTGAGCCACATTTTGACAGGAAGTAAGTAGCTTATTATTTTCTGTGTTAGGAAATAGCTACTATAGAGATTGTTGACTGGGTAAATGAGACTTTTCTCCATATGAAAAGAAATTACTTGTGTGTCATTAGACATTTCATTCTATTTGTATTAAATTATTTTAGAAGGGCTTAATTAAGAGAGAGGCTGCATTTCTCCAGCCATTTTTATATGATGGATGGCCTTTCTTTTGTAATGGAAATAACTTTGTGGACTTCTAAACGAATCTTACTTTGCAACAGTTAGCTGGTACAAAATTTGACTCTTGCTCCCAAGTTGATTATTCATTAATTAGATATGAAAAAGAGAACATACATTTTTTTTGTAAAAAGAGCAGAGAGGTGAAGAATGTGATCCTTCATGATATTTTTGAACATTCCTACATATATGCCATAGCAAAAGCAGGAAAAAAAGAGGAAAAAAGGGAAAAAAAAGAACACTTAAAAGTATTTTAGAAGTCAATAAAAAACATCACTGTGTGTTTAGCCAATTAGGGAAATGCATAAAACAATCTGTTCAGAAAAGAAATATCATTTTTGCTACAGAGAAAGAATACTCACTGAATTATAAAACACAATGTTTCATATTTTTCAGCATGCCATTTGCATGGAACTTATATTCTTTAGACTTCTTTCAATATGATGCAGTTGTCATGTTTGGGATTTGTGTAACTGGAACATTCGAGACCCCATTTGAAACCAACATTTTGACACTCTGACTCATCATGAGAGCAAACACTGACGTGTTAGATCTGGACATAATGGAGCAATACATTTCAGACGAGAAATACTTCATTTTGTTAGCCCAGGGTCTTTTGCTGCCATTGGTATGCCTAAATGTTTTGCTGACTGTCGTGGTTTGGCCGATCAGCCTCCTTCAGGGCTGGAAATGGTTTTGTCCAGGTGAATTTCCAGAGCAAAGCCAATCAAAAGTTTTCATAATGCCATTGCCAAATACACCTTTAAGAAAACAGAACAGAAGGTGGTGGCGCAGATGAAATTGGGAGCCCTGTGAGGGAGGAGGCAGCAGACCCCAAGGGGGCCAGGCCTCTCTCCTCTCCCAGCCCTGGGCCAGGGGCAGGGGTAACACTGAAGCCTCCCTGACCAGACATGTAACAAAGTGAAGAAAAAAACCTTAAAGGAGAACTTGGACGAGACACCCAGCCAGAGAGATAGCGGAGCCTTCAAGGTCGAAACTGGCAGCTGGAGGAGAGAGAAGCCCAAAGGGGGGGGGAATGGCTCCTTCTTCCCCTCCCTCTCTCTCTCTTCAGCAGGGAAAAGAGTGAAATCTTAAAATTCCTGCTGTCTGTGGAAGATTGTTGGGGAGCAGAAATGACCCCGTCTGCAGCTTGAGGAGCTCTTGGCAGATCAGAGCCAGAGCAGAGGAGTACATAAAGAAGTTGAGACTCTGTGGGAGGCCTGAGATGAAACAGTGTCTTGTTAGAAACTTGTGGCCATGGAGACGAGACCTAAACCAGAGCAAGTCGGCTCAGGTAGGATTTGTGTGATCCCAGAGAGGGATCCGTGCTGGTGCAGCTGAGTTTGTGACCCTAAGGGACAACAGAGAATGGAAGAACTGTTGTCCAAGGGATAGACCCACGTCGAAGAGATCTATCAAGGACGATTCTTGTGGGAAGGAATCCCACAGGAAACAGGGGTGGACTCAAAAGCCATTATCCCCTGTGACGCTGTGGTGCAGATCCATGGAAAACCAAGTGTCCCCTTGTAGTCCATGGAAGGCCTTACAGGGCCTGGGTAACCCCAGCCTTATCCCAGGAGGGAGGTAGGCCCAGCCCTGAGGTCGACACAGAAGAGACAGAGAGAGAAACAGTTCCAGCTGCAACGAGTCGGAGTTGTCGTCCTGGAGATGACAGAGAGGAACTTTCAAATGCTGTAGAATTGCGTGGAAGACCTGGAGTTTTGAAAGTGAAAAAGATACTGCTTCTCCTCCTGGACTGATACAAACGAGGGAGGGGTATTTCTGTAAATACATAATACTTTAGCCTAATTAGAATTATTGTAAATGTAGTCCTTTAGTTTTTATTCTGCTAATAATAAATCCTAATATTGTTTCTCCCCAGTCAGATCTCTTTTGTCTGCATAAACCTTCTCTCAACTTATAGCAGTTTTGTTGGGGGGCATGGTAAAAATTGTCCCTAGGCAAATCCATGACACTGACCCACCTGGTCCACACTCACTGATGCATATAAAAACTATTAAAGATTTTCTTGCCCCATATTGTTTTCTGCCCTTGGCAAACACCTGCTTTGTCCACATGGCAGAATAGCCCATATCAGGATTAATGTTTCTTAGCAATCATTATTAGACTCCTTTAATGCCCCCTTCCCTAATCCAAAAAAATACCCAAAGTCTTAGTCAAGTGCCTTAGTCAAATGACTACATTTGAGGTTAAAATAATTTGGTGGCTTCTTTATCAACTCTTTCCCTAGAATTTCTTACAATATTTAGAGACATTCTTTGAAGCAATTGATAAATCCATTTGTTTTTCCAAGAAGGAAGGTTTAAGAAGTCTGTCTTAAAAAAACTGATTTTTTGCAGTGCTAAAGAGTAGCTCTTACAATGTTCGCTTAGGGTCACGTGAATTTTTTATTTCACTCCAAAGATTACATTGGTTCTTAACTTTTGCTCTCTTTTAATATTGAAGAGCATTCATATGACAAATAAACATTAAAATAAGGTTATAAAAGACCTTGCTCTACTGGCACTGACTCTAGCTTTGCAGATCTTAACATTATGCTACTTGTGATGCAGCCCTCTCCTGCAACATGCTAGGACCTACAACTGATCACTTCTATCCCCATGTGCAGTGAATGGATGGCTTTCTGGCCTTTCTGGATTTATACAGCAAAGTCTGTGTGCAGACTGAAGTGTGGCATGGTCCGTGAAAAGCCTGGGAAAGACAGCAGCTACTCCTGCGTGAGCACTTGAAGCAGTCAGCTGTAGCCAGACTGATATGAGCAGTTCAGATAGGTGCTAAGGTTGCAGCAATGTCTCCTTGAGGCTTGCATGCACCTCCCTCTTGAATCTAGAAGTTACATTTGGAGCACCTGGGAAATAGGAGAAAGCTCAAACTAAATGGTACTTTGTGCAAGCATCTTTAGATTAAATTAACTATGTTTGGTAATGGTAAAACTATAACCATATAGGCTATTTCCACCACAGAGTATAAAGAAGAAGTAATAGCTTGTGTGCAGATGTAAGTGTAGCACTTGAGAGAGTTATAAAGGTTTGAAGGTGAGGTGATGCCAGCCCTATTTTTCATCTGAAGATAAAAAAGCCAGTCAAGGCCCATGAAAACTCCTTTAAACTTTTCTTTTAGCCCAAAAAAGTCCTCAAGATTACCTTTGTTGGGTATATAAAGCTTCCTTATGCTTAGTCTTAATGGCAATCTTCAGCTCCCTCCAGTACAGGAGGTTTATTGGGATCAAATCTGACACTGGGCCCAGCGGAGGAGGTGGAAGAAAATTCGAGAGCTTTTCAGTGCAGGCCTTTTCCTGGAAGCCATTCCCAGGAGACCAGGTAAACTGGGACAAGCTCAAATTTTAAATGTGAGGCAGAGCAAAAAAGAGTATGTAAGGCCGTCAGACTCTGCTCCATTGGAATGCATATCTGTGACTCTTACACTTTATTGAGAAAAGACTGAAAAAAATCTAGTAAGTTATAAATAACTCAGACTCTTATGTGAGACTGCTTTTAGGTGGTAATGTATTGATTGCACAAAAAAGATTCTAGTTGTAAAGTAGCAGACTTTAATGAAGGTTCTGTCTTAAATCACAGTATACTATGAAGTCGCTTCATATACGTTGCTAAGAAACTTCCTATGCGTAGTTACTGATTTCATAATTATGAGATATATCACTTGGTACTGTCCATAAATTACCTAGAGCCAAACACATAAAGAGATAGATATTATTGGACTACTGCAGGCATTATTAACACTAACTAGAGTAATAGGAACACTATCTGTGTCCTTGATTAACAACCTAGCTTAATAGAGTCCTTGGCATTTCTGGCAAAGCTCATCTGTCACACAAATTCAGAACGATAGTGGTCCTGTCACTGTGGATAAGTAAAACACTGCCAATGCACAGCAGTGTCCTAGCTGTATCATTTATGAGCGTGACGGGGTTTAGAATATTTATTTACAGTTATGGTGATGCACCAGGGGCTCAGATGGCTGTAATCACTGGATAACTGGCTACAAGAGCTGTACAGTGAAGAAGGCAGCATATCTCCTTTGTCTGATACCCAGTTCTGAGAAAGCAGAGGTGCAAATAGGAAAACTAAAGACTTAATTGCCTTTATTTGTGGAACTGCCATATACTGACAGCCTTCGCTTTATCCCTTCAACTTTAAAGAAGAAATGAAAAGCAAAATGAGCCCGTTTTTCACGGATAAAGCCCCTGACCCCAGGACATCTGATGCCTGTGGGGGCAGCCTGGTCCTGGTGGCACTGGCTGTCTTGACTGCCTGGGTGTGACTGGCTCTCAGCTCACTGAGGTGATCTGGGGCTGTGCGATACCATCTGCCCTAAATGCAGGAGTAGCCACAGAGTGACAAAACCCAGCCCTGGGTGTGCCCAGGGTGGGGACAGCCATTGAGTGCTGGTTACAATGCCCTGGCTGGCAGGGGAAGACAGTGGGGTGTACAGAAGAAACATGAAAAATAAATGCAAGTATACCCCAGTACTAATAAGGAAGAAACTTCTACCATGAACACCAGATTCTGCTTGACGAAGATGTCAGGATGCTGATGGGTGCTGCAAAAAGCCAGTGTTAGTCAATAATCTAAGAAGCTGCACAGAAATGTAGGCATAAAGTATGTATATATGAGTATGAATAAAAATTTCCTCTCTGATATTAGTTTCCTGAAATTGCTGCAAATCAGGGATTGCTGTAATTTTGGTGAACTCTGTATTCAGTTTCTGCTCATCAGCACATCTAACTCATGCTTTAGTTCAATTGACTAACATAACTACTTCGCATATAAACATCATTCTCATCAAAGCACTTTGCAAAAGACGTCAGTGTCATTAACTTCACTTTGCAGTCAGTGAAACTGAAGCATAAAAAGTGATGGCTGTGACTCTAGTCTGTTGGGGTCACAACTAATCAATACTACTTAATCATTTGGCTCCATGGTGCAATAAAAAAATAAAAATTAAAAAATCTTGTTCAAAAAAAAAATTTTAAAAAAATCAAAATAATTGAGAAATTTGTTAAGAATTATGTGCTGTTTACTACCTAAACTGTTGGTAAATCAACTCTGAAAGGCACAATAAACTCCAGGAGCATTAAGTACACGGGATGTTCAGCCTTAAAGTTTATATTTAGCAAACAATAAATCTTGGGGTAAAAAAAAATTATAGTTTGCTGTCAGTCATTCTATAAGTGCCAGCTAGCTACTAAAAAAAAAAGAATTCAAAGTTGACTCAGGCAACAAAAACAAAATACAAGTAATTTTGAGTCATAATTGCATACACAAGAGCAGTTTCCTTCATAAAGTTATAGAATATGTTACAGCATAGCTTTGCTTGCTGCAATAGCCAATCTTACCCATCTGAAAACTTCATGACTCAAGACTTTATGAGAGAATTTTGTTTTCTTTTTCCTCATACCAAATTTATTTGAGAAAAGAAAAAATGGGAAGAGAGAATGACTGTGAATCTGAATGAAAATCTGTAATATTCAGATTTTTTTGAGGTAATTCCTTTATAGGAAATAAAAAAAAAAAATATATTTTTCCATCTTCACAGCAGTTTCCATGAGTAGGTTTTTTGGTGGGTTTTTTTCAGTGAAATTTTAATTTAATTAGATTTTAATAGTAGCTCTTTCAGCTGCTCAGGTAGGTAATTTTTGTAGGGATGGTGTTAGGTCTTTGTCAGTTGGAGACATTTTATTTCGTTCTTCAGTGGCAGAGACACCTGATCAACTAAAACTAGTTGTCAAGACAGAAAAGGAATGAATAAAACCATGAAAAAGTGACATTCATTTAGTTGTACCTGGAGGTAGATAGGAAAGCGGTTCAATGATTGGGACTTGAGCTTGATTCTTTACATATTCCACTTGGAAGTGAGTTAGAAGACACATTGTTTCTCCTTGAGCATGGCATTTAATCACTTCTCCTTCAGTTCTGTTTCTAAAGTAACACTAACATTTGTCTACATCAGATACTATTAGAGAAATACACAGACATTTATATACTACTATTTAACTATGTTTATACTGCTATGTTATTACATTTATGTATCATTATTGAGCATCATAGACACATTAACAGACATACAAGCATGTGCACACGTGTAGAAAAAAAACACTGCACATTGCATTATCTTCATTCTTGCCAAAAGTAGTGTTTGCATATATGTAGATTTAATGGGAAGAATGCTGATTTAAAAATTTCTATGTTTTCCCTTCTCTTATGCTTTTTTTTGCTTCCCTTTCCACCACAGTCACAAAGCTAATGCACAAAGGCAATCATGTTAGTGTTTAGAACATAAGTAAGCTTGTGTGTATGACAAAAATTCAATAAATGATATTCTGAACAAAGTTCCTAGGCATTATCACAGAAAAAAAAAATTATCAGTGTATCATAGAATCATAGAATGTTAAGGGATTGAAATGGACCTTAAAGATCACCTGGTCCCAAACTCGTCCACCATATGCAGGGACACCTCTCACTAGACCAGGTTGCTCAAGGTCTTATCCCACCTGGTTTAGAACACTGACACAGTTGGAGCAACTTATAAGTATGTATTTTTCCACATATAGTTTAGGTTAAGGAACAGAAAAATATTTTGTGTTTCAAATTATATGCTAAATTTATAATTCTATCTATTTTGCCTCTGACATGTATCCCTGTAAATCCACGGGAAGTATCTCTAAACTCAGTGCAGAACTATTTGCATGTATAACTAAGCACTACTTAAAAAATTATATTCTTTGAATTTTCTTTTTTCTTTTCATAACTTTAAGTGACATTCAGAATGATGGCAGCTTTATTTTGCCCTCTTATTTGGTTGGGGTTTTTTTTAGTTTTGGTGGTTTTTTTTTAATTAAGCTAGTAAAGTATAGATTGTGGGGTTTTGCTACTTTCAGACTAGGGTAAGAGCAAAAGTGCAGCATATAAACTGAGATCAATTTTTCACAGCGTGACCAGTGAGTACTGTGGCAGAGACTCTTAGAAAGCGATGTCCTGCACTGAGAGGCCTTTCTGAAACATCAAGGTAATTTGTACCATTTCAGAGTAACCTGCAGGGAGTAACATCATAAAAACAGCAAAGTGTGTCACATGACAGTTATTTGTACTGTAGAACAACAGATTAATCCTGGATAACAGGCTCTAGATGCAGTCATATTACTAAGCCACCTGTAGAGAAGAACCAGACAAGGTCAAAGAGATTTCAATACACTGGAAATAGCAAAAAAGTTAACAAGTAATAAACTAATTCCTGACATCGGTTTGTTCCCTTCCATTACAGCACCATTTCTGTCTTTGTTTACCTGGTGTTGGAGGAAAGAGCTGGAAACAATACCATGTTAATCCTAAACTAAATTACAGTAGTGCAGAGAGGATGACAAGAGCAAATCTATTCCATCATTGCACTTATGTATTTTTTACACATTATATTACCTTATTTTTACATTTTCAAAGTTACATTAGGCACGGATGTATCAAAATTGGTGAAAGGGACTGTTCATCCTCACCTTTTTGGACCGGTCTGTAATCCTGCAATGTGCAGCTACATACCTTCTGCCATTAAGGTAGGGGCTGTATCCACTGCTATTTGCTGTGTGATAGTGTGATGTGACAATGAAAGTGTGAACTGCTGGTCGATGGATATATATATGTAACAGGAATAAAACTGAGGCCCCAAATACATAATAGCTTGAGAGAAACCTCCTTAAAATAAGGAGAAATGTTTATCTCCATATTGATATATTTCAAAACATCTATGGAATGGAAGGTAAATGAAATCTTTCTTACCAAATTCTCTTTGGCCATTATATTAATGGAAGGGGTTTGTGTTTGGGGAAGTAGTCCATGCCCAAGACAGTGCAAGCAAAGTTTAAACACTAATAAGCTCACAAATTTTAATTTGACTGCAAATCTTTGGACTAAATTTTGAACCACAGTTATTAGCTTTAGTCATGTGACTGAGATCCTGAAGAATAAAGATTACGGTTTTCCCAGAGTTTAAGAGGTAGCATGAGCTGAGTAAGGAAAGTAAGTTGGAAAAGGGGTAAAAGAAGTTAAAAAGCTGCTTCTGGCAGCAAGTCAAATCTTGGTTAATCAGGATTTTGGCACAGACAGAGTCAGGAGTGAGCAAGCACAGGGGAGGCTTGTTTTGCCTGACAGGAAATCACAGCATGATATTCTCAACTGTTTATTTTCCCTAAGGCAAGGGATTGCCTTGTCAAATCTTGATTCATGCATGGTCTTCATCTGAAATACAATATTATTAGAAAATGTATTTTATAGTTTTGTTATCAAAGTTGTGTTAAAGTTTTGTTATTTAAAGTATATTTGATGAGATGATAGAGTTTTTGTAAGTAACGTTTTAATTCTTTTTTTTAAGAACTGATAAACCTGCATTCAAAACTTTATGTGTTTTCTGAATTACACTTTGATTTCCTAAAGCCATTTGTTTATGTGGTTTTTTTTTCTAAATAGTTCCATTTATTTTCATTGAATTAATAAATACAAGAAATGCTGAAATATATCTAAAATAATTTTCATATCTGAATAGATAAGGAAAAATGAGATAAATACTTAGATATTTGCACTGAAAATTTCTAACCATAAATATCAGAGAAAAGCTAATATTATGGGGATTTTCTATTTTTCCCTTTACCTGCAGTGTTCATCTTTTTTATTTGTGTTTCACTAATCCAATTTCTTTCAATTACTTACAGCATTGGAGCCCACTTCCCTGAATCTCACACTGAAAGCTTGCAATTTCCTATTAGCTAATCTGATCTCAACACTTACTAAAAAAAGCCCCCAGAGCTACTGGATTAATTGTATAAGACTTTCCACAGAGAACTTCCCAGAAACACTGTGACTTGATTTATTTCCCACTTGCCTGATGAAGTATTTAAAAATTATTGTGAATTTGAAGGAAGAAAATAAATAAATATGACAGTGCAAAGATGTCCTGCAGCCATCTATGATCTCATGACATGAATGAATTTAAGTACGATCAGGGACATCTTAGGAAAGCCTCAATTCAATAATCCCTATTCTATATTGGGAAAAGAATCTATTTGTCTACTTAAAAGACATTAATTTCAAGAAAGTTTTGACCCAAAATGGAGTGTGACAGAAGCAGTTAAATGGCTTTCTCCATTCCTTTCCATGTATTAGTTTATATGCTTTGGCTGTCATCTCTACTACTTAAGAATGGCCATAAAAACTTATTCTGAATAGAAGGAAGAAAGAAATTGGAAAGTAATTTTTCCTGTAAATACTTTCCTGTATTCCATCTTTTTATATGCTGGTTCAACTGCCTGTAACTGTTTCCTCAATTTTACATCACTTTTCAATCTCTGTTGTTACTTCAAAAATCTTCTACATAAAAGAAGTGGAAAGAAAGTGTTTTAAGCACACCTGATATCATCCATTTGGTTTTGCTGTCCGCTAGTCTGCTGCTTTATTAAAGAGATGTTGCTGTAAGATGCGTTTTTCATGACCAATGACAGGAATCAGTCTTTTGCAAAGTGATTATGGCCTACCCCTGGAAGTGTTCAAGGCCAGATTGCATGGGGCCCTGAGCAACCTGGTCTAGTGGAAGGTGTCTCTGGCCCATGGCAGGAAGGTTGAAACCAGATGATCCCTACAGTGCCTTCTAACCCAAACCATGGTATGGTTCCATGATGATCTTATTGCTATAACATGAGATAGCTGTTTTACAAGAGCATCTGGGTCAATACGTAAAAATAAACCTGAAACAAAGGTACAGGAAAGAGTTTTCTCATCCAAAAGCTCATTGAGATTTGTTTATCAATAAATCCTCTAGTGAACAGTGATATTATAATTGGTAGATTCCAAAAGAGGAAAGAATTATTCCTTGCAAAGGTCCAAATTGAGGAGAAGGAAAATTGATGTATTGACAAGCCTGGAAGCAGGACTCTAAACTCATAGATTGGTGTTCATTAGCAGCAGTAAGGTAGTGTTTATCAGAGAATTACATGTGATGAAGTGGTGGATAGCTTAGAATTTCAGGACTAAAGGCAAGAATAAAAACAATGCTAGATTAATGTAACTTAAAAAAAAAAAAGTGCAGAACTATCAAACGGAATAAGTTACATCTATGGCCTGATTTTTATTTTTGTTTTTCAATATTCAGCTACCATTAGTCAGTGTCAGAGCCAGTTTACTCTAGGCTGACACATTTGCCTAGTCTAACTCGAGGCTGAGGTAGATGATGTGTTTACTTCTAAGTGGCATATGCTGGAATTTTGAATGTGTAACCCTTTCAGTACTCATATAAGAAAATCATATATATGTAACTGTTGTTTTTTCTTAAAGAAAATTTTTAAGTAATAGCAGAAAGTAGACCCAGGTTTGTCTTCTGCATTAGACCATATAGGGTTCAAGGACACTAAAGGCACAGCTGCACGTGTTTGAAAGAATTTACACATTGTAGAGAGTTGGGATTTCACTATAAAAAATGTTTTTTTGAAGGGAAATGTATGATAGAGGGGAATGCTACATTCAAAAAAATGGTGAAGGAAAATTTTATTCTGACTTTTGTAGACAGTGCACTTGTCAGATTGTAAAAGGAGAGGCTAAGGCATGTAATTAGGCGGGTTATTGGTGTGGGAGAGAGTCACCCAGCAGAATCTCTTTTAGGGGACAGCAGTGTAGTCATTTGTAAGAAGATTTCCTGTCTGAAGTCAATAGGAGGTCTGAGTCCATAAGGGATTCAGAACAAGCTCATAGTAGGAAAGAGAAGAGACAGGAAGTCAAGTGTCTGTTGTTTGCTCACTAAGAAAGACCTAAGGGCAAGGAAGATCAATACAACTGAAGAACTGGAGTTAAAAGGAGAATTTATGAATTATTTCTCAGACTCTTCGTCTCCAAAAGAAGAGAGAGAAAGTAAGTGTCTAAATTTCTTGTCTGAAGATTTTTTTTTTCTTCTGACAAATATCAAATGTGTAGATAGAATTTTGTTGATGCTAAAGTTAAGAACTGGAGGAATTTCCAGAAGTATAATTTTACTAAGCCCTTTAATATCTCTTTTTTTTTTTTTTTCCTTTTTTTCTTTTTTCTTTTTTTCACCCCCAAACCAGCTCAAGGTCAAAAACTTAATCACATCTTCTTTTACCCAGTCAAACTGGATACTTCCAAAAAGGGATACTTCCAAGGTTCATGAAATATAAAAATCCATTCCCCTCCCCCCCCATTTTAAATCTATATATAATTATAAATACTTGGTATATTAAAAATAAACCTTGGTGAACTTCTCCAAACACATTGCAGTACCGGACAGGCAACAGGCTAGCATTTTCTATGTTTATATATATTTATTTGTCTTGTGTGTGTGTGTATACTTGTATGTATTTAAGGAGATAAACATTTCTGGTGTCCTTTAGTTATTTGAGCTACCTTAGAGGTATAAGGTATTTGCGAATTTAAAAAACATGTAAAGCACTTTATCTGAAAAAAAAAGAAGTCTTTTTTTAGTGAGTTTTAAACTTCAAAGCTGAGAGTATTTTACTCTGCTTTGGCATCTAGATTGTCTTACTAATCAGTATAAATAGGAAGATATATACTCTGTAAATGCCTGTTTTTGTTTATAGGTGGAGCTTAGATGAGCAGCCTAGACAAGGCACTTCGGTTTTATAGGTGATATGAGTAATTTTGCAATTGCATCCATCTTGAAAATGGGACTACACATTTTCAAAATACGACATATTTATTTATAACATTAGCAGTGATATAGGCAATAAAACACACTCTGTTACGAGTTACAAAATAATAGCTTTCCTTTGTAGATTGTTTTTGTTTATGCATTATCTCTACAATTGTAAACTCACATTTTATGTTATGCACTACTTCTAATTTGAGAACACTTTGCACTTGTCATTTAAGAAAAGAGGAAGAAAGAGGAAATCTTAGACAAAAGGAGAAATGTCAAGGAAAGGAGTAATAGAAAATTCCTTCAGAATTCTCTTCATGTATTAAATATTGGCATCCGACAATGAGTAAAGAAAAGATTATTTAACCGTAATACATTTACAGTACTCTAGCACTAGAACATTGGAAATATCTTTATTACTTTCTAAAAAATAAGCAGCAGTGGAGTAAAATAGTTATTATAAAGGAAAGTTTAGTTACATCGCTAAGGACAAGTAACTCCCTCTGTGTCATTAATAGAGGAGTTAATTACAGATAGTTTCATGCAGCTCAATGAAACTGCTGTCCTAACCATGTTTTAAAGGGCATGTTTTACACTTATTTTCTTGAATTACACTATTTTAAAGTAGAACAATATTTTACACAGTTCTAATGTACATCTTATTCCAGTTATTTTTACTTAAAATATTATTCCCATTCTATTTATGTGTCATAAACGTGCATTGTTAAGTTAGTGCACTTTTTTCCTTTGTGAAAGTTCAGACTATAAGGAAATACTCTGATAGATATATCCAAACCCAAATGTGAATCCAAGTTCTGCTTCTCTTGAAAGCCAAGTTCGCCTCCACTTTCCTTTCATGATTAGATCTACCCTTTTGTCCACACTCTAACGGGTTATCTGAAGCAATGTCGCTTGGGAAGCACCTGTTGAAGCTGGTATGTCTCAGATAACCTGAGGGCACAATTCCTGTCTTTTGTATCTATTTCCTTCAGACAATGGTGCTATGTTGGTTATAAATGTGTTTCCCCCTGTGCTCCAGAATTTGTCACGTCTCAGCTCACTAACAGGATGTAGAATGAAGAGTAAGATGACAAAGCAATTCAGTTGATATAAAGTAGCTTGCAAACAGGATTTAGGATATTTGGAAACTGCATTTGGTTGTTGCCTCTGTCTGACTTTATTTGTTTGTTTGGATTTTTTAAACTGACTGAATTCTCCCATGCATAAGAAACTCTGATTGTTTCTACAACTCACAGTGAGCAGTATTGTTTGTAATCTGGATTATTTGTGATTATGATAATTATAACTTAAAAGGAAGGGATCGGGACAGAACAAAAATTTGCTCATTAGTCCCTCCATTTTAGCCATCTTGTTTTCAGTCAGCTGAATTCCTAATACAATCAAGGGCAGCTCAGTACTTATTTCCACATCAGGCCTGAAAGGATTAACAGCAGGAAACAAGAGAAAATAAATTATACAATCGGGAAGTTTAATGGACATTAAATACGGTTTAGCTATGTGCTAACACACAAAATGTTGCCCAATTACTGAATTTTGTAATTTTCCCCCTCAATCTCTCTGCTTTCTTTCTGTGACTTACATTTGTTTAGAGATGTGGTTATACAAGAAATAAGAAACTTCCCAAAAAATAAGCCCTCCAGGTGAGATGATAACACCAAGTATTTCTTCTTAAATATTGTCTTGTTCATTAAGGTACTAATTTCAAGCATTTGATCTTAAAGCAATTTGATCATGGAATCATAGAATCATAGAATCAGATGGGTTGGAAAGCACCTCTGAGATCATCAAGTCCAACCCTTGATGCACTACCTCTGTGGTTATTAGACCATGGCACTAAGTGCCACATCTAGTCCCTTATTAAATACCTCCAGGAATGGAGAATCCACCACCTCTCTGGGCAGCCGTTCCAATGGCTGATCACTCTCTCTGTAAAGAATTTCTTCCTAATATCCAGCCTAAACCTCCCATGGCAGAGTTTAAGACCCTGCCCTCTTTTTTTACTGCTGGTTGCCTGGGAGAAGAGACTGACCCCCACCTGGCTACAACCTCCTCTCAGGTAGTTGTAGAGAGTGATGAACCTTCTCTTCTCCAGACTAAACAACCCCAGCTCCCTCAGTCTCTCCTCATAGGACTTGTGCTCAAGTCCCTTCACCAGCCTGCTTGCTCTTCTTGGGATAGTCAGTGACATTCTCTGAACAGTCAGTGACATCTGGATGGTCAGTGACATTCTTCATCACAAGTCCAACAAGCAATGACTTTGAGTTTCACAAGCCCTTCTTTTGCTAGAGTTGAAATATTTTAGTGATTCTAGTGGTTTTATTTATTATAGGTACAAACAAACATAATGTACAGATTTTGTGCTACTGTGTATTAGGAGTTATATTGACAAAAGTAGAGTACAAACTGAGAAAACATCACAAATTATTCCACTGCCATACTCCACCAAGTCTGAAGTTCTAACATATATGACTGTTATTAAGGAGATGATGGAATTATTTCCAAAAGATTTTCTAACTAGAAATTCTTTTCAAGCATTGCTTCAGTTTTTTAGTTCTTCTCTCTCAGAAAGTCTGTTTGTCTTCTAAATTAATGTAAAACAACTGGAATATATTGAAACATAAAACTATAAAGACCTTTTTCCCAATCATTATAAATAAAGCCATGTATCAGAGCTTGCCATTTCCAAGGAGCAATTTTCAACAACTAGGCACTTCCCCTTCTTTATGGATAAAAACTACCAAAGGAACAAACAAATAAACAAACAAAACTCCAACCATATATATAAATCTTTAAGCCAGTGAAGTGTATGATTTCCATTTTTCCAGGTAGAAGTAGACCTTGTACTGACACTGGAGTTTGGAGGTAGTTTTGTAACAATATGAATTTCAGATACAGAAACTAACTCTGTCCAAGTGTGTTTGACATAAGGTAGTTCATCATTGAAATATCTGTATATTACTTTTAATTGCATGCAATTCATTATTTAGAATACTTGCATCACAAAACTTTTTGTGCTAACATAATCCTGTTTGCTGCTGTCAAATTTTAACTTCTGTAGCCCAAATTTTGCAAATTTTGCTACTACACACCTTGCTGATGAATGTCTTTATCCTATATGAAGATTTGGTAGCTGTAAGGACTTAAAGAGCACAGTTCCCTGTCTCAAAACACTGTCAAGGCTACAGAAGGTGGCCTAGAGATAATCACAGAAGGGAGAAATTACAACAAGAAGGTGCTAATTACAGGCCTAGCAGATGTAAGGTCTGGTTAGCACATCTTGGTTAGTACATCCAGACAAAAAAATCCCCACTGTACCAAACTGTGGGAAAGGAAGCAACTGCTCATACGCATACCACCCCAAGTTATGGGAACATCTGTGACCACCCTGTGGATACCTGGAACCTGGACTGTGTAAAGGTGGTACCCCCAGAAGAATGACTCCAGGATCCCCACCACCAAGAAGCCCAGGGTGAAGAAGGACCAACGGGACACTGCTGGATCCATGGGTGGTGACTATCTTCTGCCCTTTCTCTCTCTCTCTCTCTCTCTCTCTCTCATTCTCTCTTCCTGCCTCACCCTTTCTATCTCTCTTCCTCACTTTTACTATTAAATAAAATCTGTATTATTCACTTCAACATATGGTCTCATCTCTTAATTTGGGCAGAGGCGTCTCTCACCCATTGGAACATAACAGTGGCAGAGACTCAAACTGCCAAATATCTTCCTGCTCTTCAGGATGCCAGAAAGTGTGAAAACATCACAAGTGGCAATATCTGGTAAAAGAGAGGAATGGATAGTAGGAACTAGCTGGCACATGAGAAATGTGTGTGTTTGGTATTAGCTGTGAGGTAGGTTGTTCGTTGTTTTGAAAGACATTTTGGTTTGCTAAAACTTAAATGGAGGACAGGAAGGGTGGGAGCAACAGGGAGGAGGAAACATCTTGATCCAGAGAAATTACCGAAATTGTAACAGTATATAGATAGCTCTGTCTAAAAGCTTGAAAGCTGGCCAGTCATTCTTATCTAGGACACTCATTTACAACCACAAAGTGCAAAAGTTATTAAAAAAGTAAATGAATGCGTGAATTAAAGAAGAAACAGTTGTTAAAAGGTTTTCTGTGATTTGGGAGGTGGAAGAATGTGTTTAATAGCCTTTTGGAAGTCATCAGTGCTACCTCTATTTCTGAACAAACAAAATTGTAGAGAGTATTAAAAACACTGAATTTCATTAGTAAAATAGAAGGTAACAGAGTAGACAGGGGTGTGGAACAGCCAGAGCACTTATAGAGTGGGAGTGTTGTGGGACTCCACTTTGGGAGTGTTGTGGAATTCCACTTTGGAAATGTTGTGGGACCAGCCAGTGAAATACAGGAAGAATAAAAAAATTAACATTTTTGCAGAAGAGATTGTGAAAGAGCAGGAAAGCCATCTGCACAAGCAGTGTTGTCCACTAGGAGCAGATGAAGCCTAAAATTTAGCTATTATTTAGGAATTGAATCTTAGCCTTCTAATACTTTTTGTTGTTTATTTTTATTTGCTTTACTAAAAGTTGTTTGTAAGTGGGGAAAATTATGAGTACAACAAAGTTCAGATTAAGTTCACCATTATGTGGAGGGTCTAATCTATGTTTTATTAGTGACTCTTTTAATTGTACCCTAACCTATATTCCTGCTTGAAGTTTGTATATAAATATGTATATGATGATATAGATTTCTTCCAGATTCTCTTGCTGAAAAATATGGTTGCTCATCATCAAGTATAACGAAAGGAAAATAACTTTCAAATTTTGTGTGATATGGAACACAGCAAAGCTGTTCTTGCATCCCCAAATCATCCATTACATTCTGGATGCAAATGCATGCATGTAGCTCTTTTCAGTTTCACTGGAGCCTGACTCATTTAAGAAATGAGTATTATCCTGTGTACCAAATTTAGAGGCATTGGTGCAATGAACTGAATACTGAACAAGCATTGAATCCTGGGAATTTCTTCATGCAAAGTGCCTGTAAAAATACTTTTTGTATATTTGAATAATGAAGGCAAACTTTTAAAAGAAGAAAATTATCTCCTATCTAAAAATCTTAATTTAATAAAGGGATTAGTAGAATATCTCAAATAATATAGTAAATCAGATGTTAATCTTGGTATTTATACCCAGAAAACCCTCCATATGTTATTTAATCTGGAGAGACTGAGCTGCTTCCATTTCCCTACTTTCCTGCACTGTCATTGACACACTCTCTGATATTTCAGACTTCTGGCACATATTTTCCTTATCCTATTCATATTCCCCTTTGCAATGAACCACTTTCAGAGGCATCTATCTGCCAGCATTGCTCACATTCAGTCTGCACAGCACGTTTGCTCACCATTGGCTGCAGAATACAAGCTGTATGGCTGCTCATCATTCTAGAAATGCTTCCCATTCAGTTGTTGATAGCAAAAGTCTGACTTTAATGAAGATTTGTACATTTTCTCTGTAGCTTTTCTTGTTTTGGTTAATTGTTTTTTGGGGGGATATTTTTCTCAGAGGTTTTACTCAAAGAGTACTAGAGGTTTGGGATTTTTTATGAGCTCACAAAAATAGTTTTGTTGTTCTGAGTTAGCACTTGGGTTTTCCTAATTTTACTTCAACCTGAAATGTTCTATATTGCTCCAAATTATCCGCCCTTAGGAATTATAGCAGCCCAGTTGGGTAATTTTTCCTTGTGATGTAAATTATAACTACTCATTTTTATGTAAAGACAGGAAAAGATAGATTTATAAACTTGGTGGAATTATTTAACAATGAAATTTTATTAATGAATTAGTTTCTTTTCAATATGTTTTCATCTGCTTCTTTGAGACACCTGTGTGTAAATGCCCATGCTTACTCATGCTCACATTTACAATTTTTCCTCTCTAGGGCATTACATAAAGCTGCATTCTGATCAGTAGTTTTTAATTTATATTATGATTATTTTTTTTTTTTACTTATGTACTTTGGATTAATCCAGTTTTGAGAGGTCACATCTGTAATTTTGAAGTAATAAACGCTGAAGGATGAAAACACGGGACAGTTGAATTTACAACACAATATACCATTAAAAGAATGCGGTTTTGTGAGGCCTTCTTTGGCACTGAAGGTAGTTTAAACATCAAGAAAGTTCTGTATTTCCTTCTGCCACCTTGCCTACAGCTCTCAGTTCTGAACACAGAAAAGTTTCTACAGATATTTCTAAAGAAATGGGAATTATTATTATCAACATTTTTGAGACCATCACTACCTGAAGGACAGTGAAGTTTCTGTGTGAGTAATAGGTCTCTGTTGACATGTTCAGCAATGAGCTAGTCCCAAAGCATTTGATATCAGAACTGACTGACCATCTCAAAGCAAGGTGAAAACAGAGGATTTGAAAGGAAGGAAAGGAAATTAATCCCATTATTTGCTCAATTCTAAAATGCCTGACATGTTCAACTGTCAGTACCAATAAATATGGCTTATATTATATGACTAATTTGATTATAAAAATCATTTCGATATTTAATTCTCATCAATTGCAGTGTGAAGTATATGCAATAGGTGCAACATTGCATTTATAGCACCACAGATGTCCATATTTATTTACTTTTTAAACACAGTTGAAGTTTTGATGCTTGTCTTCCATCAAGATTCAATGGAACATGAAACAATTGCAAGGTGTAAGATGACTGAAAAATTATAGGCGAGTGCAATCCTATACATCTATGATATCCAATTCAATATCAAACTGATTGAATAATAGGTCAATAGCGCACATTTCAAATGTGTGGTCTCCTCTGTTCCTAGATTTAGGATTAAGTAGATGACTTGTTGCATTCTTTTGTCCAGTCTTATTGTAGAATTACAATGAAATAAATAAGCAGTATTAACGAGTTAATCCTACAATTTGAGCTCTGCAAAGCCGAGTTTTTGTCTAGCAGCTTAGTAATCATACATTTTCCATCCTTCTTTATAAATACAGCAATTTAATTGCAGCTGAAGAGAATCAATCCATGGTTTTAGGAAGAAAACCTTTTAGGGAAATAGAAGACAGTAGTGAAATTGGAGAGTAGGATGTGAACAATGAAACAATACAATCTAATAAGTTTCAATCATTATATTAGTTGCATTCTGCAGAGAATCTCTATGAAACCCACAGTGAAAACTGATTCCTCTGAATTCTCTAAATATGAAAGATCATAACTGTTCCTGAAACATTTAGACTAGCATGATGAACTTTAATTTTGGACCCATCGATATGAGAATAAGTGTGATCTAGGAGTAGACCATTTTTTTCCAAGTTTAATTGTTGGTCATTATTAATTTCCTTGCTCTTTGGATTTCTAAAATAACAACCATGACAAACCTGATCATCTTCCTGTACTTTTTTGCCACAGGTTGCCAAATTCCAAAATATCTAACAATACAAATTCAATACATGACAATACAGATTCCATTCAAAATTAATATGGATGCCAAAGCTCTATGCAATTTTTTATCCCCCTTCCCACTGCTTCAATAAAGAAACAGTAGAGGCACTTCAGAATTCAGAAAAGGTTTCTTGTTTGATTTATTTTTGTAATTATGAACATGGAAAGATAAATTTCTGTCAATTATGCTTATTTGAAAATCATTAAACATTCTTAGAACTTCACCTCACATTCTTCCCCCCTTCAAAATGAAATAAAAATAATCACTGCATTAATTAATATCCTAAAAGACACTGACATTAAAAAGAAGTAATCCTGAAGCTACAACCAGCTTTATTGGTCTTGGTAGAATAGCTATATTTACACCAGTTTAAACTACAACTGAATCTGACTGTATGTTCATTGCTTATAAAACTTCCTTTTACGAAGATAAAACTATCCCGTGCATAAATATATGAAATAGTGTCAAAATGTATTTTCAAATTGGGCCTATTTTCCAGTATATATCCATTTTATATTAAGATATGATTGGTTTGAAAAAGTACACAGTACTAAGGAATGAAAGAATGGCTGTGCTTCACTGAAGAAAGGTCTTTTGGTAACTGCCAAAATCTTTCTAGCAATACTTGGTAACATTAATATCCCCTAATGAAAATTGATTTTGTTTATGTACAGTCATAATGGATATGGCCACATAATTACTATGTGTTGACTTCTACTTATTAATTAATTATTACATTTTCTTCTATAATTTATTTACCAGGAAAAAAAATCAAGTCTGAAGCAGCATCTGCTTTCCAGTGAAGTCCTGCTTTGACTTAATTTTGCAGCTGAGCAGGAAGGAAACAAAGAGCTTGAGTAACTTGCCCAAGGTCACTAAGACTGCAATCAGCCTTGATTACAGCCAAGTGCAAATTATTTTTCATTCTTGTGTTCTAGTCACTGAAGCTGATATGGTTTTAGTTTTCAACAGCTGTTGCTGAAGTTACCAAGAGAGGACACAGTCTTAGATTACATTGACCACTTTCTATGCATGGCAGTATGCAGGCACAAGTTCTTCCCTGAAAACTCCAGTGAAAAAGAAGAGCAGTTTGGATGTAAAGAGAAAAAGAGAAAAGGAACTCCACATTTTCACAGGCATTTTTTCCCACCTGTGTATAAAGAGATTTGAGATAATAGTAATGCCTGTAACAGAGTTACCATGATAGACTAAAATCCATCATGTGGTTGCGATTTTAGAATTGGTGCCATCCATCCTGTTTCTGTGATGCATGTCCTTGCTATTAAGGCAGACATAGCTTCTGTACTACTGCATCAGTTCCTTCAGCAGCATAGTTGTTAGCCAGGCATATTAAAATAAATTAAAATAATTTGTTCTGCCACGATGTGTCAAGCTGAAGATCACCCAGGTTTATCAAGCTATCCGTGAGCTCATCAAGTGTCCTACATATGTACCTTAATCTAGAAGATTGCTTGTGTGGTTCAAGTGGATCCTGCAAGAAGACACCTCCTGACTTATCTTTCTAAACAGACACCCTCCAAGTGCCACTTGTATTTGCCTGTGGAAGCTGGAGCACACAGATCGCTCTGGTCCTCTACACTGTATCTGTAAAGGGCCAGGTATGATGGCTGTACAGGCTCCATGTGCTGAGGTTCTTTGAGTACACTATTTAAATCCAGACTTCCCTTCCAGCCTAATTTTTCCTTTGATCTTCCTATCCCTCCTTCATCCCTGCTTCTGAAGACTGCCTGTATGCAAAAAAAAAACCCCTAAACCAAAAACAAACCACCAAAAAATCAAACCAAAAAACCAGAGGATTCTTGGAATCAAAGAATCATGAAACAGTCTGACTCTCAAGCCCCATGAGACAGTAATATTATTACAAAGGGAAGATGATGGCTTCTGCTAGTGTTATGCAACCCAAAATGTGTGTGAAATCCTCAGCTAAAGTATGAATCTGTAGAGTGACATGATTGAGTGAATGGCCAAACCTTTTCTCAGTGACTTAAATTTTATTTGTCTACCTAAGCAGGGATTTCTATTGTGGATTTACTTCAAGGCACAGTATGTTTATGTAATAAAACACATCATAACATGATATCTGTATTATCTCTTCCCACCTTTTTGCTGAATAGAGATTTTCTTTTTTCTCTTACTGATAAAGGAAAATATACGTCTGCTAAAAGAGCAGTCTGTCTCTCCTTTTACTTCCTTTGGAGGACTGGAAAACTATAGTTGATGTCACTTCTACTGTTTATTTTTCTAGTCTTTTTCATAGCACTAGGCAATCACATAGGTAATTATTTGGATTCAGTTATGAAGGCTCATATTTATAGGATACTTTATTAATGACAATTAAAAAATGCAAAATGTTGCCAAACAAATGGATTCTTATATAACTTCGAGACACCATAATGACCCACTGAAAAAGATCCAAATCAAAATCTAATCTTAGAACTATTTAGAGTTACAGAAATTTATTTGGGATATAAGGATAATATGCATACCTTGAAGAGATAACTGCAAAGATTTTTGGTTTGGAAAACTTAGCCTATTAAAATATATTAAATGTATGTTTACAGCAGGACCAAGGTAATAGATATTAGGGGTGTGCCTCAAAATGTAGCAAAAGAGACCAATCAAATTGGCAGTATGAGGAATTACAGAAAACAGGCATTTTATTTGGGTTCATGAGGCTATCCAAAGGCAAATGCTGTAATTCTGATATTCTTACTGTTACTTATTTAGTAGCCTGATGTCAGGAACGTGCAGCCCCATCCACAGCTAACAGCTGTGGTGCAATGTTGCTGTAGTCACTAGAGCTGGGGCAGTTTATTCCAGCTGAGGACTCTGTCCCCCACTACTGAAGCCTATTTCTATGCAGCTCATCATTAGTATAAAACTTAGGGGTGCTTTTATTTGGGTTTTTTTTTCCTTCTTCTTCTAATGGCAAAACTGTCACTGAATGAATGCTAAACAAAGCAAGCCTCAGAGCTAAAGCAATTTATTTTTCCTTGAACCTGCTTGGTTACAGAGTTTAGTATCCAAGGGTCAGATCACTTAACCCGTTGGGTAGGTGTATACAAGGTGTATAGAAGTCCAATATCTGCATTGTTTTCAAGCTGCTACTGCCAAGCAGATTGCCATTTAAATCCAAGCAGTCAGCTGCTGCTGTCAACTGCTGTCATTAATACCATGGCTTTGAGCACTGTTTCACTGTTGCAAATGTTTCTTAAACTAGCTTTTCTCCCTTCTGCTGTATTCCTTTAAAAATATCAGCAGTGGGTCTTATCAGGAGTTTTGAAAGCAACTGGCCTCCATGGCATTTATTAGTGGCAGGAAGCAACAGGCTTCTGTGGGCTCCCACAGAGAAGATAAATAGCTTCAAACATCTTCTATCAGCTTAAAGCAGTGTGCTTGATGGTGCAAGCACACTTTGCTTCTTTTGCCTTACAGTCACCCTGGGACATCCATTCTTAAAGCAGATTTGAGTGAACTTGAAAATTCAAGATAGGCTTGATTGCCAATCTGTCAACAGATGCTAAAAATAATAATTAAAAAAAAATTTAAAAAATCAAGTGACAACTCAGAAAAGTAAACTGCCTGGCATACTCCATGCCCTAGTCTGTGTCTTCTGACTTGTCAGCTATCAATATTTACATTCAGCAGGGTAAACCTGGCCAAATTAGAGGACGGAAGAGGGCACTGCTGAAATCATAACTGTCACAACTCACAGTTGGGCTTGACTTTTGTTTCATTAAAAATTTAATTGGAACCAAACTGTGCAGTCACAAAGCTCATCAGTGCTCTGTGTACTCAACAGTGCTTCCTGTTCACAATGCTAAAGAATCAGATGTTCAAACACAGCAAATTAGTGAAGAGCATGTTTACACTCTGCTCCCTTATGACTGAAAATGATTATTTGATAAACAAAGAGGCACAGCCAGGAAGTAACGCCAGCATTTGATGACAGATTTAGCATGCCTTGGTGACTGCACCTTATACCTCTGGGTGGATCAAGAATGGTGCTTCAATGAGTACTCTTGAAGAACTGATAAATAAAGAGGCAGCCAGCTGCCTCTGCAGTCTAAATTAACCTCAGGGCAGAAATGGCACGGGACTCTGACTCCATGCAGTCCTGGCAGTGCTGCTTGAAACCAGTGAGCTTCCATATGTGCATAAAAGGGAGGCCCATTTGCAACATGCAGAAGAAGCTCAGAGGACAACACACATTTGTAGACAGGATCTTTACTGTGTTCAGGATATGTGATTTCTCCCACTGTGAATCACTCACAGGTAGACAAGACACGTTCCTCTCTCGTCTTGGTAGAAGTTAACAATGCCACTGTACGGCTGTAGTGGGTTAACTTGGCTGGATGCCAGGCACCCACCAAATCAGCGCTATCACTCCCCTCCACAAATTAGACAGGGGAAAAAAAATATACACAAAGTTCACGAGTTGAGGTAAGGACAGGAAGAGATCACTCACTGAATAACATCACAGACAAAAGAGACCCAACTTGGGGATATTATTTGATTTATTACCAATTGTGGGATAATGTATAAGGGTTAAATTTAGAGGAGATTCCCAATTCTAGGGTAAAAAGCAGCTGCAACTCCCTGGATGGACTGAGGTCGACATGCTCCTCAATATAATGATAAACATCTGCTCACAGAAACAGAATGGATGTGGAACAAAGTAGAGCCTATATGGCCCCCCTCCATTCAAATCCCATCAGAATGGGGAAACGTGGTACTGAGACCACACATACCTGTCTGCCAATGGAGAATCCAGCTATTCTGCTGCTGAAGCCAACAAGCATGTCAAACCCTCTCCTCCTCAGATGCCAAGCCGTGACCACCACCACTCACGTATTCTCATTCCGCTCTTCTCAGAGCAATTATATCTGCCCAATAACATTTTTTTTCCATCTTAAATATATTATTACAAAGGCATTACCACCATTTCTGATTAGTTCTGCCTTGGCCAGTGGCAAGTCCATCTTGGAGCCAATTGACATTGCGTCTATCAGATACAGGGGAAGCTTCTAGCAGATTGTCACAGAAGTCACCCCTGTAGCCCCTCTGCTATCAAAACCTGGCCACACAATCCCAGTACAAGTGCAAAAACTGTAACCTTCCCGTTCCCAAGCTTGCGCAGTCCAGCCATTCTGTGTGCCTGTCCAGTGAAAATTAAACTGAGAAAAAGAGTTTTCTTTCTGAGGCTTTAGAGGGTCAGGCTTTCCCTCAGGAATATAGGTATTGCTGTGAGTCAGATCAGCTTCTACATGATTTAATTTTAAACAGCTTGCAGCTGAAAGACAGAAACAAAAAAAAATCTCTTACAAAGGTATCAAATAACAACAGTTCAAGAACAACAGAACAAATTTACCTTTCTGTAAAATGGCTTCTTAGCTGAGATCAGGACCTACATGTGAAATTGCAACAGGCAAAACTTAAACGTACACAGCTAAATAAAGAGAAGAATAACAGAAAAGTTATAGTTGTCTATGGAATTACTAACTGGAAATTCATTATGTTATGTATTTTTAATAAGAAAATGTTAATTTAGGGATTAAAATTAATTACTGACCCTCTCAGTTTTATTACCAGTGGGAATGCCATGAAATTCTTGTACACTAAAAATTATTATACTTAAAGGTACTTGGGAAGTCTTCTGTATTTAATTGAAAAGTCCTTAAACTTGCTTAATAGGGTCTTCTGAATCACACAGAGAATAGATTTAAACCCAGAGATAGTGGGAACAATTGCAATTTATGTGGCTGTTTCCTCTTAAATGGGATTCAAATTATTTTAGTAATCCCTGCCTGCAAGTTGCACATTGACTACCCCTGCATCAGAGCACCCATGGACTGCTCTCTTGGAAGCCCCATTGGAGCCACAAGTGTTTCCTCCTGGCTGCTTGGCATAGATGCCTTCATACTGAAGTGTTTCCAGTCTCCAGCTCTGTCCCTTGCCCTTACTGCTTGGTTCAACTTGGACTGGATACTCTTCAGCTCTCCTCTATCACTCTGCAAGTCTCTGGAACATTATACTACTACCTTGTGATTATTTTTTTTTTAATAATTGATTCATATTAATGTTATTAAAACATTTTATAGATTTTATATTTTCCAGTTTCAGTAATCAGTATTTTTATTGCCACTTAATTATTGATGACTCCAGTAACACCTGCATTGGCAAGAGTACTCTGTTATTCAATGTGTGGCCTAAAATATTTACTTTTCCTTTTCTTTAGAGATTCCAGAACTATTATGACAGAAGTGACCTGAGAACGGCCATGCAGGATACTTCTCTATTAAAATAAACCAGAGGGCCTGGACCTGCTTTTATCCTGATGTAAATAGGAGGCGACTATAGTAGAGAAGCATCATGTCTGTTTTCCTACCATGAACCAGCTTCAGCCATAGCCTGTAAAAGTACTTCCCAGCCCATCATGATTGTGTGTGTGAAATATGTTCTAAAAGATGGTTTTGAATCATATCTACATTTCATTGCACAATGGAGCACGGGAAAGTGTGAGGAGGAAGGAGCAGCAGAGAGGAGCTGGTACGGACTGACCACAGCCGCTCGTTTTCCCATCCCTCTGAGCCACTCAGTGGAAAAGGTGTTTTAGTTTTTTACTTTTTTTTTTGCTCACCATACAACTCTACTTTAATTGGCAATAAATTAAATCAAAACTCCCCAAATTGACTCTGTTTTACCCATGATGGTAATTGGTAAGCGATCTCCCTGTCTTAATCTCAACCCACAAGCATTTCCATGTTATTTTCTCCCTATGACCTATTGAAGAGAAAGAACAAGAAAGCAGCTAAGTGGGTGTGTAGCAGCCAGTCAAGGCCCACCCACGATTTCAACTTTAGGAACACTACTTACCACAAAAAAAAAGAAAAAAAAAAAAAAAGAAAAAAGACACATCATGCTGCATCTTTTTATTGTGGGCATGCCAAATCTTGAGGTGGTGCCAGTTTTTGTAGTTCCACATCTGTTAAAAAAGTGGTATAACTATCTAGAGAGTCTAAGGAACCAAACTCAAGTACTGTTTTTATCAACTCTTTATTTGTGGCAGAGAAAAAAATATATATACCAGTGAATATTAGAGAAATTGAATCCTGATTTCATATGTTTGTACTAGTGTGGTAAATGGCTGCAGAACTATCAATGTGTAACCAAACCAACATACCAATGCACAGTATCATTTTATGCAGAGTAAATTCCCTGATCTATCACTTCATAAGGATGCTTACTGCCAGCTGCTCAAAGCACCATTCATTACAGAATTTTCCAGCAGAAGCTGATGTGGCCCCTTGCTGTCTCTCTCATGAAGAATGGAGATGAAGAATGCAGATGAAACTAGAGAGAAATATTATTCTATTTCTTCCTCTCTTTCAAGGTGCTGTGTCTGCAGAAAAAGGGAGAGAGGAAGCCAAATTCAGCATTTGCAAAGCCAGTAATTTTTTATTTAATTTTTTAATAAGTGTCATATTATTTTCTTTGAAATCATTCTTCTTTGAAGAACTAATTCCTTCCCTCAGTCTTCATAGGTCTCTTTAAACAGAAGAAGTAAATGGTCCTTAACTCTACTGTGGGAATAATCCAAGTCCTATAAATGAAGGATTCCAAAGCCATAATGTATAATGACCTTAGCCTAACTAGAATTTGGATGCCTTGAAGGACAGCACATTCACTATTAATCTATGAATGAAAACTCTAAATTCTTTCCTCACTGGGTTTATTCACTTAGGTGAGCTATCATCAGCTGAGAACATGACATTTTTCAAAAATAGTACGGTGCTTAAGTCATAAAGTTAAAATATGAAAATTTTTTAACTTTCTATTCAGAAAATTGCATTAAGTCCAAGTTTACAGGATTTGTTTATTTCCACACAGTTTTATAATGATCACACTCCTTGAATAACGGATGTTTTATTATCATTTCAAATGAAAAGGGAATTGTTCCTTGTTTTAGTTAATTACATTGCTGTAGCAGAAACCTGGTTTACTGTTCTTTTACTCCAATCAGCTTAATAGAATATTAAATAGTTATTGACTTTGGAAGAGGTGAACCATCATGATTTATTGAGCTGAGAGGTAAATATTCATCAAGCAACTACAATTAAGCTTCTGCTCCTGTTCTTCATTTGCAGAAAGTATAGGTGGTAAAAACAGTCTTGTGAAATGAGAAAATAACTACACCATTAAAGCCCAATTATAAGCTGATCTAAAGAGGATCTGAAGAACTATAGGTTATAATTCAAGGCAACAAAACTGGCTTTTAACAAAAATAATGACTAAAAGCAAAAATATTTTTTTCTGCCTTTATATCTCTTATAATGTCCTTGTAATTCCTGCTGGGTCTAAGGAATAAAAGGAAAATGGTGAAAAGATTAATAAAGTTTCCTCATAAAACATCAAGCTACTGTTCAATGCTGCTCAGCAGAAACAATGAATTATTGCAAAGCTGACATCTTAACAGTTTTGTTGGTTGGTGTTTTTCTCACTCCTAATTCATTAAATGAGAAACCGCCAACACCTGTTTCTGTTTTACAACTCCATGAATGTACAACTGTATTTTCCTCCTCCCTGTATATATATTCAGAAATGTACAGTGCTGTTGCAGAGTTTGGAGTGCAAGAGAGATAACTGTCTTCCTTAGGAGAGACTGTTAAAAAAATATGCTAATTTGTATTCAAACTAAAATTGGAACATTATTGCAACCACCACCATTTCTGATGACATAGTGTAATCTGTCAACACACCTACAGAGCTAATGGTAAGCATGATTTGAACTGAAATAGACTGATTCAAGTCTTGCTGGAAGTCCTTTACATAATTATCAACCTAACAAAAGAATGACTGTAAAGGAAACAATATTATTCATTTACAAGAAATTTGTGACTTATTTTGCTGCTTATCGCATTGTTACAACATACAGAGAGTAATTTAACCTATACTAAAAAAACCGAACCAAACAAGCAACCAAAACTAATAAATGGAACTGGTCGGAGAATGGCCTTGGCTATACTAGAGGGCAGGTATGCCCTAATTTATGTCCTGATCCACGAAACATGTGAGATATACTGGACTACACAGTAGCTTCCTCCCTGCCTCTGCACAATTTTTCATCCAAAGGTTAGTAGGTACACTAACTTAGCCCAATTCCAGCATTTAGTTGAAACAAATCCGGGCACTAGGAGCTACTTTTGAGTCCTTTTCTGAAGCAGCCAGTGCTTTCTCAGGTTAGAATGTTTTGTTACCTCACAAAAGAGTGGCAAAAAATTGTTTCTTCTGTATTAAGAATTATTACTCCTATGGACAACTTTTGCCACTGAGTAAAGTGGCAAAAGATGTGAGCTTCAAATCAGGTAAATCACCTACTGGTTTTCTTGCTGCTGAAATTCCATTGAATCACAACTTTGAATATTTTAGGCAGAAGCAAACAACAAGCATGAATTCATTATTGTATTTCCTCTGTTGCTTCATTTTAATTATCTGATTCTGCATGTTTCATTGAATGTGTAGAAGTGTTGTTGATATTCCTATGGCAGTAATGACTTTATGGGACATTAATGCCAGAGTGTAATACGATCCCTGATACAGAAAATGTATATGTCAAGCGAAGACTGGCCATTACATTACATTACATATACTAAAATGATTTCATTTTTGGGGTAATAAGCATACATTTTAAATATAATTAGAATGGACAGATTCATAATATAAAAATTTTATAGCACTTATGTGAATGCTCCCTACTATGTTTAGAGGTTTGTGTGAAGTATGTGAAAAATCTTGCTTTAATGAGAACAAACATTTGTAGAATTTTTAGAGCTAGATAGACAAAAAGGTGTACACCCTGTACAAAGATCAGTCTGTTTTCTTTCTTCTATTTTGAGAAAGCCAGAAAAGAAGTCAGATTTTTAAAGTATTTTCTTTGAAGAGGTAATTAAATGACTAATCTTTTCCTAAAGTTGTCCTTTTTTACTTCAGGGAATGTTTTCCACTCCCAGTTCTATACAAAGTTCTAGGCCAGTGTGTAATTTTTTTGGTCTTTGACATACGGGGTGGTGGGTTGGTGGTGGGAGAAGAAAAAAAAACCCAAAACCCCACAAATAAATAAACAAAAGAAAACTAAAACCAAAACAACCAAAGCCAAACTTCCTTCAATAGTGAACATTGATATTTTGTTCTGCTCTGGTCACATAAGTCTCCTGTTAGCGCCAGTGGGAGTTGCTTACACAGGACATACAGTAAAAAGCTTTCTGAGAAAAAAACCTGCTCAGATATTATTAGCTGCAGCTACTTGAATACGCCACAGGAGTAATTAAATTTTAGAACCAGCCAATTCTACCCTGCCTGAACTTGACATTTTCATCAACTGTAGAAGAAATGAATTTATTTAGATAAATAAGGGGGATATTATTTAGAAAAATACAAGAGGAAATAACTTCTCTTGTATTCCTTTGCTGCAGTGTTTATGCTGCTGTCGAAGATTAATGTGAATTAAATGTCCCTTTGTGACATCTGTATACTCAGGCTTTATTGAAAGAAATCTGTAAGTGCAGTCAGAAGGCAATTCTTCTGCTGATCCATCACAACAGTCTTAAGATATGACAGACACCTCTCCACTGCTAGTTGGTACTATGGGCTGTGAATGGACATCCAGACATTTAATTCTTATCCGTTTCTACATGATTAAATGAATAACACCTCTAGGTCAACTACAAAGCACCATTAAGTAGTGGAACTGAGCAGTAGCCTTTCAACAGAATTCCACTAAATTTATGACAGTGTAAAGGAAATTGTCTTTACTCCCCCTCAAGCCACAGAGAACAGAACCATTTGCATAGAAATTTCACTGCTACAGCTTTTGCATAATGAAAAAAATGCACCCATTCAAGGCTTGTTCAAAATATACAGCACAGTTGCCTAAAGAAGCAGACTTTGTATTTAATGATATATACCAGATATGATATTTTATCTTGGGTAATATGAAACTGTATATCTCTAAATTTACTATGATTTTTTGTGACCCACGACTCATAGCTTTGTGATTTTTTCTGAAATTCCACTTTTTTCTTTTTTTTTAATTAAAATAGAGCCTGTTGTTACAGTCTAAGCGTGGTGGTCTCTTTTCCATCTTCTGAATGATACGAACTGCTCCACTACCCTCATGCATTTAAAACTTAATGTTCTTTTTTAATGTGCCTTGATTTAGTGTGATTCAAAATATGATACTAATAAATTAAGGACATAAAAATTTAAAAACACAAAACAGTCTTAGCTACTCCAAGAAATCCATTGTAGACTTTGTGAGAAATTTACTAGAATACAGACTGAACAGAACAAATGTTGATGGAAATTATGTGATAAATGAAAAAAAACAACACCTTTATTTAATCTATTTGCCTTGGATCAGACTGTTTTCAGGGGCTTTTTTTCCCTGAAAATTAATATGAATTGTAAATTGTTGTATTCATATTTTTCTGTATTTTTCCTTTTGTTGTTGTTATAAATAACATATGGGAAAAGTATGTGCAGCTATACATCTTTATCAATATTACAGTGACAACAAAATCAAGTACCTTAATAGACGTAATAATACATAACTATTAAATATGTACACAATAAATAATAAATAAATATATTTATTGAGATTTGCAATTTCCCTGCTCTACTTCAAAATTGAGTGGGCACGTTTTTTTGAAGACATCATCACTATGCTTTCATAGACAGGATATTTTAGGGACAAGTCCTTAATAAGGTTATAAAAATTGGCAGGTGTTAAGCTTTCCATGGAAATCTATTGAAACTCATGTTGATTTTTTAATTGTATCTGTACATGTTCCTGCATACAGAACAGATATTGCTTTTTTTTCCTTCTCCTCTTCTTTTGGTGGCCAAAGCTGGAAATGAGCTGGGGGAAAAAAAAAAAAATAGTTTTTATTAAAATTTGTGATGGTGTCACATGTTCTGCTTAACTAGGCTCTGGCTTTTTTGGCTCATTTCTCTGCCTTCAGTCTTGTAGTACCAAAATTCTTTATTACAGCTGCTGTGTCAGAGTCCTGTCTGCTCTATAAGCACAGGTATGAAGAGTAGCAAGTTCTGATCACTGCATCTTCCAACATCATGCAAGCATTTTCCTTCAAACCTTTATTTTTTAAGACTCTGTGTTGATTTTTCAGTTTTACATATGTCAAAATCTTTTCATTTGTTTTGTTTTGTTATATCTGAGAAGTCATAGAACCATACAACGGTTTGGGCTGGAAAGGACCTCATAGATAATCTAGCTCCAGCCCCCTTTGCAGGGAGGACACCTTCCACTAGACCAGGTTGCTCAGAGTCCCCTCCAACCAGGCCTTGAACACTTCCAGCAATGGGGCATCTACGGGTTCCCTGGGTAACTTGTTCTAGTGCCTCACCACCCCTACAATAAAGAATTTCTTCCTAGTACCTAATCTACACCTGCTCGTTTTCAGGTTGCAATCATTTCCCCTTGGCCTATCACTACATGCCCTTGTAAAAAGTCTCTCCAGCTTTCCTAGAGGCTCCTTTCAGGTACTAGAAAGCTGCAATGAGGTCTCTGTGGAGCCTTCTCTTCTACCATACAGTTTTCTGCTTTGCTTCCTAAGCCTTATTACTTCTTTATTACTTTCTTACAGCTATTCCAAATTCTGGAGCTTTTCTGGGGTCCTGTTCAAAATTAAGCTATCATCTGAAAGTCTTCCTGTTTGTTCACACTTGCTACTGACAGGTACAGATGCACTTTTGTCTCAAAATCTGAGCAGTTTTATTATGTATTTTTAGAGAGCTTCAGTTCCAGTGATGCTTTCAGCTGTCCAGTTCTTCCACACAAGATATTTTTCTCTTTTTCCTTTTTCCTTGTACATGTGTTCATTCCATCTGAAGTGAAGTCTGTTACCAGTCTGTTTATTTAGTGTTCAAATTCCCATGGCATAAAATCAGGCTTTTCCTTTTATCACTGCTTTCAAACAGCTTATGACAAACTATTTCATGTGTTAGAGAATTGTTGTCATTAATACTCCCCTTTGTAATTTTCATGTTTTCCTCTTTTCCCTTAAAAAAATCTAAAGAACTATGCTTCCTCTGTCCTCATATAACTCAACCACTTACTAACTCTCTGACTGGAATGAAAATTTTTTTTCACTATTCAATCTTGGTCCTTCTTCAGATCTGCTTTTTTTTTATTACCCAGCCCAGCAGTGATACTCTGCTTCCAAGACTCAGAGCCTCACTGCTATTGTGGAAGGATGAGTAGCTGCATCTCCTTAGTGCAGATTGTGCTTCCGATGGCATGTTTTGTATCTAAGAGTTCAGTTAAGTGAATAACTGTTAAATAGTCAGACAGATCCTAAGGCAGTGTTTGGTGAGAAAACCTGCTGCTTTTTAAAAGAGGTTGAAAACCTTAGGGATGTAGATACTCTAATTAAAGCTCGGGAGAATTTTGAAGTCAGGAAGACACAGCACAGCAATAAAAGGCTACTGAAGTTTGTGGTCATAAAGTCTAACATTAACTATATCATGCTGAAGTGGAGCATAAAATGAGAAATGTCAATGTCTGATTTTAACAATGTCTAATTCTCAGGAGAGAAGTGAAACAGCAGACATTGAGACACCTAAGAAATCTTTCTTGTAGAGCGGTGACTGTTCATTTTTGTTAGTTCTACTAATAAATTACAAAGTTTAAGCTTTGTAACTCTTCAGAGAACTTCTGTTTGACTGCTTAAAAGAGATGCTAAATCAATTTGTGAAACAGTTTTTTAAGTAACATAGTGGCAAGAATAAGCACATAAATCAATTGCTCTGAAGCAGTATTCGGATACCCATGGGTCTAGTGAAAGAGCCCAGAATGAGATATTATTGATGGATCAGATATGCACAATAGTTTTATTATCCCATGGCCCAAATTCAGATTTCTGGCACACTGCTTATTACAGATGTACCTCCAGGGCAGTTTAGAATGGCTGGTAGGGTGCCGTGCATAAAGCAGCTTACAAATACTTGCTCTCCAACACTGTATGATCAGCTAATAGGTTGTAAAAGCCATCATATTCACTTCTAAACAGCCTTTAAGAAAAGACCCTCAGACTAGAATCCTCATTATAGAAGAAACTGAAGGGATATCTGGGATATCTGAAGTCTGTTGGCATGGACTAGATAATCTCTATTTTTCTGTGATCATTTAGTGAAATAATAGTGACGTTAACTGTCCAACAGCAGTAAATAGATATCACCTGTGGTTTCTTATGTCAATGTACCTATTGGGTTGTTTTCTATGTTAGTGTTACATACATCACAGGAGATTTTTTCATTTGAATGAAAATAGCTGCTAGCCCTCACATTTCTACTCATGTTATTTTTCTTCTATACAATCTTATCTTAAATTATAAGCATACTATTTCTCGAAATCTCCCGTGTTTCCAGTTGATTGTAACATGCTAATGAGACTGTCATTCATCAAAATCAGCTTTTTAGATTAAATAGCAAGAGTCATACTGAGATGCTAAAATGAATATATTACAATAATTGAGCTTTCAATTTACTTGGAGCAAACAGCATGAATGTGGGCCACCAACTAGATCATCAGAAGTTTTCTCTTCATGTCTTATGTATTTGGTAAGTTTTTTCACAGCTTTGGCACAATTTTCTCTACCCTAAACTGGTTGACTTCTGTGGTCTCCTTCCTCTATGCTCAGTCTTTTTCCCATAGCTTCATGCCTGCATTTCTTATGCTTTTTATTTTTCTTCTTCTTACCTGCTTTGTCCCATTGAAGTCTTTTAGCTTCATGACAATATTTATGAAAACAGTATCACAAAGTCATAAGCAAATAACTGCCTAAATGTGTATCCAATCAGGTACCATGTCTATAACAAGCTTTTTGAGATGGTGACAAAATATTCTGGAAGCTGGAACTGCCAGCTCACTGATAGCTTTGTGTTTTGAATTCATGTTCAGGACTCCCTTTCCCTCATCTTCTTTCTCATCTCCTGCATTGAGATGTCAGGTCATTAAGGGAAAGTAATAATAAAGAAGATAAAGATAGATTTAAATCTAAAGGTTCACTAGAGTGAAACTTTACCAAAGGAAAAAAAAATAAATTTAGGCACCTGTGCGTGAAAGCGTTATGTGTAATGATCAATATCTAATTATACCATAATTATGCTTTCAAATGAATGTAGATAGTTTTAACCTAAAATACAATTAGAGAAGTAGATGTGGAGATGTTTTTAACATGTCCCAGTATAGCCATTACTTTAGTATTATTTTTCCTGTAAATGGGCCTGGCTTTGTGCCCCAGTTACACATGATAGATATATGGTTCTAATATTATAGTAGTAAATGTTAAATTGCAACCAGAGGTAGTATTTTAAGCTATTTGCTTTTGCATATTCAAACTATTGCCTCCACATCTGTGATCATTACGTGTTTAACCTAATTTGTAACATTATCTACACTTTGCATCCTATTATTTCAAAAGCAGTGAACTGTGGTCTGCTGGCAATATGGACAATTTGTGTTAAAGAGAGAAACGTACAACATAGGCTGCTTTCTCTATTCCCTTAATTAGACTGTAAGTACTGTGTTATTGATAATCTGTGACTAGGGATGTCAAACGATTTTCTACATTACTTGTGCTTCCTGATCCAGAATATTCATTAGAAATTCTACGGGAATTTTGAACATAATTTTCTTAGAGTTTTTATTTCCATCCTCTAGCTTTAGCATTTAGTATAATTACAAGAGAAGTTAGGCACTCCAGGAACTGCGTAGGTTGGACAGCAACTGGATGTAGCTTCTCCTCCTTCTGTGATAAAAAGACACAGAAATAGAAGACAAAGGTCACTGAAAAGCAGATCAATAATTACATGTGCAAACATACAGAATGGAATTTTTCTTTACCACATGAATGTTCACATGCTTGCATATTCCAGCTCTTTCAGACTATTTCTCCCAAAGGGTTCTTTATTTGCTGTTAAGAGGCACAAGAAAAAGCCTATGCATTGTCACCTACTTAACCTTTTACACTTTACACCAAGGATAAATGTGAAATTTTCCAATTTCAACACCTTTTTGTTCTCACCATATAGCTAAGTGGGGAAACTTGAATAACATCGTATGAATGGGAAGGCAATTATTCTGTAGTTGTATATACCCATACATATCTGACTTCTGGATTAAGAGCAAAACGCTGAATGCAGCTTTTCAGGAGGAATAGAATTACACTGGTCTGTTCACACAGTAACATTAGGAAAAAAAATCATCACATACATTAAAACAGTATTTGCGTGAAAAAGCACAAGACAATAGCTTCCGAAATACTGGGTTTATTTTGCCCTGATACAGTGGAGCTGTTTAAGCCTAGCTAGTACTGTGATCCTTTGAGGCATTCTTTCTCTCCACTGCTTGATTCACTGCTTGCAGAAGAGAGAAACACAAGAGAGCATTCATTTAAAACATACTGCAGAAATAAATAAAACAAATGGAGGATTGAACTCCAACTTGTTTGCTGTCAGATGCGCTCTGCTTCTGTACATCAATTAGTAACAGACAAAACTGGTAATATTACTGCTGTACCTTTATGACTAAAGGTCCTGTGCCACAGGCAGATGACACTAAAAGCTCCACAGTGAAAAAGGACTTAGATAAATAAAAAATAATTTTCAAAGCATTGGATAGCACTTGACACTATTTTCATAATACTTTAATAAACCTTGTTATTCATGTCAGCTCATTGTTTTCCAAAGGCAAACATTCAGCTTTTCACACGTAGTCACAAGCCAAGAAGAAAAGTCACAATTGCCAAGGATAGCTTGCAGTGTCCAGAAATGGTATACCACGCACTGCCAGAGGCAAGAAATCCACTATTCCTTCCTTGCTTAATTCAGGTATTGTTTATTAATAAAGTTAATCATTCCTTTTATGCAGCAAAACTGTTGAATTCAGCAGGATATTCAGCACCTGTCCCCTGGAAAGATTAACTTCTTCATATATATTTGGCTATCCCTAGAGAAATTAGGTGACTACAGGTTTGATTTTTTTTCTGAATTATTGCTACTTTTCTTTTTTTTTGTATAAGATCCTGTGAAATAGGACTTACATAAAACTCTCTTGACTCTGATGGAGCTGGAACAAAACCCAAAAATAAATTCTAGCTGCTGCTTGACAATATTGACACAATAAACAGAATTTTTCTTAACACACAAACAAATATTCAGTGTTGCAAGTGTTTATTTACTGCATGTATGCTTCTGTTCTAGGTTTTAAGTGCAGACGGTAGTACTGGAATATGAGTCTGTATAACAATCTGGACATTACTCTCCTCTATCTTGTTTTGTACATGATTCTCTGTTCTAGAGACAGACATCCCCCCTGCACAGATACTCACAAGGGAGGATGTTATTCTGAAAGCGATCACAGGGATATGATCATCTACATGGAACAAGGCAAATTGCACTGAGGAGATGGACTCTGCATTCTTACTCCCTGGTAAAGTGCCAACAAGTCTTCTGTTGATGTTTGCTGTTTGCTGGAGGTGTTAAAAATAGTAGGGAAGCATTATGTGACAAAGTGGTAGTATTTTTGCTCATAATGTTTGTTAACTGGCTTCTTGTGCTGAACAAGCATGCCATTTGAGAGTTCCAAGAATCTGAAAACATACAGGACTTCATAGAACTTGCTGTTAGAGTATTTGTAAACTTCCAGAGTGTTTACATTCATATGAAGATAGACTAGTTTTCCTGTATTTTTATAGATTTTGACAAAGCACGTGAAAGTGATTGGAAATGTTCGGATTATCATATTTATAATTTTTTTACTGTCAAACCTGTTATTGCGCCAACCGTGTATCAGTGACCTAGTTTGTTGACATCGGCATAAAATTACTGCTGTAGTGCCTCTATGGTAGTTTATGTGAAGAGAAAGCACAGTCAAAGTCAAGCAACATTCAGTTTAAGATAAGAAATGCAGGTAAAGGCAAGTTCATCCCATGAACACTTAGTCTGTAAGTCCCTGAACTGTCGCTCAAAACAGAAAATGTGGAGTGGAAGGCAGAGACAGTTAAACTGGTTTTACACAGAGTGATTCTTGCTCTATGTTCCTCTATGCTTTAAACAGCACAGACAAGTCAAATGCACAAAATGATGTTATTTCAGGCTAACAAGAGCCCTCAAAATCTAGATCACACTGTAAATACAACCAAATTAGGGCAAGAAAGGGCAGTCACCGCTCTGCCCAGATTTTTCCACTGTCCATGGTAGGCTAACCCTCATGATATCAAATCAGGGATTGTTGAATTCTTTAAAACTGCAGAAGTCAAACTGGAAAGTTCAGCTGATACCAAACTTAAGCAACCTATTGAACTAAATGAAAAAAAAGAAGTGTTATATTGTGCTTCTATTTCTTTGACAGTAGCTTTGAGACCCACAACTCTCTGTTACAGGCTAGTGCCACCACTTGGCCTGTAACATGAAGGAATATAGTCTTGGAAAAAAGGATTAGTCTGAGGCTAGTTTTCTGATAAAGCAGAGAAGAAAAGGAGGAGCAGCAACTTGTATCCTAGTGATGGTTTGTTGGGTCATTGTTAGGGGTGAAGTTTTAAATAGGTTTTGAGGGTTTTATAGAACAACCAATTGGAGGTCTCAAAGGGTTTACAGAAATCACCAATAGCAGGTAAGAGTTAACAACCAATAGAAAGAGGTTAACAAAGCCAATAAGAAGACTTCCTGGTATCTTCCCAGGACATTCCTGAATAAGAGATAACACTGTGAGGAGAACTCTGGGAAGAAGACACAATGAGTTAGCAAAAAACTACAAAAAGCCATCTTGAAGCATTCACTTAAACCTTAAAACTTCTGTTTTTCTTATATACTGCAGATACACTGCAACAATTTCTATTAATGAGAAGGTCTTGATAAGAAATAGGAAACTTAAAATCTGTATCTAAATGTGAAGTTTTAGGCACAAAATCTTGTCCAAAATCTTCCACAGTGCGTAGTCCATCATCAGCACATATGTTATTTTACCCATGCCTTTAGTCTGACTGTGACACTATTCTTAACTCTATAACTTGTTTGGCCGATTAAACATGTTGATTTGGTGAGTTACTGACTTAATAAAATTGATTTAAGAAGCTTAATGAAATACACACCTGGAAATCCTTAATTTATCTGACAGTACTTATAAGTAATTAGGATCAAATCAACACAGTTAGCTAAAAATAGCAGACACTGGAATTTCTCTTCCAGTATGTGGCAATGAAGCAGGCAAAGTGACCACAAAAATGATGTTGTTGATTTCATGAAAGCACCGGGAGAGCAGATGATGAAAAATTGCACGTACATAAAGCTGTTGCTATGGCGTTCAATTCTTGCACTACTGTGTCTGGATTTAGTGCTTTAGACTGAAGCCTTAGATGGAATTACAAAATCATATATTCCAAATACTGCTTATCATTTCAACAGACCCTGGTAAAAAAATGACAGGAAATGCATTACCCATCTGAGATGTGCACCAGTTTATGAGCAAAGATCGAATTCAGTCATTCTAAAATACTCACGTTTTAAAAAAAACCTGCCATTTGTCTCTCCTACCATATATATCCAATTTGTAATTCCAAGGCATAAAGTGGTGTTTTAAGACCAGAGCCTGTGAGCAGTTAGGGATAGTGAGAACATGAAGAAGGAAGGATATATAATACATTTGTAGATCTAATCAAAATCCATGTTTTACAGAAGAGGGGACAAAAAGAAAGGAATTGAAAATATAAAGTTCAAATATCTCTGTGATATTGCAGGTTTAGTTCAGCACAGACATATACGTATCGTGATACCACAGAAGACACTGCTAGTTGAAGAAATTCTCAAACGGACTTTTGAAGAATCACAATAGCAGGCATAGAGACAGTGAAATGGGACAGGCAGGGCCTGCTGAAAAGGAACAAATGATGGCAGCAACACCTTTCCTTGACCTTCCTTGACCTTCCCTCCTTCTTTCTTATGCTATTTTTCATTGACTCAGTATTGATACATGTTTTGCTCTTGGTATTCCATAAATATCTCCTTTCTTGTAATCTTATGTCTTCTGGTCTCTCGACCTTCCTCATTATTACTTTTATCCCTTCCAGTTTTGACTTTATTTGTGTCCTTTTCCTTCTCTCTGGTTCTTTTCCATCGATCTCCTATGGCCTTTTTCTCATCATACAGTCTTTCCTCATTTTGAAACAAAGAAAATTCCAGTACAAGTTTCATTATCTTATGTCTTAACAAGAGCTTCATCCTGCAGAGTAGAAAAAGCCATCTTGCCCCATCCAAATAATTTGACAGTACTTTTGCAGAGCTGATGTTTATATGCTGTCATCTAGGTTATGTCACTTTTTCTCTTTATCCCTCTTCAGGGATTCACCAGTTTTTGTTACATCAAGCCTACATAATATCGCTTTACAGCTCTCCTGGATAGAGTTTTATGCAATAGTAAGTCCCTGTCCCAAAACTCATAAGGACACAGAAAATTTCTATGTGGATATCACATGCAAAAATTAAGTAGATAAGCAGGAAAAGTCCTTTTTTTTCTGTCCATGCATACATGGTTCTCCCATCCCAACTCAGGCACATTTATAAAATGTTCGGAGCTATGTGAAATCAAGGTTCATGACTCCAATCCAGTTTCAGACTCTGTGAAAATGTTACTTTAATCTTTGAGTTAAATAGGAATAATGACATTTCTTTTGTCATGTTCTTTTAATGGGATCTCTCTCCTGCATAGTTGTCATGATCAACACAGCAAACTAAAAGAAGTTTCACACAAGGGAGTAGAAATAAAGTATTTGAGAAGACGAAAGTTTAAAAATTGAATCAGAGATAACAAAACTCTCTTGAGATCTGAAATGACATGATGTAATTTGAAGATAAACTGATTTAGCAGCATTGATTAAACATATTAGATTTTATCTGGTAATTTATGCTCACAGCTAGAGACTTATAAAGCAAAATATTCTAATATGATTGCATACCTCAATCAAGTTTAATCCTTTGGTAGACTTCATAAAAACTTGTGTGAAGGTTTTATAGAACTATGATTTTTGTGGTTAATTGTGCCAAAAATTGTTAAATTAACTATGCCCTGACTGTCTGTACAGTTCAGAGAAACTCCCTGTTCTTTCTTCAAAAAGGTAAAAGTTGAAACACGTATCAATGCATTTCCCTCAGTGAATAAAACCTGTTTCATTGCATAGTACTGAATAGTTAGTGCTATAAAGGAACAACAGGGAAATAAAAATAAAGACATAAAGAGGAACGAGCAAAAGAAATGTGTAAAAAGGTGAAACATATTCTCATATATCAGGGCACAGTCAGCATTTTACTAAGGTAAATTAGAAGGGCTCTAGAATTTGGTCTAACTTTGCATAGAAGTATGGATTAAGAAATTATTGTTTACAAGGAAAGTTTGACAATATAGTAGAAATATGTAAAGGCAATTGCATTAACCAGAATAGTGACAGGATGCTTTCTAAAATACCTGGAGATTTGTTTAATTTGAAGAGTATTTTGAGATTGCAGTTTGCTAGAAGCAACACTGAAATTTCCAAATTTTATATGGGATTTTCTACCTAGTGCAATAACATGTGATATCTCAGCAAAAGTGAATTATTTTTTGCTCTTTATTTTTGTAATCTCAGCAGCCTGTAAGCCTGCAAACAGCCTGTAACTGACAGTGTCTCAGTTTATGGAGAACGTGGGAGGACTCCCTGGAGAACAGCTTTTATGTGTAAGACACTGATATTTGCACTTTCTTCTGTAGGTTCAGGATTCATGAGAAGAACATTTAGCACAGAGTTGTTCCATGTGATTGTAGTGGTATGAGATGTTCAGCACTGATAGTAGAGTATGGATCTGAGGAAAATCTTTGCAGCAATGAACATGAAGCATGAAAGAAACTGTCATCAGGAGAGGGATTCTGTCACTTCAGAAATGAGTTGCAATAGCGGTTTGGGAAGCTCCAACTTCACAGTCCACGGGTACCTGTCTAACAAATTAAGTATATGCAAGTATCAGTGAAAAGAGGTGTAAGAATCAACTTTGAGGCAAGTTTTGATACTATTTATTCAAATTAGATACTGCTGATTAGACACTTGTGTAAAGTCAGAAAATTTGTCACTCATGAACTCATAAGTTCAATCCAAGGAGACAGTCAGCTTACATTATTTTCTTGATCTTTTTTCAAAGCAAGAATTGGTGCAACAGCAACGCATCTTTGCTTTACAAGTGGTGCCGTGCAACTACAGTGATCTAATGACCGAACAAGATATGTTCTTATTCTTTTTGTTATTTTATGACCTACTCTCCAGTGCTCTGACTTATAAAGACAAAATGTGAAATTAAAGCAAGCAGCTCACAGAACAAGTTGTAAATATTGCACTGTCAGGGTTAACAGGTTTTTCTACAGTAGGATAGAAGGTGCCTACACAATGACTTAGATGTCAATGACTAATTTCATCCATATTATCACAGCAGATCTTCCCTGAAAAATGCCTGTAGGTAGAGGTATTTCTACTTCCTCAGTAGAAACCAAACAAATTCGTGTGCCTTTTGCTCCTGTCAGAATCCCGAGTGGGTTGCCCCCCACCTGTCTCCCTTGTTATTGGGATGCCTGGGCTCAGGGCCATATTGCATGTCTGCTCTTGAGACATCTCAGCAGGGGCCTCCCCTGCCCTCAGGAGCCTCCTCAGAGCCCTGGCCATTAGCCTTTTCCCTTCCCCAGCTACAGACATCACTGCCTTGATCCACTGCTCCAACCACCTGGCCTGCCGTGCTAAGAAAGTTTGTGGTGGCATGTTAAGGAAATTCAAAGTGTTACAGAACACAGTGCTGTGCTGAGTTTGTCAGACTCAAAACTAAGTGTGAAAAGATTGCCTACTGAAGGCATATTAAACGTAGATGTAAATGTAACTCGGAAAGTTCATTGGTTTTTGAAAGCTGCAGAAGTATATTGAGAAGAAAATTTACAATGTTTGACCTGTTATTATACCTATAAAGTGGGATAGATCTTACAGTTTGACCCAGTATTGGCATTTCTGTGTGCCCACTTTATGTGTGACATTTTAAAAATATGGACTTTTAAAGAAAGGTATAATAACAGGTCAAACATTGTATTGTTTGTATTTGTGCATACACTTCTTGTCTAAAATTATAAACAGTGAACGATGGCTGATTTTGTAAACTTGTGTTGGCTCAGTATTCTTTATTTCATGTTTATTTTGACTCAGCAAGGTAAGAATTTCAGATAGTGACCTCAGAACTCCTCTCCCACAAGGCATTAGGAAGAGGAGAAAGTGAGAAAAGAAATGCCTTGTTAGCAAAATTTTTGATAGAATCAACATGTATAAATCTTTCCCAGAATTAAATAACGTATTAGAATGTTCTCTGTAAAAAAAATGACCGCCTTCTAAGGCAAAATTGTATCTTTTTTTAAGAGGACTTTTTGTAATGCACTGACTGACTGATATTGTTTTCCATTATATTCAAGCAATAGACAGGTTTTGCATGTTATAAGGATTGGTTTAGAAACTTTTTTCTTTCTAAGAATGTCACTGTTATATGATAAAGTTCTTCTCTTATGCTTGTCTCATTTCACAAGTAGCAAAGGTGGGAAAGAAACCTCACAAAAGTAAATTGTGAACTCAGTCTTAGAACTACACCAACAAAATGCAATGTTTCCAAAAGGCAGAATTTTATTGATATCAGTTGTGAGGTATGACTCATACTTCTGATGCAATTTTATCCATAAGAACAATGCTAGAGACATCATTCCTTATGGTAGTTATTTATTCTGCTTCAACACCATTGTTTATTTTTTTGCCAGTTTGGCAATGTGTGAAAGAACATACAGATTTATAACACAATTTCATATTGTCACACTGCCTCACCTCAGTCAGTTCGAGTACTGTTTTGTGTGTCCTGCAGTTTGGTCCTGTACTTCCATACCTTTATCTCAGGGTTCTCTTTATCTGTCTGTCACCTCCTTCACCTTTAGTTGCTGAAATAGCAATAATTTTTAGTCAGAAGTTCTTGAATATTTATTATAACATTTCAGTGGGACATCTGTGCTAGCCCGGTAGTGGTCTACAGATGCAGAGTTTATATGCTTCTTCCCAAGTCACACTATCATACATGAGAGCATAACCAAAATATCTGGTAATTTTTCATTCTTTATTAGGTCACATTGAAATGACATATTTTTAAGCTCTTTGGTTAAACTAAGTTTGGTATCATAGAAACAGGCTGCTGAAGAAAGGGTTAAATGAAAGAGAGTTTCACACCAAACAAAAGGTTCCATTACATGGAAGGTAGCTGAGAAATGAGTATCTGGAAAAGCTGGATAAAGCAAGAGCATTATCAAAATTTGTGATTTACACAGGTAAGCTTTTAAAACATGCTCACCACAATCTGCCTTTATAGAACAAAAACCAACAAACAGAATTCTCTTAGTGTGAACAAGCACACATTGTTTCAAAGTAAGGAAGCGTAAGATTTAAGACTTCTTTTTCAAAAAAATTTGTAAAACTGGGCTAAGAGTCAGGTTAAAACTGAAGGTAAATTTTTAGTTGTGGCATGCTGTAAGTGACACATGGCTCTACATCTTGTTTTCAGGACCTATTTCAGCATATTCTAGTGTACTATGTCAAATTACAGTGAACGAGAATTAGACTTCTTCCTCATTAAGCACCCATAGAGGACTGCCAGGACTTTATTAAGCAATCTACTGGGTTAGCACTCTTGCTATATCTGTGTGTAGTACAGATTATTTCAGCCTGTTAGTTCTTGCTCTCAGTAGCTGTTCAACTCAAGCATTCTGTGAACAAAGATGATAGGCCAATGCGAGCATGAGATAAAAATGAAAGACAAAGATTTGTGCAAAACATAAACCATTATCTTTGCAAATGTGAGAAAACTTGTGCATTCTGGAGATAATTCCAAATGCTTTTCATTCAGTGTATGAAATGCATGCTGCTTTCCTCAGTGGTCTTGAAGCAAAGCCAAACTATTTGTCTTAATGTAACCTAGGACCTGACTTCTTCTCAGCATATGAACATATTAATTATGCCATTTGTTTTTGGCAAATCAGGATTATATTGCATAAACTTCTGTGATTAGTTACACTGTTAACCCTGCACAGGTTTTTTTTTGTAACAATTCCCCTGTCTCAATTCATGTCTCAGTGGCAGTACTCTGGCGTGGACACAGGACTGTAACTTGAACGAACAGAGGAGCATTTATAGATGCCAAAATTCTGCAAGAACTCTTTGATTCCTACCCACAAAATTCAATAGTTGAAACCATTATATAACCATTAGATTAACCATTTAATAGTTGACACTATTAAATATTATCTATTTTAACTCTTCTCTGGAGTCAACATTATTTTAATTTTTAAATTAATGACAGAAACAAGCAGTTAAACCATTTCAAGCTGAAAGACTGTGTCCTTTTTTTGAAATTAAATTTTAGTTTCCTGTTTGTTGCAATAACCTTTTTAAGACAACCAGAAGGAACACTGAGTTGCCAACAAGAAAATGCCCGAATTGATTCAACCCAAAGTTATAAGACAAAAATTATCTTGATTCAGGAAAATATTTTCTCAGAATGGACATATTAACTCAACTGGAAAACTGTAACTGTCCTAATGATGTCTCCCATTGTTATTTTAGTGGTAAATTATTCCATTAGGATGAGACAAATACCTAAATAAGTTCTCTGCTTAAGCAAGAGGTTGGACCAGATGATCTAGAGAGGTTTCCTTTAACCTCTACTGTTTTTGATTCTTTGAAGTTTCAACAAATGATTTATGGCCTTGTATCTGGTACTGTGTACAAACTGCCATTATAATTAATCCCATTGCCCAAAAATTAGGTTTTATTAGCTGTGTGGATGGGAAATCTTGTGATTTCATAGGGCAGACAACCATCTTCTTGTAATGTGCATTTAGTTTTTTCTCTAGTTGATCTATAGTCTAAGCTCAGAGATTGCAGCTGGTCAATCAGCTTTTATTAATATCTGCTCAGCAGCAGACTTTTGCTAGATTCTTTTTTTGAGAGGTATGACAGATGCTTTGCTTTTTTTCCCATTGTTATGATTGGTGGTGATAAAATGCATGTGTTCATTGGAAAACTTGGAGAATAATGAGGAGTATGGAATCTTCTGCAAATGTGAAAGACACCGTATTTTTAGGACCCTAGTGTCTGCTGGGCAAAACTTTCTTTCAATCCGTATTTGAACCAATGTCCATTACTTGAATTGGTTTTTTTCAGAACTATAGCCATGTCAAACCTCTCAAAATCTTGATGGCAGCAGATTTAGTACTAATTAGACCTCCAGAGATATCTGGAATCTAAACAGAGTTTTATATGGTGTCAGAGATAACATTCTGCAGAGATTTCATTCAGTTCTACCACAGCACAGTGATATTCGTACTCCAGCAGGCTTGCAGTTTATAGGTGCATGTATATGTGAATCTCTCAGGTAGCAGAGTCATAGAATTATAGAACTCATCCTGAGTTGAAACGAATCCACAATGATCACTGAAGTCCAACTCTTATCCCTGCACAGGACTAAGCTAAGAGTCACACAGTGTGCTTGAAAGCATTGTCCAAATGCTCCTTGAACTCTGTCAGGCCTGGAGCTGTGACCGCTTCCCTGGGGAGCCTGTTCCAGTGCCCAGCCACTCTCTGGGTGAATGAAGAACCTCTCACTAATATTCAGCCTAATGGCCCCTGACACAACTTAATACCCTTTTCTCCTGTCACTGGTCACCACAGAGCAGAGATCAGTGCCTACACCTCATCTCCCCTCACAAGAAAGTTGTAGACTGCAATGAGGCATCCTCTCAGCTTCCTCCAGGCTGAACAGAAGAAGTGACCTCAGTCACTCCTTATACAGCTTCCCCTCAAGGCCCTTCACCATGTTTGTGGCCCATCTTTGGAAGACCTCTAACAGCTTAATGTCTTTTTTGTATTGTGGCACCCAAATCTGCACACAGTCCCCCAGTGCAGAGTGGGACAATCACAAGTGAGGATCTTCAAGGTCACCTCTTCAAACTTACTGTCTGTTCTCTTGCTCTTAGTAATGAAAACCATTTTGTTATGCACTGTTAGCTTGCACTCCTATTTATCTATGCTATTGTGCATCTTTGCTTGTTTGTTTTTTAATTTCCCCCCAGGCATTTTCTTTTGCCTCTAGGTGTTTCCTGGATAAGTCCATTTTACCACACTGGTGGCATATCTGATCTTTTACATCCTCAAGCTCTTGACACATATGTTTGGAAGTGTCAGTCATTTTGTACATTTTTATGGATATATTCAGCATCTGAGAGTCCTCATCTTCCTCCACTTTTGCTTTCTTATGCACTCACCCAAAAAAAAAAAAGGAAGTAGAAATAAGAACCATTTCCATTATCTCATTTTATAGTTCACAGTGATCTTCACATTAAACACATAGGACATTTGCAGTGGTCAGTAAGACTTTTTAGGGCAACCTTAAGTTACGAAACACACTTTTCTTTTTTAGATGATATGAGAGTCATATAGAAGTTAGACACAAGGAAAGGAGCTACCCACAGATTTTCATTAAAACTAGTGAATGAAAAGTTTTTAAAGTTTTCCTCTTTTTTGAGGACATGTTTTTCTCATTAAAAGGCTGTCCTTTCCTTCCAAAACAAATGAAAAAACTTAAGAGTAATAAAATTCCCCTCTTTATTCACTTTACTCATGGGAGCCATGCCGTAATTTTCAGTTCAGCCTACTACACGGAGTTGTTTGCACTAAACATAAAGCAGAAGTAGAGGTCATCTTAAGCAAGGTTCCTTAAGCAAAAATGTTTTTTTAGGAACACATTTGTACTCAAAAGGGCCCCTAAACAAAAATTAAACAGATAATTTTCAGACATAATTTAAGTGTTCCTATGCTCCTCCACTATTGTAATGTATCCTCATGTTTCTTAACATAACCACAGTTCTACTATATGTAAAGTTTACTTAACCCATTTAGCTGTTTAGATGGATGTTTATCAGCAGATTGTGAAAAATGCTTCTATGGTATTCTGTCCTAGCCTCCAGCAATCTGCAGCTCAAGGTCAAGCTGAACCAGAGGTAGTATTTGAATTTAATAATCTTTGTCAGATTACTTCTTTGAAAGCTTTCTTAATCATTCTTATTTTGAAAAATAATTCCCTGTTTTTGTATCTTTGTATGTTCTTATTTTTTCTGTTTAGGTGTTTAAAAATTAATGATTAAAAAAAACAAGCAACCCTTCTGAGATGTGCAATTTTAAGAACATAAAACTGTGATGTCAGTTTTTTAAACATTTAACTACTGTATTCTTTTTACCTCTTTTCTCCTGTTCTTTCTTCAGTAAAATTATAAATAGCAGAAAGGCTGCTATGTTTGCCAAGTCCTGGCAAAAAACTATTCTTTTAGATGAAGCTTAACAACCATTAAATAGCACAGTTGCATTTGTAACTACAGGTGCTCAAATGACATCTGTCCTGGAAAATAAAAGTCAAATCAATGCACTTTAATATGCAATGTGTGCCTTCATTACGAACTCAGCTAATCTATCACCCTCTCTACTTCCGTTTCTATCCTTTTTCTTGGTATCAAGAACTTTATATACTTGGGTTTGGTTTTACTTTACATTACAGTTCAGAGGTCAGCTTTCACTGCAGGTGAAACTGGTCATCTGTTTACATTTCAGCTAGAGATTACCAAACGTAGGTGCCTTCATGTATTAGGTGCAGATAACACAGATAATCAAGAGAAGCAGCCGTTTGTGCGGCACTTCACACAGACAGGTGCACAGAAAGGGCCTGAAACTGCGCAGAACAGCACATACATCCTCAGCAAAGTGCCCTGGGGAGCAGTCTCATGATTCAAATCACTTTTCCTGTGACATCAGAGGCCTTGACCAACAGTGAGCTCCTAAAGGATGATGCAGCCCTGCAGCTCTTGGGCTGCAGGTGTGCCTGGCACCTCCCACTGAGGTTATGATAGAAAGAGATGATATCCTGTCCTGAAGAACAGGTATAGGTTGAGGTTGTGTCACCAGCTGAAGGAAATGGGAAGGAGGTCAGCAAACTATGCAGCATCAGAGATTATAAGAGTTTCATTAGATTTCCTCTGAAACCCTGCAGTTTCAAGAGGCCAGAGTCATAACTGGAGAAGCAGGCAGGATCGGTACATATTAAGTTGGAAAATGAGGATTCCTCTGGTAGCAAAAGGCTGGAAATTTTTACTTTGGCACTAGGAGGAGGGCTCCTGCCCCATCTGAAGATTTGCAGGTGCAGAAGATTTTCAGTACTCTTCCAGGAGATGAGTTATTGAGAGCTCCATCAATTGAATCATCCAAGCTGAGCCTGACTCATGCACAAGAAGCAGGAGGAAGCAGTGAGTGATAGCAGAGGAAGATTGTACTGCAGAGTGCAGAGGCTTCCACCTGTCAGTCTGGCACCTGGAGACATTTGCTGCTTCCTTGAGGGCCCGGTGTAGGATACTGTTGAAAGATTGCCAAGGCAATGTTATACAGATGTCTGTTCCAGACTGATTAGGAAGGAGTAGATAGTGCCTTCTTCAGACAATCAGAAGTACCACGTTCATAGGCCCTGGTCCCCAAGGGTTTATATTTTACAAGAAAGGCCAGTTGAGAAGAAAACCGTAGATATAGAAAGGATTAAAAATTTGCTCTTATATATACTAACTTGCAATTACTGATCATGTCAAAAAGGAAGTAAAATGCAGAGTGCTTCTCTTGCTAAAGACCATTGCAAGTTGTCACAGCAGCAGGCCTGCAAGAATTCAAGTGTTTGAACAACTCCCTCAGGCACATAGTGTGATTCTTGGGGTGTCCCGCACAGGGCCAGGAGTTGAACTCAATGATCCTGATGGTTTCTTCCAGCTCAGCATATTCTACAATTCTGTGATTTTCCATAATTGAGACAAGGAAAAAAAAAGACTAAAGTTAAGCCATTTTGTTTTTCCGTGTTGCATTTCTTGTTTCAAGCTGAGAATGATTTAGTGAGGTTAGGTTAAAAGATCAGCATGACCATAACTTTTACATATCAATATGAACATATTTATGCATATATTTTTTTTAAAATGCCAGAAGTTTACAGTTAAAATTCTACAGGATGAAAATATAAAATAATATATTTGAGGAAGACAATGTATAAAATATCATTTTGTAGATGAGCATTAGTTGAATCCATATCTGTCCTAGACTGTGGTCTTATACTCAGTCAACTGTATACAATTTTCCATGTACTTGTACTCCTAAATATAATTTTATATTGTAAAATTAAAGATAAATATGCCAAAAGAATAATTTGAATTTTAAAAATAACAATTTAAGACACAGCAGTGTCAGGTTTGCAGTTTTCAGTCCAAAATCATTATCATCTGATCACCAAATGCATATTTCTATGTATGTCAATTTTTGTCTCAACCATTTTCTTTTGTTAGCACTGGAAAAAAATTACAGTTGATTATAAAAATACAAGAATAAAAAAAAATCATTGTGAAACTCCGCAATATGCTAAGTTATGCTGTTTTATATTTCCTTGCACTAACACAATAGAAGTTAGACTTCATAGCTAAATTCTGTGTTGAAGTATATATCATATTGAGGTTAAAAGAGATTGCGATTGTATCTAATAATAAATCTTGTCCCCTCACAAACACTTTGGATCTCCTATTTTGTAAGTAGTAAGACTGCTGTGTATACTTCAGAGGAAAGACTGTTGTATTTTGCTACTGTAATTGAAATGTTTCCTTTCCAAATGATAGATCTAAAGATTATAAATTAAAAAGAACAAACATACCAAACCCCTACATTCTTTATTTACATATTTGGGTCCTGAACTCATGGTTGTGCTATCTTCTATTACTTTCTTCTAGGCAATGCTAGAAACTTTTCCTTTTTTAACCTTAATGCAGACTTTGTATTCCTTCAACTATTGCTTGAAATAGAAGTCACTAAACTTCTATAACAAATGTGGCAGGATACATGGGATAACCGCTCCTCATATGATGGAACATGATCCAGTTTGAACTACCACAGCTGTCATCTTAGTGCAAATTGAAAGGGATTCCACACTGGGGTTAAAAGCAGCTATGATCAAACAATTGCTCATGAAATGTGTGCATTTCCTGTCTCCAGTGGACTGATGAGGAAAAAGAATACCTTGAATCTGCCAAAACACCTTTATTATTAGACTTATAGGCTAAAAAAAGGTTTTATGGAGAAGAGGCCTATTCAAATATTTAGCTCCAGTTGAAGTAAATGTTTTCAAAGAAATGAACTGATTATGTTAGGGGCCACCACCAGTTTTATTCTCTGCAATCAAGAATTAACATTCATGGTCATTGCTTTAGTTTGCAGACAAATCATCCTTGACATCAAGGTTTTTGTCAGTATTACTTTTAAGGAGAATTCTTGATGAATTTCTCTGTTGTAGTCTTTGTAATAAATACACCCAAGAACTTGCAACAGCTTTCCTTTCCGTGGAGTAATTATCTTATTTTTTCCTATGTAAGTATTTCTATGCCAAGTTAGTGGAAAACCTCACCAAAAAAAGTATTTTTTCAATTTTTGGGAGAAATTATTACCGTTTAACAGGAATATCTAACTGCATTTTTCCTTTAAGACTGATGCTTTAAAATATTCCAGATTAGATATATAAATTCAAATGTTTTCTCTGCACCTGTGGACAGAATCAGCATAAAGGTAAGAGCTTTTTCTTTTTTAATGTTTGACCACATTGCCCTTGATGAAAACTTTTTTTTCTCCATTTTATCTTTTTTTGTGTTTGCTTGCTTGATAAATTGATTGGTACATTAATTAGCACTGTCAGATTTAAAGGATTATTTTAGCATTGCAGAGCTTTGCTGGGACTAAGTCGATGAACGATCTAGTTCTGCTTCTGTTCAGCTGTTCAGCTATAACCAAACCTACTCAATCTGTAATACCTATAGTCTGAAGTGAAAATTAACTCTGGCATAATCCTTTAAAGGATGCTGGCAAATAACCCATTTCTGCTTCTTTGAATACAATAAAATTTAGAATGGATAAAGTCATGGAATAGGAGGAAAAACAGCTGGAAATGGTGTAAAAAGTTCAGTTACCTCAAAGCAGGATATGCTGTGTATCTGCAGTATTCTTAAAAGTTTTTGATAATACATATTCAAGATCTCTATTGCAGCATACGGTAGTGCTTACTGATCGTTAGAAATAATGTTATAAGTAATCATGTCGATAAAGAAGTGGGAATGATTTATACTGTTAGTGGAGACAGAACAAGTGCAGTTAATTTCCTCTCTTTGAAGCAGAAGGTATTTATGAATTATCATCTTTTTCATCATGCTTTCTCTAGAAATTCTTCCAGTTGTTTCCATCTTTTCTCATACACATAAGTCCCTAGATCTATGATCACTTACTACTATATCCTTCAGTTTCTCCGCAGATAATTTGTGACAAAGAGTCCACAGAAAGATCTTATTCTTTTGTCTGGTGCTTCAGATCTCTCTCCTTTCTCTTTGTCCTTCTTTCTAAAGTTTCTTATATGTGGATAATTAGCAAACTTTTTATTTTCTCCAACTTTTTTAGTTCTCTTTTTTGGCTCCATTTGTACTAGAGGTAAACAGAGCATTTCAGTCCCTGTAACAGAGCATCACATTTATTTAAATAATCCACAAGGCTGCAGATTAAAAAAAAAATCAAGACTAGTCAATAAAAGAAGTAAAGGTTTCCAAGATGACAACCTCATAAAAATAGAAAAAAACCAAAAATTGTTAGGTTTCTGTTGTGAGTGAAGAAGTTTTCTTCTTTCACTCTGTGTAACCTTGCTTCCTCAGCACATACACCTTTACATGTATTTAAAGAAAGGATATGCCAACACCTAAGGAATGCCTAGAGAGATAGTGGTTGTGGATTCATAGATGTCCATTGTCGAAAAGAAACAAAGAAATTGAGGGTCTGCAAAAACTGTAAAGGGAGGGAGGGAGAGAGAGAGGGAGAGATGGAGGGAGGGAGGGAGGAAGGAAGGAAGAAAAGAAGAAAAGAAGAAAGGAAGAAAAAGAAAGAAAGGCAATTCCTTTCCATAGACAAGTTTTCCCTGCCCTGGAGATAAGTTTCTCACTTCCTATGAAATTATCCAGTTATCACGTGCAGTCTATTCTTTTACACCTTTCTGGAAATGGGTCAGAGGGCTTTGGGGGTCTTTGCCAGTCTTGATCTCCCCTACTGGACTGGTCTTTGGTTGACAGTCCACACCTACTTCTTGACCTCATTCCTGCACTTGCACTGTACTATGTCACGATTATCTCCAAGAGCCAGAACAAGGACATTTGTCTCAGGAAGTGCTGCCCTACCTCTGCATGTCCCCTTCTCCAGCCACATCCTGTTCTTTCTCAGAGCATGTTCTTACCAACAGTTCTTGTCTGGCTCCATGGCTTTCTTCTTATCGGCATTTGAAGCATATACATTAGCCCCTCACCTTATAGGCTTTTACAGTAGTTAAAAGGTCCCTCTTTCATCTCAAAATATGGCTAGAACTCCCTCTCCTCCTTGTAGCAATTCCTTCGGCATTTGATAAGGTAATTCTGTCCCTGTCCTACCTGTGGGACTGGTGCAGCTACCTATGGCTCACCACTGGAGGTACAGCTGCTCTGGCATGTCAGGCCAGACACAGAAGACGACTTTTTCCAGAAGTTTGGAGAAAACCTATGAGACAAAGATCAAAAAGGTAAGCTAGAGAGGGGGATCTAGATATAAAACCCTTACTCCTGAATTTAGACAGACTGGAAGATATTGTAAATTAGAGTCTCCCCTTGCACACCTAAATTGCACTGAAACCTGCTGTAAACCACTAAAACCATGTTAATCACAGCCAGGTCTCTCTGCCCTTCCCTTCTTCATAGCTAGTCTGATCCTGCTGCAAGGTTAAAGACCTATGTCGTAGGCCTGGCAAAATTCAATTTCACCTATGCTTTCCAAAAATGTTAAGCTAGCTCTGTATTTTAAGATCATCTAATTAAGTGTGACAGACAACTGATTACAGTTGTTTTTCTTTTATCTGGACCTCCTGCTAAGACTACATAACTTAAAACTGTTTTTGATCTTTTAGATTTTTAGATATGTAAAGCATTTTTCTTAATTCCCTCAACTTTCTATCACAAGCTACACAGACTGTGATCAGACATTTTGATTATAGAGAATGTGTGTTACTTGTAAAAATGTCATACTGCCATGACACTGGGCTCTTAATTCCTTAATTAGGATATCAGTTCCAAGACCTGAGCTTTTTAGGAAGAAAACCTCTTAATTTTTGTGTTAATCTTTAAATGGGATACTACTCTGTGTTTTAAAGACAATTGTAGCTGTTTACTTGCATTTTATCCTCAAAGAAATAATCTTTTCACTGCAGTGCCATTTCAGAGTCCTTAGTTTGCCACATTTTAATCACCTTAACTGAGTTTTAGTGGTGACTATGAGGTGAATAATTTATCATACCCTAAACTGAGGAAAAGAAGCAGAGTAAATGATCCTTCACAATTAGATTTAGAAGGTGACTTTAAAATCTTAGGGGATTGCCCAATATATTAAGAGTAGTCAATTTAAAGATTTAATTAGAGAGATAGAGCCTGGTTTTGTGTGATATACGTGTACTTTACGTTCCCCCTAAAGAAGGTTTTATTAACATTTTCTCATTTCTATGTATTTATATTTTTAAGATTCTCTTCTTTATAATGGGCTTGCTGTTTCCCTTTTTAGATAGAGGTAAGACTAACTACACTCAGGTAAAACAAATACATTAGTAAAGGCATTAGTGAAAGGCCACATTTTTTGGGCAGTCAATGAGGATAGTCTGATCTATTTAAATTCTAGACAATTTATTTTCCTTACACACTTAATTCACTAGAACAAGTTAGAGAAGTTGAGGATTCTACATAACAATCTTCTGAATCTTCTTCCTTATAGAGATGATCTTACAGAAATGACCTCAAATCATGCACTGTGGTATACAAACATATTTCTATTATATTTGAAAGAAAAGCATTTAAGATACTCTATTCAGGTCTTGGGTATTGTTTTTAAAGGTATCATGTCTCCTCCGATATTAAAAAAAAAGTCTAATGGCAAATATTCCCTCACTGCAATTGTTTTTCTCACCAGAGGTTGAAAGCATGATGGTAGTTTAGTGCTTGGTTTTGAAGGTAAATATTAAGTGGTTTAATAAGTTATTAATAAGTCAGAGCTGTACCCAAGTAGATAGAATCACAGAATTTCAAAACTAAACAACCCCAGCTCCTTCAGCCACTCCTCATCAGATTTTGCTCCAGACCCTTCACCAGCTTCATTGCTCTTCTCTGGACACGCTCCAGAACTTCAGTGTCTTTCTGGTAGTGAGGGGCACAAAACTGAACGCAGGATTTGAGGTGCATTCTCACCAGGGTCAAGTACAGAGGGACGATCACTGCCCTGGTCCTGACAGCACAATATTCCTTCTTGGCCACATGGACACACTGCTGGCTCATGTTTAGCTGGCTGTTGACCAGCACCCCCAGGTCCTTTTCTAGAAAGCAGCTTTCAGCCACTCTTCCTCCAGCCTGTAGCACGGGCTTGTGACCCAAGAGTAGGACCTGGCATTTCACCTTGCTGAACCTTATACAACTGGCCTCAGTCCATGAATTCAGCCTATCCAGAACCCTCTGCAGAGCCTTCCTACCCTCCAAAAGATCAACACTACTTCCCCAGTTTCATGTCATCTGCAAAGTGATTGAGAGTGCACTCAATCCCCTTATCCAGGTCATTGATAAACAGGACTGTTCTCAGTACTGAGCCCTGGGGAACAGCACTAATGACTGGCTGCCAGCTGGATGTAGCCCTGTTCACCACCACTCATTGGGCTCAGCCACCCACACAGGCAGTTTTCTACCCAGCCAACAGTACACTCATCCAAGCCACAGGCAGACAGTGTCTCCAGGAGAATGCTGAGGGAAATGGTATCAAAGGCTTTATTACAGCCTAGGTAGACAACATCCACAGCCTTCCCCTCGTTCTGTAAGATGGTCCCGTTGTCACAGAAGGCAATCTCATCAATCAAGCAGGACCTGCCTTTCATAAACCCAGGCTGTGCCTAATTCCCTCTGCCGTGCTCTGTGATGGTACTCAAGGTGATCTACTCCATGACCTTCTTGAGCACTGAGGTCAGACTGACAGGCCTATAGTTCCCTGGATCCTTCTAGTCCTTCCTGTAGATAAGGGTCACATTTGCTAACCTCCTTTCAACCCTATTAGTCAGGAGTCCTGATAAATAATGGAAAATGGCTCTACCATCAGTTATCTCAATATCCTTGGCTGGATCCCATCTGATCCCATAGACTTGTGTGTGTCTAAGTGGCGTAGCAGCTTGTTGGCCTTTTTCCCAAGGATTATGGAGGTTTCATTCTGCTTCCCATCCTTTTCTTCCACCACAGGGGCAAGGGTATCCCAATAACAGTTGGTTTTAGACTGAGACAAAGTCATTAAGTACCTCAGCCTTTTCCTCATCCTTTGTTATTATGTTTCTGCCTGCATCCAATAAAGGACAGAGATTCTCCTTAGCCCTCCCTTTCTTGGTGATGTATTTATAGAAACATTTTTATCACCTTTTATGGCAGTAGCCAGATTAAATTTTAATTGAGCTTTGCCTGTTCAAATTTTTTCTCTGCACAACCTCACAACATCCTTGTAGTCCTTCAGAGTTGCCTGGCCCTTATTCCAGCTTAAGTTTCTGGTGTAATATCTGTGGAGAAATAGTTCATTGTTTCACCTAGAATGTTATTATTCAATCTGTTTTCAATCTGAATTAAAATATTTTTATCTTGAATAACACAGAAAGGGTCAGTGTTTTCTTCCACAGCTGTAAATAGCCTTTGAATTTTACCTTTTAAAGATGACGTCAGACTTATCAATTTTTTCTTAACTATCTTTAGAACTAGGAGAAAATTGAATTCTTCAATATCAAGCATTATACTTACGTTGACAGTTCTTGTGAGTTGCAATATTAACTAGAATTTCTTTAGAAATAACATACACACCTTCACAGTGTTCCTAAAATCAAGTTTTTTTGCTTATTTAGAAGGGACAAGTGAGACCATTTATACATTCTTTTCAGTATCACTGCCAGTAAAGCTGACTTCTGTTTGGGAGAAAAACTTATTTTTAGACGTTAAACTCCATTAAATTTGTTTTATAAGCCGGCTTGCCTTAGAATTCAATAATAATTCAAATTAATAGTAACAATAATAAATGCTTTTACCAGGAATCTATGTGATTTGCTTTCAGGAAGAAAAGCAAAATACCTGTTTTCTAAAAAAAACCAGTTAATTGCAGATCCATAGGAAATTATTTTCATGTTTTTTATCTCAAGGCTGAAGGTTTCCCTTCATTACTATTTATTAATAGTGTTTATTACATCTCATTTGAATGAAACGTAGCTATAAGAGCGAAATATTGGAGCCTTTTAAAAATTATACAATATATATATATTTGAATATCTCTATGACTCAGGAAAATAACACTGACCCTTTCATCATGCCGTTAGATAATTTTGAGACAAAAAAATCATGTGGTACAAAATCACATTTAAAGCCTCAGAATAGTTTCTCAAAATGGCCTCATATGTTTTCTCATGACAAAACTAGTCAAAAAAGAGAAAGTAATTGGAGTTACACCACTCTATGTCAAGTGGTTTAATGTTCTGTATTCATGTTGTTTTAAGAGTAGGAAAGACTACACAAGCACAAAATCAATCATAAGTTCTGAGCAATAGAGATAAAAAGAGAAATAATAAATTTGTTAGAAGTTCAGCTGATAAAAACAATTCAAGGCATGTTATAGAACTTGAAAAGGATTACCTGCCATGTGAATGTGTGATGATTACTTTGTCTTCTAAAACTGCAGCTAAACTGAAATCAACAAATATGATGAATGTATGAGTCAACTTGTTAAGGCATCCGGAATCTTCTCAGCATTTCAGTATTCTCTTTGTGGGATCTCAGTGGATGCAATGCAATGGTTTCTTTCCTGAACTTGTTGTTCCTAGTTATTTTGGGTTTGTGGTTTTGATTTTTCAATGTGAAGGAGTATGGATACATGAAAGAAAATATGCAGGCCAAAAGAATATATAATTGCAACAGCTGGAATAAATTATGACCAGTCAAGATGACATGGAGATCTGAGACATGTGAAGGTCTATTTTGAGGCTGCAATAGATTTTTGAGGACAGAGCAGCTAGAACCTCTCCCACTGCGGAAACTATTCTAATATATTTGAATTAGGTTTTGAATTTTCTGTATTCAATGCACTAAACAGATTAATTAACCTTTCTTATCTGTGAAATTAAAACTTTCATAAACAGAGAAAAGCAGAGGCAGTATCTGTAATAGTCCTGACTTACTCAAGACATAGAATTATTGGAGCAGAAGAGACTGTTTTTAATATGCCAGTTATGCTGCTCAGCTAAAACTAGTGGGGTAATTTATTATTTTGATTTTAAAAAATTACCAGGGGCATATGCCAGTTCTGTGCTACTTCACTAAAACAAACAAACCAAAATAATGCTCTGGCACTCGGCAGTAGGTACAATGATTTCATCATCAATGAAGCCAACTGTCACTGTTATTTTTTAATGTAGAATACAAATTTACTGATGCCTAGCTAGCAGACCATCCCTAAATTTGCAAAACACTGCATGCTCATTATTAGCATAGGGTTACTTACTACCTGTGGAAAAAATGCTGCGCTTGCTGTGGAGAACTGATGAGCCTGATTGAGCAAGAATGTGAGCCAAGTCCCTTGCTGATCTTGCACCTGCTCAAGCAAGGGCTGACAACTGAATGGTGTCTGGTGTGAAGGCAAAGTCTGTCGCCCGATGCTGTCTCACTGAGGCACCGAAGAGCACCTGCATCTCTGTACTAGCCACCAGCCCCTCTCCCCTTCCTCTGGGCAAACAGGCCCTGTTAGAAGCTTAAATCTGGTCCTTTGAGGAGATAAGGATGTGCAGTTTTAACATGCTGATGGGAGTACAGACTATTGGGCAAAGGTCAGTTGCTCTTAATTGCAGCCTCAGCTGCATGGAGTAGGAAGTGATACCGAACTATTCTGCTCTGCCTTTGCTTCAGCCATACATCCTGTAATTCATCCTGACCAAAGATAGCCAAAATGCTCATTATCTCTCATTACACATGAAAAAATACACCCATCAATATAAAAACGAGAAAGTGACTGTCCCCCAATCATCTATGATGGCAGTAACAGGTAAGCAATTGCATTTGACAGTGTCAGAGCATGCTCAGGTAAAACTAAGACTAATTAACAGTGAAATTAAGCTTAGTGAAAAGCTGAATTTGTTTATTTAGCATGAATTGCTAACTTAGTTTAGTTAATCATTATCTAGCTTTTGTACATCAAGTGCTAACGCAGTAAGTGCATTTAACAACATTTACCAACAAATACCTATATTTTTGTTTCTTCAATTAACTGGACTACTAAAGAATCCATCATTGTGAAAGTTCTTGTTGACTTCAACCAGACTTATAGTGCTGAATTGGCTGTAATCATAAACTAAGCGCAGCTGCACCCAGCCTCTGAGGACAAGATGAAATGCAAAGGAGTTAATTTTCTGCCAGATTTCTATATCCTTAACACAACAATATTAGGGGAAATGTGTGTCTGGAAGCCTCTGTAACTCATTAAAACATGTCACCTTCATACACATGAAAATATGCTTCAGGAATTGCATTAAAAATTTTGCACTTTAATATTTGCAAAATAGGGGAAAATATACTAATGCTCTCCAGGACACTAAGAAACAGAAAACCTGTTTTCAGAGGAAGAAGTTATATTGGCATTTTTAGTTCAGGTAAATAATATTTTATCAGTTCATGGGCAAAGACTTCATTTTTCATCTTTATTTCCCAGCAAAGTAAATACTGAATTTAATATGAAGCTACCATTGTGACAAGGTAAAGTGAAGATGCTTACAGCAAAATTGGATTGTAACACAGGCTGTGATTCAAACCCACATCTGTGCTCACTTTGGTGAAATTCGGTGATGCTAGAAGTCTGCATGGGGTCTGAAATTGTAAACCCAGATATTGACCTTGAGTATTTTACAATACAAACCACATCCTTAGTACCATGTAAGGGTGCAAATAACTTCTACAGATATCCTACATTTCTTATACCTGCCTGCTTAGAATATAATCTTAGAGGACTAGTACTTTATTTATTACTTTGGAGCTTTTCCTTTTTTTTTTTTTTATCCTTGTACAGACTTCAAAGCATAGAGGAAATTGCAGTGACTAAGAAGTTATTTCTAATACTTGAACTTTTTCTCATGCTTTATATTTAAAGTATGACTTTTATCTATAGAGAAGACTTAATATATTTTTCCTTGATGATTTTATTCCTAATACAATAAAGACTTGTTTTAGGAGTAAACCTGTGCATTCTGCTAAATAATGTGAAAATATGCCTATTTCATGTAAAAGGTAACATGAATACATTTCCTATTAAACTGTGGCTAGAACTATTATAGGAGTTCTAATTTGAATATGATTATGTATTTCAATATAAGGTCTGGAGATTAATTGAGGAAGGGGATACCAATTCTGTGAAATAAGGTGGTTTTTTGCATAAAATTATACTTTTAAATAATAAATAATAAAATAATTATATTTGTAATTATTTTAATGGTAATTTTTTGCAATTGATTATGTACTTTATGAAATAATAGTGAATAAAATAATTTAATATTGCCATCTATGCAATATGATGGCAGCATGAATCCTGGTCCTTGGGACAGTGAAACCCTAATTACATAACTGGATGTTAGTCAAGGGATTTACCTTAGACTGCGCTAAGCAAGGGAAACGTGCTATTATAAATAAATCTAGGTTACTTAATCTGTTCACATACTTTTTAAAAGCCATTTGTATAAATTACTGCAATTTTAGTAAGGGCATGTACTGCCTCTTGGCTATTACTTACGTCTGTATTGAGAAGACAGCAAGCACTAAAAGAACTGAGTTATGATTGATCTCAATGCACGCCTCTCTCGAAAGCACAACCTCCCGAGCCATGAGCAACACATAGCCTTACTTTTGAGCCTGTACATTTGTTTTGTCTGGAAATAGAGGTATATTTTTCTTAAATGGGTTTATGTGAAGAAGTACACATGCAGCATAGAGTAAAACTTAGCAAGAAAAAAGGTATAAATTAACTTATTTTTCTTTTCCACATGACATCTCATTTATTTATTACCTTGTCTTTTTCTCTCTTACTAATTATAAAAGTGCCTGTAATAATACCTTGAACTTCTTCATGTCAAGAAGCAGCTTTAAATAAAAAGTAACTTTAGAACAGCAACATAATTGATTTGCCCAGCTGACAGTTTCTCAAAGATATTAAGACAGTTGCAAATTATCTTGAAGACAAGTGATTCTCTACTTGATAATGATTGTATGTTCATATTTTTAAGAGTGGTTTTGTTTCAGAGTTGGCCAACTTCATAATCTCTTCATGCTAATAGGCAGAGTGAGCAGAGATTTCCTTCAGCTGTCAAATAAGAGAAAAATTGATTTGACAGGCTGTTGAACATGGATTTTAGTAGAATATTTAATACTGTCCTTGTACTTTCTCAAGACAATCCTAACTGCATAACACTGGTTAAAACTAAAAACACAAGGGCTGAAGTTCTCTAAATAAATTTTCTTTAGAAATTTGGTCATCCTGGAAAAGCTTCTAAGCCATCTTAACTTTAGTCTTCTTCCAGTAGCTGACATTCAGAATACCTCAGGCATCATGACTTCCTGCCTCCATACCTCCACACAAAAATTTGCTTTTATCAGGTTCTTCACTCATCTGCTTATCCAGGGGTACTCAATAAAGGCAGATATGGGAAGTCATGATGCTCTTTTCCCTGTTTCACAGACATTAAAGGTGAACTAAACCATGACAGCTGTGCCTGCCTCTTCCTTCACTAAGAATTGGCACATTTCAATAGAAAATATGACTCAAAATACAGATGCCGTGGTCATAATGTTCCTGCTTTAATGAGCAGTGTTTAAAAAATAATAACAACATAAACTGATAGAATTAGCTTTTTGCAAACACTGAAATAAAAAATTCTAGTTGCCACCATTGTAGGTGTTTTCTAAATAAAAACAATAGTCACAGGTCCTACATAGAAAAATATGTCCCAACTTGCTTTGCTCTAGGAAAATAAAGAAAAAAATTACATGACCAGCAGTTGCATCTCAATAAGTGATTATGCTTGGATTAAAAAGGACTGATGCTAAAGAGGCAGTTTGGGGTATTTGCTTGTATTAGGCATATAGAATATGTGCATTTTAAATGATGTGATTTTTCTAGTTAAGATATTGTGTTTGTATCAAGGGTGGATGTACTTTTAGCTTGTTCTAAGATTTAAGAATTCTCCAGCCCATAGCAAGCATAGGAATTAGGAACAAACAACATGGACTTCCCAGGTAAATAGTACCTATGACTACTCTGGTTTTAATGTTTCAGACTGAACTGGAATATATAATTTTATACTGAATCTACTGCTAATGCCACAGTCATTGTGTAGATATCTATGACATACCACTGTAGCGTATCAAAACTCAGACTAAGTTCTGTACATTTTTAATGAAAATTTCTTGTAATAAAGCAAAGGTCACAGTGTGTCAAGAAGACAAACATTTAAGCCTTAAGTGACTAAAGATATATTAGAATATTTGTTTGGTATCTGATTTGTGATAAAACATCCAATATTCAGGAAGAGATCTTAAAAATATTAGCTTATTAAATGCTGTAACAGATTATTAATTGTTTTATGTTCATTATTATAACCGTTCATCTTCTTAAAGTTTTCAGAGTTCTTTTTTTTGTGAGATCTATAAAATAGACCTAGTTTAATTACAATTACTACTTCCTCAAGTCAGCCAAAGTTTCTCCTTTATTTCTGTTGCATGATTTAGTCACCAACTGATACTTTAATGAAATTCAGTTATTTATTATGGTGTGATCTGAAATCTTGAATTTACAAGAAAAGAGAATAAAAATCCTGGAAGTAACGCAGTATCTTTTCTACCATAACTAGTTTGCCGTTGTCGGTTTATAGGATAAGAAATTATGGCAACAACAGTTTTCACTATGATGGCAGATTGAGTACAAGAGCCAGACTTCCTTGAAATTAAAATACACCAGATGAGAAATGCATTTTATAAAACAGTGTAAAATTTAGTTAAGGCACTTATATTGCATAGGAACTTTGGAACACTAATAAGTCAGTATCTATGTGTTTGATGTAATTTCCCATTAAAATAAGTACAAGATGTAGTTTAGTATAAGTAACATCAAATGATTCTTTATCCTAAGAGAATTTCTGCCAACATACTTTCCTATGGACTGATTAGATAGAGGTTATCTTACAAAAAAAATAATCATGTATAGCTACTGAACTTTTAGATATAAAATTTCATATATTACTCTTTAGGTTCCTGTAGAAAAACAAGTATGTAATTAGAAGACTGGCAGAAAAATTCTGATCTACTAATATTGGGCATGAGTAAAGGAGATCAGGAAGAGGAATTTTTAGAACATCAGCTCATTTCACTACAAGAGAAGAAAAAGAAATGCCAAGCCTTGCTAGTCATCATCTCAGTAGGAGGTCCTTCTATTTTAGTCAAGCATATTTTACAACATTTTGGAGATCTGATAGTTAAAACCAATTAAAATATTGTATCAGTAATTATGTACTATTAACTTTTCCCTTTGCTTCTGTAAGAATACAAATGACAGCAAACAAAGCCCAAGCCAAATACTGTGCAATGATAAATAACCATTGCTTCCAGTTTTCATTAAGTTTTTTGAAATGTCTGGTGCCTGGTTTCACAATTCTGACAATTCTGAAATACGTTCTGGAATACAAAGCTGAACACTGATCTGAGCTTTCATTTGGAAAATGGGAAAAAGATTGGTTTTTAGCTTTCTGTCTGACAAGGTCAGCTATTAAGGCACCATACTGTTCTTTGTACTGTAGTCAAATATTTTCTGTCAGAAGACATATAAGTTGGATTCACACATACAATATGTCTTTATAAAAATTATTTGGGGAATTCTAGCTTGTCAAAGCAGAAACCAAATGAAAGGAATTACTGCAAATGGTCTGGACCTATTTCTTATCAGTTTAATTTTAAAATCTCAGTTTTCATTTGGAATCCAATCCGTGTATTTTTGAGTTACAAGAACAACTGCTCTTCTTTGGGTGCATGCCCAGTGTCAGCGCCCACAGTGAGGCCTCTAGGATTATTAACAGAGAATTACCAGCAGCTGGACTCCAAAAAGACCAGAGTTAGTTCAAACTAAGTGTTTACAGTGTGCAGTGAAAGCTCTCACAGCACTAAGGTCAGGGAAGATGAAACAACAAAAATACAACAATTTTACTGAAACTGGGAGAGAAGAAAGAGAAATCCTAATGCCAGACCTCGTAACTTTCATGCTAGTCAGAGTGTGAGAGACATCCAATCCTATTTTGGGTTGATGGAATAAATAAATTAAAACAAACAAACAAACAAAAATGAAACAACCACAACAAAACCCCATAACTGAAAATATGAGTAACAATTGAGAACAAGCCCAGTAAAGCTACTCTACTGTATATCTATTCAGCCAAAGAGAGGAGACTTTGAAGTGTCATAAAAGAAGTAGTCTTTATGAAAGAAAATAGTGAAAAAGAAAGTAGCATCTTCTTACTAAGATTCTTCTGTGATCCTTCATTTATGTGAGCATTATCATTAAATATAGATGTGTAAAATCAGCTTCTCATTGATAAGACAGTGCATGGCAAGGGCATGCTATGTCATAGACATGCCAAACCTCCCACCCTCAAATGGGTGCTAATTTAACTGCAAGATTATTGGCAAAAAATAGAGATGGTCCCTCTCTCTATTGCTACTATCGTCTCAGCCTTTGGGCTCAAGTTTTCAGGCGTTCTTTTTTCTGGTTTTGCCTTGTTATGCTATGGTATGCTTTTCAGTATTCTGTCCAGGCAGACTTTTGTTAATTAAAATTCCCACCCAATGTTTTTAAAGGGAGTTAAGAGAACAGTGAAGAGCTGATATAATAATTCTAATCAAGCACATATCCTGAGTGCCAGAAGTAGTGGAAGTGAGGTCTAGCATGAAAGTAAAACTATATTAGGTAGCTGACAAATATTAGAGCCTCAGGATCTACTCTTTACTTAGATAATGCAGGTACCTATAGGTAAGTAGGAATAATAAGACAAGTAGTGGTAGACTGCCAAAAGCTAGAATTTTGAGTGATTGTGGAAACTTTGTTACAGCTCAAAGCAGTGCTAAACAAAGTTTGGCCTTCTGTTCAAAGCAACAGCAAACAACTACTTAAACACATGCCAGAAAACCTTTAAGGCTATCTCTGGGTATTAACAAAAACTAGTTTGTATAATGGTGGGAATTAATCCTGCAATAAGTGGTTATAGAACAACTTTCACTAGAGAAGTTGCTCTGTTGAACCCTAACAGTTTGTTTATCTATCACACATACATTGTTGCCTGTTGAATTATTTTCAGTAGACATACTTTTTTTCTTAAATACAGCAGTGTATAAAAGTCATAGCATACTAAGAGAGAAGCAGGAGTAAAATAGCTGAATGTAGAAGCAGTTGCCCAACATCTCCTATTTAGAGTATTAAAATTACTAATGCATTACTCTTTTTACCTAATATTTACTGATTTAATACATCCCCTCTCCCCAGAATTGCTGAACAAATGAATACTGTATTAATGATAGGTGTAGAACACCATGTACTGACTGCTCCTGAAGAGTTGCTAGTGTGTTTATGGATTTTGCTTGGAAGGCAATGAGGAACACCATGGCAAGAAGCATAGAAAGGAAAAAATTGTTCATAAGTGTGTTACAGTGCGTATGACTGGAGATAGCTATGTGAGGGATGAAGTAAGTGTTGTGGAAGCATTAAAGAATTGTAATAGTACATAATTAATATAGTTGTTTGATACCATGAGAAAAAAAAAAAAAGCAGAAAGAGTAACATCTGAGAATTATTTGGGGTGAAAAGTTAAATCTACACTGAGTTGTAAGGCAAGAAAACACACTGTATAGAAATAAAAGCATTTATTTCATTGGTACCTATTGCTTTCTACAGGTATTGAAATATAGATTGCCTGTCTGGCTGTGTGTGCTTGGCTGAAGATTTAATGTCAACAACTAGGCAGCATCCCATCTTTTTCAGAAAACAAGCATGTTGGCTTCTTATAAAAATATCTTTTTATGGTTATAAACAACTTTCTCCTCCAGTTTACAAGTCAAGGGAACTAGGTCATCCACTACTACGAACAAAACAGTGTTTTGAATGATTTGAGAGGCTTAGCAGTTTTTCTCTGCCAGAACCCAGGTAGAAGATCTTGCTCTGGTTTAGAATTAGACAATAGACATACCATGGTACTTAACTGGCTAAAGAATAATGTGCCTTTACAAATGCCTTGGTGAAAACTCAGGGTGTTGGTAATTTCTTTCAGGAGCACACAAAAATGAGCTCGAGTTGTGTTTGTACTTCCACCCTCAAAACACACTGAGAATTCAATATGCGATCGCTTGGATATTCTGCCTCTAAAGTACTCAAACTACAAAAACTGAAGACCAATTTAAATGTAAACATAACACATATTGTGGTGCTCAGTTCAGAAGCTCGGTGGGAATATAGATCCTCTGTAGGTGTCAACCAAAAAAACAGCAGAAATGTAGTTTCTTGAATGATAAATAATTCACATATTAAATATAGGACCCTACTGTAATTTTTTCTGATCTTGGGTGTCACAGCTGTGGACTGCTGTTTACTACTTCCAAAAAAATGTCAAAGAAAAGTTTACCTGTGACTTTCTCATCTATTACAGAATCACAGAATCAACCAGGTTGGAAAAGACCTCTGAGATCATTGAGTCCAACCCATGACCTAATACCACTTTGTCTACTAGACCATGGCACTAAGTGCCACATCCAGTCTCTTCTTAAATACCTCCAGGGACAGTGACTCCATCACCTCCCTGGGCAGCCCACTCCAATGTCTGACCACTCTCTCACAAGGAATTTCTTCCTAATATCTAACCTAAATCTCCCCTGGCAGAGCTTGAGACTGTGCCCCTTTGTCTTACTGAGAGCTGCCTGGGAGAAGAGACCAACCCCCACCTGGCTACAACCTCCTCTCAGGTAGTTGTAGAGAGTGATGAGGTCTCCCCTGAGCCTTCTCTTCTCCAGGCTAAACAACCCCAGCTCCCTCAGCCTCTCCTCATAGGACCTGTGCTCAAGTCCCTTCACCAGCCTGGTTGCTCTTCTCTGGACCTGCTCCAGCACCTCAGTATCCTTCCTGAATATGTTACCTATCCTTGAAAATACTTACCTAAGTGTCACAGGCTCTGGAAGAATTACAGTAGGGTTTTACAAACAACCATCAGTGTCGACTGTACTTTTGCCACTCACTATGTGGCTATGGGGCATGTCTTCAACTAGTTTTCTTTCTTTTAAGGTTGCAGCTGTTGATCTGCTCGTACCAGGAATAGGGGAGTTGTGTGGAGGCAGCTTGAGAGAAGAGCGACTGCCTTTCCTCGAATCACGCTTACAGAGGTATGGAAAACCTGCAGGTCCCAGGAGACTGGCCTGCTCAGGGGAGTGTTTGAGCAGCCCACACTGGTTGGAAAGACAGAGGAGTGGAAGGTCAACTAATAATATTTAAAAGCCTGTTTTTGTCTTTGTGATATCTATTTATATGAGTAGGTGATTGCAAACTGGTGAAGAAGTTCTTATGCTTCTGCTGGAGATATGGAAATGGCCTCTCTGTTTTAGCTTATCAGAGAAGAAAAGTTTACTTTATGCTAGGAGGCCAGGACAGCAGAATGCCTCAACTTTGCTAGGACTATCTGGTACAGGATCTGATGTGAGGCACTTCATCCCTGAGCGTTTTTTTCACAGCTTTTGTGGCTGAGAGTGGATTGTGAAGGTGGAAGTAGTCATGTAGACAGAACTTAGATGCATTTGTCATCATGCTGTGTAACTGAGGAACTGCAGTTTTGGTCGGAAACTTTGCTAGCCGTGATGCAGCTGGCCTCGGTGACTGGTGTCATTTCAGAGAATATGGTTCTTTGCTAACACTGTGGTGGAAAGCTTCACTGGAAGTGCCCAAGACCTAACTGTCATTTGGGCTTCTTCACCACTGCCTTAGTCTGGATCATGTGACTTTGAGTAATTTTAGGCTGAATTCAGTGTCAGAATATCAAAGCTGCTGTTTAGTTAACAGTAATTGAAATTACAGATGGGATAATTCTCCACAGATAATTACTCTCTGGATCCTGTCTGATTGTTCAAAAGAACCTTTTGTAGAATCACAAAGAGGTTTGGGTTGGAAGGGAGCTTGAAGACCATCTCGTTCCAACTTCCAACCCACCTGCCATGGCCAGGAACACCTTCTACTAGATCAGGTTGTGCAAAGTCTCATCCAACACTTGAACATTTCTATTTGCCCAGTCGTACACTTGTGCAAAGCAATTTTGGAGGAGGATTAATCCCAGAGTAATACCATTTGCACAATGGGAATTAATTTGTTGCTGAAATCAGCCACATGCTCACACAGATATATCTAGTGAGTGAAGAAAAGCAATATCCATTTCAACATAATGAATCCAAAAGGCATAAGGCAATTAAAATCACCAGAACATTGATTCTTCATTTTTAGTGTAGGATGATGATATTCCCTGTGCTTCCTGCTACTTTCCCTATGAACTCTCTGAAGCAGGCGTGCTTCAGCTAATGTAAAGTACAGTGTTGCCTGCTGCAGTTTTTCACTCGAAATTTTTTGCCAGTAAGATCTAGAGCCCACAGTCATCAAGTTGTGGGGCTGGGGGAGGGTCCATATGGAGTTCGAAGCCAGACTTCCTTGTTTGTCAGGAAAGACATAGAAAGTATTTCAAGATACAAATGGGGTGTGACTTCAGTGACCTTACAGTACAGCTCTGCACTGAAGAAGGCCTGGAAAAATCACGTCTCCTTTCACATGCTTTTCTCAGTTTTGAGTCCTCAGGATCTGATTTTGCTGAGACAAATACTTTGTTTAGGCTTTTAAATTCTATTTCCTGCAGACCCAGCATAACCTAAGAGGCAGAGAACAGGATTCTTATCTCCTTATGCATGCTTCATACAACAGCTTTCCAAGTCCCAGTCAGGGACAGCTCCAGTGCACTGAAGATGGGAGAAGTGGTCTCTCTTTGGCTGCTAAATTTTCTGTTCATGTTCAGAGAAATGGAGAAAACCCAACAACTTTGTTCAGTTTATGCTAGGACAGGAAAAGGAGAGAAGTTGCACAGGAGGTGATGAGAAAAGGACATCATGGAAGTTGACACACATTAATAAATACATTAATACAGGAGTTCAGTCAGTTTTTTTGCACTATGAAATGGGAGCCACATGGGGAAGACATTTTGACTCACCCATAAATGAGGTTGGCTCCATGTCATTGTAAATTTAATACTCAGACTCATACTCCCTAAACATTCACAAGCAGAGTTTACTGATATGCTTAAAGTTACAAATCTGTACAAGTCTTTGCATGAAGCTGGGATCAATCCTGTATGTTGACAAAACAAACTTGGCGTTTTAGGAAGCGTGTTGGGAATCTGTTCAAGATTGTCTACCAGTTACCAGAATTTACAGCCACAGATCATGTCTTCCCTTTATTTCCCTTCATTTCCTGCCTTTCCTTTTTGGACTGGATGTAATCACACACTCTCCTTTTTCTTGTAGCATTCTCTTCCAGGCTTGTGCAGATCAATTCTGTTCCTTTTACTTACAAAGGATTTTTGTTTGTTTGTTTCACAGATTAGGACTCGCAGATGCCTACCAATGGTAAGATGCTGTCTTGCTCTGCAAGTTGAATTTCTTCTTTTGAGACTCTTTAAACAACTATTTATGTTTTTTGTATTTTTTTTTTTTTATTCTCGAGGGAACATTTTTTGGCCTGCCATCACTGTCAGTCTAGATGGAACAAACAGTTCATTTAAACAAAATTTAACCTAATGCTGCTTCGTTTATCCTCCCCGTTTGTCCACTCACAGCACAGGTCATTCCTTTCAGGATTACATGAAGTGCATTAATTTACAACCGTTAATAATTTTTGATATTGAATCTTTAGGCTGTGTTGGAAGTTGAATAGATTCTGACCGCCATGCACGAGATAAACATGTTACAGAACCACAAGCAATTTGTGACCTTTAACAACCCTGTGAATAACTCCCTTTGCAATTGACAGGACAGTTGGGTCAAAAAACCTTCCCTAATGAAGTGGTTAAAGCAATTAAAGCTGTCTTCCTAAGGAGACAGATCAACCTTTGAATTATTGGTTTAACCTCTTAAAACAACAGGAGGTTCTTAGTGTTCTTCTTGACAAGCGATTCTTGGTGCGTACTTTGTCATAGCTACTCAGAGAGAGCTAGCACAGAGAATTTTAAATTTAGAAGAGTATATTCAAATATTCTGCAGTATTTGGATTGATCATTAAGGATGCTGTCTATAAAAAAGACAGTTAAGTGTAGGATTCCTCACTCTCCACTTCCCACAATATGAAATCACTTAGGAATAGCACAGTATATGGCAGATCTTTACATCATCCATTTGCAAACGCGGTGATCTAAATGTCTTCCTTTGTTGTTTGTATTTGTGAGCCAGAATACGCCATATGCCTTCATGTGAGGGAAGGATTATCCTGAACAAGGGTATAAGTTGCTGAAATGCAGCCTGATGAAGTCTGGTGTTCAACAGCAGAGCCTTCCAGCACTAAGATAGTGCAGCCCTGCCTCATGCTTCGCTCAAGAGAAGATTAAGACATTGCCTGTCCCCCATGTACGTTTCCATGTGGTAGTAGTTTTGGAGACTCTTTCCTTCTTTATTCACTCTATTCCATCACAGATAATGTAACCTCCTAGAGAAGATTAAAACTGTTGTTGTCTGGTGTCCTAGAAAGGTGCAAGATAGGAGTAATTCTGGATGCTTCTGGACTGCAGTCCAAAATCTGCCAGAAAACTGGTAGGTAGTTTGCCAGCATCCATCTTTTCAGTGGAGGTGGAAGGAGAGACTGAAATTAATCTCCTCCAATTTAGTGATTGAATTGAGTCTCCAAAGCTGGCTCACATACTCCTTGAAGAACAGTTGAGTCATTCCTTTTTAAATATAATATTTGCTGACTTTAGAATGTGATCTCTTTTGAAGTCCTTTAACCACTGATGTATCTGATTCTACCTATTTTCTTCTCCCACTAAACATGAGGATATTGTGGAATCTGACTGTTTCTAGGACAGCTTCAGGAGTCCTTGCCTGGGGGGAAAATCATAGGGCAAAGAGACAACTGGTGACCTGAAATGCTGCTGTGCTTCTTGCCATTCCTACCTTTTAGAAAACTTTCCCAAAAAAGTAGATAGAGTGACATGGTCAAATGCCTCTGAATCTTGTTCAGTACACCTTTCCTGTTGTGCAGGTTTCTTTCCATAAAGAGTATGAGTTGGAGATGTATTTGGCTTGATTTTGCAGTTATTTTATCTTATTTTCACACTTCTTCCTTTGACCTGTAGATAGAAAAGAGCTCAGTGCTGTAGATGATGATCTTGGCTAAACAGAGAGGTCTGTGTGAGTAAGGTGGGAAAGCCGAGCGATCAGAGTTTACTCTGGAAAGTCACTTGCTTTCTCTGTGACCAGGGAGTATTAACTGTATTCCTTGTAAACAGGGGACCTGATCCTGTTTGCAGCTTCAAAGTGCCAGCTTAAAAGTAACAAAGTGGTTACTTGGTAATAATGGACAAGCCTACAATCAGCTAGAACAGCATTTCAGACAGTCTTCCTGCATGTAAGGCAACCACTTCCTTACTCTAATCATCGTGATGCGCATTAGTGGAGAAGATCGTCTCGTACTTTACAGTCCAGGTGCCTTTCTGATCTTCTGGTGTGACACTGGTGAAAGTACACGGTGGCAGAACAGCTGGTGTCTGCTGTCTTCAGACGGATGTTACTGTGTTGTCTTGGCCCTGCTTCTGCTCTGGATGAAGAAGACTGAGCTGTGTTGGGCTCTTTAATTTCTAATTCTCTTTGAAGCTTGAATGTTGGAGTGTTCTGATAGGTCTTTGTATGGCAGCATAAAAAGGAGAGGTTGGGCTTAGGGAACAGCACCACTGATGAGCACTTGCAGCCCATGGCCAGTGACAGCATTCATATCATCCTTTAACCTCCTTCAGAGCCCAGTGAAAACAGGTTTCCCATCAGTGTCCTTGGCAGTTGCCTCGTCCTCTCATTCTTGCTTTGGGGAAGAGACTGGAGCACTGTGCTGAGCCAGACAGAAGCAGGAAGAAAGTCAGTTCTAAAGCCAGTCAGAATGTGCCCAAATCTCGCTCATGTTAATGGGACTGATTTATATTGGTGTCCCTGAATGCTTTTTTTTTTTTGTGGATTCACAAGAAGTTGTAGCAGAGCAGAACCTCCCTGAAAGCTAAGACAGTGTTTGACCCAGCATCAGAACCTGCTGATGCTTTGCATGTTTATTTCCTGAAACATTCAGTAAAATGGTCTTTCAAGTATCATTTCACTAGGAGTTTTTCATTACCCTTTTTTTTTTTTCACTTGTTTCCTCCAGTAAAATATTCACTTCCATGAACTGTTCAAGAACTTTGTTCTTTCAGCCTTACTTTTCTCAAACTGGCTGCAGAGGCTTCAGCTTAACAAGGGGGTTTACATAAAAGATCAAGATTTTATTTGTTTGGAAAGGAGACTGAAAAGAACACGTTCTGCTTATGAATGGTCACTGGGAGAGTGCTGCTCTTCATAGTGCCTTTCCATGCAACACAGAGGTTCATGATTATGATAAAAGGATAGATCTTTAAAAGGATGAAAGGAAATGCTCTTCTAATGTGGCACATAACACGCTCCTGGAATTCGTGGCTTGGGGATGTTGTTGCAGCACATACTTTAGCACGATTCAAATAGCTGAAGAGCTAACAGTCCTCAGGTCCAGAACATGGACTCGGGGGCTAGCTGAGGTCACAGAAACTCATTTTCCCTGTGGAATAATGTTGCACAGTCCCCCAGTTACCAATGGAGGGCTCAGCTCTCCTCTTAAATGTGAGTTACTAGAAAAAACAGCTAGACTAGTTCATGACTGTTTTTGAGGTGAGAAACATCCAATGTCTGGAGACTACTGAATGAAGGAAAACCTCAGGAAGCATTTTCCAGTCTAAAGGGATTTTTCTCTTCGTCTGTAGGCAGTTACTTTTTCTTTCATCTGTGAAGAATGGAAAATTTCCCAGTGCCTCTGCTTCTTCTAAGCACAGTCATCAGAAAGGATTCACAGTCTTGATCCTCAGCACGTTTTAATTCAATAGACTTTTTCCATTAATTTTGATGGGTTTTGTTTCGCTCCTTTTGCCAAAATGGCTTCTCAAAGTGCTTTGAGATCTACAGATCAAAGTCCTGGATAAGTAAGGGTAGAATTTATTATTATTGTTCATCTGGAAGAAGCTGAGTTATTTCTTCTTCTTACAATGACTTTCTAAACTCAATTGCCAGCAAATGGGGAGAGAAGATGCTAGGCTTAGTCTCAGCTGCCGTTGCAAGGCTGAGATGTACTTAGAGACATCATCAGAAATCCTTGTGCTGGTACTTATATTCCTAGTTACAGCTAAAGTTGTCACCAGCTGTTTTGCAAGTTCTGCTCAGAACTGCCGAGGTGGGTCACAGTGATCTGCCACAGCCAGCAGATACCTCACATTTATGAGGTCTTTCTTGTTTCATGAGTCAATGCCCTCAGCATCAGGTCTGCCTATCATCTGCCTTGAAAACCCTTGGAAAGCTGTGAAGCGAGGCTCCCCAGGGGCAGTTCCCAGGGTATTAGCAGAAACACCAGTTCTTATTAATGCAGTCTGTATAAAGTGGATAGAAATGAAGACCACCGTGCAGTTGCACAAGTCTGCATGTTCACAGCCTAAGCATAATCCTCATTACAAGGTGTGAGGTGGATGCAGCTGAGCCTTAGTGAGCCAACCTAACTAAGCAGCAGCACAGATAGAAGGCACGTGGGTCCCAGTCATCAGAGAACATGTCCCATTCTTGAGTTCAACTTGAAGTACAAGCACAACTGCACCTTGTGTGTCAGTGCTACTAGGAAGAAGTAAGGTGTGCTTATGTTTTTACTATTTGGGCAGTGGAGGGAAGGGAAAAACATTGGGGGGAAAAAAAACCTGAAGATTGGGCTGAGTGTAAGAAATAGTTTCTTAAATTTTAACTATTGATAATGAACTGCAAGGAAAAATAATATTTCATGGTATAAAATGCATACTGTCAAGCTGAGTGCCAGAGCATTCTTGCAGCTATACAGTTTGTAGGAGAGTGCTTTTATTTTGCAAGTAAAGGTGATCATTGGCATTACTTTGGCTTCACTCTGTTAAAATACAGTCTTCAAGCCAAGCAAATTCTGATGTCCAAGCAAGTACACCCCAATATATAAAATGCATACTTATATATATATAAACATATATATACACATGGATATAATGTCTTTGCAGTTCATTAACAGCACTTAAAATTTGAGAAGCCATTTATTGCAATCAGTCTAATCTTAATTTTATTCACAGCATTTTCCCTCCCTCTATCCACTGCCTAAGTAGAAAAACATATATATATGCATTTATATTTAAGTGCACCTGATTATTTTTTCTTAACTCGGATGATAAAATATTCATACGCCAAGATTAGAAGCGTGTAATATATCTGGAGTCCCTCAATCCCTTACTAGTGCATTCATATAAAGAAGAATGCCTTTGTGCCCTCAGCAGGCCCAGAAGCGGCCCCATAAATCAATAGAACCACTGAGATGTTTTTCACTCCTATTAAAATAAAATCGTTGGTGACAATTTATAGCTGTAAATGCAGAATCACATCAGCTACAGTCCAGCTGGGAAATAGGGAACTCTAGAGAAGAACCATCATAATCTTGTTGACACCCATATATTTGGGATATCTGTTATCTGTGTAAAGAAAACTGTTCTCCAAAGTAAAACACTTTGTTCCAGATCTCATTTCTAGAGAAGATATATTCCAGTTTTCTTTGCTGGCTTACTATGGAAATAAATGAATCAGTCTATAAGAGTGATTGGGGGGAAAAGTAGCAAAAAGCCATCTTAATTACCTTAAAAGAAAAAAACTCTGAAGGAATGTTGAGCAGACAGCAAGACCTACTTTGGCTTCGGAAGAAATTACAGGAAATTAAATTACTTAGGCTATTGAAAAGCAAACAGAAAATGAAAAAACTTGGTTTAGGGCAGATTTTGACACAAGCAGGGTGAAGGCTAAAGAAACCCAAGAAGGCAGTTTCCTCTCCAACACTGGTAGTGCTTTGTGATTCTGTAGGAACCTGGGTTTGTGGCTCTTCTAGGAATATTTTAGATACTAAAACTTCCAAATGTGCTTTCAATATGAGCAGAGCTATGATGTTCAAGCTGTTCTTCATACCCAAATAAGTTCTTGCTCCTTAACAAAACACACTCTAGTATATTGGCAAAGCATAGCTGTGCTGGGTTAAATGAGTTTGCACCTGGGGTTTCTGCAAATACAATTCTGCCTCTTCACACCTCTGACCAACACCGGCTGTGTTGGCAGAAATCAAAGTGGTCAGGGTCAAAGGGAAGTAATTTAGATGGAAAGCAAAACCCTAGATAAAAGGCTCTCTTTAATTACATCAGCATAACTGTGCTGCAAATGTAACTGTCTGTTTAAATTACAGGTATCTAGACCTCCGAAAATTCGGCTCAGTTCCTCATGGAGGCTTCGGAATGGGGTTTGAACGCTACCTGCAGTACATCTTGGGAGTTGACAATATCAAAGACGTTATTCCTTTCCCCAGGTTTTCTCACTCCTGTCTCCTGTAGCTCAGCAGCTGACTCACACGGAGAAAACTGCTGGTGTGACTATCTGTATATAACATACTAGGATATGACTGGGTGTGTTTTAGTGCAAAATCAAGATAATTTTTATATCACTGAAACTCTTGGTAAATTTCATACTGGCCTATTGAAAATAATGTATGTTCTGGTGAGATTATGGAAGCACACTGGCAGTTAATTTGATAGCAGCTCGTGTCTTCAGTGCACTTCAGGAGTATTAGTAAATCCCACTTAACTAAAGGGTTAAGATTCTCCTGAGACTAGTCCAGGCCACAGAGGTACTAAATATGTGTTGTTGGGAGGTAGCAGGGGGTATGTGAAATATTAATAAGGAGGTGTGACCTAAAAATATTGTCATGGCAGCGGTGTACTTGCTGTTACAAGATGGTTACTGTAAAGCATGATTCTCCCCACTCTGAGTTAAAAGCAAATATTGCTTACCTTGGAAAAATCAACCAAACCTACCAAGGAACAATGTCACCTTGGTACTGCTGGAGCAAGTCAGGTGAATGTTTGATTTTCCAAATCATCAATAAAGATGTACTGGGTTGTTTTGTAACTCTGTGGTTTCTTCTGTTATAGAACTGTAGCTCTCTGCATCAGAGTGTTTCCTTCAATGCCTTTAGTAGAGGTTTCCTCTTCTGTATACCCAGATTTGTTGCACAGCTTCTAGAGAAGATATCTGTTTTCTGTCTCTAAGAGAGCACGCATTCATAGCACAAAGAAATGTTCAGTTAGATCAGAGTTCATTCATCCATCTTTCCAGAGCCAACTTGCAGTTTATTGGTGGGGTTTTGTTGTTGCTTAGCTTTTGTGTTGTTGTTGAGAAAATCTCTCATGTACTCGTCGGACCAAACAATTTTGTCTGTATTGCAAAACAACCAACGTATGCTCCCAAGCATTGCATATGTATTAAGTAATTGCTTATCACTATAGGATCTGAACGCCTTGGCAGTCTTTATTGGGTTTATGCTCTCAGCTTCTCTGCCAGGTAAAGAAATATTCATTTCTGTTTTGAAGACAGGACTATGGGAAGACCAAGTGACTTGCCTGAGGCCATTGGAAACCAGTGATTTATTTGGGACTTGAACGGAGGGTTTCCAGCATCCTTCTTCCTTTCCAAATTATCACAATCCAGCACATGGTCATTTGCATGGTGCTTGCTGCTCTGGAACCCACTATGGCTGGAATATAAACCATACATATAAAAAGCAAGACAGCAGCCTTACTACTGATGAACCCTTTGTAAACAGCACACACAGTGTGAAGTGGCTGCAGAACAAGCCTGAAGACTTCTAAGTAGATGAAAGAGATCAAGAAGTAGTCATCAACTTGCATTGCACTGGTAATCCTGCAGTCACAGTTCTCTCTGGTGAGGCTGTATAATACTGCACCTGCAGTACCTAAAAATACCTATTTATGTCATGTGGCACCTGCCATGTTTCAGTGTGCTCTGTGGCTGGGGTTTTTACGTGTTATGATCATGCAAACAGCATCACCACAAGGTCATTACTTTTGGGGGGGGTGTTATTGCATGCACTGAAATATCTGCATATCAAGATTTTTTCATGTCTCCTTCATCCGCTTGATTAGGCAGGTGTTAATTGTGCGTTTGCTGGTTTGCATTTCCCAGTACAGCACTGAGTTGGTAAGTCTGGTTCCAAGAAACAGTTCAAGCACCTGCCTTCCCTTTGAAACCACTGAGAAGCTCCCACATCCCACACCCAAGTACCATCCCGCATTTGGACCATCTCTCCTTTTAGTAGGAGAGATGTTATTGCTGGCCTTGGTTTGAAATTACTTCTGTCAGCAGAAAGATGTGGAAAAAGTACTGCTGCCAACCAGCCCTAGCCATAGCCTGTTCCTAAATAACTTGGAATGAGCAGGTGTCCTTATTGAGATCCTTAGTCATTGGTTCTGTCACAGTTGCTGTAAATGAGAGTGCATGAACTGGAAGCCCATCTGCTGAGAACAGATTGGGGGGATGGCAAAACCGTCTCCTGTCCACTCTGCTGTCATCCCTGCAGCAGCGCTGGGCTGTCTCTGTTGGTTTTGGCATCAGCAGGAGATTGTTGATCCCACTGTGAGGTGCCAGATCAGATGGGCGCAAGGTGGGGCTAAACAGTGACAGGTAGAAAACAAGATGTAGAGAAGAAGACAATGAAAGGAGCCAAAAAGTTGTAAGTTTATGTAGGATGAGTCATAAGTTACAGGGATGGATGCAGAACTGCTTTCAACAGATGTGCAGAGTGGCTGTCAGAGTGACAGCCTGCAAGAACAGAGAACTGGTCTGACCTATCCTTTGTTCTTTGCCCTGTTAAGAGGTTGTTAAAGGTTGAACCTTTGGTATGTAGATAGGTAGATGAAGTTAAGAAAGAAGTAACAAGGATGGACTGTGATTAGGTTTTTGTGTGTTTCCAATGAGGTATCCAAGAAGAACAGTCTCCCCAGTCTTCTACATGTACTTGATCATCTGCATGATTCATTGAAAGGTGCTTGGTGAGCTGGGCATCCAGTGGGCAGGGTTGAGCTAGGGGGACACTGCCCTTAGGTCTGAAAGCTCACGGAGAAAACTACCCCTAGTAATTCGGCAGATGAAGCAAGAGGTGAGCAGGGTTGTCCCAGGAGAGCTAGCCAGATGGCTCAGAAGGGTAAGAAAAGGTTGTCCTGTCTTGGCAACAGCCTTCAACATGTGCTGGTTTTCTTAGTGGTGGGAGAGAGGAAAGGCTGAGGCCAGTGTGTGTGATGATACTGCTTAGGGTTAATACAGAGATTGGCGTTCTTGTGAGACACTTGATTTATGGGTACCCAGCAAGGGTGGGAGCTGCGCTTTCCCTCCAGGCTGGCATTGTTCACCTCGTGCTATGTATATATAACATGGGCTGGTATTGCCAAGGAATGTGACATGTTTTCTTTGGGATTTCCATGTGGAATGTCATGTATTTCCTTTGAATCTCCTCTCCTAGAATGAAACGGAAGTTAATCTGGAGGACAGGGAGTTTGTTCCTCCTGGACACGTGGGCAGGGAAATGCACCCAGAATTTCTTAATTTAAGCCATTTTCCTTGCTACATCTTCTTTTAGAGTCTGCACCATGACAGACTCTATCACAGACAGACTTTATCTGCTGAAGGCAGATAAAAGCTGACATTTTTCAAATAAAAAGCTGTTACTCTTTGCACACAGGAACCATCTCTTAGCCTGACCATGCAGTGCAGTAGCTTACACTGGGGTGTTTTTAGTACAGTAAGCAGTCAGCCCTCAAGCCCAGGTGACAAGCACTGTCTCTGCTAGCATCATTTTGGTAAGTGTTTCTTGACATTTCAGTTCCTGAGCAGCCTGTACTTGCTTCTTTTCAAGTTTGTCCTCTCTTTGAGCTTCAGAGAAAAGAATGAGTGTCATTGATTACTGCGTCGGTAGCTTTGCAACATTAGAACAGAGCGATGGGAGATAAAAGAGCAATGCCATAAACTTTGCATAACCAAATGCCAGCCTCTCAGAAGAGTGTTTAAAGGAAAACGTTTCGGTTTTTTTCACTTCAAGAATATCAGATAATCCCTTCACTTGATTTTTTTTTTATGTGCAGGATCAAAGTATCCCAAAGTGCTCTATTTTTAATTGAAAAAATAATACCTGTGGAACTAACATCATGTCTCAGTCTTCTCATTTTTAAATCCACAGGAGAGCAAATGCACACTCTGAAGCTACGAGTAGGGACTGCTTTTCTCTCCCTTATGATGTATGTTGTGATACTGTGGCAGTGTTCAGTGGACTGTTTTAGTAGCTTCTGTACAAGCAGAAACAAAAAGATACATCACTGGGCCAAGTGTTTAAAAGTCAGTGGACCAGCACAGGAATTTTAGCTGAATTACCTGCATCCAAGCCCCCAGACCTGCAGGAAAAGCAGCAAGGTGCCTGGCTCAGCAGTCCTCTCTCCAGTTTATTTGGTAGTAGCTGTAATTTATAAAGCATCACTCGTTTGAGGGAAAGCCAAGACTTTGATGGGAAATGTAACACACAGTTTTGCTTGCTGGACTAATATTGATTGTTTTGGAAATAGCTTATAGATGTGTCATTCTTTAGGGGGTGAAGGGGACTAATTTGCCAAGAAACACTTTGGTCATTGTTTCCAATAAATGTGTGTATAGAGATAAATGTGGCTTTGCTGTTGCTGAAACCAATAACAGCCATTATTACTGTTGTAGCCTTTGCCTTACACTTAGGGAGAAATGGGAGATGGGTCCAAAGGAGAAATAAGAAAGACTTTGTATAAAGATTGACAAAGTTCTAATTTCCTCAGTTCTAACCAAAGCTGCCAAAGTCACAAAAATGGTGGTCTCGGGGGTGAATTGATTGTTTTGTCTTACTGTTTGTTGCGGACCCGTGACCTTCAGAAGGGCTGTAAAGTTTTATTTTATGATCCTTGCTGATAAAGACACGTACGTAATTTACTACACGAGTTCTTACAGACTTGGCTAACAACAAGTTTGACCCGGAGTTCAAAGAAATTATGGCTCCCATTGTTTTATTGCTGCTGTGAAATGTATTATTTCTGTCCTACAGCTGTGTCACAGTGTCTGCTGCACAAGGTGTACGGAAGAGATGCTGTAAAGGGAGAGCTTTCACATAAAGGGCAAGAGAGGGACACGACTGTGTGGCCATTTAAAAGTCATATACCAGCTCCATCAGAAATTGTAGGTTCTATTGTGGATGACATATGGATGAAATTACTCCAGAATCCATGTTGCTCTTATTGCTGACACTATTTTACTGCGGGAAATTGAGGCACAGAGCAATTAATCTGCTTGCCCAAGGTTACGGAAGACGTATGGCAGAAGCATGGAACTGACCCAAATCAACCAAATCCCTGCTCGGCGCCTGCCCACGGGATTTCCCTCTGTTTGCCTTTGGGTACGCTGGCACACCAGAAGCAAGGCAGGATGTTTGCAACTGATCTGGTTTCAAATGCATTTTTGGCATTTCTAAGATGCTAGACTGTGCTTCAGTGATTTTTATCTATCCCTGTATGTCCCGGGGCCTTTCAGAGATAGCAATCCTGCTGTTTATTTTTATTACTCTTACAAGTGACTTTTTTTCTGAATAATTTGAGACAGCCAACAGAGGATTTAATTTTCGTTGCAAAGCTTGATCTTGCTTCTTATTCTTCACGGATAGCTGTATATCTTACTGTCTTCAGCAGGTTGAGGTACTGATACTTGTGCTGAAAAAACAGAGTTCAGAGTTTTCAGAAGTCACCAATCATACAGGTTGCTGGCAAAAAAATATGCAAACTGCTCAGGAAAAAATCAGTGTGGTCTGGGAAGTGACCTTGATAAATCATGTAAACACTTAAGTTTCTATATGGAACTACTCTCTACTATCTGCTAGGGCTTCTAAAAAAGGCTAGATTTCCAGTCACAGTGGAAAGTAATTATATTTCATTGACATGATGGTTTTTTAATAATATTTCTATGGTGTCTTTACCTTCACAGTGATTTTTAAGTAGTAATTCTAATAATATCTGTAGTGGTCCCTTGAAAATCCTGGGCTCTAAGTGCTCAGTACTGTGATTAAGCTGTGTGAAGCAGGCGTATGATCCATATTTTTCTGAGACGTAGATCTCCCATTTTCTGCTTGTCCCTCAGCTTTGCTGCTTCTCTCTTGATGAATGCATGGCCACAGGCTGCATGTCCAAGCAAGAGAGAGCAAGGCACCCACCACAGACAACTCAAAGGCTTACTGACCTCTCAGTGGTAGTGCTGCCAGGGCTGTTCACACAGCTGAGAGGCTCCAGGTGAGTGACAGATGAAGGGACTTGCCAGAGGCTGTGGAAGGAAGCAAGAGTCAGGATCAGGGTTCATTTTCCAGGCTACCCTGCCTTGAAAAACAGGTTTCTTCCATTTCTGCACAAAGTTACAGAAACTCAGTGCTCAACTGTTAGCCAATTTGCAGCTCCAGAAGATCCAGCTGAGAGCGCTTACCTACTGCAGGGATGCTGTCATCACCGTAACTGATGAGGTCGGTCTCCTTTTGGCAGGCTGGAGTCACACGATAGCGTCCCCATGAAGCTCTTGAAATGATCTCTGCAGTCGTTTAGTATAAATAAATTACCACGTGCTTTCAGGCTTGCTCAACATCGCATACATGGCACTATAGCTGCCGACATGCGGCTCTGCACAGCAGCTGAAGTGCTGGAAAGGGTGTGCTTTAGGTCCCTCTCCGTAAACATGCATGGGTGGTGCTTTTCCATATCACCCTACACATCTGAACTTTGCCACCTGCAAAACCCAAATAACCATACAAATAAAATCTGAGGGCCTGGTTTATCCACTGGCTTTAAACAGTCTTTCAAATTCCATTGTTACAAATGACATTAATAAATTATTAGCGTTTATGGTGATTTAGGAAGCATAAGGTTCAAGTATTTAGCAAATTTCACGAGCCTATTTGCTAATGAACTTAATGGATGACTTGCCAGGCAGGATTGTATTGCCATGTTCTTGGAGTACATGTTAAAACACAGTGTTTTTAGCACTGTGTTACTCCAGTTCCTGATGGAGATCCAGCACCATCTGTAACAGTGCTGCTGTGGGTAAAAGGAAGAAAGTTTGTGCTCTTCCCTCTGAGACAGAACATTATGAAGTGTTCATTTCCCAGATCATTAGAAACTCAAAATAGCCATCTGGCCAAAACCAGAGATACATATGCCTGCAACTACAGCTTAACAGCATTCAGGTGGGAGGGTAGCTGCAGAGCATCTTTTGCTCTGATCTCTCTTCACACTTTAGACTTTTAGGAGGTGTCTATCTAAAATGCAATTGATGCCTCAACCAGGAATATAATACACTCTAAATGGGCTAAAATCCTTTGAAACCACAAGGGCGTATCACCTCCACGTGCTGCTCTAGTGATTATTTTCACTGTTAAAAAAAAAAGTGCCATATTTCAGCCTCCACTTGCCTGGCTCAGCATCTGTCAGGAGGATATCTGTGTGTTTAAACTTTCAGCATTTCAGGGGCATTACAAGAGATCACAGGCTCTTGAATTTGCAAAATTTGACCTAAGGTATGATGGGAACAGGCTTTCACATGCTTCTTCCATGACTTAACACTGGTAGCAGCTGGGGGGTCTGAAAATAAGGTCTTCATGCTGCTGCTTTGTCACATTTACCAGGTGCCACTCTCTCACCTACAGACTACCTCTAGTAGAGCTGTAAGTCGGCTATGAACACAGCATTTTTTTATATTCCTTACTCTTAGATGGTGGTGTACAGCAGAAAATAAGACCTGGGGGAGTTCATTTTCATCAGCTGTTCACTCCTCCTCATGGTCTCAGCCCCCCTATTTGTACAGTTAGAATAATAGATTCATATGTCTAAAAGCTCACATGCATCATGGGTCTGTGCTCCGGTAGATTTCACTCTAAGCTGTGCCTGATCTACAATTGTAAACAAACATAGAGATACATACTCCAAGTAATTTACACTTTGTAGAAGAGGCCTGGACATAATACAACAGCAATGACTTCCTTCTTCTAATAGAATTTTTCGTTCATTATATTGATTGTACAGGGCAAGCTCATATCCTGGAGGGGTGTCACTGGAAGGAGGAGTAAGGGGAAAGCATCTGGTTTTATTCTGGCTTCTGTTTTGACCAGCAAATATAATGGCACATGACCGTTGAGCCGACAGTAATCCAGTTACAAAAGTCTTCAGAGTTACTGCACCAACCAAATTAAACTTGATTACATCCAATTATGCTGAAAAGCCAGACAACAGCTCTTAGCTTGGGGTGAAGTAACTTCTTGCAGTCGCATGTGGGGAGGCCTTGCGGGGTGTCAGGAGGATAATTGCTCGTTTGCTCTACCGCAGAGCACCATCTGCTCTTGAAGTAATGCCTAAGGATGTGAGAGGATACCAGGGTCGGGTAAACAGGCAGGGGATCCCGGCGAAGATTTCCTCCTGCTTGTTTTATTATCATTTGTTTTATGGTTGCTTGCCCTGGGCCCAGCTGCAGTCAAAGCCCCATTGTGCCAGATAGTGTCCGTAGAGGGAGTCCTTCCCATACCGAGCCGCTGGTCTCATCTGGGAAAAAACAAGGGTGAAGTGGCCTTTATGCTTATATCAGAATAGTGTCTGTGTCTGGAGCATTGCCTGGTGCACTGTCCACCAAGCAGTTCTGTAATGGTTTTCTGTCTTGAGGGGATGAGAGAAAAAATGGGAAAAGTCCCAGTTTCCTTCTCTTCTGTGGTAGAAACAGCATAAGTGGGGGTGGGGTGTGGTAAAGGTAGCTGCCATAAATGTATCTAGATCCAGGCAGGAGAGTTTGCATGAGGAACTCATCCATCCTAGAAGGAATCATCAAGCGAGAAGTCCTACCTGGGCCCAAAACTGAGAAATATGTCAGTAGTGTTCTGTCCTAGCTCAGCTCCAGGCAAAGTTACTTCTAACTGTCTAGTTTGCTCAGAGAGGTAGGACTGGGCTTTGGTGCGAACTGAATAGGAAAACACATTTAATTATCTTCAAGTGTGAGGACTGGGAAGTGTCCTCCAGCTGCATGCACAGACAACTGTCCAGGCACCCCAGGCCTCTCCCCATGCTGCACAGTGGTCTCCATCCATTCTTGATGGGATGTGCTGGTTTTTACCAGCATGTCCAACAGAGAAAGGACAAAGTAGGCTTTCCAAATTGATTGCTTTCCCATCACCACCACCAACTGGCCCATCAAGTCCAAGGGACTGTATGTGCTTTTACCACTGGTAGACCTGCAAGTCATCTCTTCCCCTTTCTCTTTTTCAAGTCTCTGTTAAGGCATCAGAGCTCTGATGCCCCATCTTTGCCAGAACACTGGAGTGAAGATGCTTCAAACTGTCTCATTATCAGCTCAAAGCATCCTATGCTACTATCCCCTCCTCTCATGGAAAGCACACAGTGCTGCTGGAACTGCTGTCTATCACACGAAGCAAAGGACTGTCTTGTGGTTTGGCTTCAATTGTGGTCGTTCTGGGGGGCTTGCTGTGCTCTTTTATGGAAGGTGGAAAGCTTGAAAAGATTTGAGTTCTTGAAAGAGGTGATTTTTTTTTTAACCTTGAAAATCCTTGGTGAAATGAAAAAGCTGCTTCCATCTCGCTCTGCTGCAGGAACTGTTGCATGAAGATAAAGTCAGATCCTATTGTTGTGGAGCTGGATCTCAGGAGACCGAGTATTCAGTCAGAATTAAAAGCAGGCAAGTAGCACCAAGCAGCGCAGCAGATTTTTAAGCCTTTCCTCTCACCCCCTAGCCTTTTTCGATTTATTTTAACCTCAGTATAGGACATTTCCAAGGGATTACTGCCTGGCTGGGGTAAGTAGCCCAAAGCATTTCAGCCAGCTGGTCCCTAATCCACAGGAAATGCCCTGTGTCTCCATCCATCCCGACTGCTTGCACCAGTGACCGAGAGCGAGGAGAGGAATTGCTCTGCCTGCAGCTTTCCCTTCTGCCAGCAGATGGCACAGCTCATATAAATAAATTTGGAGCAGGCAGGAGAAGCGGTGGGCATTGTGGTTTCTTTATTAGAAGTTCTGATTTTTCACAGATTTCGGTTTCAGACATGAACGAGAAACCGCAGTGAAGGTTAAAAATCCTGGAGGTTTCTGCACTTTTTCATGCACTCTGGCGCATTAAACACACAGTACAAGGGCTTTTTCTTAGAAAACTGTTTCTCAGCCTTACCCTTGTTCAAGGAATACAATTGCTCATATGGCATCTCTTAATTTCTCCCTTACTATGCCTGCTAGTTCTGCTGTTCCCCTTTCCGTTGTTCCTCCCGGCAGAGACAGATTCTCTATGGCTTCGCGTAGCTCCCTCACTGGGTTTTTCCAACACGGGGATGTGGTTTTCACACAGTTTTCCGCCAAGGCTGCTGGCTGTTAGCTCAGACTCCGGAGATTTACGTAGTCAGCTGGGGCCAGCCTGAGTTCATTCTCCACTGCCGGTTGGAGGAACAGCTTGAAGTTGGTAAAACTGTTACGAACGTGCAAGCGCTGCCAAATCAGAGCCGTGCTTAAGAAAGACATCATCCTTAACTCCTAGGGGCGTTGAGGGTGGTATTTGTGTGTATCTTCCAGGCCAAATGCTTTAAGGAGGGCCAGCATTATAAGGCGTTGTAATGTTACATGCATTGGATCATATGTAATCTGGCAGCCTGATGCCAGAATTAACTCACTGTTCCTGCTCTGCATGTGGCCACAGTGGAATTGGGGAGGCACGTTCACGTGCAGCATCTTTGTTTCAAGCATTTTTCTGCACAGAGCTTATATTAAGGTTGGACTCGATGATCTTGGATGTTTTTTCCAACTTCTATGACTGTGATTCTGTGTCACATTTGAGATGGCAGCATATTTAAATGTACAAAACATGCAACCCATTTCCCATCCAAAAGTCCCAGCAATCTGAGGTACATGTGTCAGGCTTCACCAAAGGAATTAAAAGAAAGAATTCATAGGGGTACTTCATGTTGTGGACACTGTTCAGATATATGCTGAGATATAACCAAGTCAATAAATGTGATCCAGAATAGGGATGAGTGGAAAGAAAGGATAGTACAGCGAGGGAGCAGGGTAATAAACCAAGGGCTGTCACAGAATATGTAGAATAATTCATTCCAATTCACACGATGATAATTATGGAGCATTTCTTCAAACATCCATCACCCAAATGAAGTGTTTCAACTCTGTGTGGTGGAAGTTGTTAACATAAAAATGCAGACAGGGTTCTCTGCAACTGGTATTCAAACTGATACCACTTTGCATTGGTGTCAGTATGAGTGAATTCCTAACCTGTGAATCATTAACATACACCATGGAATAGCTTTGCACGATACCTCTGTATTAATCATGATTGTCTGCTCTCGATGGGGTCTTTCTAAATCCCCAGTGGCTCACTGGCCTCTCTGAAATCACTGTGTGTTTTGGGAAGATCTCTCAAGTGCAGGTCACCAGGACGCAGATTTCCCTGCACATGCACGAAGTGCCTCTAACCCAGGGGAGTTTGCAGGTGGGACTCTTGCTCTCATGCAGTGTAAATTGATACAGCTCCAATGCACTGAATAATAGGTAATGCTGGCTGAGGCCAGCACAGAACTGGTCTCTCCGTTCTCCCCTGCTCTCAGCTCCATCAGGTACCTCACGCTGAATTGGCAGAGATGGCAGGTGAGCTGATCTGACCACAGCCTCTCTGTGCAGAGATTGCCCAGCACTGGAATAGGATCAAATCATTCCTTTGGGTTATGAGAAGGTAGAAAAATCGTCCCTTTTAAGTCTTTGCATTTCACTGTCAGAAAAACAAAGCTGCTGAGAAAATACATTCCTAACAAGTGACTGACTTGTTGTTTAAGGGGTTATTCCCCTGCTTTATGCATTCTCAAGATAATAAACAACATATGGCTTAACCGTGCTGTCCCCATCTTGAAAAGAGGTGTCGTTCCTACCTCCCAGAGGCACTGCAAGTTGCAATTACTGTTCTGAAATGATGCAAGATCCTTGCTCGAGTGGCGTTATATAAAGGTTGTTGTTGTTTGACATACAGTAGAGCATCCAGCCAGTGTGGAGTTGTTATTGCACCAGCTACGGCACAAACATGTAAGGAGGGACCGTCCCTGCCCATAGAGGTTGGACAGGCAGGGAAGCTGAGGCAGGGATGACTGAATGTGCCCAAGCAGGTTTGGGGCAGAGCTCCTGTATAGAGACAGGTCTTAGAAATCCATTCCCAGCAAAACACTCTGGGTTGTGTTTTCCATGTGAGCATGAGCTAAGAGGCTTTTATGGGTATCATGCCCAAGTTTTTACTTTAAAGAATTGTAGTGGAAGGAGATTCAGAGCAGAGCCCACCTCACAGGTCTGTACAGGGACGCTTTATTACTGCCTGAGCTGGGGAGAGGATCAGACTTTGAAATGTACAGTGGTTCTAGATCTGAAAGATGATACTGAATCTCAGCCAGGGTATAATATGCTGTAATACAAAACCTGGCTTGTCTGCATGAGGCTCCAATGGCAGTCAAATCCCCTTTCAGTGGCCACTGCTCCATTACTTCAAAATCAATAATAAAATACTAAGCTTCTATTGATTCCCCTCAGGTTTTGTTGGTTTTGTTTGGGTTTTTTTATTGTAGTTGTTGTTTTGGTTTTGGTGGTTTTTTTTTTTTCTCCAAGAGGGTTTTTGGCATCGCTAGTGTTTGGCTGTTTCTTGCTCAACCTCTTTGTTTTCCTATGGCACCTTCATCTCAGTCGCAAGCCTCTGAGCACAGCGGGACTAAAGTCAGTCTCACCTTTCCGAGGTGAGAAGGAGCTTCTCCATCAAGAGAGAGGAAAGGTCCTGGGGTAACGAAACCTTAAGAGTGGAGGGGTTTGTGGGGGGAGTGTACTTTTTTATTAAGGCAACGCGGCGCTGCTGGAGATCACCTGCTGCAGCATGGATAAAGTTTCTCTACAGGCACTGTATCAGTGCGGGGGGAACAGGGACGAGCTGCAGTCCCTCGAGAGCGGCGCGGGGCCGCTCAGCCCCTCTCCCCGCGGGGTTTGTGTCTTTAACAGGGCTGGCGGGGCGCCGGGCGGGCGGAGGCGTGGTGAGCCGGGAAGGAGCCAGTTTCCTGCTTCCCCGCTCGCAGCCGAGCGGCCGCGGCGGCGGGGGGAGGCGCTCGCCGCCCCCCCATCCATCCCTCCATCCCTCCCTCCACCCACCCACCCATCCATCCGCTCACCCACCCACCCCTGCCCGCCCGCCCTTCCTCCATGGGCCGGCGCGGCCGGCGCTGAGCGCCAGGAGGCAGCGCCCGGCGGCGCCCGGCTGCCGCGATGAGCGGCGGGGAGGTGGTGTGCTCGGGCTGGCTCCGAAAGTCACCGCCGGAGAAGAAGTTGCGGAGATACGTAAGTCTCAGCCCACCCCATCTCATCCCTGCCCCGGCCCTGGGAAAGCCGGGATCCATCCCTCCCCCTCCCCGCTTCCATCCCTGCTCCCTCGCCGCCAGCCCGGGTGCACCTGCCGCCGCTTCTCCCGACGCCGCGGAGGCTCGGCAGGGCGGGGGTGCCCCTTGCCCGGGCGCGGCACGGTTGGTCGTGGCTCCCCGCCGCTCGGGGAAGGAGGGTGGGAGCATCTCCGAGCCCCGCGGCTTGTCCCCTGCCCCGCGGTGCTGGGGTGGGAGGTGACGGCCGCGGCTGGAGCGGGCACCCGACGCTGGGGCCGTTCTGGCTGCGCCCCGCGGTGGCCGGGCTAGCCCGGGACCTGCGACGGTCACACCCCCGCCTTTGAAGTCGTGTGTTTTAGGGAAGGCTGGAAATACCTTGGTCCTAAGGAGTAAAGGTACTAACGCATCTTGGATCGCCCCCAACATCTCCGTAATTGTCGCTCTCCCCTATCCCGCTCACGGTTCCTATTAATCATTGAACGGCCGAACCCTTTGAAGGTAGCACCAGTAGCGCTTGGATAGCCTTTGTGTCGTTAGCGGCTGAGATCAAACACTTCAAAGAAGTTGTAAAAAGAGGGTCCAAATGCCAGCTCTGTCACATTCCCCACTCACTGAAAGAAATAACTGTTCTTTGCGCCCTCCACCTGACGGTCCCGCCATGCGCCACGAGCATTTGAGCTCAGAAACGCACTGCCATCCTATGACTCGGCAACATTGCTCCCTGGAATGAAGCTGGGGTCCCACTCCCTGATGCCAGTCACCAGCCTCTGCCAGGCTTCAGTTGACTGGAACACAGCCTCTGGGAGAGAGCTGGATGCTCTCCCTTCTTGGGGGGATACCAGCCAGGTCATCCTTTGGTCCCCTTGCTTTTGCCTGTATGCATTTCAGGAACGGCAGGCAGAACAAGTGCAGCTGGTGTCTCCCCAGTGCCTGTTATTGATTGATGAAAGCATCACTGCCTACTCTTGAGAGGGAGATGGATGTCTGTAGTCCCCTACTGCAGGCTAGACCAGGACTGGAGGGTTGTCTGATTTGTGATGTGGTACTATTAGCCTTGTCCAAAATGGGTTCAGCCCTGTAGACGTCAGTCATGCCACATCCCTTTGCATTAGACTGTGTGTCCAGTCACTCTGGGCAGTCCTTTCCTTGTGTGCCTCATCCCCTTTGAGGGAGTATCATGTTGGAACTGCTAGGGAATCCAGTTCTTTTGCTCCTTGTCCCCTAAAATGTACTGAGACAGAGGTAAACCTGGCTGTTTATACAGGAAATATCAACCCCCTAATGACTGTAGGCAGGCTTTGTGGGAGATGCACAGAATGACTTTGTGCGTGCTGGACTATGGAGAATGCTTTTAGCTTAATGGAGCAAAGCACCTTCCTCCCGCAGAAATCAACTAATTGCTGATCCTGAGTCACCAGTGGCCTTAACTCATCAAACATCATTAGCTCCCCAGCATCTGCCCCATGAAAGGGCGCTCACATTGCCATCTGAATATCTAGCTTGTGCTCTGGCATTCCAGCAAGAGCTGAATAAATCTGCTAAATGCTCTACATGGAGGGTGTGACACGCTGGCGATTAGTGCTAATTATTGATGTGCATAAGAGTGCTTTTCATCCAGATACATCCCAAAGTGCTTTGCAAGCCACCTATGTTTTCAGAACCTCCTCATTCCCCCAAGAGGAAATGCGGCCGTGCTGAGATGTGCCTGGCCATCCCACGCAGCCTCCGCAGGGCAGGAAGCGATGCTTGGCAGATGTCACTCGAGGGGATCTCTGTGCCGGAGCGGTCCCAGCGCTGTGGTCAGTGGGACTTCCCTTCCAGTCACACCAGTTGCGCCAGCTTCCTGCATCAGTAGCTGGATTTGAAAATGTTGGCCTTAGCTTGGACTGTGTCTCACTTGGTGGTGCCCCTGCCTTTACTTTTTAATGCACTATTATTGATATTATTATATTTTTATAGCTTCAGTGTGCATTCAGGGTGTTGGTGTGTTGATCAGGTTCTCTTCCATAGTGTTTCAGAGCAGCTTGCTGTTAGAGAGCCTGAGGGTGATGGCTTTACTGCTGTAAAGTTCGCCTTCATCTGCAACAAACCCCCATAGTTGGACTTTGGTTTTCATGCACAAAAGGCGAATTTTCAGCCACTGTGGTGTTATGCTGGCTTTTGTACGGCCTCAAAGGGAAGACGCTGAATCGCTGGCTTTGCCACTTTCCTTATACCTTCAGTTTATATTCTGCTTTGAGACCTCAAAGTAGAAATCTCAGCCTGCAGGATGCTGCTAATTGGGTTTGAAGTTCCTGCTCTGACTGTATTGACACAGGGTAGATGATAGATTTATTTTTTCTTTGACAAATGCATTTCAAATGTACGTGTCTGCACATGGGTGTGTTGCTAACACTGTCCTTGAAGTGCTGTGCTTTTATAAGCCTGGTTTTGTTTTGCTTTTATTTTTCAAGGAGATCTTTGGCAAGAGAGGAAAGTGCTGAATTTTCTGTCTAACTTCCACCCAGAATGATCGGGGAAGGGGACTCTTCTCCACACCTGATCCAGGCAGTGTTAATCTGCTTTTACAGCAATACCTGCTCTGCTTGCCTTCAGAGGATTGTGTTTATGTGAGATTGTGGGATATTTTGTGTTAGGACCTCTTTGTACAATGCTCGGGGAAATACTGGTGTTGTGAGTTTCTGTTTCGTTGGAGGACATTCAAATGATCAAACCATGACTGCTTAAAGGTTGAGACAAAGTGTAACTTTTTTCTGCCTTGTAGCTGTGGACAGGGGTTCATGTAGACCCTAGGCAGTCTGGCTGTAAATGATACTGTAACATTGATAATAAAAGCTAAGCAAGCAACAGAGGTAACAAAGAGGTACCAAAATACCTGCTTCCACTTCTGTTCTGCTTGGGACACCAAGCTCCATCATCCACTTGCTTGATTCCTTTTTTTCAGACAAACACTTTCCTACATTAATTGAGTGGTTTGGGTTGGAAGGGATGTTTAAAGCTCATTTAGCCCAACCCCCGTGCAATGAGCGGGAACATCTTCGACTAGACCAGGTTGCTCAAAGCCCCATCTAGCCTGGCTTTAAATGTTTCCAGGGAGTGGGCATGCACCACCTCTTTGGGCAACCTGTGCCAGTGTTTCACCATGCTCATTGTAAAAAAAGTCCTTCCTTATATCTAGTCTACCCTCTTTCAGTTTTAAAAGCATTGTCCCGTGTCCTATTGCTACAGATTCTGTTAAAAAGTCTGTCCCTACCTTTTGCCCTTCTGACTTTCATGCATGGAAGAGTCGTCTTGTAAGCAGCCACAAAGCACAGAATTGTCTTTTAATTTTCCTCCTGGCTCCTTCTTAAAACACCCATGAAAAAAATAAAAACCCCTCAATCCCTAAACAAAACCCTTGACTTTAGTTGTGTGACCAATGAGCCGAGACCAGTGCATGTTGTGCCGGTCCTGTACTGACTCACTGTCTCCTGCTCCTCTCCCGCTGGACGTGCCTGTCTGTTGTCTCCTGTGTTAGACGTGGGTTTAGAGTGGTGTTTTGTGCCTGTCCGCTGCCCAGCACGCTGGGGTACGGGGGTGGACTGTCTGGCAGAGAAGCAGTGTGAAAAATAACTGCTGTCGTAGAGCAGCTCAGCTCCCTATCGTTAGATCAGTGCGCTCTGCCTGCTCATTTATGTACCGTGAAGTCAGAGTATTTTCTGTCTGGCTGAGATGTATGTCTGCAGTTCTGACTAAAACAAAAGCTTCTCATCATGTACTAGTTTTACAATGCTTCAGTGCTTTGGGTTTTTTTTTTCCCCCTGTCTGGTTTAACCAGGGGGAGTTTAGCTTTGTGCATCAGTGGTCGTTTTTACATCAGGCAGAAGCAATTTAATCAAGGTCATTGGAAGAGCTTCTCCTCTTCAATGGGGTGAGCAAGACGAGGTTAAGGGGGGTATAATTGGCTAATTTACTAATCACAGTCCTATTCCTAGGGTAACTCCCTGATGAAGGGCTTCTTTTGGTTCTTCATATCCCACCTGAAATGTGTAGCAAGGATGTCCTCCTTAAATGAGAATGTGGGATGTGGACTGAAGTAGGACCACTGGAGCAGAGATGTTATAGGCTGCTCAAATGGTGGAGGTGCCAGGTGGAGTTTGGCATGGTGCTAGATGGGATGAAATTTTATAGGAGGGGGAAGAAAGAACACCCCTTTATTGTACAGCAAAATACAAAAGATGGATATTGTGCAAAATTATCTCCTTTTTTCCCCATCTTCTCTCTAAGGACTTTTAATGGATCGCTCTCATGTTCAGCTGTGCCATGCCTAATTCGGGATGCTCCCCTCTACCAAAAACAGGAAATGGTTGCCGAGACTCCAGGGAAAAGCACCCAAAAAATGAGCAGAAACCTAGGAAACATAGAAAGGCTGAAGGAAATGAGGTTGTTTAGGGACGAGAGGGCTGAGAGGAGAAGTAGTGGTCACTGAGTATGCCTAAGGTATCTGTGAAGATGAAGGGAGTAAACTGCTCTACATGGCCAATGGTAGGAGGCCAAGAAGCGCTGAGTTTGAACTGCAGCAAGGGAAACAAGTGTTAGGAAAAACTTTCTGACCTCTGATTGCCAGAAAAGTGAAGCAGTGGAACAGATGGTTTGGGATGGGCTTGTGGTCTCTGTCGTGGCAGTTTTGAAGCACAGGTTGGCCAAACTCTGTTTCAGAGAGCTGATCCTGTTTTGAGGCAGTGGAATAAATTTGACAAATTCTCCAAAAGTTCCTTCCAGTGCTGGTTTAGGTGAATTTATGGATTTTGAGCCTGGATCCAGGGAAGGATAGCAGACAGGCTTAAGGGCACAAATTTTGTCACCTGGGTCTACTGATAGAACTCAGGGAAGTCCTTTGACAAGTTCTTTTTAGAAAGTTTTGACAGCACTGAACTTCATGACTTCACACTTACTCCAGCTGTCAAGCTGCCTACTCCTCCCATGTAATCTCCTGGCTTGATTTAGATGTTTTAGCTGTTGTCATCAGCCAGATGATTCAGAGAAGGGATGAACACTTGCTCCACCAGAGAAGGTTTTGCAGGTCAGGGGGTACATTTTGTTTGCAAGGGCAGTGCCTGCCAGCACTCCTGCCACACCAGCTCTCTTGTGCAATGCTGCACAAAGGTCCCTCTCTGTAACTTGTTTCTCTGCTGCATCATTGCTGATGAGTCAAAACACAGGATCTCTTCCCTTCAACCTTCTCTTGGGGTCATTTTGCTTGAGTGTGGGACTGTATTCCTTTACCCCCTTAGCAGTCAGACGATGATGTCTTGTCACTGTGATAATAATATGCAGATACTTGAAGGATGGTTATGGGGATGATGGAGTCAAACTCCTTCTGGTTGTAGCAGATGACAAACCCCAACCCGGCTTTGGAGGTTCATGATGGGTCTTATGGACATCCCTCCACTAAGAGGGTCATGGTATAGAGGAACAGGTTCCCACAGAGACTGTGATCTTTGGAGGTTTTCAAGACTTGGCTAGAAAAAAATTCCAGCTGACCTGGTCCAGTCACACCTCAGATGCAAGGCTGGACTGGAGACCTCCTGAGGCGTCTTCAGCCCAGTGTTTCTCATACCTCTGTGACAAAGCCCCAGCCTCTCAGAAGCAATAGAGCTGTTTTAGCCCAGCTCCCTGTGAAGGTGGGTAGTCCTTGTTTTGTTTGCTGCCAACACAAGCAGCCCGGGAGAAGTGCTGTGTTAGGGCAGCTCTTCAACTGCTGAAACCCAAAGTAGCTTGGTCAGGGCTAACCTGCATGTCTTCCCAAGGGGCATTGCACCAATCGAGGCGGACATGCCCATAGAGGTAAGGAGTATGTGTGTTGCGTGGGAATTGAAACCAGTGTATTTTCCTGATACTTTGGCTTTGCTAAGACAGCTTGAGTGAATCTCCAGCTATCTGTCATGACTTCAGAGCAGGACGATGGTCCTGGCATTCCACAGTGAATGTAAAAGACTGATGGTGGCAAAGCACAGGTTGAACTTAAGACAAGCAATACTTAGAGAAAGTGTATGAGGAAGCTGGCTTCCTTTCTCTTTGAAAGCAGAAGTGATATTGAAACCAATTTTTTTTCTCTTTTTCTTTTAGCAAGTATCAGATGCAAGACATGATGTAATAGTGTTTACCAGACTGAAGCACATAAATTATAGTAGTGACTCAAAGGCAGAGGAAATATTATTTATTTGGATTACAGTAGCAGCTGAGGTGACTGGAACTGGGGATGAATGTTCTAGGTGTTTGGGGAGACCACATCTGCCCTGAAGGGTCTGGTCAGGTGGGGAAACAAAGGCATGCAGCAAGTCAGTGATTTGGCTCACTTGTGCTCAGGGTCATTCCCAAGCTAGGAACTTGACTTTATGGTTTCTGCCTGATCCGGGGTTTTTTGAGCTGCTTGCAGGTTACTGGGGTTGTGTGAAGCTATGGTAAGGGATTGCAGCTGGTCCAGAGAAGTACATAATACTTCTAGTGGGTATTTAGGTGATGAGGGTGCCAAGATCACCTGGGTGCTCTCTGAGATGAATTGATCCAAAAGATCTGGAAATTACTGCTTGTAATGTAAATGGCCCTTCCTTTCAGTACTCCTTTAAGTCTTTAAAGTCTCACTCCCTTATCGTAATACTTAGGTGGATCTTGCATCACCTAACAGTGGTGACAAAATGTATCTATCCCTGTCGTAGGAGGTATGAGAAATAAGGAAGAGATTTACTTCAGAGTGCACAGAGAGCAGATATAGAGCTGGAAGATGTTTTGCTGCGGTTCTGTGCAGGCTCTCCACCTGTCAGCCTTTCTCCTTGGAGTAGACCCATCCTGCCAAAGATTTGGACAAGAGGAGTTTAAGCCCAGGATCAACAATATGCAAATGCTTATTATCCCACACCATCCTTAGGCTGTGTAATTTTATGGAATTTTAATTGTGGCACACCTAGGCATATCGTTTGGTCGAGAGATGTCATGTTAATGCAGACTGTTGTGATTTCTTCATCCAGAGCTGTGAGCAGGAAGCCTGGCCCTGTCATTGGGCTGTAGAGATCTTAGCCCATGCCACCAACTGGGGCACCTGGCTCTAAAGAGCCTCTCTAAGTTGCGCAGCATCCAGAAAGTCTCCTGGAACATCCTGAATCTCTTCTATGGATCACTGAGCAGCACCTACAGTAGCATTCCGCATGCAGATAATTAAGCTAAGGGCAGACCTGACCTCCAAAGTTTCAGTTGGTATCTCCACAGTTTAGCAGTAGCTCCTGTAATTCTGTTTAAATAATAAAAATAGGTTGAGAAAGGAAAAATCCTCATTCTTGTTTGTACATCAGATGGTCTCTGTGCCTTATTTCTGGTCCTTCCTCGGTAGGTAGTGATGTCACCTTGAGAGGAGCTGAGCAGAGAAAGGCTGGGTTGTTTTTTTGTTTGTCTTTTCCAGTCTCTCACCTCAGCTGAGAAGACAAAGGGGTTATAAGTGACTTGTTTACACTCTTGCAAACCACTGTCTTAATATCTCACCATGACTTGATGCTTTTACGCAAAAGCTTTCAGAGGTGCTGGTCTGGAAAAATGCTGGTCCCTCTTGCAGAGGGACAGGTCAACTTGCTCCTCCTTAGGCTTTTTCTATCAGAAACTGGAGAATTTGGATCAGCAGCTGAACACCATGCTGCCAAGTGAAACCAGCAAATTGGCAGTGAATGTGGGAGACTGTATGGATGGAGCCAGCGCAAAGCATGGCTGGTGACTGGTCACTGATGGGGTTCTGCAGGACTCAATCTTAGGGCCTCTGCTCTTCAACATCTTCATAAATTACTTGGATGCAGAACTCAAAGGGAAACTAAGTAAGTTTGTTGATGATACTAAACTGAGAAGCTGTTGACTCCCTCAAAGGCAGGGAAGCCCTGGAGAGAGAACTGGACAAATTAGAGGACTTGGCAGTCATCAACCAGATGAAGTTCAACAAGGGAATTACGTACCTGCGATGGGGCAACCCTGGATCTACGTACAGACTGGGGAATAGATGCTGGAAAGCAGTGCTGGGAGGGGGACCTGGGTGTCCTGGTCTATGGCAAGTTGAATATGAGTCAGCAGTGCCCTGGCAGCCAGGAGGGCCAATGGTGTCCTGGGGGGATCAGGCAAAGCATCACCAGCCGGTTGAGGGAGAGGATTGTCCTGCTCTGCTCTGCATTGGTGTGGTCTCACCTGGAATATTGTGGCAGTTTTAGGCACCAAAGTATAAGAAAGATATTAAGCTACTGGAGAACATCCAAAGGAGGGCAAGGAAGATGGTGGAGGGCCTTGAGGGGAAGCCATATGAGGAGTGGCTGAGGGCACTTGGTCTGTTCAGCCTGGAGGAAGAGGGGAGACCTGAGGGAAGACCTCATTGCAGTTACAACTTCCTTGAGAGGGGAAGAGGAAGGGCAGACACTGATCTCTTCTCTGTGGTGAGCAATGACAGGATACGAGGGAATGAAGCTGTGTCAGGGAAGGTTTAAGTTAGATATTAAGAAAAGGTTTTCACCTCTTTTTGGTGGTTGGGCACTGGAACAGGCTCCCAGGGAAGTGGTTACAGCACTAAGCCGGACAGAGTTCAAGAAGTGTTTGGACAATGCTCTCAGGTACTTAGTGTCATTCTGGGGGCTGTGCTGAGCAGAGCCATAAGCTGAACTTTGATGATTCCTGTGGGTCCCTTCCAACTCAGGATATTCTATAATTCTGTGATCACTTTTCTTTCTTATTTGTGATTAGTGACAGAAAAAGCGAATACGCAGCACGTGGAATCACAGAGAACAGACCTGAGACCCTAAAAAGAGATCCAGACCATGTACATGCTGCCAGGCAAATGCACTTGCACCTGAGGTGTGCCTGCCACGACCTTGCTTGTACAAAGAGGAATTCCTCAAGGTCAGCATGCAAGCCTGCACAGTGCCATCGTGCAATATGTCATTGATCATACCTAGCCACACAGCAACTTAAACACATGCTGTGTTTAAATAGAGAATTAAAAAAAATAATATTAAATAAGTAAAAATCAGCTTTGGTCAAAAACATTTCTTCTAGTTGTCTTTAGCCTGCAAGCTGTACATTTAAAGGACAGGAGGAAAATCTGAGTGCTGGAAGCATATGTTTCTTGCTGTGTAAGATAGCCAGTGCTGCCTGTTTCTCCAGCGAATCTGGACTAAGTCCAGCAGCTGGGGTGGGGGTGGGGGGGCGTGGAAGGTGTGATTTAATCTCTGGATTTGTCTTTTCATATTTGGTTCCTATTTTCTTCTGAGCTCTTGTGCAGTTTTCCTGGAGAAAGTTATGATCTGGGAAATCTTGCATCAGTCTGATTGTCTGCATTACACTAATACCTAGAAATGAACTTCTCCATCCAAATGTGAATATTCTCACCCCAAAACAATGTGTGTTCAGGATAGGAAGTTCACTCTTGGGCCAGAAGTGGGACATTTTTATTTATAGTTTAAATCTGGCTTTGAGGCAGGACCAGTTGAGAACAGCTCTTAGACCTTTCTGAACTAAGTATTCAGATTGTTTCTTCTTTTCCGTTGCTTCAAAAGCTTTTCTGTCTCTGCCTACTCCAGACTCTTTCACATGGCCTCTGAATCTTTAAATCCTGTATGTTTGGTCTCTCTGTTGACAGAAATAATAATCTATTGACAGAAAGGAGAATCTATTGACAGAAACATCTTCTGATTGGGTTTTTTTTCAATTATTATTATTTCTTTTGCTTTCCAATGCCTATTGGACATGTCCAAACTATTTCCATCATGTCTCCTGGATCAAAGATGCTGTCCTAATATGATCTTGGTACTTGTTATGCATCTTATTCCATTTAAACCTGGTGTTTTCCAAAGGCGTTTGCTTTGGAAGGCATTTAGACATCTCTTTGGTGGAGTTCCAGCTCCTGCATCCATATGGTAAGATGGAAATAACATTTTGAGTCAAAGATTTGTGGTCCTCTGCATTTCATAGATTTTCAGTGATTAAGTTTTACTGATGATCCCATTTGGGTTCCTCGCTGACCTTCAGAACATCCCCATAGACTTTGGTGTGACTGCCAAAGGTTGCAAGTTGACTTGCTGAACCAATTTCCTGGCTACTTAACATAATACCCAAATGGGGATTATGTCTTGTTTCCAAAACTCACTAGTAAGTGTTCCTTTCTCTCCGCTCTTCTGGTGACACTGAGGTGTCTTGTAAATTTTCAGCTTCAAAGACCCATGTTTTGTTTACACTGCAGGTCTTGTACTGTGTGCTGCTGTTGAACTGGGTGATGCTTACGTTTGTCTGCTTTTTTTAATCTTATAGTAATGTCACTAATGATGCTAAATGGGGTTATTAGTCATTGCTACCAATCTGTTCTTCAGATCTTCATCCACATGCTTATTTAAAGATCTTTTGGATTTCTTTTGTTTATTTGTAGAGGGGAATATGTGGTTTTACTGCTCCCTCGAAGCTCTTGACTTGAAACAGCACCCACGGAAAAGGGAAGGTTGGCTAATCCAGCTCAGGGTTTTGGTCCACCTTACTTGCCCCTCCATTTAAAAGTTCCCTTTACCACCCCTATAGAGGCCACCCCAGCAACTCCAGATCTCCTTTCTTCTCATGCTGCTTTCACACAGGTGCTGTGGTTTAGAGTCATCCAGGCACAGGAAGGGTTAAACACAGTAAGTCATAGAATCATAGGATCACAGAATGGTTTGGGTTGAAAGGGACCTTAAAGGTCATCTAGTTTCAGCTCCCCTACCCTGGGCAGGAAGGAACACCTTCCACTAGATCAGGTTGCTTAAAGACACATCCAGCCTGACTTGAACACTTCCAGGGATGGGGCATCCACAGCTTCTCTGGGCAACCTATGCCAGTGCCTCACCACCCTCACAGTAAAGAATTTCTTTTTAACATCTAATCTAAATATCTCCTCTTTTAGTTTAAAACCCTTGTCCTGTCACTATCTGCCCCTGTAATAAGTTGCTCTTTTAAGTACTTCCCTTTAAGTACTGGAAGGCTGCAATGAGGTCTCTGCAGTGCCTTTTCTTCTTCGTGTCCTTCCATAAATGCCCCCTCCATAAATGCCCCTTCTGGCTTACTGCCAGCATAAAACAGCCGCTCTGCTTCCATGCCATCAACACTGCACACAGCTCCTTTGATTCTGAGCCCTGTTTTGTTCCTAAATAGTTCCCTCCAGATAGGAAGCTCCCAGGAAAACCTCCTTTTCTTTGACCCAAGAAGAATCGATGACTTGAGGCTTGTGTTCTGCCCCCCTCTCGCCTTCCCTGCCTGCCTCATCCGCTGTCCGCCACACATAACCTAAGACTGGAGTTTCCAGTGGAGCTGTGGGGAATAGAAAGCCTCATTGTTTTGGGGGTCGGGGCACAGGGCTGGGGTGGCAGGAGAGAGGGGAGCAGAGTTGACAGCTGAGCCCTGCTGCTACCTCCAGCATGGCCTTATGTAATCCATAGTAGCAGCCATGCACACAGTGAGCACTCTGTGACTGTGGCTTCTTAAAGCCTTTGAGGGAGGGGAATAAATATAAATGAACGGAATAAAAAGAAATGCAGAAGATACGGGGTATAGGGAATGACAGGGAGTGCATGGGGTCCTTCTGGTAGTGCTGAGCAGGAGGAGATGCTGAGAAATTATGTTGATCGGTCCCTGCTCAAGGCTTGAAATGGGAGATTGAGGTTTGAACTAAGCCTTGACTGTGCAGGTCCCTCTCTGAGCCCTCTGTGTGCGTGGAGTGAGGCAGGACAGGGGGCAGGGAGTTTTCCTGCCAGCAGTCAGGACTTTATCCTGCAGCAATGTGTGTGTGGGTGGACCCCTGACACCAGCATCTTTGGAGAAGGGTGACGAAAGTGATTAGGAGCCTGGGAAAGTTTTACACAACAGGCCTGCAGTGAAGGATGGCCACCTTTCAAAGAAAGTGAATGAGAAAGTGCCCTGATAAAAGTCCACAGGGCTGCAGTCCATGCAGCTGAGGGTTAGCATTTTAGGTTGGCTTCTGGGACTTCTTATGTGAGCACTCCAGGGTCCTCCTTCCAGGAGGTGGCTGGAAGTGTTTGGCACATCACCAAAGAGAGGTGTCCCAACCTATAACCTGAATCCACTCTTGGAGAGGCAAGATTTGCACTCAGAACAGGTGATCAGATGTGTGTGATCCCTCAGCATCAAACGCAGATAGGGAGCTACTCACAGATATTGAAGCTCATAAGATCTTTTTGTTTCTTCATCCTTCAGCAAGTTCTTCCTCTACTCTTGATGTGTGATGGGGGAGAAACATGTCTTCTCCTACCAACTCTGAATTTGCACCTTTTAAAGTAGATGAGACATGAATAATGCGAATATCTGCAATTTTAGAACTTGATATCATGAAGAAAACACTGGGAATGAACAAAAATGGTATTTTGAGGTTTGAACCAGTCAAATGTTTGAGAGTGGATCTTTCCAAGGGATAGGGCTCCCTCCACTTTTCAGAGTTTCCACCTGTAACAGGGCATCCTTTGATATGAGACTAGATAGATTCAGCACCATATCCATAGAGTTGCTCCCAGAGCTGTTTTCAGCTCCTGCCTTACAGTCCCTTCAAAGTCAACCCAAGGGAGGGCCCAAAGGGATCAGGGCATTGTCTCAAACACTTGCAAAACACGTTGGCTGAGAGGTTGACTGGAAATCTATCAATACACTGTTTTTAGCATCAGATCAGTACAGCCAGCTGGCATGCAGATGGGCTGATGTGTCTCATGCTGTCATGGGGAGGTCTTTCGAGGAGCAAGGTTTCAAGGCAGAGTCATGTCTAGAGAAGAAGGTTGTCCAGAGGTTTTTGGTTTGTTTCTGTTTGTTTAATACTGAAGGCACTTCACAGGCAGCAGAAGGCAGGGAGTCTTATAGATTGGTGTCATGTATGTTGCTTCACAAAATACTCTATGCTCAGTAGTGTTAGATGTTCACAGTGCAGTTAACAATGAGTATTTGTCTTGGGGCAGATGGAAACGGCCTCCTGTGTTGGTCTGGGCTGGCGCTGTAAAAAGGACATAAAGCAAATCCTGTCTTATGCAATGAGTAGGATGTTTATGAAGTTTTTTGTATGGCTTTTTGGTGAGGCTTTTTTATGCAGTTTTCAGTTAACTAGGGTGTTTGATGAAAATGTTCAGTTGGTGATTTTTCTCTGTTATCCTGCTTCTTGGAAGAGTCTGCCATGACCAACTCGGCGCTGTTAGGTGTTGTCATTAAGGCCATTAGGGTGAAGCGCGGACCTGCTGCTCTGACACACTCGGAATTTCAGATGGAATTGAGTTGTTGAATACCACTTGGGGATGAGAAGCTTCAAGATGTGCATTTGTAATTAAGGAGAGCTTTTAAAGCCTGTTCTTTGCATTTCTTTGTATCTGAAGCCTCGCACTAACCAACCATAGCTCGTGTTGTGGAGGAAGGTGAGAAGCCAGAATGACGTGTTTGGGGTTTACATGTTCCTCTCTGCTGTGTGCATTACTGCTGAATCAGCTGTAATTTAGGCAAGGTTTAACCTCACTTTTTCAGTGTGGAAGAACCTGGTCAAAACCTTGGATTTCTTTCCTTCAAAGCATGGGAGACTTTTGACTTTATATATATATTTTTTAAAAACCCTGAACAAAATACCAGTTTGCTGGGAAACCAGACAGCAAAGCATGATTAGAAACACGGCTGTGGTGCTCTCCAAGTTGCATCTCAGACATCCATTCCCAGTGGAATAATAATGGATATTATATCTGCTTCTTCCATTTTGCCACCTTTATCCCTTTTGTCCCCTAAGCCCAGTGGCGTGGGCTGGGCTTGCATTCACTTTCTTTCCCCCAAGCTTTGGTCCTTGTACTTTCAACTCTGAGTAATACTCCTCCACCTGCCCTGAATATTCCAGGGTCTTGGCATTTTAGTACTGAGGAGAGTTGTAAACACAAATTACTTTGGCTTTGCACATCCCAACAGAGCAAAGAGTTGGCTCATGGTGTTGGACGCTCAGTGGATTTCCAACCTTTCCACCCTTGTGCTGGTCAGGTTGCTTGCTGGACTCTTGGATCTTCACTGGCCCTGCTACATAAGTAGGAAATTACAGTGTACAGGGACTAAGTGAATCTTTCAGGCCCTGCAACAAGTCCATCCTAGAGCTGGGAGCCAGACACCAACATCCTTCAGTCTTATCTTCATCTTCCCATTTCTAGGCTGCACCCTGGAAGTCTTGTGTTGAGAAAGTCCAAGTTTGTGAGCCAGGTTTACCTCGCACGTGCCTTGCCTTGAAGTTTTCAGATGAGGTTAGGAGCGAAATCAGCCCTTTAAAAACTCAGTCCCGCTGCCAGACAGGAAAACCTGATGAGTGGAAAGTCAGTCAGACATGGGAAAGGAGGGGGAAAAGGTGAGCGAGTGTTGTGGGGAGGGCGGGGCATTGGTGCCAAAATCGGTGAATTTATTCTCTTTCGGGAGTAAACATGTGGCAGGGCACATGCATGTGCTGGTGGGTGAACACAGTTGGGTAATAAGAATAAATCTTGGTCTGCTTTTGAGAGACCAGGACTAAAACATGGTATAATAGTGATGTGTATAATTTTGTACAGCGAGACAGTAATTTACTATGCTGTTTTGGCCATTAGCACAACAGCTAGAGGCTGTTAAGATAATTTAGTGAAGGTTTGTGGTTATAAATACATTTCCATCATGACTAAGGATTCTAAGAGAAATTAAATTCAGCCAAGGGTGTTTTAGTATTTTATTTTTTTTATTGCATACTCCCTAGTGTTTCTGTTTTGACTTATTAATCTTAAGGAATAAGCTGAGGGATGGCTGATAAACATTTTTTAATGTATAAAATAGGAGTTGTAAAAGCAAAAAAAAAATTAGTACTGGATGTTACAATTAATTTAGCATGATCTAGTTGTTCAGCAGGGGGGCTCTGGGGCATCCTACTCTTGGCCGCTGATTCTACAGACATGATGGGTAATGTGCAAAGCTATTGTAATGTAATTCTTTGCCATATACATGTTTTTCACTTGAAGTGTTTTGGGTGAAAGGGAAAATAGTCTTCTCCATCCTTATCTTGTGTGAAGCCAAGTTGTTGTGCAGAATTAAAAACTGTTTTTTGAAATTTAAACACAACTCTATCCAAATGTCAAAGTACGCATTTATCAGCTCAGGACCTCAAAAAGCCCCAGGACCTTACCCATGCATTTCCAGCCCTGTGCTGCATCCATACAAAGACCTCCCTTCCACCACTGAGAACAGGCAGTATGAGCGATGTGATCTTCTGTGGGAATGCCTCAGCTCTCCTACTCTGCCGTCTTAATCCGAATAATAACAACAAAAAGTCTGAAGGCTTAGTTTGGAATTGGATAGCTCTCCAAAAATAGTCTCTCCCTCAAGATATCTCCTGCTTCCTGCTGGGCTGGAAAAGCTGTGCTGACAGCCTATATGCTTGGATATTTAGGCATCTTCTGGAGCCTAAAGCATGAAGGAATGCAAAATAATAGAGGGAATCAGTCAAACTTGTTGAGTTTCAGAATAGCATTTGGGTTGTGCCTCAGAAAATGTTCTCCCCCATGCTCCTCCTGCATAGAAAGGCACTTGAGCCAAATCCCAATGTTTACAAATATTTTTGAGACCTTCCAGGTGCTGGAGCTCAAAACTTTTTGAGATCTTCCAGGCTAGACGCTCTTTCTCTAAATAATAGATCTTGGCTGGGAGCCCCTGGTGGCCTAGTGGTTAGATCGCAGGACCTTCACCGCTGAGGCCTGGGTTCGATTCCGGCCAGGGA
>JAWMRA010000078.1:72636875-72700518 GCA_035584735.1 Pseudotriccus pelzelni
CTATGAGGAGAGGCTGAGGGAGCTGGGGTTGTTTAGCCTGGAGAAGAGAAGGCTCAGGGGAGACCTCATCACTCTCTTCAACTCCCTGAGAGGAGGTTGTAGCCAGGTGGGGGTCGGTCTCTTCTCCCAGGCAGTAAGACAAGAGGGCAGGGTCCTAAGCTGTGCCAGGGGAGGTTTAGGTTACATGTTAGGAAGAAATTCTTTACAGAGAGGGTAATCAGGCATTGGAATGGGCTGTTCAGGAAAGTGGTGGATTCTCTGTCCCTGGAGGTTTTTAAGAAGAGACTGGATGTGGAACTTAGTACCATGGTCTAGTAACCATGATGGTAATGGATCAAGCGTTGGACTTGATGATCCCAGAGGTCTTTTCCAACCTGGTTGATTCTGTTATTCTATGATTCTATGTTTCCGTGATTCTATGGTCTATATCCTGCCACGGGCAGGGACACTTTCCACTAGACAAGGTTGCTCAGAGTTTCCTCCAACCTGGCCTTAAACACTTCCAGGGGTGGGATATACACAGCTTCTCTGGGCAACCCGGTTATGTGTCTTACTACTCTTGTAGTAAAAAAATTTTTTCTAATATCTAATCCAAACCTACTCTCTCCATGTACTGGAAACCTGCAACTGGGTCATCCTGAAGCCTTCTCTTTATAGAGGAAAGAATGAATAATCAGTCACAGAAATAAAGGTTTTATGGAAAGCTCCTGACATTCATTTTGCCAATCCATACCATGGAACAGATGTGCCAAATGAAAGGTTAACGGTAAAAAAAGTCAAGGGATACAGGGACTCCATGCCATACATGTCTCTGCATCATGCAGTTACTAGGATAAAAAACATTTCTTTTCGTGATAGAGAAATTCAGGACACACATAAAGAAAATTTTTTTTTTTAATCTGAAATCAGCGGTTGCAAAGTTCCTTTTTCACTCTTACACTTATTCTGTCAGTTTTCGCTCAGACCTCCTAAAACTGGAGCTCATCATTCAGGGATCTTGTGGAAGACGTTGAGTGAGAGAGGAGGAGTTCCCTCCTCCATGTACAAAACCAGAGAAAAAAAATTCTTCAGTGACATTTCAAAATTAGGGAGCAATCTTAGGGATTATGAGAACTTCTCTCACATGCTGTACCTGACCTATGTTACTCTAACTCCAGTTTGCTGCACCACTGCAGAGCAGGAGAAGAAAAACTGTGACCCATTCATCTCACCTTTTCAGAGAGCAAAAGTAAAGTTAGCATAAGTAAACAAGGCTTTCTAGGCTGCATTCCATTTTTTCTAAAATGGAATATATTTTAAAAGCCTTTTACCAGAAATAAAAGCAGTATTAAGCAGTCAATAATTCAATTAATCAGCTGCTATAAAACATCAGAGGTACTGATAATTTATGCAGATACTGAAATGTGTAAGGTTAGCAGCAGAGTGATAGGAGTGACCTACCTTTAGGACGATTTTAACCTTGTCTGTTACATTTCCCATTAGCTTCTGGCACTCTGTAGTACTTTAAGGATAAATAATATGATATACAAGAGCTCCAGTCATGATTCAAAATGTAAGACTGCAGAACCACTGCATGCAGGTATCTCAATTCATTGCCAGATTCCTTCTCTTTCCCAGCAGCAAGAAAGTTTCTTGCTCTGTTGCTCTATCCTCAGGGGATTAAATGATCAGTTGTTTATTTGTATTAACTGATGTAAATGATGCTTTAATAAAAGGTGCATATCTGCCTTCTCTGTGATCTTAAGGCAGTTGACTGGAAGAGTATTACAACTCCTCCTACTTTCTAAAAGTAGACTTTTATTTTTGAGGTTCCTTATAATTTTGCATTAGCATAGGCATTTGCTGACTTGCCTTTGAGATTAGACCTGTGCTTGTTTTATTTCAGGCTCTGCAAATCCAAGCAGATGCTTCACTTACCTAATCTTGGCTCACAATTTTCTCTGCACAAAACAGTCTCTTGGTACACAGTTCACTCCAGAAACTTGGGATAATTCTGCCCCCAAAAAAAGTTTTTGCAGTTACTAAAGAACAGTATGTGAAATGAAGAATACTCATATACAATGAAGTTTTCATGTAACAGTCATTTTAGTATGGATTATCCTTACTGGATAGATAGAAAAAGCTTTATGGATGACAGATGTGAAGAAAGAGATTGTTGGGTTTTAAAGTTAAAATTTCTAGTTCTTTCAACAAAACTTCTGAATGACTGACCTGTGGTTCAAAGACTTGAGTAACATAAAAGTTTGGGTTATAGCTGCAGCAGCTTTATTTATCTTCCAAACATCAGGCTTCAAAATAGGTCAAGCCATTTTATTCTGTTCTGTTGCACTACTGTTCCTCAGTTCTGAGGCAGAGGAGATTCTTCAAGGAATAAGAGTAATCCTACCTTTTACCTTTCAATCCATGCTGTCCATACAGAGATTTAATAATGGATAACAGTAACTGATCATTTGAATGATGGGTAGCTGGGTCTGCTAGGAGCTGAACTAAGAGCAACAACTAGTTTCAAACACACTGGATTGAGAAACTTAACACTTACACTCTAAATTTTATCTCTTACATTAAGAAAACCCCAACAGTAAAATAAAATAAAAACAATTAGTGAAAATACACATTCTATTAATGATTACAACAGAAAGAGTCTTACATGAATCCTACTGAACTCATCTGAGCACGGTCCACTCCTAGGTATTTAAACTAAAATAAAAAGGGATATTGTTTGTGCCCTCCACCTGCAGAACTGAAATCAGAATCAAAAAGCATATGCAGAAAAAATAAAAGAATAGTTTTGTATGGTTTTAACCATAATAGTTTAACCATAATAGTTTTATCCATTTCAGAGCAAGATAATTACCTTGTAGTTTTGCTGATAAACCATGTCACTTAAATCTCTTCAGGTAATCTGCCCACAGTCATGTCTTTTCAAACAGAAGACATTATCTTGGAGTTCAGCTGGTCTCACCTATCTGTGGGAACCAACTGCTTAATCTGATCAAGCAGCCACGATTGTGATGCATCCTTATTCTCAGACTTTATCCAACCTGGACTAGACCAGTGGTTTCATTCAGTGATTTGGGGAAGTAGACTATTTGTCATGGCACTACCTCTTTTTCTTAAAACTTGCCACTGCTCTAGGGTTTGCCTCTGTGTGTCTGAACTATTTAACTGTAAATACGAGAAGCCCTCCGTGTTTACAGTTATGCACTGAAGAGGAGAACTCATTCTTTCAGCTGAGGCTCTAAGACGTACTGAGAAATTTATAAGAATACATGATGGGTTATTTCCATGTTTTCACTCTACTTAGAATTTGAATCCTTCTAAGTATTGACTTCCATGGGTAGCCAAGCACAGAGTTAGAAATCATTTTAAGCTTTGGTAACATATCACAAAAGACTTGTAGTACTTGAGCAAGAGCTCCTTTTAGAATATCATAGTCTTCTATTTGTCTGTATTGCATGGAAGGTGTTGGAAACACAGCATGTTTGATGCATGTAATTATAGACCTGACTTCTCTATCATGACTGAAAAATTGAAGCCTTTATTTACGCACAGGTTCTCAGCATAGCCATGCAAAAGAAATTAGGATATATTTCTAACGTGGTGTTATGTTTCTAGGCTCCATGGCATGGAAGCTATGCAGATCCAAGTGCTGGTTAGAAGCTTGTGGTGTGAGTGAAAGCTCCAGAGGCTCCTCTAGCACATTCCCACACTCTTCACGTTGCTGCTAGATACAAAATATTCTGCTCAAAGCTCACATTCTCACTCAAACAAATTCCATAACCCAAAAGAAAGTTTTGATTCTGTTTTCATGCCTAATTTGTCTTGATGGGATTCAAAATATAATTAGCTCTATTTTTCATACACGGTAGTTATTAGATCTTTCATGCTGCTGAAGCACTCAACAAGTTTAGGAGGAAATAGTCATAAAAAATATAATTCAAAATGTATCTCTAGTCAAAATAGTCCCAAAAAACTCATGAGGAGTTTGGATTTCTATATGATATGTCCTATTCAACAGAAGAGTATCCTAAAGCAGATTTGCTGTTTCTCTTCTCTCATTCCAGTAATAAAGATAACTTGGAAAGTGGAAAGGGCACATTTGCAACACACAGTTTTTTTTGTTTTTAGATACTGCTGCTTCCCCCAGACAGTTTCATATGTACTGGAATTTAGACTTAGCATCAAAAACTGAATGGATATATAAGTTCTCAGAATGAACAATTTCATGCTTATTTTCCAGGATATTCATATGTTCTAGTCTGAGTAAAAAAAATAACTTGAAAGAAATATTCTTCCACTCTTTAGGTTGCTGGGTTTTTTTCCTGTCAAATACAAATAGTGGGAGCATTTTAAGAGTAACTATTTTAAGGTTCCCATAAGAAAGAACTGTGAAAATTAACTATATGAAAACATCTTTTTACTGACATAGAGGTGCAATAGCACCTGTGAAAATTCAGTGTATTGGCTTATTAATGTAATGCATTGGTTAAGAAAATACAAGCCAAATATTTATTCAAATACATTCGTTCTTGTTGCAAAGAACAAGATTAATCACATTTATAATCTTAAGATTGTATTTTAATATTTTTTCTCATTTAGTCTGTGACACCTCAGGACCCCATCTTGACACCTTGCTTGCCACTTACAATGCACCTGTGTTTCAGCAAATGCTGATAGGAGGGATAGGGAAGCTAGGAAAGCAGAGAGATAAGTTACCTCTGCACTGCAAACAAATTACATACCCTAAGGTGTCATTGTCCATGGCACAAAGCTCCTGTGACCGGTGAATAGCAATAAAAGGAGAAAAATTAAGCAAAGTTTGTTCTCAAATTCAAAACTATGGTATACAGTAACAAGGACACACTGGTGGCTTACGGACAGTTTGTTGTCCATCAGGATCCCCAGCTTCTTCTCTGCAAACCTGCTTTCCGGCAGGTCAGCCTGTGCAGGTGTATGGTGTTATTCTTCCCCAGGTACACGACCCTGCATTTGCCTTTGTTGAATTTCAGGCAGTTCTTCTCCATCCATCTCTCCAACTTGTTGAGGTCCTTCTGAAGGGCTGTGCAGTACTCTGGGGTATTGGCCATTCCTCCCAGCTTTGTGTCATCAGTGAACTTGCTGAGGAGGCATCTGCCCCTTCATTCATTTCATTGATGAATAAGTTAAATAATGCTGATACCAGTATAAATCCTTGGGGGACACCACTAACAGGTCTCCAGCCGGACTCTGCGCCACTGATCATAACCCTCTGAGACACGAACATTCAACCAGTTCTCAGTCAATTTCACTGTCCTCTTATCCAGCTCATACTGCCTGATTTTACATATGAGGATATTGTAAGATAAAGTGTCGAAAGTCTTGGCGAAAATAAGGTAAGCAACATCTGCTGCTCTCCCCTCATCTATCCAGCCAGTCATCCCATTATAGAAGGCAATCAGGTGGGTTAAGTGTGACTTCCCTTTGGTGCACACATGCTGACTACTCCTGATGATCCTCTTGTCTTCCATGTGCTTCAAGATAGCCTCCAGGATTAGCTGCTCCATCACCTTTTCAAGGACTGAGATTAGGCTTACCGGCTGGTAAGTCCTCCTTCTTGCCCTTTTAGAACACTGGGGTAACATTGACTTTCTTCCGGTTCTCAGGCACTTCTCCTGATCACCACAATCTCTCAAAGACGATTTTGAATGGCCTATGAGGAGAGGCTGAGGGAGCTGGGGTTGTTTAGCCTGGAGAAGAGAAGGCTCAGGGGAGATCTCATCACTCTCTACAACTACCTGAGAGGAGGTTGTAGCCAGGTGGGGGTTGGTCTCTTCTTCCAGGCAATCAGCAATAGGACAAGAGGGCACAGGCTTAAGCTGTGCCAGGGTAGGTTTAGGTTGAATATCAGGAAAAAATTTTTGCAGAGAGAATAATCAGGCACTGGAATGGGCTGCCCAGGGAGGTGGTGGATTCTCCATCCCTGGAGGTTTTTAAATGAGACTGAATGTGGCACTGAGTGCCATGGTCTAGTAACCACGGCAGTATTGGATCAAGGGTTGGACTTGATGATCTCGGAGCCCTTTTCCAACGCGGTTGATTCTATGATTCTGTGATTCTATGAACGTCATTAAGGTGGCTGATGGAGTGGTGACAGGCAAGGCATGACAGAAATTCCAAAATATTTGACCCAAGCCTTGAATAGCTCCCCAGCACAAAATTTTTCATGATGATCATCCCAAGAGAATTTGAGTATCTTACTCTGTCTCTCTTAGTCACATCCAAAAGCTCTGGACCTTTTCCTATAGCCCAAGACCCATTTCTGACATCAAACACTCTTCTTTGAGTAAGGATGATGCCTGTTTTCTACTCAGCACTCTGACAGCTGTATGGTACAAGAACAAAACAAAGCAACAACCAACTCACCTAAAGCTGTTGAGTTAGGAGAAAAATAATAATTATTATGTCATTTTTATTACTATATTGATAGGTGTTTGCATATTTTTATCTTCTAATTTCAGTCTGTGTGCCTCTTCTGTGATATCTTCATGACTTCAGGCATCCCATCTATTTAGCTGCAGCAAGTAAACCCCAAAATTACAATCTGACAACATCTTTTCATTAATACATACGATAAAAGTTTTTACTAGTTGTCTCAAATATTTAACTTAATAATATAAAAACCAATAAAGAAAATTCTTGGAAATATTTATCTTTGCAAAATGTAAGAATCAAAAATATCAGAAATGAGATACTGTTAAGTATATTTGGAAAATATAGCATGTACTTAAAACCCAGTTTCAGAATAACTAATACAATATGAACTTTTGCCTTTCTAAAATTACTTTCTGGAGTTCCATTTTAATTTTTTTTCTGATGTCAAAATGACTGTTTTGGATTAATTTTTCATGAAGAAAAAGTAAAACTCATAAATAAGTATAGGCCAGCATTGTAGTTACATCTGGTTTATTAAAAATGTTATTAATGGGTTCTAAAATTTACTTGACCCTGACATGGACAGTTTGCTGCTTTTTCTAGATAAAGGATTGTCTGAATATTCCCTCCTTGCTACTGTTTTGGAAGGATGTAGAAGCTAAAGAGATGTCTCTTAAAAGAGTTGATGAAAATTGCCAAGCCATTGATGAGTTGGGGAGGAATGCTTCAAGAGAGGAGGTTATCTACTATAACAAAATTTTGTATTGATGTATAAGGCTTTTAGGAGAAAATGCTGTGTTTGGGCAGGATTTCTTACCCTTGCCATGGAATCAATGAAAGCACAAACTGTGAGGACAAGGTTTTGTAGTCAAGGGCAAGTCATGCTGTGTAGGAGGATGCTGAGGGCTTTGAGGGGGGCATTGTTGCTTTTGGAACAAGCTGTTGATGAGTTGTTGAAGCCTAGTGAACCTGATGCACTGAACTGTACTGTGTGTGCTGCTGACATGGACCCTCAGCCTCAGAGATGGGATCAAGAGGCCAAAAGAGCAAACCCTCCACCAACAAAGAAATACAGATCACAAGATCTGGAGCAAGCACAGGACCTCAGAGAACGCCTAGCAATATTACACCAAAACCCTATGCAAGCCTGGCTCCATCTCTGAATTGTCTTGTTCATGAGACTACCACAAACTAAATTTAATAAAAAAGATAAGAATCTCTAGTTTCTTATGTGATCTGCTAAACATAAGATCTTGGATTCTAAGAAAAGTAGCATGACTCAAGAGAGTAGTGTTCTTTGATTTAGCAGCAAATATTAGGAAGAGGGATCAGGCAGCCTATTGCTCTGACCTGGGGGCAATAATTTACAGTGCTACAAAATCCCAAATCTGTATAGCTTTGGTAGAGCCTTATATTTATTTTGTGCAGTGTGTAAGGATTAGAAGGAGAAACTCAATTCACCTTAATTCCATTCTCTCCCTTCAGGACAAAGGATGCTTTGAATCCACATAGAATTTTAGTCAAAGGATGCTATGGAAATCCAAGATAATTTAATTTTTGAAGCATCCTTTGACCTGTTCACTGAAGTCATGTGCTAGCTCTGGATCTTGTGATCTGTATCTCTCTGTTGCTGGAGGAATTGCACTTAAAGAACTGACATAATATTTTGTTATTTCTTTCTGCAATTAGTTCTTTGCAATGCCTGCCTTTTACCTAACACACAATGGCACAGCTTTAAGAGTCCTGTTGGTCTTATTCCGCATTATGCCTTGCTGGCAGAGTCCCCAGTTTTCTGGGCTGATCATCCATCTCAAGTGTTTACAGTTGCATTCCAAATCAGTGGCTGTAATGGAGATCTCAGTTATGCAGTTGTTCTAAGAGTATATATTTAGACACAGTTTAGCAACAGTCTAAAAATGTTTCTAAATCAAAATATGGCAAGGCAGCACCACCCAGAGGTAGTTTAGCTGTCTTGGAACAAGCTAATGCTGTGCTGGAAGCACAGTTTGGCCATGGTAGTACAGTGGTTTCCTGGGGACATTTTAGCTCTGTTGCAGTCATGTATGTTAGCCTTGTTTTTGGAATTCGGCACATTCCCTGATCGTTCCCGCTAGTTTGTTCAGACCTAGTCTAGGTATGCTTGTCTTAGTAGTGCTATGTAGTATTGTAGGTATGATTTCTCTGAATGTATTTTCCTTCCTATGCCTCAAAGCTGAACACTGTATTATTGGGCTGAGTTGGGATATTCTTGTCTGATTTTCAGCATTGTAGCCTAAAACACACTCCCATTTTAGTGGGAAATGTGGTGCTGAAAATGGTATCCAGAACACACAATCCTGCACTGTTGAAGTTAGTTGGGGTTTCGCTATCCACTTCCAGTGGGGAAAAAACAGGGATCCCAGAAGTGTCACTGCAATATTACTCTGAGACAGTGGTAGGTGGCTGCAGGCAATGTGATTTGGAAGAACAAATTTGATCAGACAGGGGTTAGATCAGTATGTTGAGAATGATTATCTTGGTCAGCACAGTATTTTCCACAGCCTAATGCAATCTAAACAATCTCTGAATATACCACAGACTGTGAAATTTCAATTCCAGTCCTGTCAGCCTGTTCATGTGAAGATGGATGGCATGCCTGATGAAGTCAGAGAGCCCGATCCTGCTGCTGTTGAAGTAGCTAATAAATCTCCCATTAACTTCAGAGAACCCCCAGCAGAGTCACTTTGTCAAATTGCTCAATTAAATGGGAGTAGAAAATCCCTTACAGGTGTAATGGGTTCACAGCAGCTGCATGTGCACAGGCCTCCTCCCCAAAGGACAGGAACATCTCTGCAAGCTTTTGGAAATTGAAAAACAAGCCCCAAAGAAATGATGTTCATAATGGGAAGTTCCTATTTTAGGCAGCCCTTGACCAGGACAGATGACATGGGCACTGGTGCCTTACTGTAATAATTTTTATGGGGACCTCAGATGTGCTCTCAGATGAGCTCATGTGCCCCACTGAACTCCCTTGCCTACAGCCAGGTCTGTGCTTTGAGCATGGAGGCACTGCTGGACAGCAAAATCTTCAGCTGAGATGACCTAAAATTAAAGAACGAGAAAACTGGACAAAGTTTGTCTTTCACGTTGAGCAGAGGTTTGCCTGGGATTCAGCTTGGCTTTTTGCAGAAAAGGTGAACATCAGGACTGAGAGCTCAGACATCCAGATGACCCAGGAGGGTGCGAACTCATAGCAGGTTTTGGAATGGTGTCCCTGGGTTGCTTTTACCTCTCTGTGAAGAAGTAGTTCTCTTCATCCAGGTGGAATCCCCCAGCCAGCACTATGATAAGCTTCCACTGTCATGGTGGGAATACAAAAAGAGAGTGGAAATTCACTCAGCAAATCTGCCCCGCAGGCTATGGGCTCCTTTGTCCTCAAGATAATCACATGCATATACATATGAGCCTCCAACTCTTTGCTGCTGTGAATAAATGTTTCTCCAAACCAAAAAAAATATTATATGATAGAGGTTAGAATTTCAGATATAAATATATCTTTTTAAATGTATCTTTTAAATAAGGCTTTAAACCCTTTTTGCATTGCTCATGGGAATTCATTTTGACTGCTATTAAACCCCCAGAGCCTTAATTATATTAATAATTTAAATCTCTACTTTTACTGCTGCCTGTTATTTAAAACTTAAGAGCTACAAGCAACTTTGGATGTCTGTAAGGCTTCAACAGATGTTTTCCTTACAATACAGTCTTTTCATTTCTCACTTCCAAAATGCTATCAACTGTTGTCAAATTATGGAAAAATTAAAAAAAAAAGAAAATCGAGCTGAATAGTACCGGAAAAAATCAGTTAGTATTCACCTTTTTGTGTGTATAATCAAGTGACTAAGTGATGAATTTTGAAATTAATCATGTCAGGGCAATGATGCCTGGAAGCTCACCTGGGTCATGGGTTAACCCCATGATTGTGAGGTTACATGCAGATACTTTTCTTTTATGATCAGTCAGCTTGGATCCAAGAGCACACAAATGAGCTGCACCTTTACCAACAGTCTACCTGCTGGTGCTCAGTGCGAAAATGAAGTCGGTACCAGCTGGCAAGTCCGTGCTATGCTCATCAGGATTTTTTAGGCATAGCAATGACAGTTAATTCTTTAAAACTAAAGCATTTTTAAGTAAAGCACACAGGAGAGGTTGGTCAACTCATTAGTTAAAATAGGGAAAAAAAAATGCATTTGAAGAGAAATACAAGGTAATAGCTGCATCATTCCCTTGTAATTCACAGAGCAATGGTTACTCAGCAGCAACTTGGCCACTGTTTCAGCACAAATGGGATGAAACCTGCTCAGGTTCCTCTGAAATCCTAACATAAGGCTAATGTCAAAGAAAAATATTTTTGTTCCAGTTAGGATTTAGCAACAGATGAAGCATTTCCCAACACTACTTGTTCACTTGCAGGTACACTTACAGGGTGGCTAACTCTCTTAGGCATCCATGGATGGTTGTAGAGGGGTTTCATGGTGGCCCCAAAAGTTCTAAACAGAAGCATTTTCCTTTTCTCCCAGTCGGGAGGCTGAAGCAGTGCTACGTGGGGGCAGTTGGGCTGCTAGATCAACTAACACAAGTATGACCTGATCTGGGAAAGATCAGCATCCTGGTTTGAAGTGAACTGGTTTCATCTGCAGAACTGAAACTCACTTTTAAGAGAAGAAATTTTAATCTTAAACAATCTGCCATTATTTAAGAATGGACTTGATGCACTGGCTGATGAGTTGGCTATTTAGCTACAGTTAACATTAATTTTACTTCAGTTTCACAAAGAAAGATTAAATCAGGTTGTCCATATGTGTCATGTGTTGGATTACGCTACATGCTTGTTGTTATTTCTACAATGATAATTAGGTGACGTCACGTCTACTTTGTTCTTTGGGCATTCTCCCTCACATCTGGTATTTTGGGAAGAACATAACATTCACTAAACCAGCAACAGATTACTCTAACATCTAATCCTTCTTGTACAAACTAAGGCTCTGAAGATTTATTCATATGCTTGCTTTCATGTACAATGGGTTGTCCTACTGAACTTTGAAATGAATAAAGTTATGTTTCTGCATAGGTGCTAGAAGGATTTGTGCCTAAGTAATGAAACTAAATGCTGGCAGAATATAATTATCCATAAGATTTAGCTATAAACACAGCAGAATTCACCTCCAAAATAAATGCAGGAAATGGAATGAAATGGAAAAGTCTGTGAGAGTATTTTTACTTTGCCTCATTCACAGCAATTTTGCACTGTTAGTAATAACCAAACTGGTAATCTAAATTGCCTGCTGCTTCTGCTATAGCTGGACTCTGGCACATGATTTGGTTTCTGCATCCATTTAGACATTTAATATTGCCAATAGATGTTAAAAGTGAAAGAGGGGTGGGAAAAGAGGTCTCTACATAATTTCAGTGCCCTTTGAACATCCCGATTTGTTGTTAACAGCCACCCATTGCTTTAAGAAAATTAATAGACAGGATTCTCACCATACACACAGTCCATTGCCTTCAGAATGACTCTAACATTACCAGTCTAGATATATTTTGTCACTTGCCTGTCCTTACTCATCAGGTTTTACATCAATTCAAGTTTACTGAGAGTTGGACAGATCACAGAATTTCAAGTTGGCAGATAGTAATAATTGTTGCTTGAAAATATCTAATGGGCTGGAACTTTGAAACCAAAATTGCTAACAGAGGTCCCATGGTGTGAAAAAAGGTGGCATTTCTGTTTCTTTCCCCACTGCCAAGAGAGGAGTGTTGGTTGAATGTACAGGCTCCAGAGGTCTCCAAACTGACTGTCTACCACATTCCCTGGCAAGATAAAACCCCCCCTGGTTCCTGGACCATTTTAAAGCTGGTGTGGTAGGCTGTGAATTTTTAAAGATCAAGAAATTGTGGGTTTTTTTTTTCTGGAATGGAGCAGGAGAGCTTGTGCAGCTACTTCCAACTTCATCATCCTAGTTCTGTGATCAGAACACAGGAGCCTGGAGACCTGTGGCTGGAGCCAGGACTTTGTGGTTCTCAGGCAGCTGAATTCACAGCACTGTCATCTCTCCTACCAGAGGCACTGTTGAAGGAGCCATGCATGCAAGGGACTCCAACCTGCCATGGAGTAACAGCCCTGCATGCCCCAAGGTCTCCAAAGGCGAACAATCCCAGGTCTTGGCTATGGAGGACAGGGCTGGGAAGAAATACATGCCTGAGTCTCTCCGGCTTCTTGTAGAAGCATTGAGTCATAGAATCATAGAATCAGCCAGGTTGGAAAGGACCTCAGAGATCATCAAGTCCAACCCTTGATCCACTATCACCATCGTTACTAGACTATGGCACTGACAGTCTCTTGGAAACCTCCAGGGACAGAGAATCCATCACCTCCCTGGGCAGCCCATTCCAATGTCTGATTACCCTCTCTGTGAAAAATTTCTTCCTAATATCCAACCTAAACCTCCCCTGGCAGAGCTTGAGACCATGCCCTCTTGTCTTACTGAAGCAGCCTGGGAAAAGAGACCAACCCCTGCCTGGCTACAACCTCCTCTCAGGTAGTTGTAGAGAGTGATGAGGTCTCCCCTGAGCCTCCTCTTCTCCAGGCTAAACAGCCCCAGTTCCCTCTGCTGCTCCTCATAGGGCCTGTGCTCCAGTCCTTTCACCAGTCTCATTGCTCTTCTTTGGACCCGCTCCAGCACCTCAATATCCTTCCTGAACTGAGGGGCCCAGAACTAGACACGGTATTCAGGGTGCGGCCAAACTAGTGCCAAGTGCAGGGGAAGAAACACTTTCCTAGACCTGCTGGCCACACTGTTCCTGATCCAGGTCAGGATGCCATTGGCCTTCTTGGCCACCTGGCCACACTTCTGGCTAATGTTCAGCTTCCTGTTGTATTGTTATACTGCCTGATATACCAAGTGAAGAGCCTGTACTCTCTATAATTTTCCTATGTGTTTTGTGGAGGATCTTTCAGAAACAATAAAACCCCTGTAACAGCTCCCATCTTTTTTGTGCGCTTTATTGCATGCTCTTCTAAAGGGGAACTCCTCCCCAAGTACTCTTCCTCTAAACATTAATGATTTTCTCTTACATGTTTGTGTTCCCAGAATGGTTTTTCAGGTGTGACCTGTTGTAGTCACATCTGTAATGATAATATCTGTACATACAACAATGTAGAACTTCTACTTATATTGCTTCAAATATTATTAGGTATGTACTGTTCATTTAAAACTTATCTCAGTTAGGTATATCCAATTACATAATTAGTATATGCATCCTTGAAAACACTTAAACGGTAAAGACTTAGCTTGACATTTTACCTATTAAACACCAGGGAAGTCTAAACTCAAGCAGTTTAATGGTACAGTTAAAAAAGAAAAAGAGCATGTTAATGGTGATAAAAGACAGTCTGAGGTGATAGACTGATTTAAGGCTACAAGCTAATTAGTAAGGCCCTGGTTAGGACCAGAGAACATAATGATTTTATAAAGCTGTCTTGTGAAGCATCGATCTCTAACTTTTTCTCAAAACTCTACAAATAGTTCTCATTAAGTGCTAGTAGTGTGTCTGAAATTAAACATCTGATCCGTGGACTGCCGTCAGACCTCCCACTAAGAAAACCAACAATTTTGCTGATCACTGAAGTTGTTGGTAACTTGAAACAAGGGGAAAAATGATGCTTAAATTCTCACACATCAAGAGTGTACGGAGTACTTTTCAGGAGAACAGAATTCTCTAGAACACTAGTTAAATGATAGCTGTGGATGATTCGCCACTGTTACACTGCTATTGATTTATCATTGATCCTGTTTTGTGGTTTGAATGGAGGTTCCTATTTTTGGTTTGCTCTTTTTTACCTGTTTCTGAGATGAATAATTGAATGTGTAGGTCAGAACTCTCTGGTGTTTTCTATTGTGCATTTAGTTTTCTCTAGTTCCAGGAGCAATATATAATATAAATGCCTTGCCAAAAGTGTAAACTCAGAATTAATCTGGGATGAGTAAACACTTGTGCACATATATAAAAGGAACACGACTTTCTTAAAAGGCTCATTTATTTCTTTTTATGGTATGTTTCAGTCTTCTGTCTATATCATTGTAAAAAACTGAACAGTACCAAGCGAAGGACAGAGTTGCTGTCAATACTTCTCTTCCTACAGTATAGTCAAATGGATGGAAAAAATAGGAGGAATACTAGTTAAAAATGCCTTTTATTAATTCCTAAGACATGAAATTAAATCTACTTCTCTCTCCAGTGAAGTTCCTTTGAACCAATGAGACATCACTTGATTCTTTATGGAGAATGGCCTAATTGAGAAGCTGAAAGAATGTTATTGCTGGCTCATAAAATAATGAAATAAATGTACAATAACAGAAAAGACTAAAGGTTCCTTGTCTGACATGCCCCCAACTACTGAGTGACCCAGAACCATGTATAAGTGTGCTGCATAATAAGCCCTGGGTCAAGTATTTGAGGTGAGCAGAAATGAGGATATAACTTTTCCTCTTTCAGAACTAGAGTATTTTTACAGAATTGTATGTCCAGAGGTGATGATGGCTTTATTGTGGATTGTCTATGGCACTTCAATTTTCTTTAAAAAAAAATAAAAATCTCCCTGCTTTTACTGAAAAAATTTATTATGGCTCTTTTAGGAAGATTAAAATACTCTGCTCACAAATGTTTTCTTTTTTTTTTTAAAGTAGCATGAAACAGCCTTGAAATTTTGTGGGAATTTTGGATTTTTTGGTGGTGGTGTGTTGTTTGTTTTTTTTTTTTCTTTTTGGTCTCTAAACTTAAAAGAATGAAAAAAATAATTTTGAATATGATGTTAGTATAACGCCTCTATTTTGAGTCACTGACTGTATGACTAACACATAGCAGCACTGACAAATGCAATGACCTCTCTGAGAGCAGAAGTGGCAGTCTGATCTGCCAGGTCTTGCCGTGATACCTGTGGCAAGGGCTCTTGTCTGACCTCAGAATGAACTGATTGCATTTTCAGCTGAGACCATGGTCTGTAAGATACAAATGGTCTGTGAGCATCCAACTGGTCTGTGATGCTGTTACCACACAGTACAAATCGAGAAGGCACTGGCAACACAGGCAGGAGTTTCTGTGCTGCAAAGTTTCACTCTGAGCTGCCTATAGAGATACTTCAGATAGCTTCAACTCAATCAATAGATCTTTGTGGCTTTATGCTGTATAATGCAGAAAAACTGAGATAAGGAAAGCAGTATAAAAATAAAGCACAGCAATGCTCTGTTCCTGGAATATTGCCATCTGGGATTAAGCTCAATAAAAATATTATATAGATGAAGCTTTATTCTGAAATTTGAGCTAATTGAGAAACAATTTGAAAAGTCTTTATAAATTGCATGATACAGACTGCTTAGGTAATGTGCATATGTCATAAGATTGCTATATCTAGAGTATTTGTCCTTTAAGACAAGAAAGGTCCATGAAACAATCTAAGCAAGCTTGTTTAAAAACACAACATTCCACATCAAAGCAGTCATATCTTCTTTGCCTGTTTTGATCACAGTTAATGACCTATTCCTTTGTCTTAACTATGTTCTTATGACAAAATGCCCACGACTGTTGACTTAATTCACTGAAGGGCATAGACTTTGAAGGAAAACAAATATAATTCCGGGTTTCATTGAATGCTTTGTTGTTTTGGTTTGGTTTTTTGTTTGTTTGTTTGTTTTTTCCCAGGGAAAGTCTAAAGGAAGTCCTTGGGAATAGTATTAAGAAAGTGTCAACATGCAGTAGGAAATATTAAGGAATTTGACATTCTTATGTGAAGTGCTAGGTCTAGATGTGTAATTTATCTTTAAATTTGCCCTGCTTTGATATAAATCAAAACAAAGGCCAAATAGAAAGGGTCAGAAACTCTAGGAAGCCATGTGCAAAATATATATTGAGGCAAACCCCAAATTGTCTAAGGAATTATTTTTTTAAAACATAAAATGCAGTCATAAATCTTTTCCAAAGACGTCAGATTAAGAAGAGCTGGCAAAGAGTGTGTAAAGCAAATTGATAATGAAGGCATAAAAAGAGGACTGAAAGGTTGAAACCACAGCAGAGAAATTATGTGGCCTTTTTTTTTTTTCCATTGCTGTTCATGTTTGAGAAGACTGGGGATTTCCTGAAGAGAAATCCTGGTTTTAGTCTGTCAGGGAATTTCTTAGATTGTTTGGGAGAAAAGGTATGGAACATGTAGAGAAAATGAACAAATAGAAATTGTGATGATCAGAAGATATTTGCCACAGAGTTCTAAAATAACTCAAATGAAACTGCTTATCACAATTTATAGTTCATCTATCTCCGACTTAAAGCTACTGTGGTGTTAAGCATCCAGGAAAGTGGCAGAAGTGGCACCAGTGAGGTTTTGTTAAGGTTTCAAAGGTGATCTAGGTGACTACAGACTAGGGATTCTGCTCTCTGTGCAGGGCTAATTAATGGAAACTCTACCAAACAGTAAAATTAGTAACATAGATGAATAATATATATTAAAGTGAATACGATTTTATAAACTTCCTGCCTCAGGGGTTTAAAAATAATTAGGAAAATAAAAAAAAGGAAATTTGTAAATATCCCTTTTTTCCTTGAAGTCTGAGCCACAAATTACTGGATACTACAGAGTATTCTGGGGAATTATCTTTAAATGTGTGTGTGCTCATTGCTTCCTATTCATCCTCTGTTGGACATGGTAGGAGGGAAATGGTTGAATTATACAAATATTTCATCAGACTTCTTACGATCATGTTCTTCATGGTGAAACCTGCTGATGGGAAAGGCTGGTGTGTTGAGCTGCAGTTTTCAATTTAGTCAGAACAGATGTATATTGCTGGTTAATATCCTGGTTTCTTGTGTCTGTGGTGTAGCCCATACAAAAGATTAATATTTTCTAGAATGAGAAACAAGTTAAAAATCTACAGATGGCATACAGAGCAAATGTAAGCTTTCACTGCCATACATTAATCCAATTTTAATATGCCAAAGATTTCTGAGATTGTATCAAGTATGATAGGTCAGAATTTATCACTTCTCTATGTGCCTTGAGAAACCTATTTGTCTGTGATTTAGACTGTGTACTTCAAAGTAAATTGACTCATTGTATATTAATAACAACTAATAATCTGTCCTCAAAACTGAGGAGTTAAACATTGCTATGGAAATGGATTACAAAAATTAGCAAACAGTTTGATACTGTTAGAAATAGGCTACTGTGCACGGTATGTTGTATGGTACACCTAATCAGTAATGCCAGCTACACAACTGGTTGTTTTACACAAATAGGTCTGCAAAGATATTTACAGTATATAGCGAACATTCACCATGACTTGCAAAATGTAAATTGTAGCTCCTGCAGCACATTTGAATAGTGTATTGTGAGTTATTTGGAAAGTTGTATTCTATACAGGCACATACCCATATCTTTCAAATCTTATCAGGTGAATTCTAAGCAAATTTCCTAAAAGATTATTTGTTTGTCCTGGTCTCAGGGAACGGGATTCTTATGATAGCAATGTTTCTATGCATTCTAGGTCTAGTCAGACTTGTTTCCAGCTGTCCTTTACACTGCATGTGAGACTGTTGACATGAGAAATTGCCACTGCCACACTGTGTGACTTTACAGTTGAATATGTGGAAAAGTAATGCAAAGATGGAACTCAGATAATAGGGCTCAGTCTGAGGAGTTCCATCTAGAACTACAACCTAATCTTTGTGCCTAAGAACTCCTGACAAGATTATGGTAATGTATTTTGGATTTGTTTTGTATTCACTTTTGTGAACTCAGTTTCTTATGCTTCATATTTCAAATGTTTAATTAGATAGACTGTCCAGACTGACAGTGAACAGACACTGTGGTTTTATTATTCTTTGTATTTGAGAATAAGAGATTTTTACAAGAACATAAATCATTCATGAAGGCGTAATCCACAGTCTGGTCATTATGGACATTCAGCTGCTCTATACAGCATCAGGCAATAGTATACAAGGCTGAGAATGCATTGGGAGTAAATGCTAAATCACACAGCCAACTCAAAGCAGTAAAATAAATTTCTTATTTGGAGTAATCATAAATCTTGAAGAAGTGTTCTTCAATTACTGTAATTCATACAACCTTACTCCTAGCTATGCTAGTATTCATTTTGCTAGTTTATGGCCAATTTATCAATGAGCCCAGATCACTTTGGACTACTGATCTTTCCTCTTCCTTAGATTAATTTCCCTATTTCTTGTGTCATTCATAAATGTTATCAGGAATTAATTTGTATTTCATTTTAGGTCTTTGATAATATGTTAAATAATAGTGGGTTTAGAACTGTTCTCTGAAACTGTCCTAGCAACACACCCTCTTTGATTATTAATCCCTGCTACAGGAAGCTCAAAGAAATATTTATCAGCTTTTTAATCTACTTCTTATGTGTGACTTTCCTTTTTTATTGCACAAGTCTTTTTAATTGAAATATTATGCAACAATGAGTTGATAAACAGGGCTCTAAATAAATAACAGGAAACAGATCCTTTTGAACTTGCTTGGTATATCTTTACCAAAAGTAATATTGTGTTTTTTTCTTCTTGACTGGCATTAATTATATTAATTATTTAATCTGTTAACTCTTGAGCACTTGAATTAATTCTTTTTTAATAGTCTTGTGTCAGACATTTAATATTTCACTCTGTCAATATAAGGCTGACAAGCTGTTACCACACAGCTTCTCTCACTTACCTTTTAATATGTATGTAAAACTTCACCTGTCTTCCATTTGAAACTTTGTTACTGTGCCAAGTTCTGATGAACCTCGGTATTTCTGCTCCAACATCCCTCTGGAAGCAGGCTATTTGGGTGCAGGGAATATGGAAGCAATTTCCCGACATCTGAATTGGAGTTGCATATCCTTCCTCTTATATGACATCACCTCTCTTTCCAACTTACAAAAAAACCCAAACAAAACAACAAAAAACCCCCAAAACAACAAAAAAAAAACCCTACCTCACCAACCCCTACCCCCCTAAAAAAAAATAAACACAACCAAAAACCAAACAAGCAAAACAAAGTGAAACTAAACAGAAGCCAGAAACCCCTCCCAGCCACTGAAAACAAATCTATCATTTGCTTGAAATGCACCTATCAGTTCTGTCTAGAAAGGCACCTGGAGTATTATTGGTTCTAATATTTATATTGATTAATTTTATTTCTAACTCAAACACAAGATAGTATGACCTCCTATCCTATTTATTACCTTTGATAATCATTTATTTCTATAGTGTCCTTTGCTTCCTTTACTGATTTCACTTCCAGCCACTCACCTGCCCAGTTTATAATTTCATTCGCACTGCACCCACGTTATGTATGTGTACTAGGATTCTACTAGAGTGCTTTTTTTCCCCATGAACAGCATACTGATTTTTTCAAAATTCGCAAAACTTTATTCAGTCATAGGATTCTGATTTCTAGAGCATCTAGTCAAGTGATGCTAAATAACTTCCAATTAGTATCCAGCGTCATTAATATTTTATCAATTGCTTTCAGCCATTCATTTTCAGATTCATGAACAAAGTTTGAATGTCTTTCAATCTGGAAATATAGAATGATGTATTTGCAAAACATAAATGCATTGCTTTTAAAAAAGTGAAAGAACATGGGTAAAAAAAAAATCAATTTATTTTTCATTACTTCTTAAATAGAAGTAATAGAATGTAATTATGGTGGATGCTTCTCATAAATTCTGCAGTATTTAGGCCTTCTGGGTTTCAATTCATGAAAAAACTCCAAACTATAGATACAGTTGTAGGGTCATCCGGAACAGAAAATCTTTTGGTTGGAAGAGACTCCTATTTGGCTGCTAAATATTTGAAGAAGAATATATATAAAATTATGTCTCAGAGTTGCAAATGGTTAAGTGTACAAAGTTTCCCGGTAAATGAGTTGTACTGTGTTCCCAGTCCCCTAGTCTTTACTGTGGCTGCAGGGAAACAGACCTTGGGAAGCTCTGTGTGGTTGTATTTGAAATAAAACAGAAGCTGTTGACCTGGTATTTTGTTAGAGTCTTCTCCTCTACTGCACGTACATGCTGGCTCTTGAGTAAAAGATGTTAGCATATGGTATGTGGACATAATGTTGTTCAGAATTTTCAATAGAATATTCCTGGGAAGTAACTGTGTCTCGTCATTATCACTCTGAGAGGCTGAGGCAAAGTAAAGGTTCCCAAGTATAAGGCAGTACTTGTCATAGCCGGTATGTACAGTGATAGCAGCAGAAAACTGCATGGCACAGCATTTTCTTCAGAATTAAAAATGTGCCTATAATCCAAAAGAACCTGCAAGGCAATATGTAACAGCATCATACACAATGTAATGAATTAGTCATGTGAAACTATTAATCAAACTCCTTTCACCAGTTGCTCCTCTATTAATCCATTCCTGTCAGAAATTTAACATTACAAATTCTTCAGACATTTCATACACATACCACTGTTTAAATTAATGTTCAGCTTCCTCAAGTCTTATTTCCCCTCAAACTATCTGTTTTTCCCAAGGAATGAGACAATAAAATTCCCATAGGAAGTTAGTTGTTCTAAATACTGTGAGAGTCAGTTCTGGAATCATAAACTTAGAATTATTTCATGCTTAGCAGTGCATAACTACAATAGTTAAGCTTTGTAAAGTTTTTTTATTAACTGCAAAGTAAAAAAAAAAAGAAGGAAGAAACCAAGGTTTCTTTATTTTATGGATGAGTGACATCCTCAGTACTTTGCAACAATCAGAATATGAGTCAGGAAAAAAGTATCTGTGTAACAATAACACCAGATAATATCTAAAATATCACCTGGTATTATTCTTATATATTTATTGACATTTGGATAAATGGAATATAAACCTGCATGAGGTTGCTGATGATATGATCTTCCTATTTAAAGAACTGATGAGAAGTTATTTTAGGAAAATATTTACATCTCAAGAGGATGGCATTGAAACACCAACACAGCAGAAAACAGACTCCAAGGTTTGATGCCTCTGGAAGGTGACCTGAGTTTTACTGCTGTGACTGATGTTTTGGGGTTAGGTTTTTTTGGCAGTGCTTGGTATGGGAAAATGGAAACACTTTTAGAAATTGAATATGATAATAGAGTTACAGGATCACTTGGGTTGGAAGGGACTCAAGAGGTCTTTAATTCAACCTGCTGTGTAAAGCAGGGTCAGCTGTGCAGTCAGACCAGGCTGGTCAGTGACATCAGATCTGGACTGAACACCTCTGAGGACAGAGGCTGACCAGCCTTTCTGGACAGTCTGCTTCACCACTTCACTGTCCTCAAAGTAAACTTGTTTCCTTATATCCAGCCTGAATCTCCCAGTTTCAACTCATCACTGTGGATCCAGCCAAGGGAGCTCTCCACTGAAACCCGGCTCATTGATGTCCTTCCTGTACCAGGGGGTCCAAGACTGGATGCAGCATCTAGAATGAAGTGCAAGTGCTGAGTGAAGGGGTGTTAGTGCTCCCACTACTGTCCCAGCCATACCCCTGTGAATAACATATCCTTGCCACCCCTGCAGCCATCAAGCATTGCTGGCTCATGCTCACTTGTGTCTCACAAGGCCCCCAGTCCATTCCCACAGAGCTACCCTTAATCAGACATGCCTAGCCCGTGTCCTTGCACTGGTGCTTCCTGCCCAGGGGCAGCACTTGGCTCTGTCCTTGTTAAATTTCATGAGTTTCCTGTTTACCTGCTGCTCCAGCCTGTCCAGGTTTCTCTGGATGAAACTTGTGCCCTCAGGTGTATTGACTGACTTCACCAACTTGTCTTGTGTAAATGTGACCAGTGTGTACTGCCTAACCTCATCATAAATAAAGGTGGTAAACAGCACCTGTCCCAGGATGGACCCTGTGGAGTACTGGCTACTTGTTACTGGTGCATGATCCATTCACCGCTAACCTCTGAAACCAGTAATTCAGACAGGTTTTTATCCATTTTTTTACATTGTTCGAGGCTATAATATCTTAATTAGGTTCCAAAAATATTTTGAGAGACTGCTCAGGTGTGGGGAAATAGATGTTACTGACAGTGTTCTTCCCTATCCACAAATACACTCATTTAATCACTTTTTATATCTAATGAAATAAAGGGTATAAACAAAGACTGAAGTCTTTCTGTTTGGCAGAAATTTCTGGAAGTACATACAAAGATTATCAGAGCAATATTTGCAACTGTCTGCAAACATTGATGAAGAGAGCAGGAGGAACTGATGCATGGAAAACAAGGGAGGAAAGTATTTAGGTAGCAAAACACCCACAAAAAACCACCACTGGTGCTGTTCTTCCATGCTCCTTGGAGACATAAGAAACAGGGAAAAGGAGCCTATGAATTGGAAAAAATTAGTTTACAGTGGTTGCATTACAATGAATGTTTTAATTGAAGGGATTGGCTTTAAATCTGATGAAAAAACAAACCAGCAAATGAGTCATTGCTTCTTAGGATAAAAATTACTGTTCATGTATTTAACTCAGCTAAAGTACCTCTAGCAGCTAATTTTTTGGAGCTTCCTTTTTAGCTAATAGGCACAAGGCAGCATTTTTAGTACAGTTACTGTCCTGTTCAAGGCAGGTGATCTTCGATGAAATTATGACTCAGATACAATAGGCCGTATTGATCTCTGATGTCTCCAAAACAGTTTAGCTTAAGAGTAGACGTCTACATCATTGTCAGATGGGGGGATTTGTTTTGCTTCGAAACATCACTGAATAGGACACTCCAGCAAGTTCTGCAGCTGATCATGAGGTTGTCCATCAGAGGAAGATTTAAGTATACGTGACTGCTATCATTTCACCACAGCTGTTCACATTTTGGGTTGACTCCAAATGCAAATTTAAAAACTCTGGTTTCATACATTTCAGTATGCCACCAATCTGACTTAGTAAATGCTTTTAGTGCCACATGCTCTGAGAGGAGAGCATGAGAGACAGCTAACACAAACTGACAGACAACATAACAGTAATAAGAATAGATTGCCATGTTCAGGAAAACTCAGAAGTGATAAAATACTGCAAACATTGGAAAATACAAGTTTTTAATGTCCTCTCATTCTACATTTGTCTTACTCATGATTTTAAAATGTGGCTGTTTGGTACAGAAACCTCCCAGGGTGCACTTTATACTTCTAGGAAAAATAAATCCCTACCACAAGTGGGTTTTGAACTGTAGTTTTGTATGAACATTAATCAATAGTAGGACATCATGCTAATGAGACCGAATTGTGCCCTCTGCCCCCCAACCCTCCCCATCAAGAGTTGACTTCTATAAAGAGCAATAACTTGGTATAGCGTTGTGTAAATTCTAATAGCCTGAAAGGACTCAAAGAAACAATGTAGCTGATCATTGTTTGCTTAAATTCTCTAAATAAATTAGAAGTTGAATTGACTTCACGATGCATAATTGATTTATCTAAATAGCTAACTCAAAATTGGAAGTAGTAAAATTAATGGAATGTTCTGCCAGTAATTATGGCAGACTCATTCATCTCCAAAGTTCTTTCTTTGTTTTTGCTGCTTATTCCCTAAATATTCTATATTTTTCTGCTTATGAAATATTCCTATACTTAAAGCATACATCACAACTTTCCTGACTACCACAAAATGATATTCTGTTCAGTAGTTAAGCTGGAGGTAGGGGAATACTATATATATCCATTACCATAAAAATTTCCATACATATGGGTAATCCCCTATTTTATATCACAATCGTTTGTTCTATGAAACTGCTTAGTACAACATAATAAAAAACAATAGGTGTGGGATAGTAAGTAAGTTTGCAGATGATATAAAATTGTGAGGAGTTGTTGACTCCCTTGAAGGCAGGGAGGCCCTGTAGAGAGACCTCAACAAATCAGAGGACTGGGCAATAATCACCAACCATATGAAGTTCAACAAGGGGAAGTGCTGGATTCTGTACCTGGGATGGGACAACGCTGGATGTACGGATGGACTAGAGAACAAGAGACTGGAGAGCAGTGCCATGGAAAGAGACCTGGAGGTTCTGGTCAATGGCAAGTTGAATATGAGTCAGCAGTGCCCTGGCAGCCAGGAGGGCCAGCTGTGTCCTGGGGAGCATCAGGTAAAAGCATCACCAGCCAGTTGAGGGAGCGGATTGTCCTGCTCTTCTCTGCGCTGGGGCGGCCTCACCTTGAATATTGTGTGCAGTTTTGGGCACCACAATATAGGAAAGATATTAAGCTATTAGAGAGTGTCCAGAGGAGGGTAACGAATATGGTGAAGGGCCTTGTGGAGTATGAGGAGTATGAGTGGTTGAGGTCACTTGGCCTGTTCAGTCTGGAGAAGAGGAGATTGAGGGGAGACCTCATTGCAGTTACAACTTCCTGATGAGGGGAAGGGGAGGGGCAGGAACCGATCTCTTCTCTGTGGTGACCAGTGACTGGGAATGGCATGAAGCCTTGTCAGGGTAGGTTTAGGTTGGATATTGGAAAAATGTTCTTTACACAGAGGGTAGTTGAGCACTGGAACAGGTTCCCCAGGGAAGTGGTCACAGCCCCAAGCCTGCCAGGATTCAAGAAGGATTTGGGTAATGCTCTCGGACACATGCTGTGATTCTTGGGTTAGTCCTGTGCAGGGCCAGGAGTTGGACTTTGATACAGTTGTGAGTCTCTCGCAACTCAGAATATTCTGTGATTATGTGATTCTTTGCACTTTTTGGTTTCTCTTCCTTTCTCTGTCGTTTATTTTTGTTCAAAAATATAAGTAACTCCACATTTGCTTAATGCTGAGTAGTGACTTTTTACATCTAAGAGTAATTACTTTGAAAAGTCAGAAATTCCTGCAGTGTCAGTCCCAAGAATTACACTTCCACTATTTATAAGTTGTTTTTTTTGTTACGTATTCATATGGGTTTTCACAATAGCTAGAATAGTATGCTAACTTTTAGTCCTTAGACTGTAGTGAAGAAAGATTTTATGAGCCATCCTCAGATATTGAAATCACTTTGCCTTCTAAGTGGCAGAACATTTTATTTGCAAAGCATCTAGGAATATTGCAGAAACCATTCCAGAAGCAATATGAATTTAAGTACATAAGAGTTTTGTGTTTTGTTTTGGAATTACATGTTTACAGTAATAGCATTTCAATAGTTTTATGGTGATTGAGAAATAAGAACTGAAGAGTTGTGACCTTATCTTAGGGTCCTCTGGTTCCTCTACTGAGATCAGCATACACTTACATGGATCTCCAAACCTTACAGTTAAAGTCTGTATCTATAAAATAGAACACTTTAAGGACAATATTATTGGATAATTATACATTTAAAGAAAGTATTTCTGTACACAATATATAACCTCCCTTGCTGTCTCATTATAAGTGATTGACAAATTAATTTGCAAAATACTCAGTAGTTTAACTTTGGGTTTTTTCCCATGGAAGTACACGAAATATCCAGGTAGAACATCTTCTTGTTTAGCACCTAAAATTGTCAATGTGTTGACAATTTGAAACAGTCGAGAAAGCATTGTGGGTTTGTGGGTTTTTTTTCCTGTCCATTAACCAATCTGTCTGAAAGAACTTTATTGAAGTAATTTTCACTTTTTTTGTGTGTGTAATATCTTCTTTTTGATTAAACTTTCACATATTTCTTCTTTGTATATGTTGTCTTCTACCAGAAAATGTAAGGGAGATGTCTACGCTAACTTATTTGGCTTTGAGATGAACTTATTTTGCTTTTAGTAGAGTATTTTCAAGCTAATTTTTTAGAAACTTTACAGCAATGGTTGGGGTTTTTTTATATTTTTCTAGGGGTTTGGATTATCTTCCAATCTCTTGATGTAAGATTTCTTTTTCAAAGATACGTTTTCTTCAACTTTCAATCTTCAATTATAACTTTCTTTTCCTTTCTAATCGTCTCTGCTAAGACTTTTAATTGTATATGTTAATTTTACTCAAATGAGATAGATGTTACATATTCTTTTTGGGAAAAAATGAAATGAGTGAAACAAAAATAAGGTGGTAAAGAAAAACAGAAATCTGGATGACTGTGGAGAAAGGTAGAGCTAAGGGTGAGAATCTGCTGATTCCACACCAAATGCCTTCTGCAATGTAATAGTTGGTGTTTTATATAGAAATTATCTAAAATCTCTTCAATCCCAAAGGACAGATCATAATACCATACATGTTCTGAAAGGTGTTGTCCTACCTTGATGGTACCATTCCATCTACAGGGCTGTTTCAAGTAGGACAGTGTGAATTGCTGCCTAAAGGGTTGTAATACAATTAATGATTTTACATAATGACAGTATATTTGGATATCAAATTCAACTGTAACCTGAAAGATGTCTGAATAATAGACTAGAATTGCATGGTAGCATTTTATGGCAATGAGTCTCTACAACACATATGGTTGACAAGCCAAGAGACAGGCCAAGGTTTGCTGTTGCCCCACTTGCTATACAAGCTCACCCATAGCCTGGGAAGTCCAACTGTTTTCTTTCTTATTCATCCACCATCAGCAGTTGGCATTTTAATTCTTTCTTGCTCAAGGAGAATTTACCTTATACCTCTTGACCTCGTGCTATGTTGTTTGAATGTAAAGCAAGAAAATACAAGCAAACAAAGCCCACAATTCAAAAGGAGTTCATCCCTAGGGTTTTAAAGTCAAACTTGGTACAGACCTAATAATACCAGTAAGCTTTCATTTACATGGAGCACAGTCAGACTGACCAGACCTGTAACCTTCTGCTTGCTTTGTTATAAAAGCATTCCTGTGTTCTAGCTTGTATTGGGACAGTTTTTATGAGAAGGGATGTGCTTTATTAAAAATGTAAATATAGGCAATATCATAGCCATGTTGAAATTGCTTGATTTACTTATAATGTTTGAGTATTTGGGTGGAGAAGAAGAAACTATGTGGGATATGGAATCCACAACTGCATTCAAGTAAGAAAAGGTCAAAATTGATAGTGATGCAAATAATAGCTTTAAATTCATAAGCAAATTATATTTATCTGAAGAAAATATCCAGCAATATCATGTAGTCTAAGCTGCTCTTTATATAAGATGCTGTTTGAATTTTCTTTCTTTCTCTGTGAAATTACTTTCTTTAAGCCTGTGTGTCTGAAGAATTATAGCACATTATTTTAAATGTAATCTTATAGTTGAAGTCTATAGTCTTCATGTTTTACAAACTGTTTTCTTATAAAAACCCTCTTATCTAAAGGTTTGTTTCATAGGTCCAAGGTTATATACAGGTTACTACAATACAAATGCATACCAAGGTCTGCAAATTAAAAATACAAAGCCTTTTTTTAAGCTCTCTGATCTTTTTTAATCATCAGCATAAAAGCAGTCAATTCCCTTGTGTGCTCCAGTTAACTGAATGTTATTGCTTAGATAAACAGTACACCTTTTCTGATTAGGTTCATGTTTATTCATGGAGTCAAAGAAATAAGGGATGGAAAGACCTCTGAGGTCATCTTGTCCAATTCCTTGTACATATAGGATTGTTCCCAACAGGATATTGTAAGCTAGATGCTTTGTACACTCCAGCTTTAGCCAATTCAAGTAATGGTGTTTCTCCCACTTGCAGTGAGAATTATTAAGCAATTTAACAGATTTAACAGACTTAAACACTTTTAATAGTCTTTTAAAATAATTTGATGATAGTCAGTTTGCATTTGATTTTGAGTTTCTGGCTGTTAAATGCAGTATGGTTCAAGCAAAGATCTATCTTCCACATACAGTGTTTCCAAGTAATGCTAGACCTTTATGAAAGTCTTATTTCTTAGCAGATAAAAAAAAAAAGAGAGACTGTATATAGCTATCTCCTAGTGGGTTTGATGTGTCAGGTTTTTTGCTCTGTCATATATTTTTATCATTCTGAAATTTTGTTTTAATAAAGTTTCTTCTTAAAATTAACTTAAAATTGCTGAAAACTTTAATGGTAGCCTAGAGGGTTTTTTGGGTGGTTTGAGCCTATTTTTGGGGAGGAAGAAGGGGCAGGGTGGAGCTACCTTGTTTACTTTGTGTTTAAAATATCCACATGATTATCCTTTTTAAACTTATTATAAGAAGACTTTCTGAAACTTCTCATAACTTGTCCCTGGTCATTGATTCTTCTTTGCTTTCATTGCAAAGAATATATTTTTAAAAGAGTGGAAAAATATTCCACAAATTCGGAAAGAAGTTTATGTTCATTTGAACAGGTTCCATTTGAAATATGGGTTTGCAAAACATATGCAGATTAACTTTGTAGCTGAAATTTTATGTATCAGTAGTTAGAGATGGCTACAGGCTTTGTCAGATGAAGAATGGTACTTGAGGGACTGCTTAAAAATCCACTGCATCAGCAGTTTTCTGAAGCCTTATTCTACAGCAGCCTGGGTTTTGAACACATAATGTTCTTGTCTTGGAAACTGTGTGTCTTCCTCTAGGCACAGAGCTCTTTGCCCTAACAGTCTTCTACATCAATTATATATCAACCCCTACATGACCTCTACTTGTGAAGCAATAAGGAATGCTATAGAAAACTAATGCCTCAGATAAACTTACAGGGAGGAGCAGAAAAAAGGAATTCCCAAACAACGTGCCATATTTTGCAGCTTGTCCATATCCACTGAACTTAATCAGGTTGTAAGCCTGGAATTTTCTTCTACTACCTCATGATACAAATTCCTGTCCATTCTCAGTTGATACTGGGGAGCCATCATTTATTAAAAGAGGCACCTGAGAGACTAGTTTGGGCTTCTATGTTGTTTAATGTGTAGGGCTTTGGGAATAGAACAATAGGGAGTTCTTTAGTACATTAACACTTGTGCCACTGAATAGAAGCCAGTTGCACAATCATATTAGTATTTGAGTTTCTTCACAGCAATCACCTTGATAAATGTCTATCAAAAGAAATTATATCCCACCTTTTGTTACTTCTACATTACCATGATTTTTCTAAAACAACTTTCCCTTCTTACTGGGGTGGATCTGTATGTTAAATCTCATCCTGTGTGATTCAATGGTCTATGAGGGGTGAATTTTGATATAAAATCTTATCAGCTCAGTGTCTTTTACCGAGGTAACTTAGCACTTAGCTAAGTGCATTTAGCACAATAAATAAGTGAAGTTCATAGATATAAATGAGAAATGAAAAAGAAAAATCAAACTGTTTGCCTTTAAAAGAATAACATAATCCCTTGCTCCTAAAAATCAATTTTTATGGGGTTTTCATTTTGATACAATAAGGTCAGTTGGACATAATAATCTTTAGCTTCCAACTTGCTAGTAGCTGCAGCAACAAAATAAAACCTGTGAACTCTCATTTTATGCAGGAGGTGAAACTGAATTACCATAATGGTGCCTCAAGGTCTAAATTCTTTCGATTGTGCACAGAAAACTGCATTGGTGGAACAACTGACAGGATTTCTTAGGAGTGCCTCTTTTATGGTAGCATTCTTTATGTTTTTGGATGTTCGTGAGGGAGCTGACTGCTCTGCAGGGAGCAGACAGACTTCCAGCGGTGTCCTGGAAAGCATGAATGCAATTCAAGAATGCTTTCCAGGGCACAGAGGGAATAAAGGTGGGGAGAGAAAGGTCCTGTCTGAATGATCACCCGTGTTACTAGACGAATATTTGCCTAAACAAGTGATGGTGATTATTTGAAGCTATGAACTGCTCTTAAATAGTTCTCCATGGACAGGCTAGTGATGGGGAAGGCATAAAAAGATAAGGGTGATGTAACCAGGCAACAACCAACAGCTCCTGGTCTCCTAACCTGTGTTGTGTATGAGAGTGTGTCTAGTCACAAACTGAAGTAAAAGCTAGATTTATTGGAAGGGAGTATGGGCCATTATCAATGTCAGCCTTCCTATCCCATACTTTTTTCGTCTTGTTTTAGAATAATCCAAATGTCCCACATTACACAGCAAGGACAGACAGTTAAATAATGCGCATATTTCTCCTGTCTAATCAGAGAACCTGTGCTCCTGGTAGCCAGAGAGACAGAAAGACAATCTAACAGAGATTTTTCCATCAAAGCTTTGGTCCTGGCCCATTTGTGCTGGAATATGGTGATGCATAAGGGCCCAGCAACTCTTGACCCTGACTCTGCCATGCTGACTACCACCACCTGGAAAGAAGTCTCAAGCAGTAAAACATGGTTGGATGCTTTTAAAAAGTAAACTGCACTTAGGTTTACCATCATCTGAGTTCTGATACAATAAAGAAAATAAAAAAGGAAGTCCATTATTAAAAAATGGTTAAAAATAACTGAGGATGAAGAGTAAACACTGACTCAACTACTCCCTAGCTGGGGTTGCATCACTCCATTTTAGTTCCTTAGCAGCAGGCATTTAAAAGAATCTAGGAAATAGAATCCATTCATTTTGCTTTTGACACTTACTGTGTTCTTAGTTTTCTTACATTTTTTACATCAGTTTTTCTCTATGTACTTCAATAATGTGCGATCAAATAGAATAGGATTGTGTGCATCCATATTGAATTTTGGAGAAAAATAATTTTTGCGTAATGTAGCCTACAAAAAAATCAAGTGGAAAAATATAAAATAAATTGTCAGAAGACACGAAAAGCTGGAGAAACACTGACTACTCTTGCTTAGACCGTAGCTTTTATTCAGCTGAGAAAATAGGTCTACAGGTAGCCTAGCATGAAGAGATTCTTCTTTTGCAAAGGCTACAAAACTAATATTAACATGAACAGAGAAAAATTAATAAGTCTTATGAAACCCAGAGATTTACTTTGAGAAAGGAAAACTAATACAAAGACATAATAATGGAATGCATTAACAAGAGCAAATACAGTTGTGACCAGGAAACAGATTATATGCAGTTATAAATAAGCGATAGACAAGATGAAATAGGATATTTATTCAGCAATATATTTCCCTAGAAGAGAAGGCAAATTAACTTGCAATAAATCTCTCCCAAATGCACAGCTTTGTGAAGAAAAAAATTCCTTTTAATAGAGTTGAATGGTACCACACTAAGAAAAGTTGAGAGGCAACAGTTTTGATCTGGTTATTAAAACTATGAGAAATGCCTCTGCCCAATTTATGGTACAAACGAGACCAAATGTCAGAGTCAACGGTATGGGTTTTATTTAACGGTAAATGTGAGACAGAGAAAGAGAGAAAGAAATAAGGAAAAGCAGCAGGGGGCTGGGGGGGATGGAGGGGGCGGGGAGGAGTAGAAGAAAGAACGTGACAGAGAGAGATTAAAACAGAAAAAGTATCACCACTCCGTGTAACCTGGCGGCATTGCGTTGGTCTGGTTCTTCTGGTCTTCTTGGTGGTGAGGATTTCCCAAAAAACATAGAGTCCAATGGATTAATACACGTTCAGGAGATGCCAGGCATCTCCCCTTACAGAGGGAAACTTGACAGTCTTCTGTAACAGATTCGTTGCCTCACTTGGATCACATGCAGTCTTCTGGTGGTGGAAGGCCTCAGGAATGAATTAGGGGGGAGCTTTGGAGATCTTTGGTGGTTTACCCTTCTCAAATGCCTCTCACATGAATGTCCCATGTGTACATGATCTTCTTGGGCTCCCCAACAGGGGGGAAAGGTTTGGCATGGAGAGATTTCACCATCATACCCCCAAACCCTTCTCCCCCACCACCCTCTGCGCCCAGATAGGGCTGATTCGTAACATAGATACATCCTTCTTTCCTGAGGCTTGTTTACTTCTCCTCAGACTTGAGAAGACTGGACAACAGTCTTACCTCAAGTCCCTAGTTACAGTCCAAATTCCAGTTGGGAGGCATTGTGAGGAAAGGGGTGCTTCACTGACCACAGACAGACCGTTGGTTCCTCACAGTTTGATAAAAAGTCTTTTTTATGATTTCGACAAGGTTTAAGACATTAACATCATTTCAGTCCATCACAGCAACAAATTCATTTGGTCCTATTTGCCGTGAGACAAGAACAGGGTATCTATGGATTAAACATGACAGTGTGAATACAGAAAATGAGTGCAGAAACCAACTAGAGTGGAATGTACTGCCTCCAGTTTTCAAGCGGGGGGGGAACCTTCATACTGTTTCTGTCAGCATTTGAACATTTAAATACAGTGGAAAAGCAGTTCCAGTAACAATAATTTGGCAACGCAAATGAGAAAAATATGAATATGCTGCTGTATTATAAAAATTTCCTTTTCATTTTTTAAAATATGAGCCATCACAGGCTTATGTACATAGGTTGACAATGAACTGAAAGGTAATAAATGAGTTTTGAGAGGAAGGGAAAAGAACAAAAAGCCTTGGAATGACAGTGAAATAAGTGGTTGTTTTAAGGAGGCTGTATGAGAGGCTACTAACACTTTTCCTGACACTAACATTATAACCAACTAAGGAATTTTTTGCTGGTGAAAGCAGATCCTGGCACATATAGTGTCTCTTTTTTCCTTATGATTTTTGTCACTTTGGGGATTTTCTGATGAGTGTAAGGAAACAAGTAAGAAAATCTATTCCTATTCATGGTACTTCTAGATGTAGTACTTCAAGAACTGGACAAATGGAGCAGTAATCTTCTGCAGATTACATTTTTTACTGCAAAAATGAAAATAACTTTAATATAATGTAACTGACCTTCTTAAGCCTTGTATTGCTGATCATTGTAATGGTCAGCACTAATACAACCTCTGAATACTCAATCCAAAATGTTCTTATCTTCATTTTGGCTTTTTTTTTTTTTTTTTTTTTACTTATTTATGTATTTATTTACTTCTACATATTTATTCTTACTTAGATTTACTAAGATAACTACCTTTTTTCTTCAGTTGGTATCCTAGTAATCCCTGATGCTAAAATCAGAGTATCATTGAACTGAGTTCCTGGAGCCCCAGTCCTCTTAGCAGATAGGAATAATGATCCAGTCCATCAGATGATACTGTTTAAGATGTCCTCTGTCATACTGGAGGTGCAATATTATTGTTGTCCATGTACTGATTAATCATCAAAACTGTGGTGGTATCCTGTAACTTTCTACATCTAACCAGAAGTGATAATAGTTCCTAAAGCTGAAATCCAGCTGTGCCACAGTCCTCCAGAATGGGTATTTTCATGATCATCTTTCCAAACTGCATTGTTCTCTTGAACTGTGCAGAGCCTCTAACCAGCAAATCTGCCCAGTGGGAGCAGGGGTCTGACTCATGTTGCTGAATTTAAATCCAAATGCTGATCAACTTCTAAATTCGGCCTCTTATACCAGTTTCAGAACTGGTATTTTATTTCAGTTGTATTAACTTTTAAGTGGTGTAACACTGAAAATATAAAAGAAACAGCTCTTCCTTTACATCAGTAGGAGGGAAGAGAACACTACCATCTACTCTTGCCTTTTAGAGTATGTCATTTGCTTTTTTAAAACCATGTACTTAGTCTATATTTCTAACTATAATGTTTTATTCTTACTAAGCAATTTGAAATGTTAACATTGGTAATATGCTTTAAACATAAAAGTAACTTTAACAAAGCTCAGTGTGACATTCCCCTGGCATGAAGTTAATTTTTCATCACTTGGGAGTATATCTTCTCACATAATAAAAGCAGATAATGCATTGATGTTTAAGGATATTCTTGTAGAGCTAGAATAGAGTATTTTGGAGTAGTTTCATTGTTCTGAAATGCTTGTGGTTTAGGTGATTCCCAAGGCATTTCAGAGCAAAAAAGTATGCAAAGTCTACTCCTGAATCATTCACCCTGAATCCAAGCTTCTTTGAAAAACAGACATGAAGTGATACTCATCTTAATGATTTACAGCATCTGGCTGAAATGGGCACTATTTACCACAGAACAGAGGAGGCAACTAAACCTGTGAGGTGGGATGACACAAGAGAGTCCCAATCTGCTTTTCAGGGTTTTCATTTATGTCAGCTCTCTGAGGCTGTGGAGTTCTACCTGTGCCTAGCTTGTTCCCTGCTTTGGCTTCTTCTCCTAGCCCTTTTTGTTGTACTAGGGGTTGCAAAAGGGCTGCAGACCCTCCTTAGTGAGTTACCCTCTCCTCGTAGACAATTCAGAGATGTGCTTATAAACTTAGAGCCATTATGGAAGATGCAGTCAGTACCAGCAGACCCTGCAGCCAGCACCTATCTGGAGCCTGTGTACTGTGCTCATCCCAGCGGGGCACCATGGTGGGACCCGGCTGCAGATGCCAGGGGGGTGGTGGGCAAGGGGGAGCAGGGATCGGCCATGGCAGGAGCCACCCCTCATGTTTGGGAACCACCAGAATCTTGGGCCCCCCTGCCTTGACCTCTCATCCCACCCCAGTATCCATCTCCATCCCTTATCTCCATTCCCTCTCCAGGAAGGGGAGAACACAACCTCACCAGCCTACAGGAACCTGCTGGCCCTGTCAGGTGTTTTGAAACATGTAAAGCAACTTTAGGAGCTGCCTTGTGTATAAGACTGGTTTATAGAACTTATGACTTTCTTCTATGCATAAAGTAGTAACCAATAAAAGGTCTTCAACAATGGAATTTTTTTTCCTAAAAGTGCTTTGACTGAAGTAATCACTGCTATTTTCTTTATATTTTTTTCATTTGCTTGTTTTTTGATCTGTGGAGCTGACTTTAACTGCTGTTGTCATTTAGTCCATAATTTCTTCAGTTTGTATGACATGTTATGCATCTCAATGTAAGCTGTAATAGAGTCATTCTGTCTATCTGGTTTCTTAGTTTATTAATCAGTTCAGAGTGACCTTTCAAAGCTATCCTGGAATCCCAAAAATTTAATTCCCTGAAAGGCAAAAATAGCTTCTATATCCTGGTGATATGATCTCCTTATAGCAGTCATGTAGGCCATTGGGATTACTCACTTTCTTATAATTAAGTTTATGCTTAAATGTTTTGTTGGTGCATGTGCAGAGTATATTTTTCACATTCATTTATCTTATTTACTTTTCTGTTGTAACTACTCTTACTTTCCTACTCTTACTAATAAACTCTTTCTTTGACAGTTTTTAGAAAAATAAATCTTTTCTATGGGAAATCCTTACCTTTGGACTTAGATCTTTTTGTTGAAGTAAAAAGCTATTTCTAGGACACTTCTGGCAGGAAAGATCATAACTACTTCTTTAAGAATATTCAAGGATGAAAGATTAAAGAAAAATATAAGAGGAGCCAACACAGGTTTGTGGTTCAGAATATGGAGTAATCCTGCTTTATGAAATAAAGAGGAAATCTCATAAGAATATGAAATCTTCAGGCATCATTTATCACCAGTGCTCTTCAAACAGCAACCATAGAATAGAAAACTGCTGTGCTGTTACTCAAGAATGCTTTCTATTTAAATGTACAATAACTTGCTGAGTAACTATGTCACAGTTAGAAGATTGCAGATGAACAGAGTTGAATGAAACAAAACCACTTAGCAAATACTCTCTTAAATAAAGATGTATTTAGCAACAGCTGAGAGATGTGCCAGGAACCCTCCAGGATCCTGTAGCCCAAGTGAGCGACGTGTGGCCATTACCAGAGCAAGGGCGGCAGATTCAAATGGCTCTGGGGAGCACAAGCCACCTGAAGCATGACAAACAGGGAGGACAAGCAGGACATGGCACAACAGTGCACGAGGAAGGGCACAAAAAGAGGGCATAGGAAGGGCTCCTCTCTGTAGGAGGACCCACACAGTAGCAGAACCAGAGAGCAGCAGACAGGGGCACTGAGGGGAATGAGGAGGCCCCTTCTCCCCGGTCTGAGCTCCCAACACTATGGCTACGATGAGCTGTAGAGCTCATTCCCCAGTGGCTGCTGAAGCTGCTGCACCAATGATGTCACAGCCTTCCACCCAAACAGACCTTCTGACAGTAGAAGTAGCTCTGCAGGCCTCTGGCTGTTCAGAGTGCCTGGTGCATGAAGATGGGGCTGAAAGTCATCTCCTCTGCAGGAGGTGTATCCATGTCAAGGAGCATTTCACCAGGTCAAGGAGTAAGGAAGTGGGTAGGCGGCATAGTATTCACGAGGATGAGAAAGACACAGGACATTCTTCGAGGCCTTATAGACGGTGGAGTCTCAACCCCTCTCTACATCAGAGATGCAGGTGGGTTCTGCATCTCACAAGAAGTCAGAAGTCAATAAAAGAGTAAGACTGGAAATTGCTCACTCTAGCAGAAGTAATACTGTTCCTCCTGAAGACTGGACATTAACAAACAGGTTTAGTTCCCTCCAAGCCAAGGAGGAGATGTATAAAGGTTTCAAGTAAAACAGCTGAGTCACCAAATCCTGAGCCACCCAGGATCACCCAGAAGAAGCTGCAAGTGATTGTAGTGGGTAACTCTCTAGTGGAGGGGACAGAGGTACCCATCTGATGACTCAACTTATTCTCCAGAGTAGTGTATTCCTGCCAGGGGCACTAGTTTGTTCCTGCCAGAATATCACAGAAAAACAGCATGGATAAATAAAGAACTCCTGTCATTACTCAGGTGTAAGTGGAAAATACACAGGAGATGGACGCAGGGTCAGGGTACTTGGAATGAATATAGAGAGGCAGTCAGAGTAAGTAGAAAAGGGACAAGGAAGGCCAAGGCACATGTGGAATTAAATCTGGACAAGGATGTCAAGGACAACAAGAAGGGCATCTTCAAATACATTACTACAAAAGAAAAACAAAGGATGACATGGACCACTACTAAATCAAAGGTCGTAATGGAGGATGCAGAGTAGGCAAAGTTACTGAAGACCTCCTTTGCATCAGTCTTCACTGACAAGACCAGCCCTCGGGAATTTCTGACCAGGGAGATGAGGGTTAAGGAATGTTAGAATGAAGACTTTCCCTTGGACTAGGAACACTGGATTAGAGAACACCTGGGCAAACTGAACATCTACAAGTCCATGGGCCTTGATGGGATGCATCTGTGAGTGCTGAGAGGACTGGCAGACACCATAGCAAGGTGACTGATGATTACCTTTGAAAGGTTGTGGTGATCGAGAGAGGTGCCTGAGGAGAGGAAGAAAGCAAACATCACCTCAGTTTTCAAAAAGGGCAAGGAGGATATAGGGAGCTAGGGAACCATCAGTTTCACCTCAGTTCCTAGAATGGTGATGAAGGCCATCTCTAACCCAGCAAAAAGATGATCAGGAGCAGTTAGCATGGATTCACCCAAGGGTAATCATGTTTGACCAACCTGATTGCCTTCAACAATGAAACAACTACCTGGATAGACTTGCCCTTCAGAAAGAACTTGTCAGGCTGCAGAGATTGGCAGGGACTAACTGTCTGAAATTCAACAAGGGCAAGCGCAGCATCCTGCACCTGGGGAATAATAACCCCCTGCATCAGTGCAGGCTGGGAGCTGACCTGCCGGAAAGCAGCTTTTCAGAGAAGGACCTGCGGTTCTTGGCAGACAACAAGCTGAGCATGGGCCAGGAGTGAGCCCTGATGGCCCAAGAAGACCAATGGTATTCTGGGGTGCATCAGGAAGACCATTGCCAGCAGGTCAAGAGAGGTGATGCTGCTCCTCTACTTAGTCCTAGTGAGACCACATCTGGAGTGCTGTGTCCAGTTCTGGACACTGAGAGACATGGAGCTCCCAGAGCAAATCCAGCAGAATGCTATGAAGATGATTAAAGGTACTGCAGCATTTATCTTATGAGGAAAGTTTGAGAGAGTTGGGCCTTTTTAGTCTTGAGAAGAGGCAGCTGAAAGAGGACCTCATCATTATCTGTAAGTATATGAAGGGAGGGTATCAAAAGGATGGACAAAGGCTCTTGTTGGTGGTGCCAAGCAATAGGACAAGAGACAAAGGGCAGAAACTGTTGCATAGAAAGTTCCATCTGAATATGAAGAAGAACTTCTCTACTGTGTGGGTGACCACACACAGGAATAGGCTACCCAGAGAGGTTGTGAAGTCTCCCTCATTGGAGATATTCAAGAATGATTTGGATGCAATCCTGTGCAATGTGCTCTAGGACGACCCTGCTTGAGCAGGGAGGTTGGGCCAGATGGCCCACTGTGGTTCTTTCCAACCTAATTCATTCTGTGATTCTGTAATGCATTTGTGTACTTTCCTCCAAATTCAGACTTAACAGTGAGGCATAACAATTTATCTTAATTTGTCTCTCAGTTCCACAATATGTTTGAATTTCCATTAGGCTTTGGCAACCTGTTCTTAAACGTAGCACATACTTTGCTCAGTGATTATGATGATAAATTCTTTGTAGGGAGAATCTGCAGGATAAGCCATAATGCGAGACTGATTATGAATCTCCTGGCAAATAGGCAGGACTCTTGCCTGTTTCTTACTGAGCTGTCAAAGAAACAATTAATGTGTAAGTGTGATCTTACACTGCAATGAGTCTTATGCTGCTGGCAGCAAAGATATGCCCCAACTGAGTAATTTTGAGAATGAGATATCAAATAGATTTTAGCCAGTGAAATCAATACCTTCTTACGCAAGGTCTAAAAGGACACTTCTTAAGTTTTCCCTCTTCTATGGAGAATAGTCATCAGAGTAGGTGAAATATGTCTGCAATAAATGCATTCATTCCTGTAGTTCTGATATGGACACTTCCCTTATGCTTTGCTAGAAGACAGCAGGTCTGCTTTTTCCATTCCTTTTCTACCGGATTTCTCTTACCTTGCATTAGGAAGTATAACCTTTCAGCAAACATGGCTGATATATGGAAACACATGAAATTTGGGAGCCATTATAACACATTCAAAGACAGAATAACAATACTGATGCTAACTGTTCATGACATCGCTCCTATATTCTGCATGCTAGCAAGACAGAACTACAAAATGTTTGAAGTAAACCCACACTATTGTTTCGTACTTATTTGGAGAAAGGAAGGATAATTTTTTTGTGAAATTTCTGATCAGATCACGTACTAAGTTCTTCTGTGCTCTCCAGACTGCGTAAGTAGTTAAAAATGTTTCTTAATTTCTGAATTGAAATTAAAAATTGTAGTAATTCAGTCACAAAGCCTGAGAAACTGTGATGACTTGGGTTTACCTTGTAGTCCTCTAGCATTGCTAGAACTAAAATTTTACTCTGGCATTTGATGATAACTAAGTTTAAAGATCTGAGTTTTTTATATTACTCTGATACCAGAATACTGAAACATTTATAGAATAAATTGAATATCTAATGGACTCATGTTAGAAGGCATGAAAACAGAGACACCAGAGGTCTTTGTGTTAATCCCTTGATGTTAAAAATTAATCATGCTCTGTGTCTAAGTCCTCTCTAAATTAATTTTTGTATCTATATCCTTCTACTACTGTTCAGTTTCTCAGGTTTGAACAGCAAGAGAATGCAAACTTCTCCTTCTAAATACAATTTTATTCCCAGAAATATTTTTTGAAGCCTGCCATTCTGTCCCAGCCCTCTTCTACTTGAATGTATTGAGAACAATGCAGTTTTACTAACCGCATTTGCCAGTCAAATTTCCCTGCAGTAATTTTGGAACACATTGTTTGTTTTTGAACATAGTTTAACAAGGGCATAGTTTTCAAAGTTTTATTTTCGAAGATTCCTACATATTTTCTGAGGAGGATAGCTAAATACAGCAGAGAATGCAAATCAGTGACCTCTCCTGACAAGAAAAACAGACAGTTAGTCCTGATATACGTGGAGAGGCTAATCAATTTGTGTATATCTTTGGTCTACCCGTGTGAGTATATCTTTGGTCTACTCACAATGTTTATATCTTTATTTTCCTGCTTGAGTTGTCTTGAAGAATGGACTCATTTCAGTTAGGAGGTGTAGAGGGAAGTTGAAGTATTGAGCAAGACAACTAAGGACAGAAATACTTACTTCTGATTGCTCACAGTACAAAAAATATATCGTTTCTGTAAAAGCATTAATTCAAGCATTAGTTTTGCTTTTCCTGTGAGTCCTTACCTAAATGGTCAGATAAAAAGATAGCACATCACTGGCAGTTTTCACTTTTGTTGTTTTCTTTTTTGTAATAAAGATGAGTTAGAATGAACGATCTTCTGCTGTTCCTGAAACTATGTTTAATTTGTCTTCTGAGGCTTGTGACTAATGGCTTAAACATGACAACATTCACAAACGTTTATTTCCATTTTGCAGATTTATAAGGGAACTAAATCTGTTCTATGTAAACAGAGGAAGATGAAATCCATGTTTATGATCTATATATAAAAATGTAAGAAGAAGAAAAAGAAGGAAAGAAAGGTAATAAAATTGTCTTAGGGCCATAGCATTTTTACTCTGAAAACAGGCATAAAATCTGAAACTTTAAAGCTTGCCTCAGGGCATAGTGCCGAATAACATGAAGTAATGGAAGTTGGAAGGCTCAATCCTTGGTCTTTTTTAAGTGGTGACAGCCTAATATGGCAGGAGTGTCTTCTTTCCCGAAAAAGTAAGTTGTATTGAACACAAGATAACTGAGAATGGCACCCATTTCCATGCATCTTGAGGTTTCCTAAGGTGGCAATGAAAACATAAATAAAGAAGGAAGTTCAGAATAACAGCACTAGTAGAACATCACCAGAATATGAACTGAGGAAAACCAGTCACTGCTCATCACTGTTTCAACTGCTTTTTCCTAAAGTGAAAAGAAAGAATTAAATGAAATAAAGAAGGTATTTTTGAAACAATAATGAGGACACAGGTGTCCCTGAATAATTTTGAAATAAGGATGAAGGTGTAATTTTACACTGTATGAGTGTCATCCTTGCTTTAAAGATCATAGAAGTAATGATCTCTATGGCTTAGGCTTAGCTTAATATAAACTAATGCACAGTATAAAACATACCATATCAACACCTCCTTTTCAGTTTTCCACCACTCTTTGAAGCTTTTTCTTGGTGCCCTTTTCCTGAACTGTAACACAAATTAATAAAAGTATCTTTTACCTTGAATGTAAATTAATTTTGGTTTGAACAAGAGAATAGCAAATATGCCTCATTTCTTCAAAATATAAGCCACCTAGCTCTTTTCTATAAAATTAGTGTCTCCCATTCCCTGCTACAAATACAAATTTGGCACCGTAACCTACTGTAAATTTGAAATTAATATGTGCTTTGGAAAGTAAGAGAATTTTTGCTTTGAATACAGTAGTAAGAAGTGCTCTTTCCTTGAAATAGGAGGTACTAGTCATTGGAGCATGTGAAATCAGAGATGGAAATACTGTAAGATGTGTTTTGTTTTGCCTCTGCACAGTCACTATATTGAAATAAAATAAAATAATCGATCATGATGATTAAAAGTAAATATTTGATCAATCTGGACTGATTGATGTGCTGACGTATGGGAGTACTCCAAAGCAGAATACAGAAAAAGTTTCATTTCACAAAGCTAACACACTGAGTAGTCCTTTCTTAATACATCCTGGGGAGTTAACAACAGATTTTGATCCATTTTCTTTATGTTGCATCACAAACTTTATTCTAACAGTTCTTTAACAGAAAAATAATATCAGTGATTTAACCTTTAAGTAAGTGGTGAAGCTGCATGAGAAGGTAATGTGTCTTCTGTCCTCCACAGAGGAAATCTCTGCACATTAACTCCAGTTGTGATTTTTCTCATAAAGCATAATATAAATAATTTCACAATTGTTTTCTTCATCCTGTTAATAACAGTGCAGATAACTAGTATGTTTGTTCTTATTTATAAAGACCAAAAATGAATCTACTATCCTTATGAAAGAAAGGTAGTGTTATAACAGATTCAGAATGAGAGCTGTAACAGCATCAGAAAATGGTGGAATTTTTTTTTTCTTTTAAGGTAGTGGGAGGAAATAATGACTTTTGTTACTGTTCTTGGCTAAAGGCCTCACAGTTAAAAGCATTTTGTGTTTGTTTGCTATAGGATTCATCATCAGATCTTCACAATCTTAAATTAATCTCTATAAGCCTGCTGATAATTACTGTGGTAGTTTTGTGGTTGTAGAGTGAATAAGGCAGAGCACTTGATCCAGCTTCCATGGCTGCCAGGGCAAGAATCTCAGTGTCCCTAAAATCTGAGTCTGTGAAAGTAAAACTGTGCATAATTGCATTTTAATGACAATATAAACCAGCAGTTCACCTGAAGATAGTGGGAGGAATGATTGCTGCTGTCCATGTTCTATGTCACGCAGCACCTCCCAACAAAGGTCAGGCTGCTCCAGCAGTGTGCTGCAGTTATTGCTGCACAGCCTCTATATTCTGGTGACTGTACCTACTAATGCTTAAAAAAACCCCAAACCCAAACAAGCAAAACCACACAAAACCTAAACCAACCAGTCAAACAGAACCGCAACACCCCAAAAAAACCAACAAAAAAGCCATTATACATGTTCCCTGCTGAACATTGCTTGGGTTAAAAAAGCCCCTGTACATATTCCCTGATGAACACCGCTTGGAAAAGAGTTTGAAAGATTTCAATGGATACACCAGAGTAACTGCAGCAGCAGTATTTATGTGTAGTTACTGTCTTTGAGTGAATAAATATCAATTTGCATGCCCATTATGAGGTTTTGCAAGCATAATGTGTGCAAAAGCATTTATGTCAGGCACAGTGAGTATGCCTATAAATCTTGAAAGTAAATGATAAGAACAAAGACATGTTTGAAGTTCTGAGTATATGGGGAAGCAGGTTGCTTAATGAGCAGCACAGGGCTTGAATGCTTGCAACATTATTTTCTTTCAGTTTTTGTACTGCTGTTGTCACAGTGTTTGAACTTTTCAGACAGTATCCTAAGTGAAATAGCTGCCATTTTCAACAGAAAGTCTGTTTTCCCTTTCTTTCATCTCCCTCTTGGAAGGAAGATGGGGAATTAGCTTTGCATTTTAACATTTTTTTTAATCTGTTACTGAACATGAGCAAGCCAATTCCTCTATGATACAGATTTTGTAGTTATTCAATTAACCTTCCTTCCCAGGTAAACATTACTGTCCTCATGCTGTGCCCTCCATTCCCAAGGCCGGCTGTTTGTGGAGTTGTAATATGATCTGGAAGAGAGAACAAAGCTAGGTTAAAAAGAAAAAATACCGTTTAAATGTAGATTAGCTCCTATATTTCATAATGGTGACTTCTTCTCCCACTATACGCATACATGAATATAATTGAAGGCAAGAAATGATGTGATAAAGTATGTATTTCTGTCAGAGGCGGTCTCACTGTTAAATGTTTGTTTCACTGTAAAACTGACATCTTGCAGAAGAATTCACATGAGGGCTCTGCATATCCGATCACTGTGGCTACTATGACTGCACACAAGCAAGGGGATCTAATTACCACTTTTTTGATAAACAGATTTCTCATAACGAGTATGAATGGAGAGAAAAATAATCTTCTATTTACCTTAATGCTTAATAGGGCTTTGCAGCCTTTGAACATAAATGAAAAAAAATGTATGAATGTAACAACGTATAAATACTGTGCAGCTTGTCTTAAAAAAAATAATTCTGGCAGCTGAACTCATTGCTGTCATTTTTATCAAACCAAATTTGGCAGACCAACTGAGAGAAAATTACAGTGACCAGTAAGTATTATAATGAAAGCGTGGATAAGGATTATTGTAATGCTGTAATTAAAAATATATGACAGCATTTCAACATTTCTAGAATAAAAAGCTACTGTAAAGTGGAAAACATGGCAAAAGTCTTTAGACTACACGTAGTAGAGTCTTTTTTTTAACAGATTTGCCTAGAGCACAATAGGGGGTTTAATTAAATTCTGTAGTATATATCATCATAATTATTTGAAGCCAAGCAACAAAACTTATGTATTATAAATCATTCAAACAACTAGATATGCTTATAATGTGAGATTACAGCATATTCCTAAAGAGAATGAAATCACATTATAATAGTTTTAAGTGACTAAATATTGTACTAAGGAGCTCCTGTGACTTAAATCAGAAATTTTAGCACTCTGAAGGAAACTAAAGTACTAAGCACTTGGAAAGTACTAAGGTAAGATCTTGTAAGTATGCAAGGATCTTAAATGCACTGTGGTGTATTTCCCAAAAGAACAGTGTAGCATTCAGAATTCTGAACATTAAACCTCCCACAAATATAAGAATTCATGAAAAAATAAAATGACCATAACTAAATTTTCTTATAAGCAGCAATTTTGGTTAAGAATTTTCAGGTTAAATCAGAAAAAGATGTGCAATAAGATGCCGGAGCATCACTGCAGGTCCTGGAACTGTTTTGTAGAGCAAGAGTAGAAAATTCTGAGAAATCTGGTGTGGTCATTGGGCTGTGCTTCCTTGTCTGGTGGAATACTATGGAGAAAACAGATAACTGATATGTAAACCATTTCAGCTTATATTCTTACTAGGTAGCACACTTGGTTGAAGAATTCTCCATTGATGTATTATTCCTTTTTCTATATATTTTCAGTCATCACAGAAAGGGACAGACTGAATTCAATCTCTCTTAAGTGGTCAAAGAAGTTAGTATTTCCTATTAAATACCATTGACTACTAATTTCTGTCAGGCCCTAGATATCAAGTTTAAATTGATATTAGGTATTTTAAAGTTTTGACCTTAACATTAGCCATCCCTCAGCTCTTTTTTTTTTTCTTTTTAACTCTCATTTTGTATCTGATAAACTGTAAAATACTGCAGAAGCTACACAAAAGCACAAGTGAGTATATGACACTTGACCTGAAGACATGCAACTATTGTTAAAAAGTCCATGCTGTGATGTGACTGTTCCATTGTGTTTTCCACAGTTCACTTGGCCTCATGACATGCTCAAAGTGAGCAAACCCTTCCTAAAGTGCCGTTTTTACTCCCTTGAAATCTCAGGCAGCAAAGCTTATACCAGTTAGTATCTCCCTTCACATTTGAGAAATTGATAACAGAGGATATTTTTAGAGGTAAGGAGCTTCTAGGAATAAGCTCCCTATCATCCCAACATTAGGCCTCAGCTGCTCAGGCAACTTGGTGTATGCCATAGTGGGGAGTAGATGCATTCTCTCATGTAAAGGAAACAGAATGAAGGCAGGTGGCTGGTTCTCTCTCCATGACTTTCAAAGCTTTTTAAGGTGCTGTAGAAGGGATCTAATGCTTTCACTGCTGCCCTCCTGCCTCCCTTGATACGAATAACTGCCTTTCCAAAGTTCTGTGAATCTCATGAACTCCCTGTTTTCAGGATCTGAAAAATATTTATTTTTTTCCTATTGGAGCTGATTTTAATACTTTCTAGCAAAGCAATACTCGTACAGTTGGTTTCTATGGTCTACTCATTTCAAGTAAATGAAAAATAATCCAGTCTCAGAGGTATCTGAGACAGACTGGGGAACTCCATATGTTTTAGGGGAAAAGAAAAGAGACTTGGAGATTTGGTAGTGGCAAAATCATACAGACCTCATCCAGCCTCTGGGGAATAAGCCAGAGAACATCTGCCCTGCAGAATTGATTACATTACAAAAGCTCTGTAGTTCCTCTCTGGATTCAGTAAATTGCCTGGTATCTGTGAAGACAAAGAGTGTGGCCAGTCCCCGCTGCTGAGCTAAGAAAACTATTCAAGGTTCCTTCCATTCATTTTTTACTTCTAGGTACCTGATCAATGGAAGCAAGACTGTGGCACGAGAAAATCCATTTCTAATATCCAGCGCTGCATGTGAGCTATTGCTGAGTTCATAACAGCTGTCTGTCACATTGCCCACGCAGTCCCAGTCATTATCAAGTGAACAGTTTTCAAAGCATTCTGTGACTATCACAGGAAGAACAGAATGATCTCATATAAAAGACAGTGTTGCTATCAAGTGAAGCTGACACCCTTAGCATGTGGAATTATTAAAGATCTACTACTTAATGCTGGATTAGAAATACTGGTTATAGATATGGAACTTGGATAGATCCTATAGGGACTAGCAAAAGTCTGAATTGATCTGTAGCATTGCAGCACTCAGCTAAACAGTGCATAGTCACACAAATTTTTTCACAAAGAAATCATATGTGCCTGGGAAACTATCATGTTAAAGGGCTTCAAGAAGTTTCAAGGGACCATACGTGCTTTAAATGTGATCTCAAATAATGCGGATAGGTACAGCTCAAAACAAAATCTAACAACCAAAATCAAAACAAACAACATCCCCTCCCAAACACAATTTTAGATGTAGTTAAGCTTAGGAATCTAACTAAAATAATATTTCTTGTTTCTGATACATTATGTTGAAGCACCTTGTTAAATTGTTTCTCATATTTCTATGTTTATGTTTTGAACTTGAGCATATATTGCAAAATTGTCTGTGTCTAAATGGTTATTTGTAAATTTCCTCTTAATATCTCTCTCATTTTAAACATCAATATTTGTATTTTCTAAGAGTATGACTGCTATTAAGAAAACTCTACTGCTTAGGGTAATGATAGGTTCCTGTTTTCCAAATTGCTTTTCCCATGATAAAAGCATTAGTGTAGAATTTGTATTTCTGCTTTCTGTATAGCAACAAAATGTACTCATGTCAAGAATATGCATAAACGTCTTTTTTCTCTTTGTGTACAAAATGAGCAGTTTTCTCATTTTCTATTTAGCATGCCTAAAAGTAAAACCACTCTCATGTTAGGGCCTTGATGCAGCAAGAGAATCAGTAGCAAACCTTATATATCAAGATTTTCCAAACACCCACCTGACTTTGGACCTTTAGATCTGCAAAACCTTCCCCACAAGGGGAGATGAAAGTTATCCTGCAGTTTCTACTGGTCTTGCTGCTAAAGTTTAATGTTCAGTCTCTATCCAGAGAAAAGGAAATGAAAATTAAGTATTAAAATCACATTGTAAATCAACAGATCTACATCCGACTTGTAGTCATGCCTTTCAAAAATTGCTCCTGAATCTTGAAAAGCACAAAACTCTTCCTGAGTGAGACATTACACTCACCGAATTTCACAGAAACTAAACCTAAACTGTGATTTGACATCATAGTTACATAATTCATGTTTTCAGTGACTTCAATATAGAATTATACATAACCTCAAAACTTGAGAAAGTTAAGAGGCTTTAAATCATTAAAATATTTCTCTAAGGCCTCTAAAAAAACAAAGTAAATAAATTTCCTAGGCCACAGAAATGGCTTAAAACATAGATGTCAACAACTGTTGACTGATATGAATTTTGAAAGGTAATGTAACCCATTTCTGCAAAATGCAGGTTTTTGACAGCTGCGTGGTAGCTTTCCAGTGCAGTAAGTTGGGAGATCTCAGTGACAATCAGTTTGCAAAGATCAGTGATGTTTGAGGTGGCTCTTGGTGGATGTTTAACAGACTTTCTCTCTCCAGTTCCTCACAAACTCCAAGGAAATTAAACTTGATGGGCTCTGGGACATATTTACTCAGAGCATAGCAGGTGTGAGAATTCGTTGTTCTTCGTAGGATCTAAAAAGCATTACAAAACAGGTCAGTATTAGGGTGCAGAAATTAGGATTGTGGTTGTACACACTGACGAACCTCACCATAAGGATGAGCTAGAAAGGGAACATGAGGAGAATGTTGAGTTAAGGAAGGAAAGGAGAAGATGAGACTACATTACGAGAATTGGCTGAGTGGTGCAACCAGAGGACAGTAGTCAATGGTTTAATGGCCAGATGATCAAGTAGTACTCCACAAGGGTCCATACCAGGACTGGTACTGATTAATATCTTCATCAGTGGCATAGTGAGTAGGATTGAACAAACCTTCAGCAAATTTTCAGATGTTGTGAAGCTGAGTGGTGTGGTGCACACACCTGAAGGATGGGATGCCTTTCAGAGGAACCCAGACAAGCTTGAGAACTGGGCACATGTGAACCTCATGAGGCTGAACAAGGCCAAGTACACGGTGCTGCACCTGGGTTGGGGCAACCCCAGGTATCAATACAGCCTGGGGGATGATGATAGTGAGAGTAGTTCTGCCAAGAAGAACTTGGGGGTACTGGTAGGTGACAGGCTGGACATGACCTGGTAATATGAGCTTGTAGCCCAGAGAACCTCGGTTGCATCAAACCTAACCTGGGCTGCATCAAAAGCAGTATGGCCAGCAGGTCAAGAGAGGTGATTCTGCCCCTGGTGAGACTCCCACATGGAGTGCTGCATCCAGTTTTGGGGTTCCCAGAACAGGAAGGACATGGGAGCTGTTCAAGTGAGTGCAGAGGAGAGTGCTGAAGATAATCAGAGGGATGGAACACTTCTCTTATGAAGATAGGCTGAGGGAATTGGGTTGCTGAGCCTGGAGAAAAGAAGGCTCCAGGGATACTTATAACAGCATTCTAGTACTTAAAGGGGACTTATAGGAAAGACGGGCAAAGACTTTTTAGCAGAGTCTCTTCTGAAAGGGCAAGGGGTAATGGGTTTAAATTAAAAGAGGGCAGATTCAGACTGTATAGAATTAAGAAGTTTTTACCATGAGGGTGGTGAAACTCTGCCCAGAGAGGTGGTGGATGCCCCAAGAAATATTCAAAGTTAGGTAGGATGGGGCTTTGAGCAACCTGATCTAGTTGAAGATGTCCCTGCTCATTGCAGGGGAGTTGGACTAGATGACCTTTTAATGCAAACTATTCTTTGACTGATTTTTGATGGCCTGCAAGAGGCGGAAATCTGCTGAACATCTCTCTTCTTTACCTCTTTCTTGCCCATGCTGAACATCAGCTCTGAAGATGCCTTTATAATAAGGTGGTATTTTCAGTGTTACTGATTCACGTCTGAAGTCAGAAACAAACTTCATATCTGAAACTCCACTGTCATCAGACTGATTGAAAAGTTGGGCCAGTGTGTTAACATTATAAAAAATGAAGGTGAGGGAAACCAGGATACCCAGACAAGTGGATTATATCTCTTTGAAATTTCCCTGTGATAAAAGGCAAATTTACTTTCTAGCTGCTTTGTATACCCTATGCTCTTTTTTATCCTTTTTAATTTTTTTTTTCAGGAGTACTTAGAGAACATGAGATTTACTGATACTCTGAAAGGCTGATTACATAGTCATGCAGTGACTTCTGACACTGAGAATTAAATGAGAACTCAGTAGACCAAGTTTATCAGAAAACTAGGAGGAAAATGCATGACTCCTAGGCTTAATTTAAAGACATTTTTTTTCTTAAAGAAAATTCTTACACTAAACAATGATCACTAAACTAATAATACTTCTGAAATATTGTGGCTTGTGAATGAAGAAGAGAGAGGTGATCAGACAAGTCATGTAGAGTTAGAATCCAAATGGAAAAATACATTAGAAGCAGCATTTTTTTCTCATTATGATGTAAAGGTCTATCTAAACCCATGTAAAAACTATGATTTAATTGTGACCTCAAGGTCAAGTTCTGTAAGCCTTACTTTCAAAGGACTGATCAAACAGTCAGGATTGTCACCTGAGACTACTGTACAACAATGGTCTTTGCTGCTAAGGTATTTCTGCTGTCTGAAAGGATTATGCATCTGGCTTATTTAGTGCTATTAGCTATAGAGAGCTATTTGCCATTATATTATGAGATTTTTAAACTTTACAGGCCTTTTTGTGTGTGATGCCCTGTCACAATTTAAAAAGAACTGGTTTTGACAGAAAAAACAGTTTTCCTAAAAGATTATTTTTTCACAAAAACTTTTTCTTTGTGTAAGAAAAGGTTAATTCTAGAATAAAAATCAAAGCCTGAAAATATTTTTTTTTCATTTTCACATCCACAGGTCCGTAAACACCCATGACAGAAAAACTTTGCAGCATAATAATGCCAACATGGGATGCTATTTCATTCCTTCTCCATAGGCCAACTTTCCCAATACCTGTAAAACATACATCTCCTTGCCTTGCACCATGAAATAACTGTCAGTGCAGTGTTGAAATGTCTGTCTATATGCACATACATAGAAAGTCCACAGTCTACGATTGCCTTGTAAATATTACTAAAGAGGAAAATGAAAAAGAATGTCCACCAATGCCTGTTTAAAAAAAACCCAAATCTAATATGTTGGTTTTTTTAGCCTTTTCCATGTGGAGAAAGTGAGAGGAAATGGAAGAAGAAAATTTGTATTTATATGAACTGTGCAATGAATGTGAAAGCTCTAGAAATTTAAAGAAATAGTTGGGTTTATTTTTCTGGTGAATTACATGTTTTTACTTCAGGAGTTACTCACATCTCATTGGTAAACCTGAGAGCAGATGAGTTTGACTTAGTCTACTGTCAGTTCAATGACTTCAGTAATACTTTAAAAGGCTTTAATGTGACTGCACTGAACTGTGCAGACTTTAATAGCAGCTTTCAAAAGCAGTGATGGGTTTGGTCTCAAGCCTGACTTGTCACTTAGGACTGGAGTTCTTGTAAACAAGTTTAGCAAGTGTCTGTGTAATCACTTCATTCATATAATTCACTCTGCAGTAGTACTTGTTTCTCCTCAGGAAGGCTGAAAACAGATTATTTGTTTCTGTGTTGCCATGCAGTCATGTAGTAATTGCCCATGGAAGACCTCAACATTTGACTCAACATTTGAAATGCAAATTGTATTATCTTGATGAGAATACAATAATAGGAAGTTTAAGATATAACTCATATTTTTAAAATTAATTATATACTTTCTCTCACGTCAGTAAAGACCCTTGGCAATTCATGGTATTGGTTCTCATTCAATTACTTTTAAGTTCATCAGCCATGTCTTAATCAGCCAAGATCAGAGACCAATTAAAACTTAGAAGAAGTGTCTTCTGATTAGTTTTGTATTTATACCAAAAGTAGTTTTAAATGCTGCAAAGTCAGTGGTTTGGAAAAAAAGAGAAGAGAAATAAAATAAATAAGAACAACCTAGTGTTGCAGTGATTTTAAGATCTTAATGGGCCACATGTTCATCTTTCTTTGTACTACAATTCCTTCCTAAGAAGAAAGTATTAAAGTAATGTAGTTAAATCAGGATATTAGAAAGCTCTTTGTAAACTTGTATTGGAATATTTGTCTTCATGCCATCTTCTAGTGCTATGAAGGACAGTTTGTGATATTTTCACCATCTATCTTCTGACTGCCTTATTGGTCTTCAGCTCCTACATGGACTGGCTTGCTCATCAGCACTACAGAAGAAGTTTACACAGCATGAGAGTTACTCTAAGGCGTGCAGGGGAATGGAAGGAATTGTCCCAACAGATGCCTTGACTGTACAGTACTCTGGGAAAAATGTGCCCTTGCGAGTAGTAGGCAGTTAACAAAAACCTCCAAAACTGGTGCTTCTGCTGCCTCAACTGCAGAGATAGATACTCCCCCTTTGGGAGCAACACTGTCTCACTTGAGAGCCCTCATCAACAGGTTAGTTCTACTGCTGCTGGTCTTTCAGGGATCAAAATGTGTCTTTGCTAAAGAGGCAAGAGAAGAGCCAAGTGCAGGATCAATGTGTTGGCTGTACCATTGCAGCATTCTGTAACCCAGGCAGATCACCTTCAAATGCAAATCACAATTTTACTGTTTCACTAGAGAAGAGAATGTTGTTAACATGCCTCTGCTCCAGGTTGTATATGAGCTTGGCCACCCAGTTACTGCTGTTGTCCTTAGATTAATAGTAGCGTAATTGTCTGGGGGTAAGCAGGAAAGGCAGCAACTTAGTATGATAAAAGGTGACGTGAAATTCCTATTTTAACAGACTACTTTCAGGAAATCTGAAACAAAACATATTTTGCCAGTGATGAGCTGAATGTACAGCTGAACAACTTGTACTGGCTGATTCTATCTCATCCCAAGGGATTGACACTATTTACAATTCCTTTTGAAGCTCTCCTTCCTCATTTCACAAAAGTTACACATTTAATAGTGGGTAAAAAGGAATTCCATAAGAGATTATGGCCTGGAAATTCTAAGGTAGAGGGCTGGAGTTTTTTAGGGTTGAGGGGGAGGAATTATATGACAACAAATTCTGGTTCATTAAAATGCCTGCAAGTTTTTGAGGATTTCACAGACTGGTTTGGCGGCTTGACAGCTGTGTAACACAAAGTGTTGAAGAAGACTCACATACACAAAGATGTGCTAGTGGGGTTACACCTGACACGACAGCACTACTGGGCTTTGCAGATGCTAAGCATGAGACCTGCAGGACCACAGCAGCTGCAGTAAGGGAAAATAATGCTGTGGGGACACTGGGAGGTACTGCCAGCACAGCTTGTGTGGATAAGTGGGCCCCTAATAGGCTCCTAGCATTACTAAGGCTAAGGTACCTAGTTATGCGCCACAGCCATCTAATGGTCTTTTCTGGCACAGAGACATTAACTGAGTAATAGAACATTTGGGGCAGGACAGGATGTGGCCATGGCAGTCTGACCTCTCCTGCCACTTAGTGCCAGTGGCCTTATGTAAATTGAGTATATGGGGAAAGGATTCATCAGAAGAGCTTTAAGAGAGAGGAGACTTCAATCTATCTGTGTCCTTCAATACTTTCTGTGGATCATGTCCTATCTGATTCTGAGTTACCATTTTTGTCTTGCCAACACTTAGTTAAAATAGAAAACTATTATTTGTGGTAACAGTCTTTAAGAAGACAACGATAATTGGTTGGATAAATCAATATCCCTCCCTCTTTGAATTTGGATTGTACCCTATATCTTCCAAAACTTACAAGATTTAAACGCCTCTGCAATAGTTCCTTGTGTATCCTATTCCCATTTGCACCACATTTGAATCTGTCTAATCTGTGTTCCACATAAGTACTTTGTGACAGTGCTCTGGGAAAGAGGGGCTCCTTTGAAGTACAGAACATGAAAAAGAAACTTATCTGAAAATTTCAGGGATAAGGTTATGTTATTACCTCAACCTCTGTTGGAAGACAGAAAAGTGAACTTTTCACTGAACTTTTTCATTGTATGGTGCAGGTAGGGTCAGGATAGTATACAGTGGACAACAAATTTGTATCTGAGACAGTTGGAATAACCAACCCTGAGTTTTTTCTATGTTTAAAGATACGTTTTTGACTCCCCTACGCTCTTGTGAGACATAATGAAGCAAATTATGCTCAAACGCAAAAATCACACATAAAGTACTGCTGCTTTTGTAATTTGAGTTGGTTTTCTTTGGGATTTTTGTGAGGTGGGGAGGTTTTGGGGTGGGTTTTTTTGTTTGTTTGTTTTTGAGGGGGAGGAGAAAGTTTTTTATTTTGGTCCTATAGTCTTGCTCCTAACTAAAATTGGAAAAAAAAAAATTCTTCACGAAAAGCAAACACTTGAAAATAGGCCAGATTGGTGTTTTTTTGTTTTGCTTGATTTTTTGGTTTTTTTCATTGTCAGAATATGCTCTCACACTTTCATTTTTTTAATCTGCATCCTGATGCCTAAAAGAAGAGGAAGGGGTTTGACTGTGGTCTTTTGGGACTTAACTCTTTTCTGCTCTCACTTCCTGTCAGTTGTTCTGATGCACAAGTTTTGGATCACTCCTTAAAACAAGGGAGAAAATCTCACTATAGAAAGTATAAAAGGGATACAGTGGTCTGAGTATGATGGTTTCAGCAGTTTTCACTTTTACTGCAATGTTTTTATAATTATTTTTACTCAGTGAAGGCTAGTGCATTGTGCCAGAATTTGCAAGATGTATTGCAACAGACTGGTGCTGAGGTTTTTCTGCTCTTAAGAAGAAGGTAAAGATCCTCATGTGTGCCCTGTAAAGAGCACAGCCCCTTCAGCTTGGAAGCTCAGCTTTTTCACCTCACAACCAGGACAGCATGACAGTGGCAGAGCAGTCACTGCATTTGTGTTTCACTCTCTAGCCAGCAGGGAACACTGTAGTGTTCGGAAGCCTGTGCATCTCCTCATCTCCTCAGTCCTGCTGTCTGAAGCAGCCATTTGTCACTGCTTCTGCTACAACCCTTGGGGCCATACCTTGTAAAGGGCTGAACACTTTTAATTGTCTCTGAATTCACTCAGCAGCTCTTGGGAGATATCCCTGGCTCGCTAATTCCTTTTCATCATCACCTGCTCTTTTTCCATGAACTGTAAAGATTACAGGTGATACCAGCTTTTACTCATTGAATCCAGTCACCACACACACTGTCAATATAAAGCTGAAAATTCTGTATCCTACAATCAATGGTCTTGGGCCTGAGTCCCCTGAGCTCTTCTGCGTTTAGACTGTTGTGGGAAGAATGTCATAATTAAAATTGTGTGAATAAGGTATGATGAATAATTTATCACACAAAATCCTCTATTTTGTCTCTTAGGAATATCTCAAAGTAAATTGACTTCTGTTTGTTTTTTGAGTGGTTCATTGTCCAAAGAAACATTTCTCTTTCATGATTAATAGTTAACGCTACCATTCATCTGATTCTTTCTTGACTGTTGCTTAGTCTTGATTGGCCAAACAAGTCCCACAGGGGTTTACCTTTATTCCAGAATAAAGAAAAAAAAATCCTGCCGTAAATGTTTTAAAATGCTGTTGCAAAATCTGTGAGTAAAGTAATTAATTAATAAAGTGAGCGACTGAGGTATCTTTTTACATAAAAACTCCCAAACAACTAAACCACTAGAGATGCACAATGTAGCTGGTGCCATGGCTGGGTTTACCAGAATACAGATCTCCGTATCTAGACTATGATCTCAGCTATCCAGGTTTTTTAAAATGTGTCATATATGTCAACACACACATACAAAAATATATCTGAAAATTTTTAATTCATCCTTAATGCAATAAGAAACTTGGATAAAAATACTGTAACATTGATTGGGAGATTTTTGGTCAAGCTTTAAGTAAAACTTCAAATTAAATTATTTGTTATCTGGTAAGTCTGGTTTGCTGCCAGATTTGACCCTGCTTCCTTCTTTGAAATCAAGTTCTTAGATTATAAAATCAGTATGAAACTACTATGTTCAATGCAAGTGTCTGGTACAATGACAGGGGTAGAAATTTATATGCTCAACCTTCATAAATTCGAAACTTATTACCCTTTAGAGGATATATCCTAAATAAGTGTAGCAATATTGGGGGGATTTGCCTTTAAAAATATCACCAAATCAGTTGTATGAAGGAATATTATAGTGCATGCAGCAGTATGACTACTGCACCTGTCTCTTGCCATGCCTGGAATAATGTAGTTGTCTTAAGTTCCTGATCCACCTCTGTATATCAGGGTATAATTTGATCCATAGCTTTAAGAACAGTTCTATAAAACAACATAGTTTAGTTGAAATAAAGGATTTTCTGAGTTAGCTTTTTTGCTTATAGCACTCTTTTAAATTGTTGGGATGATTTTCTTCTTCTGTCATATTTTCTTCTTTGGATTATACAGTGTTCATGTATAAAGAAGACCCAAGAACTTCGCCATTGCAGAATCCAGTCATTTTACCTTATGGACAAAATTAGTGCATGACATCTATTGATTTCGTATAAAGAAATAATCCCCAAATGACTCTGAAAACGTCTTGTAAATACCTTTAAAAAACAATCATCTTCCCTCCCCTCATCATAACCAGAGTTTAATACATTATTATGGTAATTTAATACCTTTTGTCAGAGAAAAGTACTTCAAAACACAATGGCAACATCTGAAGGTGTGGATTTTTTGTTATTTTTTTGTGATTAATTTTTTTTTCTTGGTTTTGTTGTTATTTAAGTCTAACTTTTATGTGAGTTCTCAGCAGGATCCTAAGAAATATCTTTAGAGGGAGCGGAAGGACTGAAAGTATTCTGAGCTGAGAGCGGAGAAACTATAAAGAAACTACTGATGTGGCAAACATTGCTATTGTATCATGCTTAATCAGGCATTGGAATGGGCTGCCCAGGGAGGTGCTGGGTTCTCTGTCCCTTGAGGTATTTCAGAAGAGACTGGATGTGGCACTTAGTGCCATAATCTAGTAACTGTGATGGTAGCAGATCAAGGGTTGGACTTGATGATCTCAGAGATCCTTTCCAACCCATCTGATTCTATGATTATATGTTTTAATTTCTGTGGATGGGCGTGGAGATATGTGTATGTCTCTTTCTCCTTCCCATTGCCTTAAAACCTAGACAACCTAGAAAACCTCTGTTTTTATATTGTTTTGAGTAATATGTGATAAGATAGAAGGAAATTATGAAAACGCAGAAGAATTATAAGTGCAGACAGGAGCAGATGTTTCAAATATGGCAAATGTTATTTTAGGATCATTATATCTTCCTTTTGTGCTTTTTGAGATGGTAAGACCTGAAATGTCAAAAACCCAGGTTTTTTCAGGTCTTTATGTAGGGTTTTTATTACTCAATTAAATTGATGAATTTGTCACTGTCTTCCATGTTTCTCTTATACTTGCACATATATAAAGATGTTTAAAATCATACTACAGCAAATGTTTTATAACATTTATATTTTCTATTCTTAAAAGGCATGTTGCTTGTGACTATTTGCTATTCTTCATACATGAGTTCATTCCCTACACACGAATAACTTAAGATTTTCATGGGAGCACTGTGCTATTATATGGATGAGTCATTCATTGAAAGGTGATACTGCTAGATCTAAAAGCAGTGGTTAAGGATATTTGCCTAAAGTACCTTGAAGCATGAAGGCCATATTTAACTTGGTCCTGGAGATGGCTCCAAAGGTCAGCCTGGGCATGTGTCTTACCAGTGTCACAACACAGTGATCTACAGTGTTCTGAGCTAGGGAGTTTGACATAGTGGTTCATAGCCAGTGATATTACTACCTTAACTTTTTAGGTATTTTAATTTCCTTGCATTGTAAAATCCATAGCATCAACAGAATTTTGATACTTTGCAGATGTCAGGCATGCAAATTTATGTGAAACAAACACCCTACCATCCTCATACATAGACCAGTTCATTTCTGTGAAGGAAACATATGCAGAATTGCTTGCAGGATTTCACTATCCTCACGCCAGCGGCTGCCAAACAAGTCCTTTGCAGAAGCAAGAAATGGACATAGTGATTTAAGCAATGTTTACCAAATTGCTAAATGGGATTCAGCCAAGCATTTTAGTCCCAATCATATTGCAAAGTAGACAAAGATATTTTCAGAGGCAGATGTTGGAAGGTAACAAGGGTTGTAAACTGTGTATGGTATATCTGGTGGCAAGGTTGTGTTTTCTGCTCCTGTACAGCACCTGTGCCATCCTAGAATGACCCGGTCTACTCTGAACTCTGCTGATGTGTGCTAATCAGCTGGAAGGAAAATCCAGAAATGTTCTTGCTCAGATCAGTCTTTGTAGCCCAGTATCTTCTCACCAAGAGTGGCCACAAACAGATGCAAATAGAAAATAAAAAGGGAAATACATCAATATTTCCTCTGTGTACACTCCCAACTTCCCAACTTCTTTTCAGATATGAGTGTGTCCTGCAGTTGATGGGCTTCTTTAATTTTCAAAGGCTTTCTCTTTGAAATAATTCTCTGATTTCCCTTTGAAATTGTATGAACTTGCAGCATTGTTAGTTAACATTATTTGTTTAGGGGTCCACAGGTCCATTATCAGGGTGGAAAACCCTGGCTGGTTCTGACACTGGCTGCATTTACTGGCACATCATTCTCATGCTGGAATAACTGATGAATGACTGAGATGCATCTGCATATATTTATGGTTTTTTAGACCTCCCAGTTTAGTGTCTTCTCAATTCATTGAATCCTAACCCATCCCATACTGTCTATCTCACAGAGCCTTTTCACATAATTACTTTGAGTGCCTTTCTCTGAACATTTTCCATTTCTGTTTTAGCATGAGTTATGTTTTGGTGGGTTTTATTTGGGTTTGTGAGAGATGGAGCATGTTTGGGGGGGTTAGGAAGGGATTGTTTGCTTGTTTGTTTGTTTTCCTGAAATGAGGGTACCAGAGTTCACTTAGTATTGAGATGTGGGCAAACCACAGATATATACCGCATAATTTGCTGTAGCATAATTCACAGTAATATTAATATCTGGTCTTGGAGTAAGTTTTTGACCCACGCTGAGGACTGAGCTGCAGTTTTCACAGAGCAGGCTGTCATCAGCAGGTCTACACCAAGTTTAGTCCCTGACCTTCTCTGCCGTGTGGGGGTGTTGTGAATACCCTGGCACTCCCACAGCTAGAGGGTCAGCCAGGTGCACCAGGAAGAGCCAGGCTGTTCCCAGGACACAGGGAGAGTGGAGGCAGGGAACGGACTGGAACCTGAGGGTTGCGGGGCCTCAGTGGCCCTGCCTCGCATGTGCCCATGCAGAACAGCGTGTGCCCCTGACGAGGGGGCTGTGGGTGTCCAAGGGGGAGAAAATAACTGGGCAAGGAGACACAGGAGGGAACAAGAACTAGGAGAGGCTTTGTATCAGGACAAGTGGAGCATCCCTGACCTGGTGCTGCTGCCGCAGGCTGTGAACCTGCAGTGCCTGAAGCAAAGCGTGTGAGTGGTACACAGACACTGCTGTGGGATGTGACCTGCACTTACAAGGAGTTCTGCTTGTTTGTATCAGCTAAAATACAGCCCAGTATACACACATAAGAAATGGGTGAAGAACTGATAAGCACCTAAGGCCCTGACTCCTTCTCTGTTTTAAAGGCATGGCCAACTGCATTTTCTTTGTTCTGCTTTTTTTTTTTTTAAAGCAGATTTATTGCTGTTCTTCTGCAATGAGAGCCATGTAACAAGGCTGCGCCTGCACAAGGCAGCACTGCAGTTTCAGTACTGCTGGAGAAATGAAGCATAACACATTTCTAACATGCCTTGTGTGCCTTTTAATCAGAAAGGGCTTCTGCGCAGTGAAACGATGCCACTAGTTCTTGTCTAATACTGAGTCGACTGTCCCTGGAACCAGTGATATAAATAAAACCAATTCACCATAGTAAAACCATGTCAGTGTGAGTGTGACCCCTTGAGGCAATAGTCCTTCCCATATGCTATAATACAACTCATAATTTAGCTGTAGAGTGTTTCAGCTAAGCTGGTTGGTTCTATGACAGCACTGTGCTAGAATAGATCCCCTGTTGCCTGCCAGCATGAAGAATGGGCAGGGCACATTGACTTCCATATGGAATTTACCATTTAAACAAGTCTATACCAGTGTCTCACTTAATTTTTATGACAGTATGATTTGCATCACCTTAAATACGTATCATTTGAACTGCTGATTATATCTACCCATGTTGGATTGGATTATGCTCTATGAACACTATCTTATTGATTCATTGTATTATTATGCTCTTTCTCTGAAGTTCAGCTTTTAGGAACTGCAGACATTCATCAGTTTGAAGGAGGCTTAGATTCCCTGCTTTTAACAGAATAACTTGTTTATTTTTATAGCTTTTTTTATTGTAAAATCTTTTTTTTTTCCTTGAGGTTATTCTTGGTAGGACTCCTATTTTGGTGCAGGAAGGCAGATTTGTCATTCAACATACACAGCATCCAGCTGGAAAAAGTGATGGACTAGGCTAGAGCTGCTTCATTTCGACGCTTCAGCTGTGCAGTCAACTTACACGTGTGTGCCTGCATGATACAGGCTTGGGGTAAAGAGGCATTAAGAATTCCAGCTATGCTGCATAGCTCCTTCATCCTTGCAAGTATTGTGCTATTTCACAAGGTGGTATCTTCAAATATGTAATAGCATTTTTATACAGAAAGTTGAAGGTGTTTTGGGGAGACTGGCAGGTTTATAAGAAATACAGACTCACCCATAAAAATCTAAGAGAGGTCTTGGCAACATTTACCCTACATCTGCACTAATATGCTGAGTGCTCCATCACATTTATTTCTTTAAAGCCTTCACGGATATTTTGTTTTCAGAAATAAACAACTTTCCAGAAGCAAACTGGTAGAAGAAGTTAGTAAAATGAGACATGAGAGATGTCTGTACACAGAAAAAGAAAGACAATAAATTTCAGTTTTGTTCTGCAAATATCAGTTATGGAAAAATGCAGCTGAACCTTTCCAGCTTTCTGCTGTTGAAGAAAACCAGTAAAGAAAAAATGAATTTTTTCCTTTGCTTGAATCAGGCCAATAACTAGTTTGCCTTCAATATTCTCAAAAGTAACCCAAAGACTTTTAAATTACATCTATCTTCCCCTTAAAGGCCTAGAGCAGGGGATTTTTAAAGAATTATGGCAGCGTGGCTCCTTTTTTTGCTCTCAGCTGTCCATTTGAAAGGGAATACAATATAGACCCAAAGGCTTTATCTGTGCTAGTATCTCCCAATACTGGAGAAATAGCTAGGTACTTTGAAGAAGATATTGCCTTTTTTTTTTTTTCTTAATCACAGTAAAACCTCTGCATTTAGTGGAGTAGTTTCTGAAGTAGATAAATACCAATAGATAATGTTATATACACCTACTTTGAAATTTTTCTTATAGCATTCAGTTCTTTAACAATTTCTTCTGTGCATATAGTAGGTTGATGAAAACAAGACAGGTAGACTGAGGTGGGGCAGCACAGCTTTCCTTGCGGCTGCTCAGGAGGTGGTGTTGCTGCTCCAGCTGCTCTCGGGGTAGCTGAATGCCCCACGAGAGGCAGGGACTGTGACTTTGGGGCTGCTTCGCGCTGCCTGTCGAGCTCTCGGCCCCATCCTGCTGCTGCTCAGCAGGCCCGCAGCGTCCCCGCAGTGCCCTCAGCAGTGTCCCCGTTCCCAGCCTGCCCTTTGATCCTGACCCATCAACTCCCGAGTGGCTCGCCGTCCATCCCCCTGATAGAGCTCGATACATTCCAAGTGCTACCTCCCAGAGATCTACGGATGTCGTCTCCCTGGACTTCTGCGAGGCCCTGGATATGGTTCCCAGCACATTCTTCCCACTCCCTTACCGCCCCTGTCCAGTGCAGCCCCGGGGCAGCCTGGAGGAACTCCGTCTGGGGCTGCACTGGGATAACTGGGGACATGGTGGGGTCGCTGGGAGCAGTGGGAGCAGCCTTCTAAAGCCCCAGAGTGGGAGGACGGTGCCCAGGCTGCGCTCAGGGCTGCTTTTGGTGTGGGGTTGTGTGCGTGAGTCCTGCGTGGACCCATCTGTCCCGGCTCCCATGCCAAAGGGCTGCTTCCCCAGGGAAAGGGGACAGGGGAGTCCCCCTCCATGAGTGCCTGCACCTCCGCCACTGACTCAGGCGTGGGGTGGCCTTTGGGTGCCCTTGGAGCCCTTTAGGCCTTGGTGCATCTGCTTGGTGCCGTTTCCTGGTGCCACCCTGCACTCCCCCCGCATTCCATGAAGACACAGACAGGCTATGGAATAAAGTCTTTTTATTGATAACTAGTCATCATCTACATCTATATCTACACTACATCTCTATCTACATCTCTATCTGCCTAAACACCCTCCCTCCCTCCCTCCAACTGGGATAGATCCCCAAACGATCTATCCGTCAACGTGGGATAGATCCCCAAACGATCTATCCCTCAAACGGGGACAGATCCCCAAATGATCTGTCCCTCAACAATCTTCTGCGCCAGCCCTGGCTGCAGGAGCCTTGCACTTGCTCCCAGTGCTTGGCCCAGAGTCCCTCTTCCTCTTTGTGCCTCGCCTTTCCGGAGTCAGAGCGGTGTCCCGCGGTGACACACTGCTCTGAGGCGCTGGCTGGTCTGTGCCCGCACCCTGCTGAGGGTCCTGTGGCTTGGTGCCGCCTGCGTTGCAGTGTCCCGTGCTCGGAATGGCTTTGGAAGGCTTGGGGACACTGTAGTTAGTTGGCGGCACCTTCTTGGGCAGGCAGAGCGCGGTGTCCTTGGGCTGGGGGCTGGTGCCACTGGTGCCAGCACAGTCCGTGAGCAGGGGGACGCTGCTGCCATCATCCCGGCCGGTGACTTTGGGGCTGCTTTGCGCTGCCTGTCGAGCTCTCGGCCCCATCCTGCTGCTGCTCAGCAGGCCCGCAGCGTCTCCGCAGTGCCCTCAGCAGTGTCCCCGTTCCCAGCCTGCCCTTTGATCCTGACCCATCAAGTCCCGAGTGGCTCGCTGTCCATCCCGCCGATAGAGCTCGATACATTCCAAGTGCTACCTCCCAGAGATCTACGGATGTCGTCTCCCTGGACTTCTGCGAAGCTCTGGATATGGTTCCCAGCACATTCTTTCTGCTCCCTTTCCACCTCTGTCCAGTGCAGCCCTGGGGGAGCCTGGAGGAGCTCTGTCTGGGGCTGCACTGGGATATCTGGTGACATGGTAGGGTCGCTGGGAGCAGTGGGAGCAGCCTTCTAAAGCCCCAGAGTGGGATGATGGAGCCGAGGGTGTGCTCCAGGCTGATTATGAAATACAGGCAGGTTATGGAACAAAATCTTTTCATTGATAAACTGAAGAAAACAATCAATAATATCTACATCTTCACTGCATCTATATCTACATGTTCACTACCTAAACATCCTACCTCCCTCAGATTGGGATAGAAGCCCAATCTATCCCTCAAACTTGAATAGATCCCCAAACGATCTATCCCTCAGCTAGCCAAATCCCAACTTTCTACTCCAGCCCTGTCTGCGGAAGCCTTGTTCTTGCTCCCGGTCCCTCTTCCAGAGGGTTCAGATCCCCTCTTCCTCTTCGTTTCTCACCTTCCTGGAGTAACATCAGCTTCCAAATTTTGCAACACAATAGGGAGGACCAAGAGGGTTTGGGTAAGAGAGACTGTTTACAAGCGGTTGGAGTGACAGAACAAGGGGGAATGGCTGCACACTGGCAGAGGGCAGGGTCAGATAGGATTTAGGAAAAAAATTCTTCCTTGTGAGATCGGTGAGACCCTGGCACAGGTTTTCCAGAGAAGCTGCGGCTGCCCTATCCCTGGAATTATTAACACTGAGTTGGGTGGGGCTTGGAGCAACCCCATCTAGCAGAAGGTATCTCTGCCCATATCATGGGATTTGGAAGTAGGTGACCTCCAACCCAAATCATTCTACGATACCAGTAAGTGTTCTAAAAAGATGTGGAAGTAGCACTTGAGACTTGTTTGAGATAATTTAGTGGTGAAGATGGCAATGGTATGTTAGTGGTTAGATTGGCTGATCTCAGAAGTCTTGTCTAACCTTAACAATTCTTTGATTCTACCATTAAGAAAATTAACTCTATCCCTGTCAAAACCAGGAACAGAAACACAGAATATTCTGAGTTGGAAGGGACTTCCAAGGATCATCATGTTCAACTCTTAATGAATTGGACCCACAACCTTGGCATTATTAGCGCCTTGGTCCAACTGAGCTAAACTGCTGATGCCCTAGAACTATAGATGCTTTGCAAACAAACAGTACTTTTGTTAAGCAGTAATTGGTCAAAAAATTTTGTACATGAATGCTTGAAATTATTATCAACCACATGTAAAACTTCATTCAGTGTGCCTCCAATGTGAATAGGACACCTGATGCACATGAATAAAATTACACTTGTAGTTCTGTACTTTGCATCTTAGCCTCTCTCTTGATCAGCACAGGCCATTTGTGAAACTTTTGTGACACATTAAACTGTATTTTTATGGACAATA
>JAWMRA010000078.1:72706419-72722413 GCA_035584735.1 Pseudotriccus pelzelni
TAATTGGAGTTGGATCAGGGGTTGGACTCGATGATCTTGGAGGTCTTTTCCAACCCCATCTATTCTATGATTCTATGATTCTATGATTCTGTGATCCTTGTGGCTGGGTCCGTTCCAACTCAGCATATTCCATGATTCTGTGTTTCTGTGATTTGTACAAGCTTGAGCTTTCACACCTTGCTTCATGGTCACTGTCAGGTTGAGAAGCAATTCTGAAACCTTAACCCCCCAAATCATGATCCCTCTGCTTTTACAAGCGCCTCAACCTTTAAGGGCACTTGAGTTTGGATTTAAGTCAAGCAATTCTGTATTTTAAATACTAAAAAGACACATATTTTTTCAAATAAGTTACTCATTCAGAGTTACAGCTTCACTGCTACTATATAATCCCATTCTGTATTTCTTTCTTCCTTTGTTTCTTTCCTTTTTTTTTTTTCCTCTCTTATGATTTTTATTCAGAAGTAAAGCAGTAAAAGTACTAGTTTCAGTATTTAAGCCTGAGTGGTACAGGACCCTTATTTTCTTCCTTGACTTGCCTTTGGGGTGGGAGGTCTCATCATTTCATGGTATTCAAGCATAACTGTAAGAGGAAATTATGTAACTAGTAATTGGGACAAGGCTGATCTTGCTTGGAGATCCAGATGCACAACCAACCTCTCTCTAGTGAAGAACTGAGACCTGTTATTCAAAGGGAGAAAATCCTCAGTTTCAGAGTTCTACCTGTACCTGGTCTTCAGTGCTGTATGCTACAAACAGAAGATTTTGTGTGTTCTCCAGGATGAGGATCTTGCTGTATGGCTCTTAGGGCTGGGAATGACAAACTGCAAGTATCTTTGTATTCAGCTGTGGATTTTACCATCCCCATTCTTGATTATGGGGAAAAAATATTTGCTTTCAACTCGTAGAAGTTCTTCCTAGCTACTTCTCAGGATGTAAACTTTGTCTTAAATTTCAAGACAGTAGAAAGGCAGTTTTAAGGTGTATATTGAATAGAAATAGGTACATCAGTCATAAACAACCTTTGATCAATGATTTTCTGATACAATTTGATGAATTGTTAATGGAGAACTGGCAAGAAAATGCCTCCTGCTACAATTAAATCTCTCTGGTTTATACACAGAGTGAAGTGCATTTGGGAGAGTGGTATCAAAGAATCCCTCTGTAGAATCCTTAGTTTTAGTTATCTAAATTTTGCATTAAAAAAAAAAAAAGTATTTTCTATGACTCATATGAACTCAGCAGAAGTTCTGTCTTATGAAAACTATCCCCCTTCTATATAGTGAAGTTAAATTACTAAGTCATTCTTTGGTACAGTTGGATATAGAGTTGGGCTTAGGTTCTCTCATCTCACATATGTAACCTTCATTTCCTTGGTTGCAGAAGAATTCTAAAGAATTATCTTTCAGAAGTCATGTTCCAAGAAGTGCTAGCTCCTCACCTGTTCTCTTTTCCTTTTCATCCTGTCAGGAAGAAGTCCTTTCTCTACCTTATGCCAGCAGCAACTAGTTCTGAGGCAGATCTGTTCTACACCTTCCGTCTTGTCTCCCTCTTTATTACATGCTGTCACCTTTGGTCAGAACTGGTCTTAAACTGCAGCAATTCACCTTTGAATGTTACAAGCTGATTGCATTTGGTAATACTTTGGATGAGTAGTCTTTCCTGTACTTTCCCTTTAGCATGCTGCACTCAGAGTAGTCTCCTTTTGATATTCGATGTATTTACACTTTACATCCTTATATGTAATACCATTTTTTAAAAAAGCTTCTTTTAAAAATTGTTTTCACCTCCCTCTTCTTAATAACTTCATTTTGCATTTAAATGACTACTAAATTGACCACCCTAAATTGGAAGAGACCTATGAAGATCATCAAGTCCAAATCCTGACTATACACAGGACAACCTGGAAGTTAAATCATGTATCTAAGAGCATTGTCCAAATACTTCTTTGACACCGACAGGCCTGGGTCCATGACTGCTTCCCTGAGAAGCTTGTTTCCAATGTCTGAGCACCCTTTTAATGAAGAACTTTTTTGTAACTGCTTCCTAACCTGCTGTAGTAAGAGGAACTACATACTGTTTCTGAGTTAACCTCCTTATGTATGTACTGTTAGGGTTATAAAGTGAGACTTTCTTTCCTTTCTCTATCTCAAATGGAGTGCTTAAGTTGATAGCCTAGGTTCATGCATTTCACTGTTTGATTTTTCAGGCTTCTTGTAGCCCACAGACTGGGCTTTGAGATATAATCCAAATATTTTGTGAACTCGGAACATGATGGTGTCAGCAGATTTGGGGATTTTTGTTTATGTCTGAATGCTGTCACAGACAGATGTGACCTTCTTTCTGTGCACCACATCTGTCAAGCTGAAGAATATTTGTGCTGTTTTCTTCGATGACCATGAAGCATTTATGTTTGTAGTGTCACAGATGGGTAGCATAATTTATTTAGTCATTGAAGATTGACAAAAGAAATACATTTTTAGAATTGTCTTGGATAAAAATCTCTCCTTGCTTACACCTTCAGTTTGCCTTGCAAGTACCTTCAGCATCCCGTCTGGATTTCCAGCTAACAGAAGCAGAAGGTCCAGTTCCCAGCACAGGCTCTGATATATGCATTTTTCCCAGGCCGCTGCAGTCACTAGTAAATCTTGTCCATGCTCAGAGCAAATACCAGCTGTCCTTGCTTGCACTCTGAACCAGCTGGACGCAAGCCATCTCTAAACTGGAAGCTGTGTAGCTGTGTTAGCACGGCACTGAGCCTGAGTGCCACACAAGCCTGAAAGCCCTGTCTCCCAGCAAGGCTTATTAGCTCAAACTCAGTGCCACGTTAATTGCACCTCAGCATCTTCTGGTCTGCTGCTGGCTTACGTCCAGCCAGCCTGGAATCCAGACAAATCCAGTCGCAACTGCCTGTAAAATACCATGCAGTTGCAACCCATGTTTCTTCACACAGCAGTCAGCCTTCCTTTCTCTAAACCCTCTTTAAAATTGGACTGCAAATGTGTGGTAGAAGCTTTGTGCTTACAGACTTATCCGTCTGAGGAAATGGCTCTTAAAATGTTTAGAACCAAGCAGGGAGTATGCTTTGATAAATACAATGTTGATAAGTAACCTCAGCTGTTTCTTCAAGAACTCTTATATGTCATTGCCTTTCTTGTTTGATGCTGTAACTGTTTTTCACCAGTCATTTGGATTCAGGTGAAAAAAATGTATCCTTGCTATATATAACTTGGAAAATTAATATTAAAATTCAACCAAACTCCAAACTATATTTAAGCTTCTGTGCATTCCAGAGATATATTTTAAACTATTTAAGTGCTGTAGAGCATACTATGTCAAACTGCATTTAATGGTTTAACATTTCTTAATTAACTTCTGAGTTGCAGAAGGTCTCATAGCAGCAATTTTTAGGTATTGTGTAGTTTAGTGTAGCTATAAAATTTATTTTTGCCATATTAAAAGAAGGCAGGAAGCCTAACTAATAGCTGCTTTAAGGGGAGCTTTTAACTGCAATATTACAAAGATTGTTTAAGTAAAAAGTCTGTTCAGAGCCTGAACTGTAATTTACTTTGAAAACTCTCTTGCATGCCGAGCGAGCTCATAATTCTAAATGTTTGTTTCTGCATTTCAAGCAGCATAGCTTACTATACTGATGAAGTAGCCACAAGGTAATTTTTACATTTCAGCAATGGAGATCTTATCATAATATCCAAAAGGCACATACGGTGCTGCCATCTGCTTATTTTTTCTTATTAAACTGAATGTGAGATAAAACTTTTTAAAGAATATGTTATTTAAAATATTTATCATCACTGAGTGTCTTTACATGGTAAATACTGCTTTATTTTTAGTTTACAAAAATGTTTTTCTCGAAAAATATTTTTGATAATTATGTTTTATACTCATGTTCTTACACTTAAACAATGTGCTTTGCTCTTTTTTGTTTTACAACTTTGCTTTTGTTTTTAATTTGGTTTATTTGCAAGAAACCAGCACATATTGTAAAGTGAGGGAAAAAAACCATCAAAAATACCCCCCAACCAAAGGTCAAGGAGAGAATTAGTGAAGGCTTATGAGAAAGGGGAGAAAATCTTGCAGAAGATGTCTCTATGGCAGAGGTATTGTGGTACTTCTGCTGGTGGAAAAGGATGGATTACATACCCATAAATGTGATGAGAGACAAAAAGGCCAACAAATCTGACTGGTTCAAATCATGTGTGTGGAAATTAGTCCATCAGAACTTCTCCAGTGAACCGACATTTTATTTTCCAAACCTTCTGGCAACACCTGAGGAATTCTTGGGGGCATACTATTTTTATTTGGTGTTTAACAACTACCTCAAAAAATGTTTTCTCCATCACTCCAAATGGATACTTTCTCCTTCACCTACTTTTTTATTAGTACACAAAGTTATTTTAATCCTCATGAAAAGACAAATTTATGAATTACTATCATATCTACTCTTTGAACAAGGAATAGTTTTTGTCAGATAGCTAGTGACTTGGTGTAAGGTACAGAAAAGTATCTGTTCCCAAGAGTTGATTTTCTGACTTACTGCTGGAAAATATACTTTGATTTTATTACACAGCTTTGTGGGTTTTTCTGCCTTTTGTATAGATGTCCCACAGTAAAAAAGAAAAATAACCCAAACATTGATAAGCCAGGTACCTGGCTGCACTTCAAAGTGAGACCAAGACTATCAATTTCTGGGAGAGGTCTGATTTTGGTGCACAGCAGAAAAAGGAAATCTGTAATGGCACAGTTCAGTATGCACACTCCATTGGTAAGACATATAAAACATCCATAGATTTACTTCGCATTTTCTGTTGTGTTTATGGAAGCAAATAGAACACCAATTCTAACTCTTTACTAGAGGGACATAGAGAATTATGTTAAAAACCTTAAAATTGCTTCCAGAATGATAGAAGGTTCCTCTTATAGACAGCATAATTTTTTTCAAAACCTGTTCCAGGTTAGATATTTTCCCACACTGTGCTATTTGCATCTACTGCTGCATAGGATGTCCTAGAACTGCTTAGATCAAGCAAGTGAGACTTAGGACTCAAAGGAGACTGTATGGAAGAGCACGTGGAGACAGGAGCCATACTTTTGGGTTTCTTGAATGATACTAAGTGCTAATGATAAGTTCTTAGCTGTTAATAGGAATGGTTGAAGTTGATTGTGAACACTGATTTCCAGGAATTAACAAAATACCCCTTCCTGCTTCCAAAAAAAGAAAAGAAAAAGAAAAACCAATCTCATTTAAGGTTTGTCAAAAGCATCTGGTTCTGGCCAAATTCTGCCCTGACTTGTCCAAAAAGTTTAAAAGTTTTGTTTTAACAGAATAGCTATTTCTATTTCTCATGTCATTGTTGGAGTGGAATTTCCTGTAGTTTATATTTCTGAGTATGTGCATCTTTCAGTTGCCAAGGTTTTTACAAGGAAATACATTTATGCTGAGGCCTTGAAAACTCACTTTCTTGTTAATTATCAGCAAATATAGTGGTCTGCTTTTGTATAGCAGAAACCAGAAGTGTACCAGAACAGATAAAACCGTCTCCTTTCTGGTCTTTCCAAGTCTTCAATTTCCAAATCTGAGTTTGGAATCCCAAACTGTCATTACAAATTATTGTGACTCAAACGGATACTTGTATTAAAATCATGCACTCATTTAAAAATTACTCTCCAGCGATTTCCCGTGTTAAAAAGCTGATGTGATGTCCTTCATCAATGTCTTGATAAAGCAATTGAATTTTCTGTGTGGAAACACTTCTGTTTTTCCATTGCATAAAACCCAAGAAATTTGTTCACAAGTACCAATTTTAGTCAAGAATAGACATTTTTTAAGTTTGGAGATAGAGGCCCTTCCTCCCTGTTTTTTCCTTCATTCAGTTAAACAGCTCTACCTTGGCTTTCTTCCCTCCGTCAGCTAATCATTTTTACTACTTCTACTCTTACCTAGTTAAGGCTTCCTTATATAAATCTTGTCAAACTACAAGGGAGTAATTTGGCTCCAATTAGCAGCAACTAGGATACTTGTTTTATCACTTTTCACTTTCAAAAATTTTAACACTACCTTATTCATTCCATCAGTTCATTATTAAGTGAAGAAGAGCAGTTATGGCAGAGGCTTGGAAGAATTACTAAGGTTCTTCTATCATTAGGGTCTCCCATCATGGACCTAAGTGGTTTCTTGGCTGTGAGCAAGGTCCTAGATGCTGTGGTCTAGAGATCTTCAGTCACAGAGGATCCAAACCTGTGTGCATTCCCTTGGATACTATTATTAAGAGGAAATAATATCCTAATTCTATAGCAGAGGCTCAAATCTTTTAGGGTCTTACTAATTTCAAAGTTATCTAAAAAAGCAAGAAATCTACTTTCCTTAACCAGCCTTGAATGTGTCAACCCTTGCAGCTTCTTCACCAGTTAACAGTTATTTCATTCTCATTGTTTCTAATTAGTTCTGTTCTAAACTCCCGAACTGATTCAACTGCTTTGTACATCAGTCATGAAGCATGCAGTAAGTAATGAAGCACTCAGTAATGAAAGCATTCAATTTTATTCCTTTTTTGTTGTTGTTCTTTCTTTTCTTAATATTCCTTGCATTCTTAATTCTTATGTATTATATAATTATGTTTCTGTAGAAGCAATATCCTCAGATTTTTAGGAAGCAGCTTAGCATTGGGGAAGAAGGTATTGTATCTGAGTAAACTGTCAAAGATTATAAAATATATTTACATTTATTTTTGCACTATATGCAAGTCTTGTGTATTCAAGTTCCCTCCTCCTTGTTCTCCTTATACATGAATTCAGTCTGTGAAAACATGACTTTTCAACCCGTGTATTATTTTTTACTGATACCACTTTTATAAGCTTTTCAAAGAAATGTGAGCTGTAGGACTGAGAAGGTCTTTGTGATAATTTAGAATAATCTTCTGAATGGAGGAAGTTTCTGTATGAAAAAGCATCATTTAAATTTTTATGATTTATTGCCTTTTGTCAAAAAAATCTCCAATGAGAAATATTTTATGATACTGCTACAGTTCTTTAGTAATTTTTTTTCATCCTGTAGTTAAAAAGTATGTAAAAGTTTGTAAGTAAAGCTGACTTCCTCATGTTTCCTTATGGAGGGAAGGTTTAATGGAAAATATAACATTATGAGTAACTTTGAATGTGGTTTTCTTTCTAATGACAGAACAGAGCTGAAACGGATGACAGAGTTTGTTTGCTGTATTATATAATTCTTCAAATAGTGCTCTATAATATGGTCTCATTAAGTTTGGAGAAAAATCGAAAACTTTATCAAAAGCTCAAAATAGGAAATAAAATTGAAGAAAATAGTGCCATAAGAGGAAGATGTTAAATGTATAAAGAGTGGGACAAGAACTGGATTGTCACTGTGATGATTTTTTCTGCATGATGACTACTGTTTTCAGTAATTATCACCAGACATCTGGAACCTCTGGAGATTGCCTAATCCAACCCCTCCTTCTCCGTGCATGATGAGACCTCAAAATTAAAAACTGTCATTTGAAAAATCTGTATCACTGAGGACAGGCAAAGTTATTATTAAGCCTCTAAGGAGGCTGTTTTATGCTGCTTCTTTTTCCTCTTTGAATGCTATCAATTTAATGTCACCAGATATCCTGTGCCCTTCCAGGTGATCAATTTCACCATAACACAGGCCCTTGAAAACTAATGTGGAGTGAAGGTACAGGGTGATACAACCTGTAATCTGTCCCTTCCAGAGGCAGGAACTGGTCTCTTGAATTACCTGCATACAGTTTGCTAGCATTCATTATGTTAGGCATATCTGTTGCAGGAGTATTAGAACAAAGAATTTAGCAGAAAAAGAGACTGCGAAGAGGTAATCCAGGCAGTTTGGCTAATCTTCAATGACAGGCAGAATCAGAACAGCCTTTTTCCCCTTTCAGATTATCAAAACATCCTCTTTTTCCTTTTGATAAAAGGGAAGAACAATATATATTGGTGTAAAGGAAAGGTGAAGTTCTTACTGCAGAGAGGGTCAAGTGGGATAGCTGTGGAAACAGAAGGGAATTAGTCTGGCCTTTCTTTTGGCAGTTTCGTAGCCTCTCTGGCAAACTCTTGCTACTATATTTTATTTAGCCATTAATCCTTTAAAAGCCACTAGCACATGAATAATCTCTCTGGAGCCTTAGGGGCTTGGGGTAAGTTTGTATTCAGTGAGATTTGCTTTCTGGGCTTATTGGGTGGTCTGTTTTATGGGTTGGTACTGGTTTTTTTGAGGAAAGTGGAGAGAGGGGGCGGAGTGAGTTGTATGCAGATACGTTGTTTAATTGGTTTTGTGTTCTTGTCAATGTGCCTAAACTGTGTACTTAACTAGATGCACTGCCTCTTCTAGCCAGTCTGGTCAAGTAATGTTCTTGCTTGTCCTTTCATCTCATCAAACTCCCTGTGGAGTGGACTGAAACATACCTTAATTCTTTGTTTTCCTGAGTTTTCAGGTTTTTGTAATGGCCTTTCTTCAAAGCCTGATTCAACTCACATTGGAGTCTCTGAAGTGTCAACTGTGTCTGGGGGGGAAAGCAGATCATGTCTACTCTTTCATTCCCCCCAAGAAGGTTAATGTTTTGCATCCCTCCAGAACCCATTAGTTTGGTCAATAGTTTTACACACATTCTTTTTCCTGCTACTACAATCCATTTGAGTTTTCTTGCATAATATTCCCACTCTTCATGAAAGTTAGCATTCACCATAAAATTGTTTTTAAAAACCGTTCACATTTTCTGAGTCAAGTCATGATGCTCCTTTTTCCTGTTATCCTAATACAAAATAAAATCAAACACTTCAGTCACTTATGGTATTAGCAGAATACCTGTAGTCCATTCTTAAAATTGAGAAAGATTTTTACTGAGAGGGCAGGTTAAATAACAATGGCATATGCATACAGACAAGTTAGATCTCATGAAAACTGGATATTTTTAGGTAGATTGGTTTTGGAAACTGATGAATGAGAGTTTTAACACTGGTTAGTTTATCAAAACCAGCAATTCTGGAAAGTGAGACACATAGCTACATCTACATATGAGGGACATATATTTAGATTTTATAATGTGATTTTAAGTAGAGGTTATATTCTGGTAAGCCCTTGTTCAAAAGATCCATGTTTAGATCTCTAATCTGCACAACAAATTTCAAACTATTTGAAGTTTATCAGTGGGACCTAGATAATCAGAAGTTTGGCTTATGAGTACCTGGCATCTGCTTTTCTTTTAGTTTTGTTTCTTTAGAAGTGGTTTATCCTACTGAAGTCAACAGAAGGACAACCTGTGAAGGTGTTTAGAGTTCCAATCTATGATTCTATGTATACAGAATTTATGTAGAAGGTTCCAGGTATGATTTAGGAATTTCCTGAATCAGATACTTAGAACTGAGGAGGCTATAATTGGAAGGTATTGTTATATGATTATTTTTATATACCTCTTCCTGGACTTTTGTTCACTTATAGATAAAACACTGGGTTAAATGGGCCTTTGTACTGATCCAATACAACAGGTCTTACTAAGCATGTGGATTTTTAAGAATAGCTGATTTTTAAACAATAAGGACTTCTCAACCTTAATTCTAACAAAACAGGCATTTTGTCATAACATAGTTTGCATTCTGCTGAAATCCACAGGAAAGAAATTGCTTCACTGCTGTCCCCCACTTGGAATGCTAATAAATAAGCAATACATTTGGCAGTGAGTGCTCTCTTAATCTCAGTGACTGGTGGTAAAATAAGAGGTGGCCTGCAATCAGAAAGGTATTTTTAGTTAAAAGAACTGCTGCATGAAGTGTGATGTTCAGCACTATAGTGTGAAAAGCAAATCCTTATTGATTCTGACCTCCCTACATTATGCATCTTGCTGATCAACTCTCTGATAGTGCTTCTCTGTCAGACACTGGAGCGTGGGATTCAGAGTAAATAGACCTGCCAGAGCAGTTTTCCTCCATGATTGGATCAGAGCCCGGGAGTCATTCTACAATTTCTTCACCATAAAATTCTTTTCAGTGTGTGTTCAGCTTTGCAAAAGGAAGTTAAACATATCCTGCTATGCAGCAATATTACAGTTTTACTTGTTGCTTAAAGTTTTCACTGATGCTTTCCTCATCATCCTCTGGGCACAACCACTTCAGTATTTTGAACCATCTGCTAAATTAACATACTTTTAAAGAAAAATATGCTTTCATAGCTCCTGTTTAGCTTCTTTTACAAAAGTGTACATTTGCAATTTGTGTAGTATCTATGGTGGCTGCTCTGAAAGCCTCTCCAATTAAGATTTGTGAATATTGAACCATTTGGCTTTTATGATTCTGTAGATATGAAATTAAGATTATATTCTTAGAACAGAGGTGGTGTCACTTTTTCTTTCAGCTTCAGAGAAATTTTGTATTTGAGCTAACGGACCATTTTGCATTTAAAAGGCATATATGTTATTCATAGTGCCATTTCTCTCAAGAAAACAGTCTGAATTAATTCATTTGGTGTCCAAGACAACACCTTGGATTTCTTATGCCAAACAAAGCTTCTAAATAATGTCATCTAGGAATCTGCAGAGAACATTGCTGATCTGTGATCTTGCATCTGATCTATCTGAAAAATGTCTGTGTTCCATGTAAGAAGGAAATATATGTCCATGCTGTTAAAGTAAGTGAACAGATGAAAGAGAGAAAAATTATAACATTTTTTTAAAATAAAAGTAATTGTGATTTTTTTGGTCCTCTTTGTCTTCTGTTGATAAAGTGAAAATGGGTCCTTTACACTTCCGTCTATCAGTTACAGGTTTTCTGTATAGTGCTGAATGACCATTATGCTTGATTTTCTGAGTTTTCCTAGGGTTTTGCGGGAACCTCTGTTGCCTTGCTTAGCTTCTTCTGAAAGGGATTCAGTGCCAGCATCTGCAGCACATATCCAGAATATTTCCACTGTTTCCTTCCTCATGTGCAACAGGCAAATAGATGTTGTGGGCTTTTTTTAAAATTTGACTGTTTTGTGGAACACTGTAGAGAATGCCCTAGAGAGTTTGGTGGTTGGTTTCTTTTGTTTGTTTTGGTTGGTTGGTTTTGGTTTGGTTTTTTTAACACACTTTGATTACCTGACAATGTCATTTGTATTTACTGTTTTCCCATCTTACTTAGATTGGCGAAGAAGTGTGATGGTTGCTTTTACCTGGCTTGTTGGATTTTTTTTTACTATCAGTTATCGTGTTGTTCTAATAGTTAAGTTCACTGTAGAAAAAGATAATTTGTCTGTTGTGACATTGTGGTATCATGTTTGGTTGGTGTAGGCACTCAAGAATATAATTCAATGAAGTATTGCTGTAGTTTACAATCTTAAGTACCTGCACTCATTCTAGGTCATAGCAGTCACGAATTGAGAGTATCATGTTTTGTGTGAATTTTATCTCCCTTGAATTATGTTTTCTGTGCTGTGACTCAGCTTAGACCAGTGTGTTAAGAGTATAGAAATTTGGCAGAAAATAACCCCCCTGCCTTCAAGCTGGTCCTAATGGATCAGAGGTGTTGGGCACGGCTGGGCTTAATTTCTGGTTTGAACCAAGTCGGCACAATAAGTTCAGCTATGTCTAATAAGATCTCAGATGCACAGATAGTGTGGGTTACACTATAAGTCTGGTCTCATTAGCGATGACAGATCCAAAAATAGTGAGGTTTAACCAATTAAACACTAAGAGTCTGGTTGAGTTCAATGGGAACTTTCAGGAACACAGATTCACCAATAGTGCGGTTTATTGGAAAAACAGATTATAGGTTCTTTTAAATTGTTGGTGATAAATTCACTAGACATGTAAAATATAAGTGTATAGCACTATATACACAGTATACTCCTAAGCAGTTGGAGGTACAGATCTTATCACGGAGGTGTCCCTGTGTTGGGGAGGATAGAGGAGCAAGTCCGTTGACTTGTCTGCAAGGTCACCATAATCTCATCCTCTACCACCGAGGATTTCAAATGCCAATTTATATTTTGGGGATAAGTAGAGCTGAGACTGTAATCAAATATTCTATAACTGCCATCATAAGTGGGGGAGGAACCAATTTATATGTAAATGAGGGATATCAGGATTTCCAAATAGAGATTACAAAGGCTGGGTCTTGCACAAGAGTGGAGCAGAACTGTGACACCTTAGTATCACTCCCTCTTCCACCTGTCTGCAGCAAAAGGGGTTATCCAGCCTCTCCCTGACAAAATGTCACCCTCTCACATGCTGTCATGCCCACAGAAATCCCTTCACCACGTATCTCATGGCTGTAGGCCTCATTCCAATGCAGTCATAAAGCAAATTTAAGGACCTCTGGAAGATAGGTATTCACCAGTCCCAAAATGTGCATCTTATTTAGACAACTAATCTTTGAAGAGAGAAGATGAGGGAGAAATTACATATGGATGTCAGCAGTCCAGCTCCTGGAGTAGAGGAAGGAATGTGAGAAAATTCCCAATAAATTGATTAATCCCTTTCTTCACACAAATACAAATACAAAATTTGAAGGCCACCTCAAGGCATAGTGATTATCATGATTCTGGAAGCCATAAAATAGTTTGAGACTGGGGAGATGAAGGAAGCAGCATAGCCCAGAATGTGATTGTAATTTTGCACAGCCTACAGTTTCCTAAGGTATAGGAAGCACTGTAAGCTTTCACTTTCATTCACATAACTTGAAGAGGGCAATGAACAAACAGTTCAAAATAATATCCTGTACAAGCCATACAGAAAACCTCATTGTGTACTCCAGTGGATTTGTCTAAGTATGAAATTCTGTTAAAAATGAGTAAGAAAATACTAGGGTTAATTTCTATTTCCAAAGGGTCTCTTTTCTCATTGTGGTTGCTTACTTGTTTCTTTTTTGAGGAAAAATAGGATATTCTATTACTAGATTCTTTTAACTACTCTCCACTCACCCCATTCCAGTGAAGCCATGCATTTCCATGCAGGAGGACTTCGCTTTTTTATTACTTGCTCTGATGTGAGCAGAAGCCCATGGAAAGGACTACAGTGAACCATATAACATCATTACTATTAATGGGCTCAGAAAGCATAGTCCATGAAAATACACTAGTTCAAGCCCAGGAAAAAAGAAAAAAAGTTTTACCTCACCTCATTCAAATGATGAATGAAAATTCTGAACCATTTCTACAAGACAGATGAACACTCTGAATTGGAGAAGGTTGTTCAGGCAGACTGCATGTGTGAAACCTATGGTTATGAAAGATGACTGCAGTATCTTTCTGTATCAGTATTAATGACGCTTAAAATGCATTCCTGAATATACACATATGCTTACAGATATAGATAGATTTGAAGGCAAGTCATTCTTTGTGGTTTTTTTCTTTAACGAATAGATTAGTGGAAGTGGATGCCATAGTTCAGCTTCATAACTTCACTAATGTAAATTGAAAAAAGTTTGGTTGTCATTTGACAAATGTTCCTGTCTACATCAAATCCTCTGAACTCTATTAATTTTTATCTAGAGATGTGCCAAAGTACTTAAGAATAATTTGGGCAGCTGGTGAACTGTTACCCACTAGTTCACAGACAGAACTTCCACCTCTGCCTTTCTTTCTGCTTCTGTGAATTTGGCTGGAAAAATTGTTAGCACAGTGGGGGAGACTGCTTCACTAAAATATTTGATTTACCTTTTAACATGTTTTTTTACTATAGTCACATGTGCGCTGACATACTTATATGGTATGCTACTGAACTGCTGGAATGGTAATATAATACCATAAAATATACAATATCATTTTTAACTGATTGAACTGGTGATGAACTGATCTACGTGAGTTGTGCTTTTGTGTTCTCTTGGTAGACCAGTTCTGGGTGACATTTTGGATTGTAGAGCTTTTTTACTAGCAGAGATACCATGAAAAGCTGTCAGCTTGGGAAGCAAACACAAGAGATGCAATGAAAAATTTTCCCATTCCACGTCCTATTGGCATTCCTAAACCTCCAGCTGAAAGAGGAGGTATTACCATGTATTGCTGTTACCAATACATGGTAAGCTGAGAGTAAAGATGCATATAGATCCTCACATGAGAAAGGAGGGCTCCAAGCAGCGAAATTTGCAGTGAACATTACATTCACAATGCTCTCAACTCTGAGCATAAAGCTCTCTGTCTTGTGCTGCAATTTCTTGTGTAGCAAGTACTATGCTTTTTAGGCATATATTTTATTATATTTACCTTTTAACATACTGTTGTTACATTGGATACTGTGTGTTGAATATCTCATACATGCAAGTATTTATAATAAACAGACCAAAGAAAAAAAATTTTCTTTCCAATTAGTTTGTATCAGGCTAGAATAGTTACATTGTGATTAATTTCCAGTTGAGTCACAACATGTTCATATAAAAAAAAAAAAGAAAAAAGCAAGAGCATATGTTCTAATTGTCAGTGATTTGGACTTGACGTCATTTGAGGTAAATTCTGACAAACACGTCTTGAAGAAACAATTTTTGAAACATCATATCAGCTTCAAACAATTAGGATTAAATTGACGAATATTTATTAATTTTATGTTTTCAAAATTATATATAAATTAGAAAGGGATTTGCATGAAAAAATACCTAGAGTAAATGATGCTGGTACTGTCCATCTCTTCAGCAACATATGTCAGGCTCAAACAAACAGATAAAATGATCCAGCCTTACAACAGTTTGAAAGTAATTCTTCATGGACAGCAAACAGAAGTAGCACAGCTTCTTCCAAGTATAAAATTATATTGTGACTACATAGATGAAATTGCTGCATATGATGAGATTCTTTACAAGGACACTGCTTCAAAATATCATATAGCACAAAATACTGCTTTGCTGAAAAATGCTAGGTGTAGGTTGTAGTGACTCTCTGTCCATATATCAATAGCAGTTTGAAATGTTTTATGATGTCCAGGCATGAATAGTGCAAACAAAGGTTAAGTCTCTAAACAGAATCTGATGTACCCAGAAAGTAAAATGTAGATCAAAGTCTTTTGATTTCCCCGTTAAGCTGAGACAAAATATCTAAAAAAACTAAAAAGAAAATTTTTACCCAGTAAGACAATAGAAATACCTCCTGTCCTAGTCAGAGCAGCTAGGACCAGTTCATCACTGTGTGGGTGTAACCCAAACTGTGTATTCTACACTCTGTATGTCATTTCCCAGAAACTGGTAACAATAGACCATTTGCAGCAGTTGCTCAGAGCACACCTGACACCTCAAGTGTGTGATTCAAGTACTTCCTGTTAACTTCTTAGCATAAATAGACAAAAGAATTAAGAAAATATTAAATATAGTACTTGAAAATAACTTAAAAGTTAGTGAATTAAATGACAACTTTTGTACAACAGAATATCTTAGTCAGCTTTATCAAATTTGCCAAGCTTTAGTGCAATATTTTATGAACTCTAGGGCTAGAATAAACAAATGCCAGTCTAATCCAAATTATATACTTGGAGCTTCTTTTATTATATACAGCCATTTGTGGTCATGTAACTTTTCAAATATATCTAGTCTGAACTTAAAATGTAAAGTGATGGCAAAGACATGATATTCCATTGCAATTTTTTCTTTAGTCAACTCATCTCTAAAAATATGTTTCTGATTCACTTTTGCTATTATATTCTGGCTAAAATGGGTAGAAGATCCCTCTAAAATTCACTCGACCTGTTGGAGCAAGTCCAGAGGAAGGCCACCAAATTGATTAGAGGGATGGAGCACCTTTCCTATGAGGAAAGGCTAAGAGCTTTCTTCAGACTGGAAAAGTGTCCTGGTTATGGGATAAGGGTAGAATCCAGACCAGACAGTTCTTGTTCCCTGAGTTGTAGTTCCCACGTGCTAAGTCCCACAGGAACAAGACGCAGACACAACGTGCAGGTTGAAGGTCAAAGCTGATCTGTTTTATTGGACAACATGGTGGGTTTATAAGGGCAGAAGAGGGGAAGTCTGGGATAGGGGACACCTGGACTTAGGATTG
>JAWMRA010000078.1:72722513-72739632 GCA_035584735.1 Pseudotriccus pelzelni
ATGGCATGGAGGGCTATAGAATACATAGATTGGGTTACACCCATGAATTGGTCCCAGTTGTTCTAACTAGGACAGTGCATCATTAACTGATTTTGAAGGCAAATAAAAGGGAAATATCTAGAGATAGTTTTGGGTTTTAGTTTTTTACGTTTAGTAGTTTTTATTTTCCTGAAACTATAAAGGGGAAAGTTTACTTGGAATGACCTATATAAAATCAAGCCTTTCCACTTTATGCTTTCAGTATTTCTTTTATGCTTCATAATTGGTAAGATAGATCTTATGGCCTAAATTACCTTAGCATTTAAATATAGAAGGAAATACCATGTTTCTTGGGTTATAAACATTCATTTGGCTCTAATAAAGCTGTAAATTGTTTAGGTAAAACATCACCCAGGCTGCTATCTATGCTGTATATAGATAATACAATAAGTAGAATCTCTCCTCCAAGAGTAAGTAAATGTCTTTATTATTTAACATTTGTTTCCCATGCCACTGTACTGCATGGAAGTCTTGTGGAAGCTTTGTATTGCTGTGAGGCTTTCCATTATAGATCCTGTGGTACTAAGCTACTATAAAATAAGTTGTGGACCTCAACAATTTAACAGCGTTAGTCTTTGTTTTTCATAAGCAACTTAGCCAAGCGATACTTTTTCAGTGCTTTTAGGAACTATTCCAATCCATTTGGTTGCTCTATTTCTCATTTCTTATAATAGTGATGTTCACTGAGAATTATTTTTTTTAACAGATACCTAACGTAGTAAACATTGTTATACTTTTAAAAAAGTGGCGAAGTTTTAATTCATTGCCATATTTAATAAAACAGCCTATCAAAAATACTGAGAGAGTTGAGGTTGTTTAGCCTGGAGAAGACTCCGTGGAGACATTATAGTAGCCTTCCAATACCTTATGGGGGCCTACAAGAAAGATGGAGAGGGACTTTTTATTACGGCAGATAGTGCTAAGCCAGTGGCTAAAGGCTCTAAACTGAAAAAGTAGGTTTAGATTAGATATTAAGAAATTCTTTACTGTGAGGGCGGTGAGACACTGGAAGAAGTTAACCAGAGGTGTGGATGCCCCACCCCTGGAAGTGTTCCAAGACCAGACTGCATGGAGCTCTGAGCAGCCTGATCTAGTGGAACGAGGGTTGGAATTAGATTATTGTTGTTATGGTTGTTAATGCGAGACAGAGCCCATCAAATCTTTTTAAGAACATTTCTGGTGCCAATAGGGATCTTCCAAAATATTAGATCATGAGATCTACCAACTTTTTTTTTAACCAATTATTAAACAGTCAAGTTTATCCACCTATGCATATTATTATCTGGCTGGTAGCATCCATAGACAAGAACAGTCGTGTACACTCTGAGCTGTTAAGAGCAGCTAAGCTTTTTTTTTAAAAAAAACTTTACATACTGAAATGTTGACTGTTCTTGACCAAACTGTTCGAAAGCATATCTGACAAAATGAAATATGACCAAGTAAACCCATGTCCTTTTATAATTATTGAAACCACTCCAGCCAGATAGAATAGCTTTATAATCCTGTTCCAAAGGGTGTAGAGTTGTAGAAAACATATTCTCCTGCTGTTTCTTTTGATTCTAGGAGACATTTAACAACATATTTCATTTTCTCTTTGAGATCACATAGTAAATATAGAACCTGCACACTCATGGCAATTCTTTTCACCTGGCTGAGATGCTAGAAGAAAGAACAGCCCGGTAATATCTGGCTACATTTCTAATTTATTGAAAGGCAGATAGATGAAAAGAAATTCAGGGGAGTTGCAGAACAGATTTGACAGAAATAATGATCAGTGGTTCCTGAAGAAAATTATTTTGCCATAATAAAATAATATTTTTTGAAATTACTATCTTTAGCATAAAATAATTTGTATCAATTATGTAATCAAAAATGATGATCAAAACTGGCATAGCTGTTATAGTAGTTGGGACATTGGAGTGCCTAGAGAAAAATATATATGCCCAGACTGAAAATCAGCTGAGAGTGACAATTTTAGAAAGTTCTATTCAGATCAAATATTAAAGTTTTATCTGCCTGATTCAGGAGCTTGCAAAGGATGACAAAACTCTCACAGCAGTGTGTTGAATAGGAGTATACGCGTGGTGCTCTGAGTGACATTTCTTCCCTCTTTTTTCTCTTTCAGAAGTGGAATTACAGGTTAATTGACACTAACACGTCAGTGCTTGCTGCAGAACACAAAGTAATGCTGAGTTCACAAAGGCATTTGCAATTGCCTTTCAGAAACATAATGCATTCCTGTAGAAAATGCTGTTTTAATGTAGCATAAAAATACAATTTAGTCTCTAAGCAGGTGTGACTGTAAATGGGGAGAAAGTGTAGTTACTGTTCTTTCTTGTCATCAATTTCTCCAATTATTTTGCCTCATCATAAGAATTATAGTTTTTATAGCATCAGAGCTAATTCATGTTATCTAAAATGGATGATGATATTTATCTTTTTATGCAGAAGTAATAATTACACATTTTACATTAAGAAGAAACGTTACTGGTTAGAATTTTCATTTCTGAAGTTAAATAGCTAAAATGTTAGATGTAGGATAGAACAGATGGTTAAGTGGATAAATCATTAAGTTGCTGGGCCATGATGGTGATGCAATATTCAAACAGGATATGTCCCTCAATCTGGTCACCTATGAGTATATGTATTCCTTCTTTTGACTCTTTTCTTTTTGAAAGCAAAGACTCATATTTGAAATTACATGCTTATAAACAATTTCTTTTTTTTTTTATCTGCAATGCCTTGTAAATTCATTAATCACAGGAATGTATACTGATTTTATTCTCATGGAGAATTTATTAATTTTATCTCCAAAACTTTTCTTTATGCATTATATTATTATCCTTAGATAGGCGTTAGGTAATAGTTGATCTTATCCATATATACAGCAAAAGCAAATGTATTATTTTAGTGAACATACTACATGGACTATCAACAGAGATTTTCTCTCCTTTGCAGCTAATAATTTGTGAATTTTCATGGATACCTGAAAGATCAATTGTTATTTTTAGTAACCTAGAAAATTCTTGGAGAACCAAGAAACAAATATTATGATAAAAAATAGTCAGATATACTTGTGAGATTCAGATAACAAATTTGATACATCAGAATCTAGTTTTTTGAAATTCTCTCCAGGTAAAATAATTAGATCATGAAGTATATAGTATTCTCTATGATGGGAAAGTTCATGAGGAACAGATAATATCGGCTTCCTGAAAATATCTGATTTATGACTTATTTAGATGTTTAAATCTCGTCAATGAGAAAGAAATAAGAATTCGACTGTAACTTGGACTTACTTTTGAGGATGTAGCATAAATAATAAATTTTGTGTTACTATGGGGCTTGTTATAGGGAAGAGGGAAGTACTGCTTATTCAGGATCATGTTCAACTACTTTTATGTACTTTTTTCCTGAAATGTTCTGCCTCATTCATTATAAACTTTCCAATTTCCAGAACATGTGAAGTACAGATCTAACTGTAAAAATCCACTTTTCATGCTCATTTTTTTTTGTTTGTTTATTTTTATGGAAACTAGTTTAATAAAGCAGCAGATACTCCTGGAAAATAGAATGAGATCTGTAAATATATGACAATATAATATAGTCACAAAGTAATGGAAATAAATTTGCTTTATTTTTGAACATTACTTCATCCTCTTAATGCTCTTGTAACATCATCTTTCAATGTAATGTACATGTTAATGCTCCTTTATTCCAAGATTTATTATTTGGGTTACTACACTACAGTGAAACATAAAGCATGAGATCTGCAGTGGTTAAGATTTCTGAAGAGAGGACTTGGACAAGGCTTAATATATAAAAACTAATTTTGACTGTCTACTCTTTGCAGAGAATAAGTAAAAATTGATTCTTCTGCCCCAGTTTTTAAGGAATGTTATACTCCTTTTTTTGTGCTGTGTCCTCTTACACTGTCATTTCTCCGGAGAGATGAAGAATGAAAGAGATAAAAGGGTCAATGGGATGAAAATACTATTCTGGTTTGGGAAAACTGGAATTTGTGACATGAAGAGATAAAATGACTGGTTTAGGTTTTTAGAAGAAATCTGTTATAAAGCCAGAAATAGGAAATCAGATCCAGTGAGTTCCAAGATGCAAGAAGCCCACCTATATAGTATAACCATCATTATCATGGTTTCCATTGCATGAATTCTTAATCTTCTACAGAAATATTAGAATATGTTTTCATTTTTTTTTCTGTCTTTCTTAAGAGAAACCGAGGAGATTTTCTATAAGTGTGACACTTTCATCTTGGTGAGAGACAGGATTAGATGTGGAATCTTCTGTGATATTGGCTCAAGCCCTATTACTAGTCCAGTGAATTCACAGCAACTATGGTAGAAAATTAATATGACAAGTGCCTTTATATTCGCTGATAGGAATTTTCTTTTTCAAAAAGTTACAAAAAATCCACACCCCAAAACCTGAAAACCTACCTGCATATGTTCCAAATCTATGTGCAGATTTGGAGCTCAAAATCTTTGAACATTATTCTCCAACTTGAGCAAAATTAGTGACAGCAGCAAGTTGTTATTCTTAGAGTGAGCAAAGGGCATGAAGAGGATGTGACGCCACTCTGAGCAGAGTCATGAGACAAGCAAAACACTCTAGGAACCATGATTCTGACTTTGTTGTTCCTTGTGCTGGAAAAGGAGACACTCTTTATACCCAGTAGAGAAACATCTGTTAGCACATTCAGCTTTGCTCAGTTGTTTGTTAGTGGCACGAACAAGTGCGTAACTTGGTGAATTCAGCCTCAAAGTCAGTGGGGGTTTCTTCATGCCTGTATTACTTGCTAAAAGGGGAAGATATGTCATTTGCTATCTTCCTAGTACAGCTCTGTGAAACTTCGTTGTTTGATACAGACAGAAAAGACAATGATGTCAGAAAGTTTCCTTGCTTCTCAGCCCTAGGCATTATTATTTCTGTCTACCAATTTACTTCTGAGAATACAAAAAAATATTACATATTGTTTTATAATCAAATTCCAATTGACATCAGCTGAAACTGGTGATTTTTTTCCCCAGAGATTTCACAGAATCACACAATCAATTGGATTGGAAAAGACCTCTGAGATCATCCAGTCCAACCCATGATCAAGGTCCTTTTATCTATTTAGATGTTTAAATCTTGCCACTTCAGACCCTTCGCCAGCTTCGTTGCTATTCCCTGGACACAGTTCAGTACCTCAACATCCTTCCTTTAGGGGCCTTGAGGGGCCCAGAACAGGACACAGTACTCGAGGTGCAGCCTCATCAGTCCTGCGTACAGGAGGATGATCTCTGCCCTAGTCTTGCTGGGCACACTACTGTTGATACAGGCCAGGATGCCATTGGCCTTCTTGGACACTGCTGGCTCATGTTCAGCTGGCTGTTGACCAGCACCCCCAGGTTAACTAGCCACTCTTCTCCCAGCCTGTAGCACTGCATGGGATTATTGTGGCCAAAATGTAGGACTCAGTGCTTGGTCTCATTGAACCTCATGCTGTTTGTCTCAGACCATTGATCCAGCCTGTCCAGGTCCCTCGGCAGAGTCTTCCTCCCTCCAGCAGATTGAAACACCGACCCAGTTTGGTGTTGTCAGCAAATTTGCTAACGGTACACTCAATCCCCTAACCCAGCACAGAGTGCCCCTGTCCAAGCCATGGGCTGACAGCTTTTCCAGGAGTATATTATGGGAGACAATGTCAAAGGTTTTGCTGCAGTCCAGGTCGACTACATCCATTAAGTGTGTGTTTCTTCTCTTCTAGGAACTCTGGTGTCTACGGAATCATTGCATCGCTTTTCTGTTCATCCTGTATTTGGAAATTTCATCTTCTATATTCTATTTCTATTCTGTTCACTTTCTCAACAACATTTTTATAGAGAATGGCAGAGCACAGCAGCCTTATCTGGTATATAAGATTTCCAAAATTGAACTAGGAGAGGAACAGGTAGAGAAAATACTTATGGGCCAGGAAAGGAAGAGTAGGAACATTAGTTTTTTTCAAAGTAATGTTGGTATTGGATGGATTTTCATGTCTCTTTCATACTGATAAATTCAATGCTACACAAATAAGAATCTAGGACACACTTTTAAGTACCTGAGTTCACTTACCTAGAGTGACACATAATATGTTTCACTGAAAATTGGTAGTTCCAAATAAGAATGCTTAAAGCACTTAACCTAAGTATTGACAATGGGAACAGTTATGTAAACTTTGAAGTATTTTGAAAGTGTTATACCTTTAGTAGAACTAAATTTAGACAAAAACAGTGGTATTCAAATGTGCAAGGTTAGAATCCAGAGTTCTACTAACTTGATAGGATACTCAAAAAATTTTGTGTTCATCATGGGATGCATCACACAACAGAAACAAAAAACCCAAAACTGACTTACTGTGGATATGATTGGGAGTATACTTATGTATTGTTCTCTTGAGCATGTGAACAACCCGGCTAATTTCAATTATTCTACTTATTAGAATAAAACACATGTATGTATTTGTATGATTTTGTTCAATAATAACAGACAACCTCATATAAAAAGATGGAGAAAACATTTGAAATGGTTTAAGTTATTTATGGAGATTTAAGAAAAATGTAGGAAATAATGGGATCAGGAGAACTTTTTGATGTACAGCCCTTTACATCTAGCCATAAGATAAATCTTTCTTAGCATCTACCTGTGGTGATGTCCCACTGAAGTGAATGAATTTGCACTGCAGTGAAATTACTAAAGACATGGAGAGAATAAAGCCCTATTCCTGTCATTGAAATATCTGATATGTATGCTATTCAGCATACTTGTTATTTGATTTGCCCAGCCCTAATAAAAAGTCCCATCTGTTTTGTAAGGCCTATGAGTCATAGTGCCTCCTGCATAAGTCATCTCTCTGAATATATCTCATGATTTTTATTTTTAACTATAAAAGAAGCCACAGCAATAAAATGTAATAAATGTGTTTTGTGCTTCTTGTTTATTATAATTGACTGAAAATACTTTTTATATCATAACAATGCTGTAATTTCTCATACTATTTTATTATATTGAAAGAGTAATAAGATAAAGTGCAAAAATTGCCATTAGACCTTCAGACTCCCGCATAACTTTTTTTCTATGTAAAATAGATTAGATTAATGTCTCCTTAGCCTTTTCCATTATTCAGTTATGAATATAGATAAGAAAACCTATGTTGCAGAAATTCTGCTCTTCTGGGGTTACTGGATGTTTATTTTAGCAGTACCCTCATTTCTAGGCAAGTTGTCATTTGTCAGGTGTTTTTCATTCTGTGGTAACAAAACCTGGTGACTCATCCAGTATAGGGAGCTTCAAGTTGTTCCCAAACTCTTTTGTAGAAACTAAAAAAGCCAGTTAATTTAATGCATTTAAAATCCTAGAAAGGGGTTCAGGTACTTCCTTGAATAGGTCATTGACCTTGAAACGATAGTAGTAGGCCTGACTAAAGCCCACCTACATAGCTGTATAGTGAGGAGAGGCAGAAAGAGGCAGATTATGACTTTCAAACCACTTTGAGAGATAAAATTTCTACCTGTAATGTTAATGGAGCAGAAAGAGTGAAGGTTTCTTTCAGAGACAGCAATACAACTTACCAGAGCCCCAAAAAAGGCTGCATGATGGGTGAGGGAAGCAAGTACTGGCAAATACACAAGCAGATAGGTAAAGGCTACTTCATGTTCTTTTCCTTTTTCCCTCGAGCAAAATATTCCATTTTCTCATAACTAATGGGGAGAAGAATAGACAATATACCACTAATATTTTTAGTGTGTGATAATTTAAAAACTGAAAGAGCATAGTCTTATGTTTTCAAAATGCATCTTTTAACGGGATTTTTTTCATTTCATATTTTTTTGTTTGGTTGGGTTTTTTTATTTATTTTGTTTTGGTTTCTTTTCTAGAATGCAAGCATTTATGTAACTTAGTGCAGATATTACATGTTTGCAGTGTTAATGTGCACTTGTGTGTATGCTGCATGTAGGCTCTTGTCTTTCCTATCACACATATCTGTAATATAAAGAATGAATGTAAAAACCTCATCCTATTTATCTAATTAATGGGATGACTTTACATTTGTCACCAAGAAGTTCTGTTAGGGGCAAAATTTGTTTATATCTTCCATATGTCTGCTTTATGAGAAAACAGATTGTGAGATCCTACGGGTAGGATTTTCTGAGTGCTTTCTTACAACCTCTAAAGCTTTCGTCTCTCGAGGAAAAATTCTTCAGGTTTGAATTCTGTCAGAATTCAGAGCTCATTTTGCTTTTTATCTTTAAAAAAAAAAAATCAGTATTTTTGCTATCTTTTGTGAGCTGTTATGGATCCTCAGTCAGCTTAGCTTATGCATGCTCAAAGTCACAGAAAACATCATGATAAACTGAAGATACTTTCTCTAGAAAGAAGTAGGGAATGCCTGTTGAAACTGCACCTGCCTTTCCATGCCTGTCTGAGAGCCCAAAGCTGCTGCTTCTGCCACAGGATTCAAATTGAAGAAAGAAGGAAGGTAAGAGATATACTTCTTACTTGTATGAATCTGTCATTGTAGAAGCTGATGTTGTATCTGGTGGAGAAGGGAAAGAGGAATGAGTGCTCTGATTAAAGGATGCTTGCTTTTTTGAGCATATTTATGTGCACAGATGTGGAGCATTGGATAATGAGGGAAGGAAAAAGTTTTCTATTCATATATGGTCTAATAGAGCCCAAACAGGTGCTGCTGCAGCTGAAATTTACCAGTATAAGATTTGCTGTATAAATCTTTAATACTATATAATGTATTAAAAGCATGTGGCTATTATATTTTTCTGTCTTGATGCATAGTTCTAATACTCTTTTTCATAGAATCATAGAATGATTTGTGTTGGAAGGCACCTTAAAGATCATTCAGTTCCAACTCCCCTACTGTGGGCAAAAACACCTTCCACTAGACCGGATTGCCCCCTCCAGCCTGGTCTTGAGCAAGTTAGAGGCTTGAATATAGACAACCCACTGACATTATTTGGTTTTTCAAGGCCTGTACTAACAGTTCTAAACTGAAGGAGGGTAGATTTAGATTGGACACAAGGAAAAAAAATTTTATGACAGTGGTGATGAGAGACTGGAACAGATTGTCCAGAATTATGGATGACCCATCATTGGAAGTGTTCAAGGTCAAGTTGGTTAGGGCTTTGAGCAACCTGAGAGATGGTGATAAATGGCAGAAGGGTAGACTAAATGATCTTTAGAAGTCCTTTCTTATCCAAATCATTCAGTAATCTAAATTTTTATGTTTTTTCCTCTCCATAGACCAAAAGACATTGTGAAAAGAAGGAAAAAGTATGGACAGCTTTAAACATTTGGTAACTAAACTGTGTACAGAGTCCACAAATGCCTAAAGTGTGGACCCCATGCCCATAGCTCTCTTGGATAAACTTGCATAGGGTATTTGTAAACTAGAAGCAAAATCAAGCATCAATATGATAAAAAAATGCATGTTTTATCATATAAGCTCCCCTAGGAAAATGTGTTGAATGAAATTACCTGTGACTTCCTGAAAATTATATGTTTTATACGTATTTACTCATATGTTTTTACATATTTACTTATCTTTTTATCAGTCTGTAAAGATTTTAATGGGAAATCTAACTAAGCCAGTACTGTATTTTGGAGTGCTGAAAAACACAGGTCTTTGGTTCTAAGTAAAAAGAAATTTGTTCTCTTCAGCTGAATGTTTATTTATGCTATATCTATGGCTACAAATACAAAAAAAAACAGAAGAACTTTTTTCGAATTTTTCACTCTACGTTTACTGTGCTTTGAATGCTGGCTGATAGAGGTCCTATTGCATAGCTGTTGCATCTCTTATGGCTTTAAGTAATAGAAGGAATAAATTTTTCTGATTTAGCACATACTCATGTTTATTAATGAGATGTACTTTCTTCTCTTTTTAGTGTCAAAACGGCTCATAATTTTTTTAGATGAGGATAATCCAATGAAATTTTTGTGTGAAACATACAAACCCATTTTTCGTTAACTGATGACTTACATTGTTTGTTCACATTCCTACAATAATTACCGTAATGAAACTCAAACAGAAACAAATCAAATGCATTGTATCTAAAAAAACTTAAAAAAATATTTGTCTACTGTACCATTGAATACAACAAATAACAAAGATCATTAGAGACAAAACTAACATCTATTTAAGCTTAATTGCATTTTTGCTCTTATTGTTTGCCAATGCCCTCTCTGCTTGAGATTTGTTTTACGCTAACATTTTTCACATTTTAAATAAATATAGCTTGAGACAGTTTTCATCATTGCTTATTGGAGAACACAGAAATTATTTAAGCCAAAACAGTTGCATTTTAGATTTGCCTTTCAATCTCTTCTTATAGTCTGAACACAATCAGATTTGGAATCATCATTTTGGTTTCATTTCTGCTTACATTCAGTGCCAAAATACAGTCTATGTGCTCAATAATAAAAAGAATAGCTAGAATCCTTGGGGTATATATGACTCCCATTTTTGCATCCATCTCCCTGCCTGGCCAGTCATTGAAGTTTCTGTAAAATTGGGCCCTCTCTTCCTCTCCACACTTGTATCTTCTGGTCTCAGCTTTCAAGGCTGAGCCAGGAAGGCTGGCATTTATCCAGTTCTTGGCTTTGATGGCAAAGCCAGATTATGAAGACCCTGCTCCTCCTCTGACTATTTGTCTTTGTCACTGCCGCAACAGTAGTGTTAAAATTACCTTGTGTAGGCTGTCTTACTGTGTTACAAACCGTAACTGAAAGGGTTAATCTTAAATATAACTCCAAAGGTGGGTTATTTTAATTGCTAAAAGTCCTTTTTTTTTTTTTTTCCCCATAGTATGACCTCAATAACAGTTGGTGTAATAATGGACTTGGTACCGGAAATTTTAAACTGGTTTTGGAGGAATCTACAAGATTACAACCTACAAGCAATCTACAAGATTAACCTGTTCAGTCCATTACCTGGTTACGTAAAGCTTTGCTAAGACTATCCTGATGCAAAGTACAATCTGTTTAGTACTCCTTAAAATGGACTTTTTTACCTTCATTCATAATTTTGATATTTGGAGATTTGGATAAGAGCAAAGAATTGTACTAGGAAAAACGGTACTAGAAGTGACAGGATTTTGTGTTTTCTTTATGGATTTTCTTTTTGGTTTTTACTTTTATTTTTCTCCTTTTATTATTTATACAGTTATTAGACATTTAAGTCCCATTTGAACCTTTAGTTATAGAAGTGCAAGTCAAATCAGAGCTTTCTGAGAGCATGTGTTAGAGCATCATGCTAGGCTAGGTTAGGTTATGTTTGTCAGGCAGGGTAAAAATTCCAAGTGGTGTTGGATGACTAGGTATAGTAGGGTACTGTTTTTTTCAGCTCTGAGTCACTACTGCAAACCCCAAATAAGATGTCAAATAAACTCAATTTTAGCCAGTTGCGAACTCCAAAGATTTACACTGAAATTTATTTTGAAAGTAGCATAGTATGCACAGATTTATTAAATGGGAAAAATACAACTTAAACAGTAATCCTTGAGAGCAGAATGCTGTGACATTTCAGGACCTCTAAGTATTTTCCTCAGAACTACCATTTAAAACCAGACTTGTTTCTTTTAAGTTTTTTTGTTGCCAACTACTCATTCAGTGGGTAGCACATTTGATCTGCCTGTTGGATAACCAGCAGTGTGTTACAGCAAAGGTTTTTCAAGCAGGGTAAAAATTACTAACCACTGAATTTTAACAGAGAAGCTAAGTCCTGGGAAAAAAAAAAAAAAGAAAAAAGAAAAAAAGAGACAAACATTAAAACCTGCCACTCTAAGGTATAGGAAAATTGCCTAATAAAACCCAGAAATATGATCTGCTATTTTTATGGATAAAAAGAATGATAGTAAGTATAGTAAATATTAATTATTCTTATGAACATGTTATCATTCACTTTATAAATTAACTGCAGCCATCTATTTATAGCTTTAGCTTTGTAGCTGCAAAAATATGCATTTTGAAACTTTTCAGATAATAACTCTGCTTCATGAGTATATGTTCACATATTATGTGACTTTGCATACTAAAATGAATACATTTTCAAACACCTAAAAAAATAAATACAGGAAAATAGGATAAAGCAACTTGGAAGAACCGAAAAATATTGTAAGAATCCCAACAAGTAGAAACATACTCGTTGGAAAAAAACAAAGCCACTCTCTGGAAAAAAATTATAAAAGTTAAACCGTGAACCAGTACACAGTTTTAAATCACATGAACAAAAATAGTCCTAAGTATCCTTTCAGTTCATAGATGGACAAATTTATGTCTACTATAAGAATTTTTATTTTTCCTTTGAAGAATGACCTGTGAAGTAAGGAGTTCAAACACTGGGAGACATGCTAGAAGTAATAACTTTATTTCAATAAGAAAATTTATTTGAAATAACAGGAAAGATATTACAAATTATCCTTATGCTTTGTTAGATGTTGCAAACTGTGTTCTTATGTCACTCATTCACTTATGTTTAAAACAGCTTCTTTAGTATTATCTAATGCCAGTAAAGGATTACAATTTCAATCTATTTCCACAACTACATGATCCATTAATATTCAGGTTAGTTTCTGAGTTAGTAAGTAAATTCAAACCTATCTTGTTTTGATATTGCACTTAAAAATATTAGTTTTATATTATTTTTCTTATTTGTTTAACTGTGTCTAGAAGGCAGCAACAGATTCCTGAATTATTTTACTTGGCCTCTTTCCCAAACAGTGCAGGTTTTCATTTTCTCTTAGACTGTTGACATATGCTCTATTTTCATAAAATCTGGGAACATGACAATGACCTAAATATCCTTTTTACAAGTATAGAGGTTTTTTTCCCAGCTGCCTCCACTCATCTGGGTTGATCTGTGAACGGTTATTCTGAACGCTTTTTCACATTCAGCAGTATACAATGTATTTAGATATGAGAGAGGATGGGATTAGGCCCTTAATGCGCTCTCCATTTCTTTTCTTTCTTTGCAAAACAATAAAAGTCTGCAATTTGGGTTCAAATCATCCTCAAATATGTAGTCTAGTCTAATAGTGAGTGAGTGTAAAGAAGGTGGCACAGCTATGCTGTTGATGTCTAGCGGGATTTTTTTGCTTATATTATGCATTTATTCATGTTAGAAGAGCTTTTTGAAATGTGCTGTCTAGTGCTTTGCTGTCAACATGCTCCTAAGTAGCAAGCACTCAGATTTTTGAATCTCAGTAGTTCAAAAAACAGTAGAGGAAATATTCCAACGCCTTTTTTGATTTTGTCACTCAGAATGAAAAGATCTCTCCACTGCTTAGTGTAACTACTGTGACATAATAAAATCAGTTGATGAGGGCTGTTTCTTTAAGCAGTCAGGCCAGTTACTTTTTATTCTAAGCTTGGCAAGTTGCAAAACATCAAATGAAAGAACAGTGGTGTAAAAAGTACCCTCTGGTTACTGAGAATACTGTTATCATTAAATTAATCTGTTCTAGTGCTTGATCTTCACAGAAACAGTTTACTTAAAACAAAGAGAAACATTCACTATTAATCTTATGTAGGTGTAATCATTATGATTATTAAGGAATGTATAGATGAAATAGATAATGTGAGTTTAATAATAGATTTGACCTACCCTCTTCCTGCCTCCAAAGCATGATATTGCAGTACTGTGATCTTTACTACAAACCACCTCATTCCATGATGCAGTTCAACAACTATTTTACTATGCAGATCGTTGTTCAGTAAAGGTCACATACTTTCTTTGTTGAACACCATAGATTTCCATAATTTTAAAATTCAGTGATGTTTCTGGACATGTACTTGGCAGTTAATAGAGAACCAATATTTCTGTAGTTTTCTGTTTGACAAGACTTATCAAACTACCTGAAACAGTGACAGCCATCATGTATATTTTGTCACTGTAAACCCTGACGATATTTTATCTCGGTTACAATACTGTGGGAATAGCAAAAGTTTTGCCTCAGTTCAGAGGTAAAGATGCTATTTAAAATGCCTTGCAATTCTCTTCAGTCCATCCCTAGTAAATCATACTTTAAAGTCTATGGAAGTGTCTCCATAATATCTCTGCTACAGAGGAGATTTAAAAATATTCTTGAAGGAAAAGGCAGCTTTAAGATTGAGCAAATGTGTGTTATGGATATTAGGTTCTCTGAAAATTTTGTGATAATGGCATTACCCCGATTATAATTGCGCCCATTCAGAAAAAGAGCTGGTGGTTAAAAAAATAAAGGAGCCCCTAAGAAACCTTAACTTAGTTCCCTGCTAGTACACAGATTTTCTGCATGCTTGAGCAAGTACTTAAAACAACCTTGTGAAAGTATTCAAGCCAGCCAGGGGAAGTTTCACAAATGCAAAGCTGACCATATTTTGATAATCTAGAAAGTACACTTTAACTCTCACTGTTTTATTAGCACCCAGTACAAGTGCCTCTTTAAACATCTTTTTTTACTGTGTATAAGTATTCTTACACTTGCAATAACTTTGGTTATTAGCTATTTGAAGGCTTCAAATGATTCTCATATATACTCACACAATCTGGAAAAATAGTTGATTTTTCCCTCAGTGAATGTCTTCTCCAAACCTTATGTATTCAGGCTTTCTTTAGTGGTTCTCAGTGTCTCTGGCTGTAAGCTCCCCAAATTCAGCAGGTGTCCCTTTTGGGCTCTTCATATAATGTGTATTAAGACTGAAAAAAAAATTATAAAAATTCACACCAATCCAAAGGGTGGTTGAAAAACCCACTGGCATCCATTGAGGGCTATCAAATACAGAGATATCACCTCTGCAGGAATGTCTCCCACCTATAAATTGTTGCGGCCCAGTAGGAATTCATTTATGTACCCACAATTAATCATATAAGTCTTTTATGAGTTGCTTTTCAAGACACCCAGCCTAAATCTTAAGCAGAGCTTCAGCCTATCCATGTGTGAGGAGCATGTCCAACTCCTTGTTATTACAGTCAGCTAATTGCAAGTGCTGAAAGTTCTGGACAGACTAAAACTTCACCTACTTACTTCTTCAGTATCATGCAGCTTTTCCAAACTTAATATTTACAGACTTCGAAAAGAGGAGGGAAAAAATATAATAATAATAAAAATCTATATATCTCTTTGCTTTGACTTGGTATTGCTGCTTTCATGTTCTTAAATAAATTTCAGTCTTCTAGGGTTGCTATTCAAATGTTGGCAGCCTTTTAAGAGTAAAGAGTGGCAAATGTTGGCAACCTTTTAAGAGTAAAGAGTGGTTGAGGTGTGGATATCTTATGGTTGTCCATAGTCCTGGGTTGCCTTTTTTTTAATTTGCCTTTCTGTTACAAGATAAGATCTTCATCGGAAATCTATTCTTTTGTTTTCTGAGAAAAACTTTACATTTGTAGTCCTGTCCTGTGATACCTACTCGACAGGCATAAAGAAAATTGACACATCATGTGTAAAATCCCTGAACACATTTAGTGTCACAAGCACTATGAATGATGTTGCCATGGTTAAATCAGGAAGTGTCTCGATGTAGATTCTTTATTTACTTAAAAGTTGTCTTTCTATTACAAGTCTGCTGATGAGTGTTGTGCTAGTGTCAAGGGATGAAATGTGCTTCGTCCTCACAGGCTTTCTAACTCTTCTTCACTGGTTTGTCTTTGCAGTTTTTGTTGATGTACACAAGGCAACTTGCTCTCCATGTGAATTTACTGAGAGGGTGTATCCTCTCCATATTCTGTTAGAAAGCTGAACAGAAACTACAGTGATGTCCTCCCTCTTCCAGCATCTTGCTGTGTGAGCTGTTGTAAACTCAATGCAGAAACCTATCTTGTTCTGTGGGTTTTTTACTGAGAGCCTGAATTTATCCACCAAACACAGAACAGTTTTATTGTATGTCCCCTAACCTTTAGTCACAATCTTCCAGGCTGTTAGAGTTTTGTACTGTTGGGATTACATTGCTGCTAGCTTTACAGTGCAGCTGAAATGGGTCATTGATCCAATCGCATAATTGTAAATATGGTAGCTGGATGGTTGGCAGTTTCTTTATTGCACAATGTGCATATTGGAGATGTCTGTGTCTGAGTCCCACTGTAGCTGCTTTGTTGCAGGTGTGTATTTACTCTCCATGTTTCCTTTTTTTTTTCCCTGTCTTGCTCAGTTGCTGGGCTTTCTTCCTTTATATTTTGTATTTCTTTCTGTGTTCCTGAATCAGTTATCCATCCTGCCTACCATATTTTATATTTCACCTTAACTTTACATCAGTTGCTACAAAACTTTACGCTTAGGCAGTAGTGTAGTGCAGATTTTGTTTTAGCATTCAACACATGACCAGTGAAGCTGAATAGAATAGAGGTTATACAGGCCTGAGCAGTTACCCAGATTCTCATGACATTTTCCAAGAATGCATTAAGCTTTATGTTGCAGTGTCTTTACTGATATGTCTCTCACTTAAAAGTAACTTTAATACTGCCTTTTTTGTAAATTTGCATATTTATTTATTTATTTATTGGATGATTCAGTTGCCTTTGTTTTTTGGAAGAAGTTTCTTTGTTGTCTCTAACTGTACTATTTGATTTCTTTCTCAGAGCTATTGGTCCTGTTAGATGATGAGTCTATCTCTAATTAGGGAAGCTGTACCATTCCAGAATTTTTATTTGAAGGTCAGCTTTAACTATTCTGTTTTCCTTTTCATTCTTTATTTTGAGTGAAAAATTGGATATCATTCTCTTGAGAGTTACATCACTAATTATATACCTTTACAAGTTGTAAATATGGCTTTCAGGCTTATTTCTAGCATCAGTCTTAGCCACTTCTCACTGCTTCTTCATGAAGGGAAGCAAGTCTTTAAAAGGGTTAATCAAAGTATCTTGCTTTGAGAACACTCACTCCCCCATTCTATCTTGCTCAAAGGACATTTCATCCTGTTCAGTGCAGTAGACCCAAATCCACAGAAGAATATTAGGAACATTGTACAAAGGACTTAGAGGTAATAAATCAGGGTAAAGTAAGCTAAGGTAGACATTTGAATAGGTAAAATAGGCCTGAAGCCAAGGCTT
>JAWMRA010000078.1:72752450-72769975 GCA_035584735.1 Pseudotriccus pelzelni
TCATGGCACTCAGTGCCACATCCAGTCTCATCTTAAACACCTCCAGGGATGGTGAATCCACCACCTCTCTGGGCAGGCCATTCCAATCACTCTCTCTGTAAAGAACTTCTTTATGTCTGTGTGTATATTTGTATATATATATTGTCCTGCTTTGAAGATATTCATGACTTGCTTTTATCTTGGATTAGTAATCTGTATTCTAATTAATTCCATACTGAAAAGAAGATATAGTAATATAAGTTTTGTTGTTTTCTCTTTTTTTGTGACATCAGTAATTGTACTAGTGTGTTTTTCATCCTGGTATATTCTGTGGAAATATATTAAAATAGCATGTTTTTCAAAACTTACACTACTTTTATCTGATCTTTTACCGCATACTAACAGTACTCTTTTGGAATATTTGTTCTTCTCTGACTGTCTTTTGACAGGAAAGACTGTTTCAAGTATTCTAAAACATTGTTTCTGTAGGTAAATACTAGTGTACTAATGTCTCAGAAGAGAAAGATGATTCTGGTTTCCAAGAGGAGGCAAGCAAGGGGTTAAGGTTGACAACAGAGCAGGGGGGGCAGTGGCCTTGCTAAGGGAGCACAGTCCCACATAACAGGGCTAGGGACAGTAACCGTGGTGGTTTTGTGACTGAAAAACTGCTCAGCTGATGCAGGGTGTTGTGATGGAGAAAAGCAGCCCTGAGAGACCCTGGCCTTCATGCTCGGGGTCTGGGCATCCCCTTCCTACAGAAAGTCAGTGATAGGGTTGTGCATCCACAACCAGGACAGGATGAAGGTGACTTGAAAGATGGGTCATGCAGGATGGGAAAGGGCTAATAATCTCGAGATGTCTGGGCGCCATAGTTACGCGAAGGGGGATGGTCTCACAGGGGATGGACCCTACATTATTCTCCCATCAATGGCAGTGACTGTGGTTTGGGTGGATGTCTTGGCTCTCTGGGCAAACTGAAAGGTCACTAAACTATGAGACACTCTCACAACCAGTGGAGCAATGGTTTATATATTGTTCTCACCTGAGATGATAAATGAAAGATGTGTTATGAAGCAGGGCTTTAGTGCCCACACTTCCAGCTGAGCCCATTTGCAGTGGTCGTGTCAGAGTTTGCTGCGGCAGGTGGCTGTGTGATGGCCATTTATACAGGAATGAAACCACCCTCACTCCTTCTGCCTGTGCTCTTGATCTCCACGTGGGGAGGGAGAGCAGACCCTGCCTAAGTGGGGCCCCCATTATGAGTGATGAGGGAGATGGTGCAGAGTTCATTCATTGGTTTTGGAATGCTCTGCTGAGGCTCTGGCAGGGATCCCTCCAGGGTGACATGCATGCCTGAGAGCCACCATACTTTCCTGTGGTCTGAGGCAGTGTTCACCTCTCCAGGCTCCCTGTCACACACAGCCTGGGTCCCACTGCAGTACCCCGCCGGGCTGGGGAAGCACAGGGCACAGTCCCCAACCCACGCTGAGCTTCAGGGCTCAGCAGTTAGCTGAGAGAGGAAAAACAATGATCAGTCAAAAGGGGAGAAATGTATGAAATGAATTCACATGACAAAAGTGTTTGCAGAGGTCCTGATTTTGATGTAAGATGTTTACCTTGGTGGCAGGCAATTTGGAACATTAAGCTATGTAAACTTTTTATCTTCCAAAAATAATTAATTCTTCAGTTTTGTCATAACACTTAATCATAGGTTACTCCTTTTCCATGTTCATTTCAAACCTGAAAAATGTGTTTACTTTTGCAATGACTCTGTTGAATAAGTTACATGAATCCATATAATATATGAATGACATAGGATTATAGTGACTGTATCTGTTTCACTTAATTTTTAAAAGGAAAACCACTTCCCAGTGTAAGTCTTAATTTTTCTAAAGGAAGAGCAGAAGAAACTTTTGCCATTAACCAGAAATTTTCGTTGGATAGGTGGTTGAGGTCATTGCTGTAATTGCACAGGAGTTGAAAAAAAATTAATGTCTTATGTCTTCAACTGAACATTTTCCAACAGTAAGCAAAGTAAGCACTATTTAGCTTCCTTTTTAATGTGAAAGAGATTTTGTGTTACATTTTTTTTATTCTCTTTACCCTATTTTTACTTTCTGCTTCTCACATTTTATTTCATATTTAGTGACATCTGAATGCAAGACAACATGGCATTTTAAAAGAGACTCTGAGTTGGGAAAAGTTAATTCAAGTCATAGGCCAAATTTATTCAAACTTTTCCATTTAATTTTTTGAAATATTTTACATTCATTCCACCACATTAGATAACTTGCAGTCTTCACTTTGTAAGTCCTTGATCAAACTATTTCAGAATATGCTTGAGGTTTAGATCCCATGAAATTCTGTATTTTTCCTTAAGTACTTAAAAGTTAAAAATAGTAACTAAACATGTGACTAACTATTGAAATAAAGTGAAATTTAGGATTCTTATAAGATCAATTTATACTTGAAAACAAATGCCGTGAAGTTGATTATTTTTAATCACTTTCCAAAGTTTTCATGAAAAGGATGGAACATTTATTATTTAAATTTTTTGTATTATTTAAATTTAGTGTGCTATTGGTAGGGAAAAAATTGCACTTAAATATTACTTCAAAAAAAGGGAACCCTATCTCAGTTTTTCTTCTTATTAATATTTCTTTCTCTCTGTGATTCTAATACTGCAAACATCATATGTTCTTAATAGGTCCTTAGCTAGTTTGCTGAACATCAAAAATTTTTGTTTCCAAGTTTCCAGCCATTTTTACTGGTAGAAGCAAGTGGTAGCATACACAGGATTTGTATCTCTTGTAAGACAAAACATCCTACCTAACTCTAGATCCAGGCTTCTGCACTGATGAATGGTGTCCTAAGTGTTTCATAGTTTCAAAGAAACATGTATGTCCTATGGAATCACACTGATCAGCTTGCAATCTTACTAGTACTGATAAAACTAGTTCAGATTACTCAATTATCTCAGTATGTTCACCAGTAAAATTCCTATGCGAGATGTTATGAGTGATCTAATGATTAATAGGGTTTTCAGCATCAACTGTGGCTTTGGTGGGAAAATGTATTTTACTGCATCTTCCCTGCTACATGGAATGCAAGCTGATGCAATGAATTTGCATTCATTTCCTTGACCTTCCCTTGTACAGAAGAAATCAGGAGAAAACATCATCAATGCAATTAGTTTTTACAACAGTATTTCTGGGTGTTATTGACCTCCATAACAGAGGTGGGGTTTTTTCTCCTTTTTTCCATATTCATTCATGTTCTCAGTGAAATGGCATTGCACTTAATTTACACTGGCTAATTAGAAGACTTTTGCAGTTTTGACTACCGTGCATAATACAATAGGCAAGATACTTACCATATCTCTACTAAAAAGCCTGTACCATGAGTTTAATCATGCTATTTAATTGCTAGGCTTAATTTGAAAATAATTGTTCACAGTAATTAAGTAAATGCCCCAATTTCATTAACAGACTTCCTAATTAGAAAGTACAACATAAAAGTGCTAATGTTGCTTCATTAAGCTTGAATTACTGGTTCTAATACTACTTTTTTACTATTTATACAATTTCTTTCTGCAGTAGAATATCAGCCTAATAACTGGTACTAGATTAGTAACAAATTTCCTGTTGCAACACATTGATGTCCCAGCCAAATGTGTAATGATTTACTACTTGAGGAGGCTCAAGTCTATATTTTAAATTTTAAGTATAGTCTGAAATTGGAAGAAATCTGAGATATAGTGATATCTAATAAAGTATGTAGTAGTTAATTGCTTTAAAGAATAATAAAACCATTTTTTCAAAATTTAATCTCTCAGTATATGTTTTCCACTTGCTATATAAGAGAATATATATGAGAAGTAAATGAGAAGTAAAAAGATAGTAAGTGTAGTTGCTAATACAATATAATGATGACTAAAATAATTATGGCAGTGTCCAAAGATGTCATTACAGATGTTATGTGAAATGTCATTAATAGTCTTTAACTGTCAGAGTTATTGTTTCCTTAGAACACTGAAGGATCATTTCACTTTTTTACCATATTAATATAAGTGTGTGCAAGATGAGGAAGGATATTTCTGTTTCAATCAGTGATTCCTTTTCCGTATATAAAAAACCATCAGTATTCAGTAGCTTCATTGTGCCATGTAATGGGGAAAGGAAATTGTAGAAAAAGAAGTTGCACATAAAAGCAATAAGAAGAAAATTAAAGAGATGTAACAGTACATAAAAGCAAGAAATAAAATCGTATTTGCTTGTTTCTAACTTACATTCAAGCTTTCCCTCAATTTCCTTTATTATTTCTTGTACTGTCTCTTGCTTAAAATATAAGGATGATTAAAAACAGATTAGCATGAAAAACATTTTGATGTATTTCTTGTTAAATCCAGCCAGTTGTCTCACGTGCTGATCATTAGTAGATAAATGTAACATTGAAAACATTTATGCAATTATGGATTTTAATATTTGCAAAAATGTGGATAGAGTTCAGGATTTTTTTAGGTTTGGATTGCAACATCTTGTCTCATTCATGCATGCATATGTATATATAAATTGTAAAGCTCATAAAAAGGAAAAATAATTTTGATGTTCTGATTTTAGTTCTCCATCTAAAAATATAAAATCTTGATTGTATGTATGGAATATGGCTATGGTGAAAAAGTTACAAATGTGGAGAAAAGTTGCAAACAGACCGTGTATGCTAATTTCATGGTTCAAGAGAAGATTGTGTCAATTTTCCATATTGAAAGAACCAAACTCTTCCTGGTACTGAAAGAAAATACAGCAAAGAGTAAACATCTCCACTTGCAGCTAATCTGGTTCATTGGACACTACTTTTCAGTAGCAGAGTAGGGCAAGTTACCCAGAGAGGATGATGTTCATCCTGGATGAGCTGGATGACCCTCAAGCATCATGAACATAAAGCCACAGCTATCTTAACTTTACAGGTTTAGATTACCTGTATTTTATTTTATTAGTTTAGTTTGGTTTAGTTTATGTTATGTAAAGTCTTTATTTGCAAGTGATTTAAGGCCTGTACTATAAAGAAAGATAAAAAGCTGTTACTGTAAAAAATTTAGGATAGATCTGTGATGGGACCTGTAGACAACTTCATTTTCTTCTAGGTTTAAATTTCTGAGAACTGTATAGTAATCTAGGGATGTATCAAAACCAAATCTAACCAAAGGTTATCAAGAAAACAGAAAAAAATATAATCTCTATTTTTAGAATTGTTTTTCTAGTTATGCTACTTTAGCTGAAGATACAATCAATGCAAAACAGTGACTATATCACCTCTCAGAATAGAACAGATTAGTTCAGTTAGAAGGGACTTTGTGGTGGGTTGACCTTGGCTGGATGCCAGATGCCCACCCAGCTGCTCTGTCACTCCCCTTCCCCACTAGACAGGAGAGAAAGTAAGATGGAAAACAACTCGTGGGTGTGGATAAGGCAGTTTATTAAAGCAGCAGCCAGGCGAAAGGTTGTGCATGCAAAAGCGAAGCAAAAGGTAACACGGTTTGTTCTTTACTTCCCATGAGCAGTGATGGTCAGCCACTCTCAAGCAGCAGGGCTTCAGCACATGTAAGGGTTCCTCAGCAGGCAGCCACTGGAGACAGTGAATGCCTGCTTCCTGCGCCTTCCCTTAGCTTCTAAAGCTGAGCTGACATCATATGGTCTGAAATATCCCTTTGGTCACTTTGGGTCAGCTGGCCTACTTGGGTCCCCTTCAGAAGGGATTTTGTCCTTCAAAGGTGAAGAGCTGCATTTACTTCAGTATGTTATTTAACATCTTATCATTCCTCTACAGCAAAAGGATGTTTTGGAAGCATTTAAACACTATAGATGTACCCAAGGGTAGTCTACTTGCATGTAGATAGGCCTCATTACTGTTGTATATGAATACCCATTTCTTTCAGTTACTTGAGAATATTCACATCAATTTCCCCAAACTGCTCTTTTGCTTTTAATCCACGGTCCTATGTGAACACTCTAGTACATTCATAATCCATTGCTATTTATTATCTTTACTACATACAGAATTTATCATCGACTATTTACAAGTGTCTTATCTATGTAAAATTTGATCACTTCACCAGCAGGAGCTACACGGGAATCTCTGGGTCACACTGCATAGGATGTTAATTAACAGTTAAGTACACAAGTTGGACTAGGCACAGCAGCAGTTTCCTGAAGAGATCTCCAGAACTATGCAAATTTGGTCATGAAGTGCTTTTGTAACTGTCAGACAAATACTTTTACTTTGTGCAGGTGGCTTGAAATTCCATTGATCACCTACTTTCAGGTCAGTTTCATTGTTTCAAAGGACTCCATTGTTTCCTCTATGCTGAAGGTTAGCAGCATGATCCAGGAATTTAATGACTTGATTCCATTGGGCATACACAGTAGCACAGCCCTGGTACCCTGCTACACATACTAAGATCATAGAACAAATTTGTTTGTCATGCTCATGATTCATTCATGACTTAAGTTCCGCAGGTCCATTTATAGTTGCCACAACTATAAATACTAGTGAAATTGGATACGACACTTCGGTCCTAAGTGAAATTGATAAGATGGTACAAATTATATAAAAAATAGGTTCACAATCTACTCTTAGATTTTATGCCCAGAAATCTGGATCAGACAAAGACTTTTTTGTAACTCCATTGCTTGAAAGGCTAAGAGCAAAGTGTACTGCACATTCTTTGAACATCTTCATCAAAGCTAAGCAGAAAAACAGTGAGTAGGGATGAATTTAGTCTCATGTCTGGTCTATCATTTGCCCACCTAAATGCCTTAAGAAATGCCTAAGAGGAGTTGTAATATCACTTGATTAGGACCTGTGAAGAAGAGAAAGTTTCTGTGGACCAATGAGAACTGAAAGGTTTATCACAAACCAGAAGGCCATTATCTTGACTCAAACCACCACTGGAAGCAAAAATATAAGGTGGCAAACCTTTTTCATTAGGCCTGTTTTTTCCATTTTCATTTTCATTCTTTGTATTTGTGGCTATTCTGACTTACCTGGTAATTTTTAATAATTTTGAGTTTACATTTTAATAAAACATGCTTTTTCCATCTAGAAATCCTTCTGATCTTCTTTAAGAAGTCTGGACTTCTGGCTAGTTTGGGTCCTACAGCAAGAAGTATATCCTGGCCTGCATCTAAACATACACAATTCCTGTTATTAGGCCCCAAGAATTCTAACCTTACAAATGTATTCTCTGATAGTCTACGACAGAAACAAAGAGAAAGTTATTCTAGCTCAGATTTTGTTCAGTTCATGTGACTTTGGGAGTATTTGTTCAAAATATGAGCTGATGTTTTTACTGGCATTAAAATTAGTATATACCTTTCATTGCCTCCAAGGTTTCTTACTAGCTCAATATATGGTTTAAATATTAAATTATTCCAATGTCTTCTGGGCTTGAGAGAAATGCATAATACAGATTATTTTTTTAATTCCCTTTAACTGTTGTCAATTAATACTGTTCTATGCAAAACCAAATATCAGCTGGGGTGCACGCACTATTGCTATGAGAAAGATATTTTATTTTTATCCTTTGCTTCTGGTGAAATGCTGCCTGATCATCAGCAGCTTGTGTTGATGTTCTTTGTACTTAATAACTTTCACTATTAAAGATATAAAACATGGAGCATTAGTCAACTTATTCTTTTCTCTTCTAGGCTAGATCAAGAAAATATTTACACGCTAAAACAAGTTTTCAATGCTACAGTCCATCTCCTGTAACATATAAGTGTAAAAAATGTAAAACCAGAAAGCTACACAATTTATTCTTCTCATGTTCTTGAGTTTTAATGGTCTCCAAGGTCTGACCTTTCTGGAGGTCTTAGAGCATTGTTATTCTTTTGTTTCTGTTTGCTGCTATGCATATCAAGCAAGGAATTTTTTAGAAGTCCATCATCCAGAGTTTTGTTTCATCCATATATTTTTGAAATGTTTATGTCATGACAGAAAACTTGTAACTAGCATGGCTCAAAGGTCTGTCTTTCTGCCCCCATGTTTGTGCATTTTCATTTACTTACTCATTATTTCTTCATCCAGAAACTTTAAAAATATGGGTCTTATTGTGTCTCTGTAGTTGGTTTGTGATTGCAGCTAAGATTCCATGCAAACAGACACCACTATAGTAACCCTTTCGGTGACCTCTATGGAACTTAAATTACAGCTTTTATCTTTCCTTTAGATGCTTTACAATGTTGTTTTCTTCCTTCTTCTCTTAGCCCTGAGCCCACAGATCCCTTCTTACATGATTAACGTTAGTTTTGTAAGGGGAAAGTTGCAGAATCAGGCCTTCCATCTGTGTACATGGACTCACATTGAGTTTTATTTGCTTTGTTCTCCGTATTTGTTGATAATCCAGTTAAAGTGAGCAACATTACAAGACAAAGAAAGGAAAATAATAAAAATGAGCCAGATGTTACAACAGTGTAGAATTTAATGTTTTCATCTGTTCATGAATAAAAAAGAAAGAAAGAAAAGATGCTTTTTTGGAAAGAAAGGTGCTAGTAGAATATGACGTAATATTTAAACATATATTCATAAGAAATGGATGAGAATGTAATCAGCTCTTACTACTTTACTTATTATTGAAGTTCAATTCCAGTTCCAAAAACATATTTTATGATTGCCATTTTTTATGGTACATGTTATTTGTCATCTGTTTTATAGAGAGTTCCTTCTTTTTTCCCTCACTGAAATCCGGTATTATTAAATGAGAAATTTGGGAGAGAAGGAGAACACATTAATCTTTTGGCAAGTGACAACGTTGACAATTTTAGGTTTTTTTGGAATAGGATTGAGAACTAAATTAAAAATAATGTGTGTCCTCACAGGTAAATCAGTGAAAAGCCATTGAACATGAAAATATTTTCTCCCTCGGGGGAACTTTCACATGTCCTTTTATGTTAAATTGAAAGTCAGTCAGCTCTCTTGCACCCCTCTTCTCTCTTATAACCATATGCCATGAAATTCCTCCAAGTAGATCCCTGAACAGGCCAAAGTCTGATCCCGTGAAATCTAGGATCATGATCCTGCTTTTTGTCATTTTCCCTTCTCTTGAGATGTTAAACTCCACCATCTCACTGCTGTCAAGACTGTCCCTAACCTTCACATCCCCAGTTAGTTCATTCTTGTTTGTAAGTGCCAGGTCCAGCAGAGCATCTTTGCTTATCAACTTCTCAATCATCTATGTCAGAATATCATCATCAGTGCACGCGGGAATCTCGTGTATGACTTGTGCCCTGCTGTGTTTTCCCTTCAACAGATACTGGAGCAATATAGCTGATTTGATTTCAGAATTACGTGAGATACTTTGGGAGTCTGACAAAATTTAAGATTTTGTCATTTTCTTTCTTGTGGTGCACCATGGGAAGCATAATGGGAGCCAGGCAGTTATGTGACTTTTCAGTCACATACTTCATCAACAGCTCAGCAGGCAGAAGGTGCTCCTTGCAAATACCGATCCAATCTAAAGAAAAAGTAATGGTCACAAAATGAAGCAGTTCATGAAAACATATTAATTATGGAATCTTCAGTTGCCTTCACATTGCAAATTACCATTGTGCTATCAAATAATTTTTACAGCAGCTTCAGTAGATCTTCTAGTAATAGACCTGCCAGCATCACTAGGAGCAGGATGTGAAGGATATGCTCTTCATGAGTCAGATTTCTTTAGATTCAATGTTACTGGTGTGAGAAGACTCTGCTGCAGAGATTGGTTATCCAGCAATTGCTGTGAAGTGTTAGGATGACAGACAGAGAATTTATCTGATGTATCAGCAGCAAACCACTACTAAAATTTCTATTTCCCTGTTTACTAGCATGCAGAAACATCATTTGACTTTACTATACAGATTAATGGCCCTGAAATGATGAGAGATTCATTACTTTTTTTAAAATGCTGTGGGACTGATTACACAATTTGCCATGTTCAAATTGTACACTACTTTGCTCATCTAGGCTTCACAACTATACAGAAAGGAGGAAATCTGCTTCCTGTTTTTCCTCTTTGCTTTGGCCTTGTTTATAAACAGTGTTTTCTCTGATTGTGGATATACTGTGGAACTCACATCTTTACATTTATTTAAGTCTTTGTTTAGTCCTGTTCAGTATTTATGATGTTGATGGTCTGCAGCTTTGGCTTAAGAAGTCTTTCCTTGAGCATTAAGCATTGCTGCAAACAATTATTTAATTGGTTGGAAAAAGCTGAATGCACATCTTTGGAAGAAATCATGTGATATTTCCATGTACCAAGCCAGAATTTTCTGTGCAGTCTGTACCCTAAATTATAGTTGAATATTAGTTTTCATCACTACCCTCAAGGTGAAAGACTTCATGAGAAATCTGAGATCTCTCTGAAGTTCTCTGTGTGGAACTTCAGGATAGGCAGCTGGATGGCATCTCAAGATCTTATTTGCTCAGGTGCTTGTAGTCCTCCCTTCAAGATGGGTTGCATTGGTGATATTTTTACTTTACCTCTTAATGAACTTGCAAGGTATGGTATTTTGCATGTAGGAGGTTTGACTTTGTACAACTTTAAATGAAGTTTTATTTTCACAGTTCTTTTAAATTTTAATTAATTCAATTAAAAAAAATTAAGTGCATCTTACAGTAAAATGTGAGTGATTTAAAATATTGAATTGTTAAAACATAACTGGTTGGAAAAAAAGTTTAAAGCCTAAACTAAACAAGTTTTGAATTCTGTCTTGCCTCTAATTTTTTTTTTTTGCTTGATTGATTATGTAAAAATGTATGTGTGGCTTTCTGGATGTTTACTCTTTTAATGAGTAGATTGATACGACAGTTTAGAAAGACTCTGGGAGTTTCACAATGGACTTCTAGAAGTACTTGGTCTTACAGGTCATTGTATTGGATGGGGGATAATAAAATTATTCATTTAGCACTATTATGTTATGCCACTTTCAATATGCTTTTTTATCCAATGGTAATTTACACAAGCTGGTTGTAATGGATATTTTTTATGTGCTGTAAAAGCTTTGCTGAGCTGAGGTTTTGAGTAATTTTTCCTACCAAGTCATGTCAAGATTTTATTCATTTATAAGCTTCAGATCATGTAATTTCTCTGCCTTTCTCCTTTTCAGACCAAAGAAACCCATTCCGGCCCTTCCTAGCCTCACTTTAAATTCTCCAAACATAACTTCTTTTTCTTCCCTATTACCTTTTCATATTTGGCAGGTGTTGGAAGACTGCTAATGATTCTGTTCTCCACAGTCATGCTGGTAAGTATGCTGGACCTGTAAGAAGTATGGAAAAAAATCCACAAGTTATTGGCAGTTTTTGTTTGTTTTCCATGAAAACAAACAAAAAAATAAGCTATCAATTTTGGTTTTATTTCCTTCTGGCTTTTTCCCACTACTAGGAAATCTGACTGCATGTTACTCCTTTTACTTCTGCATTTTGTTACACTGCCTGTTTGTCTAATGCCTGAGTTAATTCTGAGGACTTTGCCTGGAGAGCTTGTCTGTGGACGATCTCTGAATGTGCAAGGAGCTTGGATGAATACGGATAGGGACTGCACTTCTGCAAGAGTGTCTTCTGTAAAGATTTGGAACTGATTTCTGAGAAGAGGGAGCAGAAAAAATATATGAGAAAAAGAGTAAGAATACATTAGCAGGATATATAAAGATATTATAAGTACTACTGGACTCGTAATGCACCTGTGAGAGGGCAACTCTATCATGGAAGAACCAAACAGAAGACATCTGTGCATGAAATCCCATATTACATTTCCTTGTATAAAAAGATACACTGTACAGTAAGTTGAGTTTTTCAATTACTTTCTTCTGAATAATAGGAGTTAACTTTGTTCCTCACATCTTCTATCCCTGTTCCTGTGTTTTATATTTGGAGGCAACTGTATGCCATGAAAAGTGCCCTAAAAGTTTTACTGCTAAGATGCTTTTCGTGCTATCTGGTAAAGTGGCTACACAAAATGCTATCAAGAATATCTTATAAAACACCATGATAAAAAGGTGTGGAATATACCTCACACGGTGATGATACAATGCTATGAAATGTACCTCGTAAAGTGCTGTGAAACTTACATCTAGGGCACTGATCAAACTGTGAAGCAAATTAATTTGAACGGGACTTAGTTTTTCAATACTCAAATATATTTACTTCCAGAGTAATGTAATTCTGATGACCCAGGCTGAAGTGAAAGAGGAAGGACAGCTCAAAGTCATCATTTTGAGCACATTAAGAAGAGAAAAGGCATGACAGGGTGCATGTCTAGGAGTGAGCTGGACCAGGAATTATAAATAGATAGGCAAAGTGAGGCAACACTGTAAAATACATTGTTTCTGTGACAATATAAATCAGTTCCTCAGACTGACCTAAATGCATTTTATCCTTCTCAGGCAGGAGGAGAATAACCTTAAAAATACCAGTATGTATCAGCACATCATGCATTTATGTCACTTCATTTGGCAAAAAAAAGAGAAGTTATACTTTATTATTCTTATTACACATCATCTGTAAAAATTAGGGTTAACCTAACACAAAGGAGACTATTTCAGAGTATCTTCAGAAAGCACAGTGCCTGTGTTTTGTAGCTTCCTTAGAGTCTGTTTTCAGAATCTGAAATTGAGAAAAAAATTAGGACTTTTAAGAGAGATCTGATTGTCAGAGTTATAATGGCCTTCTTGTCTGTGGGTTTTATTATGCCTCTGTGCACTGCTCACAGTAAAATAGAGCTTGGTGATTGCATTCCTGGTCAAAATTTATCCTTGCCTCTTTTTCTATTGACATGTGATATAGGCATTTCCCTGAGGTCCAGATTTATTGCTGTCTTCTGGGGAGCTTTCTCTCCTTTGCTCTTGTTCCAGCACTGTTCGGTGTCCTAGGTGTCACTCCTCTGTATCCTTCCATTCTAAGTGGCTTAATTATTCCAGAAGTTACTTACAAAGGTGTCCTGAATATTTTTCTCTCCCCAGAAATAAAGGTGATCCAGGACCTCTGTTGATCTCCAAGGAACTGAATGATGTATGGCATAAAACTCAATGTTATAACTCTCACAGGGAGAAACTTCTCTGTTCACTTGATTTGAACTAAATCAGGGTTGAAGCATTTATGAGCAATGAGTACTTAATCAATAATGAGAGAACTACACTTTCGGGATCAGCGTCAGCAATACAACAGAAAGACCTCCACAGTAGATATGAGGTGTTTAAAAATGACCTACAGAATTGTAAACACACTTCAATACACCTAAATCCCCCAAACTGTCACATTCAGAGAGTGTTGTAGGCATATCCCCTGTGCTGAGTAGTTAGCATAACTGGACTCAATGTTAGTGGATCCCATGAGCCTGTGTACTACCACAGGAATGCTGAACACCATCTGGGGCACAGCTTAGATCAGTAGAGACAGCTCCCCATTGTAGTTCTTTGTTATATGTTTATTATAATCCCATCAGAATATATAAACTGTAGTAAAGGCTGCTAGCCAAAGTTAGCAAATTTCAGTGCTCTGCCTGCATTAACCCAGTAATTAACCTTCAGACAAAAAACGTTTGGGGCTAAAAGCCTGTCCTGCCTAATCAGATTCCCTGAGCTTTGAAGATGCAGGAGGAAGTGCAGATTTGAAGTATTTTATACTGGAGACAAAAAGACTCTAATATGTAAAGAACTAGAAAGCTTATGGCAATATCATGAAATAAATCAAGTCAAATACCAAGAATGCATTTACATAATACTTAGATTTAATTTGGTGATTGTCTGGGTTATCTTAGGAAGGCTTATATGTTTTGTTTTCTGTTCATTGAATTTACTGTTTCAAAAGGAGCAGCTCTGGGAAAGCTGGAGAATTAAATCCTTTTATCTGTCCATTGAATTAGTTCAACTCTGGAAACAGTTGTACTTATCAGCTGGGCTCTAACCAAAAGCTATTCAAGAGGCAAGGTGCTTCTGTCTGCTGAGACCACTGACAAGAATGCCAACAGGGATTCAACTCTCTGAGCCAGTAACTTCAAAGAGAGCTGTGCTTTCATTTAAACACAAGTTAAGGATGTATAGCCAGCAATTTTGCAAAAAGCCTGTGCCTTAGCATTACTCTAAACTATCTTCTTCCAAATGTTGTCAGCCGCAAAAAGGTTATATATAACATGTAAGGGGTTCTTTAAACAATAAAGGGATGATTCTGACACAAATTCGCACCCATAAATCCTGCTTCCCTTGAGGGTCCTTATAAGGCTAGGCTTCTAAACTCACAAGTGCTGAATCTATATACAACATCAAAAATCAACTGTGTGTCAGGAAGAATACCAAAATAGATGTGTGTAAGCTCATAAGCAACATCAAACTGTCATCTGAAGATGAGGGAGCATATGATAACAAAGCAATGTGCACTTGATTTGTGGCAATATGGTGTGGAATTGCAGTCCTTCTGAAAGAGTAAATGACATAGATTTAAGGCTATCCAGTCTGAATGAAAGATCGGATGATAACAGGTAATGAAATGTGTCTGTGCAGTTAATTTCTTTGGTGGATGAAGTTCTCTAAAATTCTTCTTCCCCCAGACGCTACCTGTTACTTATTTGTTGTTAATCTGAAGATAAAGATTGACTGTAGAAAGGCTTTTGTGCTTGACATTTTGTGTTTGTTTTTTTTTTTCTCTAACTGTACCAGTGTTTCTATCTGAAAGACAGTCTCCTAAACAACTTTGTCCTTTGCATCACCATAATACTTAAATAATCAATCAGCAATCAAGACACCATTTTGCCAGGCAAAAAGTGGAAGAAAATCCATGCCATAAGGAGCAATTCTCTGGATACAGCAGTGATCTTATTCTGTGTCAGGCCATAAAAAATCATTATTCATTATCATAAATATTATCTACAGCAGTCACTGAAACCTGTGCTCTAACCATGGTCAAACTTTTTACCTTGTTGTCTTCTCAAGTGACATGAAATTTATATCAGACAATCCATACAGGCTCTGTGCCTACAACCTCAGGAGATGATCTGTGGATGTGAGAAATCCAAGAGAAGAACAACAAGGAATAAGCAGGAGAGCAACAGTTTTGCTATATGTATAAATGAGATGCTTTAAAAATGATGAATGAATATATAAATATACGATAAATGCTTAGGCATTAAAACACATTTTAAGCTATGCAAATAATGTTCCAACTGAAAAATGCGTTTCATAATATTGTCTTTGAAAAAAAATAAATAGCATGTTGAAACAGAGATAGTTATGCTGTTAGTGTTTGTGTGTTTCTTCATGACAAAAATCCATAAATATTAATCTTTAAAAAAATTATATTCTACTGATAGGTAGCAGAATTTGTTTGACACCATGGAGAATACGAACAGAAAGTGTAACAATTAACATTGTTTAATGCATTATTAATAATAATTTATTCTTTTATTGTTAATAGCTATAACTTCACAACTTTGCATGAAATTAACTTATTTTTTAAAAAATACAATTTTTTTTTATTAAATTCTCAGTTCTTATATGAATAAGGAATGATAAAGAATAATTTTGTGGCCTACTGTCTTGAAACATTGCCTAAAATCTGAAGGGCCTTCTCCTGAGATGCTGTGTCAAGAGTGTCTGTTTGATTCTGGAGCTCTTATCCAAATTTGTAAGTGTAATGAAAGCAAATTTAACAGAATATAGCCTAAAAATCTCTACTCTGGTAAACCAAATGCACAAGCATAAGCTAATTGTAGCACTTCAATATTAACAGGGAAAGCTAATGACTTTTCAAGTTATTGTGGCACTCAGGCGGTAATGAGTAATAAAAAGAAGGCAGCTGAAAATAGTTATGTTAGTTTCAGGAAAAATACTGAAATGTCATCTAGGAAATGTGGATCTTGTCAAAGGAGCTGCGGCAAATCAATTTTGCACAATTAGAGTTTCAGAATGCAAACATAGGAAACCCGAGAAAACTACCATGAATGCTACACCATTTAATGGCGTAATGCTACAACGTTTATGGCGTAAAAACTACGATATTCCTTGGAGAACAAATTCTGTGTCTGCTATGGTAAATGGGATTTCTGTGTTGTTCTTACAGATGTCGGAAACTTAGGAGTGCTGATTCAATAAGAACTCTTCTCAACTTGCCCATGCTGTGTCACCTCACACTCACCCACCCACCCAAGCTGAGTGAGAAGTGCCACATAACATCAGGCATTAAATATCTGCATGGCTCCTCCATTACACATCTCAAGCTTCAGCATCATGGAAGACTCTAATACTTATGTATTAGTTATGTATTACTTATGGATTATGTAATACTTATGTATTACTATGTAATTATGTAGTACTTATTATTACTTATGTATTAGTGTCCTTCTGCTAAGTCTGGAGTGAAAGGAAGGGGTGATATTGGACTCCTCATGCAGAGTATGAAATTGTAAAAGCTGAAATAATTATGGATGGTGTCTGATACTGTGAGAAGCAATTAAGAAAATCAAAACTGTCATCAATGTATTTACTCAGCTCGATATTAAACATACAACCACCTATATACCATCAAAACAATTGTCTTTGCATTCTAAGTTGGAATGGTAGAAGGTAATAGAAAAACACATAACATTAGATTTGTCCAAGTGTCTGTGACTTGAATGATCCCAAAATCCCTGAAAGCGTCTAATGCTGGTGTCAAGGAAAGGTAGATCACAGCATATCACAGCCACTCTATGTTGTGGGAGATCTATCCTTTTTTTTTCTGCACCCACACCCCAAACATTCTAGCCACCCAAAATTTCATCACTCTTGTTCTTCCTGAAGTCAGGATAAGACTGCCAGAATTAGAAGGAAATACTGCGTATCTCCTCCCAGAAGAAAAAGAGATGTATTTGGAAAGGGAAAGCACACACACAGGATATTGTTAAACAAGAAGATTTTGGTGAATTACAAAGAAAAGCATTTGAGACAAAAGACATCCATGTGCCTGACATATATCGGAAGCTGGATGATTCAGAAACCAGTAAGTTTTGCTAATTTTGAGTGAAATGCAGCTTTTATTTTAATTTTAATTTCAAAAAAATAAAATCTAGTCATGTAATATTTGAATGAGGACTCCTGCTTAAAGAACTGTGAGCTTTTAAAAGTCACTGTGATTATGAAATTGAAGATCTGAGTCAAAGAAACTATTAACGGAGGGCTCGGGTACATAGGCATACAATCTATGAGATTAGCAAAATGTCTGCTTTATTAACAAAGTTATGACTTTTTATAGTGTCTTCACACCGTGTCCCATGTCCAGATGCATACAATTGGTTACAGGGTTCTGTCCAGATGTAAACACACATTACAAATACACTTTTAATTGGTTTATAACAGGTATGTGGTCAGAATGAGATAATTATTTACCTTATCAAATCCTGTCTTCTTCTTGGCACAAATTTCCTTTTGTTCTAGCTAGAAGGCTTGCAGCCATTTTGACAATTACAGTTTACAGTGTCTATAAAGCTATATTAAAGCAAAGTTTATAAAAACTACAGAATGCAATATAAATTGCTCATA
>JAWMRA010000078.1:72776371-72931935 GCA_035584735.1 Pseudotriccus pelzelni
GTTTTGTTGTTTCGGTTTTTGATTTGTTTTGGGGGGTTTGTTGGTTGGTTGATTTTGGGGGGTTTTTTGGGTTTTAGGGTTTTTTTGGTTTTTTTTTTTGTTTCTTTGGTTTTTTGGGGTTTTGGTTTTTTACTCAAGTTTATTGCCATATATGTCTTCAGGGAAATAATGGGTTTTTTTGGAGAGTATCAGAAGAAAATATTAACAGGAAAATGAAGCACAGAAAAATAAATGATAGGTTATAGTCTTCAACTGAAACAACAGCTGGCAGATCTATTGATTACGTAGAGTTGTAACTTCAAAGATGAGCTGTGGAAGAAATGTGAGAAGTTTAAAAGGGGTATCAGAAGGACAGCTGCCATGGTCTGTAGTATGTTACATTTCTAAACACCTAGTATGTAAAGCATAGGGGCTTGTTACCTAAAATATAAAGCCTTTTCAGAAAAAATCTCTTCATTAACCTTTTAGAATTGTTCGAAAGCTGTGGCCAATATGTAGAAGCTTATATGAGGCATCTTGCAATAAACCTCTGGAAACAGCCCTACAGTATTGGTCAATAGTCTCATTTGATTGCTAGGCTATTGATATCATTAGCGATTATTTTCAGATAAAGAGACTAAGAATAATTTTTTTCTTTTCACAATTCACATGCAAATAATAAACCTATTCCTGTAATTGGATGCTATTGAAATGCATTAGATGTACAGTGTTTTCCTATACATCTCATTCCACTACAGTTTCCCTCCTCTTACAGTGATTTTTTTACTCCAAACACTTCTTACTAAATATTCACCTGAAACAGTGGAGCAAAACATGTTTGCTGAAGGGAGACATCACAGATTAAGGTATTATTATTAGTCAGAGTTAGAGGCAGAAGAAAGGCATAACATTAATTCTTATCATGACTGCTTTGAAATCAAGAAATTTGTATTGGTTTTACCTCTCAGTCGGTGGGGAGAGAAGCATGCTACTTTCACTGGTTTTAGCACCTCAGTTAAAAAACTACACTGCTTCAATGGGAAGATGTTAGATAAAGGTATAATTATTTTTAAAATGAAACATTAATAAATCACTGAAACCTTTAAGGAGCTGTTTCCTCTTTCCACTTTCAGGAGGCTCCCGTAAGGGTGGTAATACAGCTCCAAATTACTCCAAAAAGGGAAGAGGCATATTAATATATATGTTGGTTAGCATATGTCACTTAAACATTCTGTTCTTCTGGAAGTCTCAACATTATGCTTTAGGTCTATGTTTAGGTAGACTTCTCAACTTCTTTAAAAACGTCTTTGCCCAATGGTATCCTTAGGCAGGTAGGGCCCTTTAAAATTTATGGTTCAGTAAAATGGGTTTCTCTTATTCACTCTACTTCTATCATCTATCCTAAAATGACTGTGCTGTCATTGTTTAGGAATAATCAATATGTATCTTATACAGTTGTAAAGGGCCACCTTTTTGCTAGGTGAAATTTTGCTGGAGTGAAATATGACTTTTCTAAGCACTTATAGCTTTTTTTTTTTTTTTTTCCTCCTGTGCTGCAGGTGAAAAATAAGAAGAAATCTGAAACTGAGATCCTTTTTATGCAGTAGAACAGCTTTGCATTTCTGGTATTAATATAAATTATATAATCTATTCTAGTTTATATAAAAGATTTATTTTAGTTATCTGGGTGATACCAAACTTTTGCTGGCATCTGAGTTTTGTGGTACTTGTGCTTTGAGAGGTATTGTTTTGATTGTGCCTTGGGATGTTATGCTTACCTATATTGGTAAATTAAATAAGTCTAAGAGTACATCATGAATACAGCTGTACTGTGTCAGCTAGCCTTAATACCAGAACATTAAACTCTTAGTCTTTAAAAATATAATTACTGTTTCTGAATTGGCTTTTGGGAGTAGTTTCTGAATATTGCCAACTCCTGAATCATGCCCAGAAATAGTTTGGGAGAACACTGTTTAGTCCGGGCCAAGAACCATGCCAGACAGGGCTGTTGTAACAATTAAAAGGACAGATAATTGAATTCCAATGCTGTGGAACACTTCCTAGTACTTCTAATGAAATAGTATATGTCTAGCCAATATAATAAGCCAAAAATTGCTTTGGCTTTGTTAATAAAATTGTTTGGTTTTGTTAATTAAATTTCAACTTTTCATTTAACACTAAAATTGGCACTTAGGGATGCACACACGCAAACTATGCTTTAAGAGGGAAATATATAATCAGTTTGCCTTAGACTGCAGAGGGAATAATTAGTTGACACAGCCTTGAATAGTTCAGCAGTTCTCTTCTGTGTCAAGGGAACTCATAATTTTGTAAAATAACACATTTTCTTTGTTTTTTTTAATTTGTTTTCTGTTAATGTTCTGTTTCACTGCCTTAGCTGCTGGATGAGAGTGTTTCTAATGTCAGAGTGCTGAAAGTTGGAGAAAATTACCTCTAGACTCAAGATTAACAAGTGGAGATGGTATTGCAGATATAATCTTCCTAGTCATTGCTTCTCCCCCCTTTTGTTAAGGCTATAGGTCTTTTGAGCATCTTCAGGAGGAGCAGAAACTGAAATCAGAAATTCCGGCTTTCAGCTACGTACATGGCAACAGAAATCCTCTCTAAAATGGTGATCAAATATGTTTTCCCACTGCTATAGAAACTTCAAGTTTTTATATAATATGTTCAGCTCTTAAATATTCATTGTTTCTTGAGCACCTGATTGGTAGAATTATAGGAAGAATTTTATAGCAAATAGTCTAGAAAAAGAGCTGTAGTAAAAACTTCACTGTACTATGAGATTATAAGGGAGAGATGGTATAGCTGATATACTGTTAGCATATGGACTTTGTAAAAATAAAATAGATAATATTATCCTTGTTATGGGACTTGGTCCTCATCAGTTTGTTCCACAGAAGCTTGTCATCCCTGATCTGCATATTTATACAGACATTCAGTTTTCTGTTTTTAAGGGGAAAACATAAGATTATTCTTTTTAATTTTTCCAAATATTTGATATACCTTAGAGTCCCAAATTTTCTATGAAGAGCTCATAAACAAGAATGGTATAAAGGCAATATGGGCTTATAAATGTGAGGCTTTCAATTAGCTCTTCAGTGGATCATCAGCTATAAGAAGCAAAATATTTTGAAGGAGGGTAGATTTACAGTATGATGAAATCCTCAGTCACCAATATTGTTTTCTATCAAAGGATTTCTGAAGTGATAAAGAACAACTTTGGAAAAAATTTATTAAAGAAAAGCAGGAGAAAAGGGAAAGATTTGGGTATGATTTTATGAATAATTTAAATATGCTGTTACAAGATGCAATCACATTTCTAGTGTCAGCACCAACACTCCCAGATCTGACTGCAAGCTAGCTGTGTAGAATAAAGCTTGAGCTTTTTCTCTTGACCAAAATCAAGTGTACAAGGAATAGTACTAGGAACCCCCTTTGCAGTAGCTAGGAGATAGGAAACGTTAGACCCTCAGTGAGCTTGAGAGGAAAGCTGGGAGCCTCTGTTTCTAACAGCAATCCTAATCGCTTTGTGAAAGTGCACTTTTTTGACATTGCTTTATTAAAAAAAAAAAAGAAAAAGAAAAAAAAGCAGCCTGTTTGTGGCAGAACTCCCGTTTTACAAAGCAAAGAAAAACAAACAAGAAACCCCCTCAGGAACTAAACAGTTATTTTGCATGTGCAGATCCATATATTTGCAAAAGCTCTATTAGAGACTTATTTTTGCATTTGTCATGTATCACTACTTCTCTGGTTGCTGTCAAAATGTTTTTAAACTTACCCTGGATGGCTTGACCCCAGAACACTTGCCTCCTCTATCCAAATTCACAGATATTGCCTAACCACAGCTGATCTCCCCAGAGACAGAGAGAAAGGTGAGGGAAGGGAGAGTATTCTTAGATAACAAGCAGATCTGTTTGACACCCAAGATTCACAGCTTAATACTACATGAAAGCTGCATTGGAGACTACCTGGAAGGATTAGTCAAGAAGATACTCATAGGAGGGGTCTGGAGCAATAACTTCTTAACCTGTTTCCTCAAGGAAATTGTAGTGTTGCATTAACATCCCATGGAAAAGTATAGAAACAGTCTAGAGAAATTTGTTCAGGAGTTTTGCATTAAAAATAGCTTATGTGCAACTATAGAGGATAAATACTCATTTATTTTATAGATGGTGTGTTTTTATTTAGCAGAATTTGGTTGTCAGTAGGATGCTTCAAGTTAAAGAAGCAGGAAAGAGATGACAAAGGAAATTATATTTTTCAGTGTTGTCATATTGAAACTTTAAAATGCATGCAGTACTGAAATAGAAAGTTGTTATATCTTGGCAAGTAATACCACAGTTTATTACTGTAAATCGTGTTTAAAACATACTGGCGGTTTCCTAGTCTGACTTGGAAGAAAGATATTCAACAATTTACGTGAAGCCTTCCTTTTATCAGAGTATAACACAATGATTTAAGGAGTAGTGGCACTCAACATCACTGACTGTAAGATCACTTTAATAATTCTCTTTATGTCATGGCAGGAAATTTGTTAACTTTATTAATATCTCATCTTGTAGATCCTTCCTGATGAGCTGACATCTTGTGCAAAGTAATTCATTAAAATTGCCCATTTTCATTTTTGTCCCCTTCTGGGTGTATTAGGTATAAAATTTAAAATCACATTTTTAGCAGTGGAGGTTGGTTAAATGAGAATTGCCTTTAAGACTGTATTCGTTTGTGTCTTAATAGCATGCTGGTTTTATTCAGGTAACTGTATTTCTTCTTCCAGCAGTCAGTAGATGGGGAAAAATAGACTGAAAGCCCAACAGGATAAATGATGTTCAAATGAGATTATCCTGTGTCAGAAGAATGAAAGGTGATGTTTTGAATTATAATGTGAATTCTTTGTTTGAGAGTGTGAGTTAATAGAAATATGGTATTTGATAAGCCATCCTGTCTTTGATTTGTAATGGTGTCACAGGTAACCCCCAGGGAGCAACCAAGCACCACGCAGATGCTCACTCACTCCTATTCCAATGGGATGGGGTAGAAAATCAGAAGAGTAAATGAAAACTCATAGTTTGAGATAAGGACAATTTCACAGGGAAAGAAAAAGACACACACAGGCAAAGCAAAACAAGGAATTCATTCACCACTTCTCAGGGGCAGGCAGGTGTTCAGCCACTTCCAGGACAGCAGGGCCCCATCACATATAAGGGTGACTTGGGAAGGCAAATGCTGTCATTTCAAACATCCCTCCTTTCCCTCTTCTTCTCTCAACTTAATATACTGAGCATGATCGCTTATGATAGAGAATATCCCTTGATCAGTTGGGATCACCTGGGATCCCAGCTGTGTCATCTCCCAACTCCTTGTATTCCCTCTGCCCCTTTTTCAAAGCAGAAAAGGCCTTGACCCTGTGGAAGCACTGCCCAGCATTAAAAAAAACATCCCTGTATTATCAACACTGTATCCACCACATATGCAAAACACAGCCCCATACTAGCAATGATGAAGAAAAAGAACTCTACCCCAACCAAAACTAAGAAGATATTCCTTGCTTTAGGCTCACAGACTTTTTCTCTAATACAGGATGGTGGGATGGTGGTTTTTTTCCTAGAGATGCATTATCTAACAACCTCATGTGGAACAGGTCAGATAAATTATATAGACTATTTTATCATTAATTTGAAATAACTGAGAAGCCATTCACGCTTCATTTTTTGAGTAATGAAGCATATTTAGGATGTGATTTCAATAAGATAAAACTGAAGTGTACACCTGTTTCATTACAATCTGGGGCTTTGTTAAGGAATAAAAGAGAACACCGAATAGTATTCTATACAAATCAAACTTGGCAAAACACATTGACTTTTCTTCAGTCTTTTCTTCTTCACAGGATGTCTAGTGGGTGGGGAAGGGACAGGGAGCTGGAGACACTTTGATACAGGATAGTGTCTGACTGAAGTTTAGTACAGTACTTGATCCAATGTAAGACCTCAGATTCATCATGTATTGTCCTACTATACCTGCAGCAGTTTCTGGTTCATTAAGAGCAGAGATCATTTGCACTTTCTCGGAGCAGAGGGTAAATGGTGAATATATCTTGCCACTTACAACAGCTCTTGTAAGAGGAGAAAAGTATCTCATCTTTGAAGCTTATAACAGTAAAATTTTTCTTGCATGCCAGTCTTAACAGTTTTTCACTCTCTGCAGTAAGAAATCAGCTTGTGGGAAATTCTCCTTGCTGTGGAGACTCAAACACGTGTCTGAAAGGTAAAGAAGTTAAGCAAAAAGAAAGCCTAGCAGAAGAACATTGTTTAACTCAAAACATCTTGCTGTTCCCTTCTGCTACAATATTGTGTTGTAACAGCAAGTGCTACAAGTCATGTTACAAACGTAATAAGTGATGCCACTGAAAACATGGCAGTAAAAACTTGCTCTACTGTTGAAGGACCAAGTGTGTTCTTAAAGAATGAAAGTTATTCACAATGTTCAGAAAATGCATAAAATTTATTCAGTCATTCTGGCTTTCTGTTTGATTTTTTTTTTTTTTAAGATTTCCCCCATGATAGATGCATCTAGTTAATTGGGGGTTTATTTTCTTGCAGCAGAGTTGCATCTGTTCTGTTCTTTACCTGTAATATCTTTTTGCAATATTAGGACTAACTTTGAAGAAAGCTATTTGCTTTCCTCTATTCTATATAGCCCAGTGGGAGTAAAATTCCTACTGGTATTACTGAATGCTTGTAACTTGGTGGGTGGAGGGGCAGAGTGGAGAAAAAGGCAACTGGCTGCTACCAGAGGCTGGAGAGAATGCAGGAAACCTGACTTTGCAAATCATTTATTAATTCTTATTATAGTTACCAGGCCATACATTTAATTTGCAACTCAAAAGAAGAAGAGGGCTGCAAAGCCAGGAGCTGGCTTTTTGAAACAGTATACCTTGCTAAAATAGTTTGTTGCTGTCTCCTTTGTGGCTAAAGGAAATGATCTGTATCATTACCAGCCTTTTAGGGTTTTTATTTTAAATAAAAGGAAAAAAAAATCTAAATACACTCTAATCTGTGTGTTGTAAGACTTGTCACATCTGTTAATCCAATTTCTATTCAGACCACAACTGTGGAAAAAGAAACACTCGAGTACCAATGATTTGACATGTTAAACTGCAAAGCCATCAGGAATTGAAATGTGCTGACACTATTACCTAGCACAGAATTGTGTCCTTAGCCAGATTGGCCTCTCTTGTAATGTCTGTCAGGGAATTATCTTAGCCCATAAGGCAAGAGTGGAGATCTTCCTTAGAACAGAATTAGCATTAAGCCCGCACATACAGGAATATGTTCTGTTGTGTCACAGAATCAATTAGGTTGGAAAAGGCCTCTGAGATCATAAAGTCCAACCTGACCGAGCACCACCATGTCAACTAGACCATGTCCAGTCCTTCCTTAAGTACCTCCAGGGACAGTGACTCCAGCACCTACCTGGACAGTCCATTCCAACTGAAAACTGACTCAGTCATGCAACATTTTGAATATATCCTATACTTGCAGTGAAATAATGGGGTTTTCCATAGAAAATTTGTCAAAAATATTTACCACTTCAAGAATACATTCTTACACTATTGCAAACCCATTACTACAACAGATTAATGCAGATTAGGTAATGCATGAACAGTGCCTTTGTTAGCAGATAACATAGATAAATTGAAGTATTTGACAATGGATTGTTCTTTCTAGTATGAGTATTGTGTAGTGTCTTTTGATGGAAGTAATGTTACTTTGGAGTATTTCAACTGCAATAGAGGCTTATGAAAATGAGTTCCTAACCCTTCATTTCAGGTAGGTAGTGACCAAAACTTTACTTGCTCTGTTCAGTTCAATAGCTTTAAGCCACTTGATTACTCTTGTGAGTTACTATTTATTTTACTAACTTTAAGAATTTAGATTGTTGTCTGCTTTATATTCATAGTTCAACAAATCTTCTGTGTCCTGAGATGAAGGTAAATTTATGAAGATGAAGATAAATTTATGAAATATTTAGGCACTATAGTGCCTAAAAAGAGAAAAGCTACTTGAGTACAAAAACCAGAAATAATGGTTCTCATGTAGAGAAGAACCAGGTCATTGCTTCATATCGTTTAGTCTAAGAAATATTAATTAATCTATAGTCTCAGAGAGGGAGGAAGAGAGGAAAGCAATGCTTTTTGAATAGTGAAGGAAATCTTTATCTTCTTGTTTTGTGGGAAGAATTTCTTAACTTTGGAATGGAGCAATTTATCTTTCCAGCTCGTAAGTTCAGTCATCTTCCAAAGTTGTTGTATTCTGTTCAGCCAAGAGAAGGAAAATGGAGTTCTGTTTCTCTGAGTAAGAAAGAAAAAAATACTGTAGTATAAAAGGGAAATATTAAAGAAGAAAACATTCCTGCCCGATGGTCATCAACTTAATCCGATGCATAGTCATTTCATTTAACAGGTATTAAATTTGAATTGTTTGATGTAAAGCTTATATATAATAAGAAGGGAGTCAAAGAAAAAAGAAAAACCAAAAGCTACAAAGAGAAAGCTGAAGAACAGGTAGATGTTATTTGGTTAATGAGGAAAAGTGGTATGTGGTTAAAAAAACAAACAAACCAACAAAAAAACCCAAAACCAACCGAAAAAACAAACAAACAAAAACCTCAACAACGACAACAGAAAAAAGCCACACACAACCCGTCCCAAAAGAGAGACTGTGTCATGCAGAGCAACAAGATTAAATGAGGCAGATGGTCAGCTTTGTGTGCCACCTACTACGTAGTTGTATTGACTGTACTTCTGTTTTTTGGCAGCATCTTGAACTTGTAATGTGGTCAAAATATTAGCATCTAACAGTTAATTTTTTTCCAGTCTGTGTATTGGTAGTAAACAGCTGAATATTTCTGACACGCTTTATGAATGAGAAAATATATATGGAATACAGTCAGATGCAAGTAATTAACTGTCCTGTCCAGCCTGCTGACTGACATGGCGTGTCTGAATGCTGACAGCACAGGTGACACTGACTAATTTGTTATACTCATGACACTCAATGTTTATTCAACACACTTGTAAGCAACATCAAGATATTTTCTAGTTCAGGTCTGAACTATTAGTCAGTTACTACTATTCAACAGTTTTCAGGTCTTCATGTTGGCTTTCAGAGAAATTACACTTGAGAGATTACTTATTCCTATTAGCTGTTTAGTGTTATAGTCTAATATAAACCTAGATTAATTTCCTACCCTCACAACCCCCCTGATAAACTTAAGTGTGAAGTACTTATTTACATGTTTCACTATTACCGCTGCACAGGCCCCTTTAGATGAGCTCAGGTGCACAAGGAAACTGTTCCGGGGTGACCATAAGCTCAGTTACAACTGAGTGTACAGTTACGACAACATAGAGGTTGCAAAACTACCCAAGCTGACTCTGAAAAAGGACAACTAATCCACACTTCTTTCAACAGAAATGCATCTAACATGAGAGAGGTAATTTATTGTGTTTGAACTCATATTGCCAAAAATAGGAAACCAGACAATTCCTTTGTGAGATGGACACTTGTGTATACAACGCTTTGAAATCTCCGAGCACTTTGATATCCTTGAAGAGTAAATAATAATGTATTTTAGAGGTAGGTAGAGCAAAACAAATAAATTTAGAAATCTTACTCATGCTTATCTTAAAGGGAAATAATCTTTTTTCCAAATTAAAAAAAAATAAATTCAGTTTTATTTTAGAATCTATTTTTCTTTTTTTTTTTTTTCCTGTGATTGTAGGATTTTTTTTTAGCCCAGCTTTTGCTTGGACAATGCTTGTTCACACTAATGTAACATCTTACTCGGAAGATGAAAGACAGCAATAATTTGATACAACAATATATTATGCCCTTATTAAGCATAGACCATGTTTAAGATGAAGAATTCTTGCACTGTTCCAAATTCAATGTCTTTGCCACTAACTATGGAAAAGGATGATTTTAGTTATGTAACATGTATACTAACATGTATATATCCCATTACCTTTACAAGCCATGTGTCTAAAATGATCAAATGAATTATCAACAGTGTCTTGACGTTTGAATATGAAGAAAAAACTCTAATTTTAGTACTGGTATTCCTCAATCACTTAACTCCTGAGCACTAGTATTTAAAAAAAGGAATCATTTCTTGGGAGTTTTTTAATCTGTGAATAATTAATTTTTCACCAAGGATACATTTTCAGGTTGGAGTAAGTCACATGGTCTTAAATTATGATATAGGTACATACTGCTTGTCCCTGGACAGATAGTTCAGAGACCATTTTTTCTTTAAAAGCCCTGTTATTTGGCAAAGGGTGAAATAGCAGAATGAAAACTGGATGCTTGCACTGCTGCTGAGACTGAAGCCTGTTCAGAAATAATTTTAAACATTAAGGTTTAAGCACTGATGTAACTTTAAATCCTCTCTTACTTCTTCAGTGCTTTGCTACTGTTCTGGGTGTTTGGATGCAGAATAAAATGTAATGTCATTGAACTGAGGAAGACTACACACTTTACTGGAAAAAAATAAGATGCAAAAATTAAGGTGCAAAATTAAAGCAGGAATTAAAAAATGGCATAAGTATAGGATGTCAAACAAATGTTCAGATGATAGCTACACCAAAAAGCTCAATAATGGATATCTAACTAAGCCATAACCCAGGGATATCTTGCTGTTCTGAAAAAAAAGTAAATACAATATTCTGGTAAAAGTGAATCTACATTCTGTAAGGCCTTTTGAAGTAATCCTTCTCTACCGAATACTAGGAAGATCTTGGCTTCTGTCCAGTTCTGAGCTTTGCACAGCACAATTGGAGAAAGCTCAGAGAGGATAATAAGAGTGATCATAAGTCTACTAAACGGGGCTTACAACTAAAGCATGATTCAGTTCATATTATGCTGTTTAAGAAGAGAGTCTTAAATATGTAGAACACTATTGCAAAGAAATCTAGAATAATTCTTTGCCATATCCATGAGAAAATAAAAGATAATTAATCATTAAATAGTAAGAAAGGTTAACTGTAGATTTTTTTTTTTCAAAATGCTTAAGTTAGGAAAGTACTGGAATAAATTGCCTGGATGTAGCTTTTACCCATGCAGGACAAGTAGATAGGTCACAGAAATGATGTAGACAAAATGATGCCTTAATGTAAGAGAATAGAGTTAAGTGGTAATTCAATATGTCTTTAAACCCTGTAATTCTATGGTAAATGAGCAAAACATAGGTTAGTTCTCTAGATTTAAATAATAGAAAAGCTTTCACTTATCTTCCTCTCAATTTTGTCAAGGGCATAAAATCCTGCACCTTCCTTTTCTCTCTATCTGTAGTTGCCTGTAACCTTCTCTGGCTCTTACTGTAGTCTCTAGCTCTTATATTGCTTGTCTATAACAAGGCAGCAGTCATAACGCTTCAGTCTTGCTCGTGCTGTTCACATTGGGATTCAGGCATCAACAAGGCTATCCCTTGCTATCACTTCTCTGTCTAGTAGAGAAGGGGTTTTTTGGGCTTTTTGTTTGCTTTTTCCCCTGAATAATTTTTTCTCTTTGACCATGAAGTTAGGATGAACATTCATATATGGCAGTCATTCATTTGGTTTGCCCATCTCTGTTGTCCACACACTCTTTAACGTTTCTGTGATAGGCTTTAAGAATTTTTGTGGCTTTTAACTTCAGGCCACCCTCTTTCCTATCTGGGAATACAGGATGTCCATCTTACTGATTTGAGAAATTCAGATGGAATATGTAGAAGACAAGTGAGTTTCTAAAGCTTACGATGGTGCTTGTCATAAGGTATGCAGTGTTATCAGTCCAGATTATCTAATTTCTCTCTTGCTTTTCAAGAAGACTGATTGTGTTGACCAGGTAAGGTTCAGCTACTTTTCAATTTACATAAATATTGCTGCATTTGTTCTTTTAGTTCAGTATTACTTCGCACTATACCCTAGAGCTGTATACCAGAAACATTCATAAGATCTGCAGAACATTACAGGTTCAATATATGTGCAGTATAAGAGGTTAAGAAAACAAATGTTACACTTCCTAAGGATCTGATGGCTCATACCTACTTACTGTGAAATAAGCCTTAAAAAAGGATGTTTACTTTCTAGCAGACTTGGAGTACCTCATAGTATTTGTAAAGCATGCTTGGTCTTGAGCTGAAGGCAGTCATGGGCAATCACTACGATTATTGAGGATCTATGCTCATTTGTTAAAGTATGGGTATAGGGAAATTTGATTCTAGTCCCTCTCCTGGTTCTCAAAGATATGTTATCCTCCTAAATTTGATTTGTGTGCAGCTCTGTCCAAAAAACTGTTTGAAAGTTTTAATTTTTATTACACTGAGTTTGTCCCAGAATAGCTTATATTTTTAGGAACTAGCTAGAAAGTCTAGTTTCTGTGGTTTTGATTAGCTGGGAACACATCAGACTTGTGCTCTCTACTTCCTTATTTCACAGAGAAGAGTACCACCAGTTTTCGAGTTCAGCCTGACAGTTGCACATCCTTATTTGCAGCAGAAATATTTATATTCCAGGCAGTGTGTGGGACAAGTTATTATTTGTAAATGGTTCTAATTAACTTATTCTCCATCTTCAGGATCATATTAAGTACACAAAAGATAATTATCAGCTTGTTCTAATGGAACTAATCTCACTCATTTCATTGAGTTACTCTAAAGAAAGAGCACTTGAGGTTCTTTACAGGCAACAAAGATATTCCATTAAAGATCAATCTTCTGAATATTTGTTAATAATAATATAATATTAAAACCTTGGTAAATACATAATTCTATGAAAAAGACAACCTAGGCATTTCATTGCTTTTAACTTCAGCTTCTTTTCTTCCAAGAGATATGTAAGGTATTATCATTTAAACAAAATGTGTCATAAATATTGAGACATAATGTGAGTTTTAATAGATTATTTTTACTGTGATTAATAACTGATATCTGGATATTATTTTTTTTTGGTGGCCTATAACTGACTTTTTGCAGTATAGAAATTGTGACATACCTAGACACACCAAGCTTGAAAGACAAGTGTACTGGCTTTGCTTCAGAAACAAGTAAGAGTATTTCCTGTCATCTTGTGGAGACTTTGCAGATGGCCAAAATTTTAAATACATTTGTAATTTTGTAATAAATAATATCCTCCAGAATGTGAGCATAGGGTGAATATATGGACTGAAAAATACAGACTTAATGGTGTTAGTGAAATGGATCCATATTTCTGTTTAAAACAATTTTTAAAATATTCTTAGATTTACCATTCCTTCCTGGTCTGCAAATTGAGAGACTAAGGCTGTTAAGTCAAAAGTGACTTTCTATTTATGAAGGAGGCATGGGTAGGCTATTTCCTGAATGGCCTTACTTGTACTGTAGAAAATGAACTGTGACAGGGAAAGTACTTCTGGGTCTTGTTGTCTTTGTCAGCCTTAGCATTTGCAACATTTCTGTCACTGTCACTGTAGTGGCATTTGAAGATGAATTTCAGATTACTGGTCCATATTTCATCTCTTGCTCCTTTACATCAACTTTCCTATAAAAGTCGTCCCCATGCTATGAGCTCATCTTTGTAGTATTCTTCAAAGAGGACAGCAATAGGAAACAAAATAAGTGTCACCAGCCTGCCAACCTGCCTCTTGCCAGTGTGCAGTTGCAAAAAAAAAAAAAAAGAAGAAAAAAAAAGAGAAAAAAAATGTAGAAATAACATCTGCAGCTCTGAAGAATACTCCGGAGAGCTAGTGGGGATCTTTCTGTTGCTGATCTTGCACACTGTTGCAAAGCACTGAGAAGTGGTAACTTTTACAAATTTATTCTATTTATGCAATTGTTTTTGTTGGAAGAGACCTGTAAGATCATAAAGTTCAACTGTGAACCTAACCCTGTCAAGTCCACTACTAAACTATGGCCCTAGGTGCCATACCTATGTGCCTTTAAAATACTCCAGGCATGGTGACTCAACCGCTTCTCTGGGCAGCCTGTTCCAGTGCTCAACAAGACTTCCTGTGAAGAAATGTTTATGTAATATCTAATCTAAACCTCCTCAAATTCAGGATGTTTTCTCTTGTCCTACTGCCTGCAGCTTGCCTGGGAGAAGAAACCAACACTCATCTGGCTTCCATCTCCTTTCAGGTAGCTGTACAGAGAGATAAGATCCCCCATCAAACTCCTTTTCTCCAGGTTAAATAGCATTAGCTCCCTCTGCTGCTCCTCATAAAACTTGTTCTCCAGACCCTTCACCAGCTCTGTGGCCCTTCCCTGAACGTGCTTCAGCACCTCAATGTCTGCCTTATAACAAGGGGCCCAAAACTGCACATAGGATTCAAGGTGCAGCCTCACCAGTGCAAAGTGCAAGGGGAAGATCACTTCCTTGCTCTTGCTGGCCACACTACTTCTGATCCAGGCCAGGATGCCATTGGCCTTGTGGACACCTGGGTACACTGCTGGCTCATGTTCAGCTTCCTGCTAACCAACACCTCCAGATTTTTTTCTTCTGTGCCACTTTCCAGCCTCTCTTCTCTAAGCCTGTAGTGATGCATGGAGTGGTTGTGATCGAAGTGCAGGACCCAGCACATGGACTTGTTGAACTTCAAACTGTTGGCCTTGGTGCATCAGTCTAGCCTGTCGAGATCCCTCTGCAGAGTCTTCCTATCCTCTGGAAGATCAACACTCCCCCCTAAATTAGTGTCACCTGCAAAATGACTGAGGGTGCACTCAATTCCCTTGTCCAGATCATCAGTGAAGATATCAGACAGGATTGACCCCTATACTGAGCCCTGCAGAATGCCACTAGTGACAGGATGCCAACTGCATTTTACTCTATTGACCACTACTCTTTAGACTTTTCCATCTGCTTCTTAGGAAGTGGGAAAGAGGTCATCCTGATGTGAGGTGACTTCTTTTTATGGACAAGCTTCTGTAGCTCTGCTCCAAAAGCATTTACTATCTGGAGTTTCTCAAGGGAATTGTATTAAATCATAATTTAACACTAACATCATACTCTTCTTACTGGTGTAGGACTTCAGAATTGGTCTTTTTTTATTCTTTATGGCAATTCAACAACACTGAGGGTTATGGATGGGGGGAAATTACTGTCAAAAGCAGCTTCCTTCTTTGTAATCTCAAAAGTGTTGGAAAACATACATTTATTGATAGTGATTTTATCTTCACTTTATAAATGAGATTTTCAAAATGTAATTATATAATACTTCTGCTGGTTTTCCTGGAAGTCCTGCTGGTTTTGAACTAATTTCTCACCCAAGGAAGAGGGAATTAAGTATTACACAATTTATTTACCTGGAAGAGAAAAGCAATGAAATAATCATATTTATAATCTTACTTCTCTGAAGGTGTTTCTGTCTTCCCTCTCCCACCCTGACTCCACTTCTGAAATTTTGTAAATGCTTGAATGCAATACTGTCTGATAGCTATATGTTTTATAAGGGATAGTGTATGAAATATAATCATTGGTTCACTTCAATTTTTCCAATTATTTATTTGCTGTTACTTTTTTCTTATATCTAGGCTATGTATAGAACCTGCCTTCTTGTTCTGTATGTAGCACTCAGATCATGTCCCTGAAAGCTAACTGGCAACTGTTGCTTCTCATCCTCTTGGTTGTGGTTCTAGTTATCAAAGTAATTTACGTCTGGGAAAAGTTCTCTACATTTTGTTTCTGTGGGTTTTATTTTGTTCCCCCCTCTCCAACTACACTTTAATTTGTACTGTAAATAAGTCTACATGTGGAAAAAATCAGTTTGAAGTTATAGAAATGTGTGGTCAGAACAGTTACATCATGAAAAGGCCAGTAACTAATACAAAAAGTTTAGGAGGAAAGAAGAGTCATGTTCATGATGAACTGGAAGATTGAAACATGAGAGTCAAGTATACATATTCATACATAACAATCAGTGACTGGCAGGGTAGGCATTTAAGCCAAGATCTTCAGAGAATTGAGTATCTCTCTTTTCACTGTTGCAAGTCATTAAACTACACGCAAAAATTCAAATGCAAATTATAACATTTTTCTAAACTGACAAATACAAATTCCTCATTCACGAGTGATTTGATGTATGGTTGCAGCAGGGATCTTAGAATTTATTGCAGAGTTTAACAAGGTCTGTGTTTAGAAATGTTTGTCTTTAATGTCTGGCTAGTTAGAAAGCAATTTTGGAAAAGGAAAACATAAAACCAGCACACTTTGGTATACCAGTGTTTCTTTGGAAATGTTAAAAATGTGAAGAAGTAACAATTGCAGGTGAGAAACTATTGCTTCTTAGCACTGCCTTCTGGCTAGATATGAAATACCAAGTATGCCTAAGTAGAAACTTGAGGGAGATGTCTGAGATCCTTCGTTAAGTACCTGATAAGAAGCTCTGATCTCTGTAAATAAAACCAGCGGTGACAGTAACCCATATTAGACAAAAGCTGCTGACTTGCTCTACACTTATCAATGTATTTATTGTGTGTATCTGTGACTTGCAGTACAGAGTGAAAAGTAGGAAAGTACAAGTTGTTGTTAGCCTTTTCATTATCTATTAGTGACAAATTTGAGGTCAAGAGGCTTTTTCAACAAATGACTTTTCAACTGAAACTCATTTTGTGATGAATCACTAAGTACCACAGAATTAAATGTAATGCCAAGCATGAAACTGTTATCTCAGTAATTCATCTTTCTTAAAATGTGAAGGAATTCCTTGAATATTCAGTGCTGTAGCTCTGTATTTTGTGCTATATTGCAAATTTTTTATATGATAAACGGTAGCTAAAATAGAGTCTTATGAAATAGAATTCTTCTTAATAAGCACTACCAAAGCTAAGGTTAGTGACAGAAATTGTCTTTTTGTGATCCTTCCATGAGACCACCTCTTGTTCTGTTAGTCTGAAGCAGAAATGAGCACCTACTGATTACTAGCAATTTAGAAACAGATGCTATTTTAGAGCTAAGCAGGTTTTTGCATCAGCAGGCACCCTTTTCAGTAAGGAATCCTAAGGCTTTTTTGAAAAGAATTGTGAACTGAGATATGATTTCAAACATGTATTATTTTTATTAGCCTTTTGATGGAACTTTTAAGAAATTACTTCCTAGCAAAAAAAATGTTTTCAGCTGGGTTTGGAAAACTTGCTCAGCCTGAAAAAGGAATTTTAAGAATGGAAACATTTAAGTGGTAGTAATAAAGTTTTTGATGCATGCTGCTGCTATCTTGAAATAAGTCAACGTATAAACACTATTACACTTAATGCTACCATAGTGAATAAAGTTACTGTTTTCTAATTCAGCTCTCTACTTGAAATTTACTCTCTGTGGCAAAAGTAATCGTCCATGTTGTTTACTAAAAGAGAATTGTGTACTGATATTCTTCATGTAAAACAGAAGCTGAGGATCAGTTACCCCAAATTCAATTGCATGCCACCTAGTTTTTACTGGTAATGATCTAGTAATAATTACTTAAGATGCTTGCACAGTTTTTAGTGCCAATTGATAGAGAGTACAAATTCCAGTGAAACATGCATTCTTCCTAAAGCAGTCTGAAGCAACCACCAAACGGAAGAGGGTTTTACCCTTCTTTAAAGTACGGATTTGCTACTTTAATCCAGAAGGGGAACTGTCAATACTAAAAAACCTTTTTTGTAACTGAAGCCCTGTCTCTTTAATTAAGAGGTGATCAGACTGTGTTGCAAGAGGAAGTAAAAAATGTGTTAGACTTAATCTGCAAGGAGCCCTAGGTAGAGGGATTCAAGAGAAAGCTCAGCTCTAGAATTAACACCACTGTTGATGCCATCCCCATTCAAGACATCTGAGAAGGGAGCTTCTTTGCACTTTCTCTGTGAGAATATCTGGAGGGTCTCTAAAAAAGACTTTCTGATTGGCTTGTTGCCTTACATAGTTTCCTCAATAAATATCATTTGTAGCATAAAGTAAGCCCAAAGCACACAATCCTAATTCTGAACATGTAGACTGTATAGGGAGGGTAGTGAGGATGTTTGGTGCATGTTGGTGCAAGGATGCTGTACATAGACTCTTGTTTGTCTGTAATAAGTATCTATAACTGGTTTATTTTTCCTGTTTTAAAAAAATGTTTTTCTTTGCATTCTTGTTACTTTAGATTAAGCACAATATTTTTTAAACTTATTTGAAATAGCAAGGCACTGCTGACATAAGGGTGTGCTGAATTTATAAGTTACTATCCTCAAACATTTTAAAGTGAGGACTAGCTCAAAAGGATCTGAGAGGCAAGCTTAATACTGACCTCTAGTAACACTAAAGGCTTTGTGGCACGTAGTGAAATAATGGGCTGTGTACTTGAACCTCAAAGTCACTAGCAATATCATATTTATATAAGATAACTGATTAATACAAATTTTAAAAATTCCACTAATTTACTACTCACCTTTCTAAATATACTTACTTTTTATGAAGTATCTGAATATAAGATTTGAAGAGTGGACTACATCTTAAAATAGAATCCTATGTTATTTTTTCATTTTCCTAAGTGGACCATTTTCCTTTTCCCCAATAATCATCTCCATGTCCTTGTGAAATCTAATATGATCATATCCATAATGCATAAAAACATAAGTTTTCTGAACTGAAGTTGGGGTTCATTTGCTGATGACTGCCTTCAGTAGTGCTCAACAAAGGACAAAAGAGCTTGTAATTGCAATTAGATGGGACATGGTGAATGAAGCCTGAATCATCAGAGATAGCAGCTCTTCTAAGCTGCCTTTGAATTATTAAAAGTACTTTGTCCTTTTTCAATATCTTCACTTTTTTGAAGTTTTATGACAATCATGGTTTTATTCTGCCATCCTGTGACAACATGCAATAAGATGGTCATGTGTTGTGCAGGAGGAAATAGAAAAATAGAGACACTTGTTCTAAATTTGCCAGCCCTTACTCTCAGAGGATACAGAAGTTCTTGCTTTACTAGAACTTTTACCATTGCAACACTACTTGTGAATCCATTCTATTTGCTGGTGGGTTTGCTGTATTCTTAGAAAAACAAGAACAATAACAAAAACAAACACAAACAAACGCCCAAACAAAAAAACTCCAATCAATCTTTTGAAAACCATATCACTAGTGGATGATCTCATGGTACTTTATTTTTGGGATTTCATAGAAATAAAGTTTTTTCATTTAGCTGGATGGTAGAAGTGTTATTTTTTAAAATTTTATTCATCTTATAGCATGCCCCAAATAACTTTTACTGTCATCTGATGCCAGAAGCACCTTTATTTAGAAAGTCTGCTTCAATAAGGAATAATGACCAATAAAGCACAATAGTTTGTGTCATGTTGTTGCTAACAAAAAGCAAGAGTATTAATAATAATCAAAACTCTTCTGAGAAAATATGCCATGCTTACTGTATAATTTAAATAGAAAGATCAATTATTGAAAGGTTTATGTCTCTCTTCAGCGGGCTGGGGAAGCCTTGGCACTATGTCGCAGCTACTTTTTTAATGAGCTTTCACTGATCATGGGACCCATCACTATGAAAATGTAGAAATCAATGAAAATGTTGCTGATTGAAAATGCTGTACTGCTTGCACAGTATGGTCAGCACCATACAGGAATATATGTTCGTATGGAGATTTATTTGCTCCCTGACATCAGTGAATACTTCCGTAACAGGACTGAAAGCTGAAAATGCATTCTTTAGTTAATTTGAAGATTAGTGTAGGCTAATGTCTTGATCATTTCTTGGGAGAAATCATAGGTGCTGGTGCCTATGGATTAATTTCGTATAGTTGACAATCATTAAGATAGTCCTAATTTGAGATTTCATTTATATTGTTAATTATGTTTTAAAATTATTAACCATCTCATGTGGGTTTAAAAATACTTTCTGTCATTTCGTGTCATGTATTAGGCTATACCAGATCTTTTAAAGTAAGTCTCCAGTTACTGTTTTATCAGTAACTATTAGTTACTTAGGAGAACAGATTGACACCCCACCTCACTGCATGCTTCTCTTGGGTAGATATAGAGAGCAATAATATCTCCTCTGAGCCTCCTTTTGTCTGGGCTGATCAACACCATGTCCCTCAGCCACCCTTCGTAAGACTTGTGCACCATACCTTTCACCAGCTCGGTGAGACTACCCCCCAGCTACTTATAGCTTATTTTACCTGTCTGTTGATCCTAGCTGGGTAGTTTATAAACAGATCTCCCACCAGGATATGCCACCTCATTGGCATTTCCTCTGATTCTTACCCATAAACATTTGATCATGTTATGGCCATCATTAAGGTATTCATGACATATGGGGCTACCCCACTGTGTCTTTCCTTCTTTGCCTAACCTTTCTGAAGGTTTTATAGTCATCTGTTGCAGCACTCCAGTTGTGAGAGTTGTCCCACCATGTTTCTGTGTTTGCAACTATGTTAGTTTTCTGGTTATATGATGGCTTCCAGTTCCTCCTGTTTGTTTTCCATGCCAAAGGCATTGGTGTCAGTGCACTTGTTGGGCTGTTGATCTTGCCAGCTTTTGGGTAAACAAGCTCTAATTCCATGTTTTCTAATAGATCAATAACCTTTGTACCTTTGCTGCTGCATCCCTACCTCCACTGAGATGGCAGACCAGAGGACCTTGCTAGCGTGTCATCCCTCAAACATTGGCATACTTATCTCTAAGACGACTGTTTATCCCTTTCCCTTTTCCAATCTAGTTTAAAGCTCTCTGTGAGCCCTGCTAGCTCCTGTGCAAAGATTCTCTTCTGCTTTAGAGACAAGTGTACCCTTTCTGTTGCCAGCAGGCCTAGTGTCATGCTAGCTGATCCATGATCAAAAATTCTTCTGGTGACACCATACTCAGAGCCAGGTATTGATCTGCTGGCTCTTTCTGCTTCATCCCTCATCATTCCCCACATCTGAAAGGATAGCAAATACTTTTTTTTTTTTTTTTCTGATTCCCTAATCAGTCATCTCAAGACTCTGAAATTTCTCTTGACTGCTTTTGGACTTCTTGTTGCAACTCCATTGCTGCTACTTGAAAAATCAATAGTGGATAATAATCTGAGGGTTGTACCAGAGTAAAAAGCTGTCTTCATGTCTTTAACCCAAATCTCAGAGAGACAGCACACTTCTCTAAAAAGTGGGTCTGGTTGATATATTTGGCCTTCTGTTCCTCTCAGGAGTGAGTCTTCTAGGACAATGACCCAGCTCTTTTACTTTGTGGAAGCTGTTTTGACACAGGGTGAAAGCTGATGTAGCCTTGACAACACTTCCAACCTAGACAGACCATCTTTCTTGTTACTGTTCAGTGTCATTTGAAAAGCAAGGGGACCTGGGAAGATGGAATAATCATAGAGGGGGGATGTGTCTTCTGTGGCCAGCATTGCTCTCTATCTCTTAAGTTACTGTGCTCAGCCAAGTGGAGTGAAGATAGAGGATCCTCCAAATCACGTGTCTTGTCCCACTATTTCTTTCTTGGACTCCCTGACATTTTTCTACCTACTCACACCTCTCAGAGCTCAGTCACTAAGTGAAGGAGTTCATCTACCTGTACTGTTCTTCCTTCCAGAACTTGGCAGAAAGAAGAGTTGGAGGAAGAGGTTCTCATTTTTTCAGTTAAAGTAGTAACATTTAAACAATAATTAGTAGTAAAGTAGTAAATGCAGTGCATTTAACCGATGTAACTTTGAGCCAAATTTAATATAGTTATGTATATTAAATTATATATATTAGTCAGCAAAATAAATTTCTGGTTTGACTAGCTATGCCTTTACTTACTATGCCTACTTTAGCACTAAGCCACTTTTCTATCCTGGAAGTCACAAAAGTTCTTATGGATTTTTGTAGTGGGAGGTATACAGTTCTCAGCCATGTGAACTTATATTCCAGGAGTCTCTTGGAGAAGCAGTGACAGTTTCTTTTTCTTTTCAATCATATTAATCAGTCATAATTATCCTGGGAAAGGCTGACAGAAGAGATATAGATGAGTACAATCTCTATCCCATTCTCACAAGTGAAGTAAACACGAACTGTGTCCTTGTAATAAGTCACTTCAATAATTGTTGTAGTTCTCAGCATAGTCAGTTGTGGTTAGAAGTTAATACAGATGCTTCCAAAGACTTATACAGCTAAAGTTCATTGTTATGGTGTTTTTATAGAGTGGTTTGATGTCTGCAGAATGTTTAAAATCTGAGATTTTAAAAACTCCAAGACATGGACTGCACTAGGATTTGGTAGGACAGGTAGTTCTCTGTCATCAATATTGAGTGTTTACTTGAATGCAGGGATTAGAAATTAAGACTTAAATAATCAAACTCTTAGCTGACTCTAACAATCAAAGTAAACGATGAAGATAGGACATGATTTAATTTCATTTTAATGAAAATTTCCCTGATGTCAGCGTTATCTTTTTTTAACTATTGTAATATTAATGATTTCCATTTTTTAGTGATTAAAAATGAGTTGGATGAATAAATTACTTTCTTAATTGGTTAATTAAAGAGGTATGAATGAACAAAGTACTGAAATTTATGACTTTTGAGACACAAGAGGGAAATATTTTTATTTCTGTATTCAGTAATAATACATAAAAAGGATCATTACTTAAGTTTAATTTCTGAGGTAAACAAGATCTCATCAAGACACAACAAATGATACTGGAAACCTGGTGCAGTGAAAGAAGTTATTCCCTGTTGAATTATAGAGTCAATGAAGTATGAAAATGATGACACTTAATATCTTAAAAGAAGGATGCTTCAGAGAATGTTTTGGCACTTTAAACTGATATCTCATGATTTGATTTCACCCAGCCAATCCAATATCACAGTATATCTGCCAACTTTCCAGACTCTGTTTCTGGTACTGCTATCTGATTTAGAGAGAAAAAGATGATAGGACAGTATGTAACAATAAATGTGATATTTATAGATGTTTCTAATCAGGCCACTTTTATGAGCTGTAATGTTTATGAAAATTAAAAAGCCATTAATTTAAGTGTACAATAATATGAATACTACTTCAGTTAGATAAATTCACCTAGTTGCATGACTTTTATATTCCTCTGGTATTGATGAAATATAAAGATGGTGACATCCTCGGGCTTTTGTATTCAAATAAACTGTCTTCCTCTAGGAATTATATAGTGGAGATTTTGGGAGGATTGACAAGCCCTCAGGAACAATATCAACAGAAATCACAACTATGTTATAATTTAAAAAAATTAAATTCTGTAAAACTTCGAGACCTCTAAGGGGGCAGTATTTTTTTATAATGTAAAATGTCCCATTCCTTACTTTGAAGAACAGATTAGTCTTGTTCTACCAACTGTTAAACTTGACACATTTTGAAGGGCTGGGTCTTTTTCTTGGAACACAACAACCCCACAGAACACTACAGGTTGGGGGAAGAGTGACTGGGAAGCTACCCAGTGGAAGCCAGCTGAACATGAGCCAGCAGTGTGCCCAAATGGCCAAAAGGACCAATGGCATCCTGGCTGGTATCAGAAACAGTGTGGCCAGCAGGACCAGAGCAGTGACTGTCCCTCTGTACTCAGCACTGTTGAGGCCCCATCTCAAATCCTGTGTTCAGTTCTGGGCCCCTTACTACAAGAAAGTCATTAAGGTGCTAGAGCATGTCCAGGGAAGGGTCTGGAGCACAGGTCTTATGAGGAGTGGCTGAGGGAGCTGAGGTTGTTTAGCCTGGAAAAAAGGAGTCTCGGGGAGACCTTATCACTCTCTACAGCTGCCTGAAAGGAGATTGTAGTGTGGTGGGGGTCAGTCTCTTCTCCAGAGCAACAAGTGATTGGATGTGAGAGGAAATAGCTTCAAGTTATCTCAGAGGAGGTTTATATTAGATATTAGGAAAATTTTTTCACTGAGGTGGTTGTTCAGCCTTGTCACAGGCTGGTCAGGAAAATCGTAGAACCACCATCCCCAGAAGTGTTCAAAAAACCTGTGGATATGACACCTAGGGACATGATTTAGTGGTGAAAATGGCATTGTTAGGTTGATGGTTGTACTCAAGGACCTTAGGAGTCTTTTCCAACCTTAGGGATTCTATGATTCATTATAATTTATTTGTTTACTGCAATGGCATATTAGTTATTGTGGGGGGAAGAAAGCCTTTTAGTTCTAGATTTCTTTTTCTTGGTATTTATGCAGTTGACATAGTGTTACAAGTATTTATTAATAAAAACTAGTTGCTTGGAATGTTCTTCACATTCACAGACAAGGTAAGCAAGTAATGTATCTCATCACAGCCTTGAATTTTGGCTAATGTGGATATGCACTTGGACATTTAACTGTGACAGGGTAACTTTTAGCATCAAATTTACCATTAAAAATGCAGCATAGGCTCTTTTTCAAAATTTGAGGAAAATAGTAAATGCATGCATTAAAATAGCTGGTTTTCTGTTTCTCAGTGCTAGGATAAGAATAAAATAGCTTAAGCATGGATAGTAAGAACTCTACCATATGTAATGATAATTGTGTCGTACTCCACAATTTCCTCAATGCAAAAGATTGAGTTGAAACTCTTTCCATATATATCTCGATACTAAACTAATGGAACATGCCTTATCTTAAACAGGAAGAGAAGTATATGTATGACAGTGGAGCATAAAAGTATTCTGTGGTCATATTTGGTCTGCTCTTAATATTTACAGTATTCCTTACTTTATTATGTCATAAACTGCTGAAATTTTACACTTCTTTAACTTGTTCCTTATAAAGGCTTAATGCTTATTTGCAATGAAAAATGTAAGTACTTAATCACATGAATCAAAGTTTTAAGGAAAAACAGGTTATAGGGGTTGAAATGCCTAGAATCCTAGGTATTGTCCTAAGATAGGTTTAGCACAAAAAAACCAGTACTATTAGAGGTAATTCTACCAAGGCTTTTTTTTTTTTTCATCTAGGTACATAGTTTCAAAGTGCAGTCCAGTTCAGACATTCTCACAACTGTCTTTTTAAAACATTTTTTTACTGGTACTTCACAGTTCACATTTTCTAATGCAATTAAGCTTAACACATCTACTTCTACGTGAAAAACAAAGCCACTACCTACTGTAATTGGCGCAGGTAGAATGTGATGCAGACAGTCAGATTGTTTCCTGTCTAAGAGCAAACATGCCTAAAAGTTCTGTTTTCTTGCATAGTTACTTAACCCAAAGAGGCTTAGGTTAGATTTAGATGATTCATACTGTAATCTGGATCTAGCTAAAACCAAGACAGTTTTAGAAGCCTGCTCATATCTAATTTATAGGCACAAAACCCAGTGTAGACTGCTGGGGAGAAGGGGATAAGTGTTGGGGAACACAGTGAGGGAAAGCGTCGTATATGTCCAACTAAATATCAATATAAAGCTGAGAGTTTATACGTAAAAGATCTACCTAGCAGGTAATCAAGTTGGACTAAAAAGGGAGAAAGCACTAGGTCTACGAGAACATTGGTTATGCTGCTGTCAATTAGTATGAACATCAATGTACCAAGTGATGTTTTTGATCACTACGAAGTTTGCAGGTTTTTTTTTCAGAAAAATGCCTTTTAACTGTAACTTTAAGTCTAACAGACCCTTATCATGACCCCCTCATGTTAATGAATCCCATATGCTTAGCTCTGAAAATTGTTTCATCTTTCCAGCTATTAATATTTATCATGCTGCAGTTTATAGTTGTAGACCATATTCTTATTAATAAAACATTAATCGCTGAGTTGAACAGCAGGCATGTTCTGTAGCAGAGCAGGATATCATGGTGTATGGGGGAAGGGAGTGTTCCTGACACAAGGAAAGATCAGGGGAGCTCTGAGACTTACCAGGAGCTGCCAGCTCCAATGAGAGCAGGTGATGAGTTGTGGCTGGGGTCAGGAGTAATGGTGGCCATCCCTCATTCCCACAAAGGACATTCCTGGGGAGTACAAGTGACCAGGAGCACAGTGATCAGGATGGGCAGACAGGCTGTGGCATGTCAGCCAGGGCGTGGTGCAGCACTTTACACAAGAGGGCATACATGGAAGGTGCTTCTTTGAAGGAAAGGTGTTCCACTGCAAGTGCAGAGACTTGAAGAACCACCCTAATATCTGCTGAAAATAGAACACAGCAGGGCATATGCAATCCTGGAGGTTCTTGTAATGTATTCATTACAGCTTCCTTCTTTCTCTATATGATAGAGGAGCCAACAAGGAGAGGTGAGGACCTTTTTTTCACTAACAAGGAGGGGTTGTTGGGGAATGTGAAGCTCAAAGGTATCCTTGGCTGCAGTGACCATGAAATGGTGAAGATTCTTAAGGCAGCAAGAATGGCGTACAGCAAGCTCACTACCCTGGACTTCAGGAGAGCTAGACTTTGGCTTCTTCAGGGATCTGCTTGGTAGAGTCCAAGGGACTAGAGTGAAGAGGCGCCCAAGCAAGCTGTTTTATATTCAAGGATCACCTTCACTAAGCTCAGGAGCAATGCATCCCAACAAGAGGAAGACAGGCAAAACCATTAGGAGGTTCATGGATTAAATCAGGAGCTCCTGGACAAACTAAAACACAAAATGGAAGCCTGCAACCGGTGGAAGCAGGGACAAGTAGTCTGAGAGGACTATAAAAAGATTGTTTGAACAGCCAGGGATCAAGTTAGGAAATCTAATGCCCTGACAAAATAAAACCTGACCAGGCATGTCAATGACAAGCAGAAAAGCTCCTGGGAGTATGTCTGTGATAAAAGGAAGACGAGGAAAAATGTGGTCCCAAAGAACTCAGGATTAATGATGGACATGAGCCAGCAACGCGTGCTTGCAGCCCACAAAGCCAACTGTATCCTGGGCTGCATGAAAAGAAGTGGGGCCAGCAAGTTGAGAAAGGTCATTCTGCCCCTCTGCTCTGCTCTTGTGACATCCCAGCTGAAGTACCTGCATCCACCTTGAGAGGGGGACCCCAGCATAAGAAGGATGTAGAGCTGTTGGATCAAGTCCAGAGGAGGTCAAGTAGATTATCAGAGGACTGGAGCTTAAGGGTTTTCCGCCTGGAGAAGGGAAGGCTTTGGGGCACCTTCTAGCAGCCTTCCAGTACTTAAAGGGGACCTAAGAAAGCTAGAGAGGGACCTTTTAGTAAGGCAGACAGTGACAGAGCAAAGAGGAATGGCTTCAAACTCCAAGAGAGCAGATTTAGGTTAGATTTTACCATGAGGGTGGTGAAGCACTGGAACAGGTTGCTCAGAAGTTGTGGAAGTCCCGTCCCTGGAAATGTTCAAGGCCAGGTTGGATGGGATGCTTGAGCAACCTGATCCAGTGGAAGGTGTCTCTGCTTCTGGTGAGGGGTTATAACTAAATGATATTTGAATTTCCCTCCAAATCAAACAACTCTGTTTCTGTGATTAAAGGACTGCTAAGAAAAGAATCAGAATTTTTTTACTAACTTGGAATTACTTTAAATAAAGGGAAACTGTGACAAAGAATTGGTTCCTGGATGGTGAGGAAGCTAAAAAGCATCCTAGTCTTTGCTAGTCATGAAGACAGAAACTAACCCTCTTTCAGTTCTTGCTCTCCTCAGCTCTTTGTTTATTGGAAATTTTGTTTATGTTTAAAGGAAAAAGGATTAAGTTTTTTTTCTGCTGTGACTTCAAATGACAACAAGCTGTATAGGAGGATTTTGTGGCTGATTCTACTTTTTTGATAGCAGAGATTTTTAAACTTCTATTCCTGCTTAATTTGAAGATTTCAGGCAAACAAGGTGCTTCTTCCTTAAAAAGTTACAATATGGCATGAAGTTAAATAAAAACATCTTCTGAAGTTGATTGCTGGCATTTCTTGAACACTCAGCACCCCATGAAAAGATCTGCAGTCTTTCCTTATTTGGTAGTTCTTAGAATTGACCTAAATTACAATACGTGTTGAATGTGGAACACGTTCCAACGCTACCATTATCAAAGACCACTGTGGGAAGGGAAAGGAGTAGTTTATAACTCACCCACAGATAGTTTGACCAAGACCTGAGAACAGGATCCAGATTTTGGCTTGCATTGTAGTCTTGCTTTGGAGTGCTCCCACTCATTTGATTGTTATGGTGGTAGTTATTAAAACAATACATAACTTGATGTTCCATGTGATCAGGGGAGTATAACCTGACAGTATTTTATAACACTTTCTTTGCCTTGTCAGCTACATACAGATATTTAAGGACTTATTGACATAGTAAGTATATGAACAGCTTTTGGTTTTAATTAACTTCTAACGGGTGAGAGAAGCACATGCAAAGCAAATCACAGTTCAAGAGATGGCTGGCATCCCATGACAGTACAACTAATCAATACAAAAGCAGCTGAGACAACATATCTCTGGCACTGTAATAAACTCCATCCTTTAAGTGTACAGGTCCCCTATAAACAGTTGGATGCCAAATTTTCAGTTCTGATTAAAAGTAAACAGCGTGACCCAATCATATCAATCTCAAATACTGACATTTCTTTCTCCAAGAAAATAATGTTTTGACACTTCTGTATCATTCTTCTTGCACAATTGTAAAGATAACAATGGTATTTATAAAACCCACACAAGTAATCCATTCTATTTTGAAATCTGTATATACACAACAATAAAACTTTTGGATTAAACACTTGTTCTTGCAGTCACAAATTGGGTCATCCCCCAATTTTCTTGTCTAATGCTAAAATGTGGAATAAACCCCTCAAACATGATAAAATATAATCAAAAGATGTTTTTTATGAGAAAGTCATGATTTGTTTATTTTTCAGTCTGCCCTCTCCTTCTTATAACAATTATTCCATTTGTATCTTTTATTTCTCTCTGATTTTTGGTTGAAGTGGAGCTTTTGGTTATCTTTTGATTTGACTTTCATTTACTTCCTTCTTGTATTTCAACTTTGCAGTGGTATTTGTTTTCAGGAGTGGGATAAAGGCTTGTTTTTAAAAGAAGTCTGAACATTTATTGCTTCTGCTATAAATGACCATTCAAAACTATGTGTGCTGCTATGTCCTACAGGGTTTGGATGCATCAGAGTAAACCTGGCCTATGTGTTTAGATAGAACAAGAAGTTGGCACATGGGACATCTAAATTTTTTTAAATGTTGCTTAGCAGAGCAGAAGTTTTACCTTCAGGAGCAGCATAAACAAGGCATGATCTATATGCTAGAGTGCTTTCTAATGTTTAGAAAGAATTATGAAGGTTAAGCCTAGAGCCCCATAACTTTACCTTGCAAATTCTCGGGATAGAGATTACTAATAAGTTAAACACCTGATTTCCATTTAATTTCAGTAGTGCTAGGACTATAGTGCCATAATGACCAGATCTTTGTAAAATCACCTACACTTAAAAATGGGTCATAGAGGTGGTTGTGGATTCTTCTCATGCAAAGAATTACCTGTTTAGATAAAATTCTGCAGGTTGTAGGATTGAATAAAAGCATGTCCTCTTTCATAAGAGAAACCTGAAAGAGAAGAGAGGAAGGTAATCCATGGGAATGTTTTTTTTCCGCTTGAATACAGTAAATGAAGGTGAACGAAGTTAATAAATACTAATGTCCTTAAGTCTAAAAAGTTGATTTTGATGTCAGAGACTGCGGAAGTGTTCACTCATCACCATTTAACGATCTAATCCCAGGAACACAGAGCAAGTTACCTATGTCCTTGCTAAAATGAATAGCTTGGGAAAAGCCTTTGAAATGATTGAATAATTTAAGAAATCTCACACGGGCAGGACACCTGTGTTATGCTATGAAGGAACTTATATTCTTCTTGCCCTTATTTCAAGTGTTTAAAGCTGACTCTGTGTGTATCCTTTTTCTTCAATATATATTCTGATCTCATATTCTGTGTGTTGGTCATATGATTTGTGCTGTGACTATAATGAAATGATCCCTCCCCTGGGGAAAACACAGAACCTTCATCTCCTCTGTAGGCATTAATCTTTGCTGTGTTATGCATGACCACATTTTCTTCAAAGTGCAGTCTGTTAGTGTACACTGCAAGGAATTAATGGTCCTCTTAAGGAAAGCACTTAATTCATACGTTTCATTTTACAGCTAGAGTAGTCCAGAAGAACAAATAAGATCTATTATGTGATTTCTACCTTCTTAAACTGAGGGTAGTATGTACCTTGGATACCTAGAAGTTACTTTAGAATTTTAAAATTTGTTTGTTTCTGTATAAGATCATTGGAATATGATTTGGTGAAACTTCTAAGTCAGCTGAGTATTTCAAGCATTAAATTATCTTGAAAGTGTGACACTTAATGTGCCCCTATACAGAATTAAAAGTCATGAGAAAGTGAATAGTTTTACTTTTTATTGGTTTTACTACCTGTCTAAATATGACATAGATCTGATATATTGAAAGGTAATAGTAATAATTAAAAGTACACACGAAGGTTGCTGTGAATATGTCTTACTCCTCTGGGAAAATAATATGGGAACAAATATTTGGAAAAGTTATCTTAATATGTGAACAAAATTTCATGTGGAAACAGGTGTATTGGGGATTTTCTCCATTTGGAAATTTGATTTTGAAAAGTCAAAGTCCTTCAAAATCTCATTTTAGACAAAAGAGTTCTTCACAATATACAATAAAATAGGATGAAGATATTTAAAGTACAAAATAAGATAACTTCAGTACAAAATGAGAGAGAAGGTATTTGACTAGGCAGTGTATCCCTTCTCTTTCAAGCAGCTACTTGAAAAAATCTGGGGGTTTTGCTTTGGTGTTTTCAAAATAGCTTTTTTATTCTTGCATGATTACATCTAAATATATCTTGAATAAATAACGTGACCTGAGAGTGCTGAAGGTAACCTAGCAATATTTAAGAAATATTTGTCTCCGATCATTTGAATAAATGTGTATTTGAAAGTAAACAGCAAATGATATAACAAACCAATACCTTGAAATCTGGTTGTATGTTACTGCAAATTTGTTTGTAATGCAAAGATGAAAAGCTCTTAGGGACCTGCTTGCATTGCAGAATATCTAAAGAAAGACTTTATTTGTTTTTTTTAAATAACACTTCAAAACTTGTGAGAACTTGTTTTATAGTAGTTTGTGTAGATAAAATCTATGAAGTGTTTCCCAGTAGGTACATAAATAGAATGGCGGTTTCAGTGTTATGATCTGTTTTTAATTTGGGGAGCTTTTTTCCCTCAGACTTAATTGTCTAACAAGTAAAAACTGTCCGTAGTTCATAAAACAATGATAGCAGTAGAAGATTTCAATTTTTTTTTTTTAATTTATTTATGAAACAATCCATCTTTCACTATCTTACCCTACCTGGCACCTGAGCTAAGAGGATTAGTTAACAGAAAGCTAGATTGCCTAAGTTTATTAATACCTTGTTGTAAACCTCAAGTCTGAGCTTTGTGTGGAGCTCTGCTGACGAATACAATCTGTAGTCTGTATTGCAATAGTATTTCCCTTCCCTAGATTCCTGGTTTTAGACTTCTGTTATCTGAATACCAACCCCAAAACAACATCCAGTAACAGCAATGGGACTTCATGTCTACTAGCCCCCCAAGATCGTGCTCTTTGCAATACGATTGCCCAAAGCCTTTCAGTGATGTTACTAGGCTCTGTGCTACTTTGGAATAACACAGCACTTAAGGATAGTAAATTGGTGAGACATCCCTATGGACAGAGAGCCCAGAGCAACTGGGTTTATTTCATTGCCTGTAATTTTGACTTTTTCTTTGGCAATGGGGAAAAGATCATTGCTAAGTTTTAAATGCCAGTAAAATTAGCTTCTGTTCTGGGCTGTCATGATGTTGTTCATCAGCTTGTTAAGGAAAGACATCCAATTATTTTTGAGTTTTTTTTTTTTTAGCAGTATGGAATTGCCCTAATATTGGCTCAGAGATCAAGCAAAACAGGCATAACTCCCACTCCATGTTCCAAGATGTCGTATGTTCAATCAACATCCTTTCAGTTTTACAGAAGCTTTTGAACAAGGCTCTCTGCTTATTTTTAAAGTCATACACGTTTCATATTATGGGATGGGCTAGGCAGAAAGACAGTCATTCAAATATTGCTCAAGTCAGTAGAGAATCCCAGAATTAATTAGGCCAGAAAAGACCTCTGAAATCAAGTCCAACCTATGATCTAATAACACCATGTCAACTAGACCATGGCACTACATGCCATGTCCAGTCTTTCCTTAAACACCTCCAGGGATGGTGACTCCACCACCTATTTGCCTGGGCAGCCCATTTCAATGTCTAATCACCCTTTATGAGAAGAAATTCTTCCTAAAGAATTATTCTTCTTCCTAAAGAAGAATTTATTCTAAAGAAGAGATAGATCTCCAGTCTCTGGAATCTATAATCTTTTGGAGTAGATGAGCTTTAGTCTTTCGATCTCTTCGTAAACATAAGCATACGTAACAGGGGTTTGCCCTTGTGTTTATTAAAATAGCTGAAATCTCACAAATACTTTTATTAAATTAAAAAACTCTAGTCTGCTTTGTTGTGATTAGTCCTCTGACATCAAATTAATGTTGGAATCAATGATGAGGAAAGTGGTCACCAACAAAAAGTGTTTAATTTACACACCAGTGTACTGAATAATATAAATATTAAAACACAAACAGTAAAAGGTAATAAATAATATATAATCAACTAAATTTATATTAAAAAAACAGTCATGAGAAGAAAACCTGAAAGGAACAAAACACTGTCTTGTGTGTAGGGTGTGTGTAACATGACTCACATGACCACTGAACATTTTTTTTTCCTTCCCCCCCCCCCCCCCAACAATAAGCTGGAAATACAGACCATTTGCCTGTATGTTATGATTTTCATCATTATATGGGACCATTTTATTTCTGTTAATGGAATCTTTCATTGAAGTAAAAAACCTGAACATCTGACTAGTGAGCAACCTCATATCCACAGGAAAGGGCTAAGGGTATTTTTCAAAATCTCCCTTGTATGAAGAGCAGATGGGAATAAAAGTTATTGCCATTCAAACATGTTCATGTGAAAAATGCTGTTGCCATGAAATCTAGCATATAGATAAACTAAAAAACAATAACCTACAAGGATGTTTAATTGGTTCTTAGTAATTTATTCTAGTGCATGTTTTACAACTATTTATGGTCAAATTTTATAATAATGATTTTGAAAGATATAAGTATTATCTGTATTTTTCATGTCAGGGAACACAGGAAAGATTCTTATTATAAAAATTACAGAAAACACAAATTATCCTTTTCTATTTTTAAACCAAATTAAAGAGTGTAGTATATTTTAAGAAATGTAGTGCCTTTAAAATGTGAAGGAAGCAATCGCATTTTCATGCTTGTCATGCTATCATTCTTTTTCATGGTTTGGTAAGTACATTACTGAAAATGCTCAATAAAAAATGCAAACAAGATGACTAGTACTTCAAGCTGTTATATTTTGCTCTATTACTATAGAAAGCTGCTGCTTTACTTTAGTATAGGTTGGTGGTTGTATGGTACAGAATAGTTGTTGAATTAGATAGGTCCTTGTATAAATGGCAATGAAAACCAAATACTTCTCCTTTACTCAGCTCTGGAACTATCCTACAAAATTACTTTAAACATTTGGATGGCTTTGTCAACACTTAATGAATTTTGGCCATCATAAATCTCAGATGCCCTCCCTGAGTAAACCCCCAAATTATCACAGTTTCACAGCCTAAGCTGCCCTTGCCATATGGTGAGTGCAAATGTTTCTAAAACAGCAAATGTTCTGTCAGGGGTTCCCAGTGATGTTTTGATTGGATTGCTCTATTATCTGAACAAGTCTGCCAAAAGAAAGCACCTGCACAATGAAAAGTGTACAGAAGCTGCCAGTCTGTAGCAAGGGAAGGAAAGTGAAACATGTAGTGACAAGTTACCTTGTCATCAGAAGATATGCTGTGTAGGTTATGATAGATTTTACTGCATACCTGATATCACAAAATGTCACTTGCAAAAAAAAAAAAAAAAGTGGGGATCATGTGTGTGTGAAAGAACTAGCTTAGTGCCAGTAACCTTCTGTCCTTGAAGGTGCCAAGTCATAGCTTAATATACTGTAACAGCTTATGAAACAATGAAGTCCTCAATGACTTCCTAGCCAGACCTTTCCAGAGAGATTATCAAACAATAACTGGCAGAGAGGGTAGATGCATTCCTTTTCCATATTCAGTGTTGGTTTGCTTCTAAGATGCCAATGCTGTATGCAGATTTTTATTCTCTTGGATGATCTGGCCTGGAGCATATAATTCATTTATTATAATTGATAGCTAAATATGCAAATGCATTAAAGAACTGACAGAATTAAAATTATTTTTGCTCTTCTGAGGAGGAATACTTAATGAGATCCCTTTGCTATAGTCCACTTTTCTGGACTTTATATAACCTGTAAGCAAAATTGTTTTGCACAGAAAAGTTTCACATGAACAACCTGTGACAACCATTATCAGTTCTGCATCTCAGTTTACAGATCATTACTGTTTTTGTCACTAAGAAGAATAAGGAGTCATACTGCACCTGTTGTTCTCAAGAAACAATAGAAGTCAATCTTACTAGTAGCCAGAAGTGTGCAAGGTGTTACCAGGACGTGATCTCTGTGCAAATCCTTTGATTTGCTTTATATTATAAATTTTATATTATAAATTTAACTCTGTCATGGAACTGAGGGGAGGGAAGTAGTCCAGAAAGGGAATTTTATATCAGCTCAGGGGAACAGAAGGGGCCCCTGACAGAAGGGAAGGGTGAGGAAAAAAAAACAACAAATAAACAAAACCAAAAATCAACTGAATGGTGGGGTAGAGTGGGAGTTGGGAGATCTCTCTCTCAGTAAAATAGATTAGACTGGAGTGGAAGTAGATCAAAAATCCAAGGGAAAAAAACTGGGGGGAGATAGTACAGTTATTGGTATTAACAGTTTTAGAAGAGACTTTTGGGATAGAGTTTTGGATTTATCCCCACTGTAGAAAAGGATCAGTTCATCTGTTAATGGATTTAAAAATTCCAGTTTAAGGTCAGTAAAACTTAACTGTCCTTCCAGACACACTTTTGCATATTAACGTTCTAATTTTTTCCCATTGCAAATTTTCATCAAAGATAAAAGGAAGAACTGGAGTATTAATCTGTGGCCTCACTAAAAGTTTATCTCAGCGTGCCTAATCTCCTACCTATCACAGGGTTGGTGCAGCTGTTACACAGGCACTGTGTAAAATGTCACTTGCGCACTATCCAAATGTCACCTGTCTAGAGGTTTTGAAAGACTTGTGTTGCAGACCATACTGTAACAAACCTTGTCAAACACTGCATAGTTCTCAGGACCTGGAGTGTTCTATTCCTCAGTAAAGTACTGCATTAAATAAGCTAATTCAAAATTCCTAGAGGACATGTCTTACTCTTTAAAAGCCCAACTCAGAATAAAAGCAAATGTGTGGAAAATTTGTGTTGTCTTTTGGGATCTGTCTGGTAGAGGCAGGGTGGTCTCTGCTACCAGCATTTCATAATTCATGGAGTGTTGAAGTGCTATTCTGATTCTTCCTTGTCCAAAGTATGCTTTTGGTGTTTAAAGACTATACATTCTGTCTTTTCTTCATTCTACTCTGTGCATCTCTTCATAATTAGAAGAGATGAAGTTTAAAAACTAGAAAAAAAAGCATGATGCTGTTTTTCAACCTCTTCTTATATTATTTTACTTTAGTTTCAATCCATAATTACCTGAAAGTTTCCCTCTTTCCTCCGTTAATGTACTACTGTCCAAACTAAGTTGCAATCAAATATGGCTGCAATGCAAAAGTTGTTCATTCTCACATCAATTATGTATTCTGTACATTATCATTGTTTTCAAATAGTTTTTCTGCACCTTTACCATTGTAATTTGTTCTTCATGGATATTGAGTATGACTTACGATTTTCAGAGTGCTTAAGGCAGTGGAACTGGATATTATTTGGGTCTTAACCCTGCTTAATATTGAAATGAATAACTGTTTCCTTCTTTTCCATTATTGCCCTACTTGAAGTAAGATGCTTCGTAATATGGAAAGGCTCAGAAATAGGAGAAAAAGAGTTCTGTGATCACAATGTCTTGAATACTGGGGACATGCATGCAGATCACTAATGACTATCCTTTACACCGAGTACCTCTCAATTATCACTACAAAATTTCACACTAAGGATATGAATGATAGGAATACGATTGTCCAGAAAAATCACATCTTTTCTTTCTGAAACATCAATTTGAAAAGCAAAAAGATTTAAGCTGATCAAAGGAAATGCTTTTTTTTTTTTTCTTTTGATAGTCTTGACATTTCCCATGGAAGGTAGAAGTTAGCTACTGGATTAATAAAAGAGATTTTTTTTTTTTTAAGCATTCCCGAATGAAAAATATTTTCTTTTGTTTATACGTGGGTATTAATTTTAATGACATGGAATTAATACTAAAACTGGTCTGTGTATGGAAGACTGTAGCTCCTTTAAGTCACTGCAGCATAGGTATTCCTTAATGTATATTTTGAAGAGGAATGCTCCCAGAGCATGTATCCCATAAGGAGGAAGAAACATGTCTGTTGCAACTGTTGCTGGAGGACACCAAATTACTGCACTTGTGTGACAAACATTGTATCCAGGTGATTCAGGACTAAGAAAGCAATCTAGGCAGCTGGTGACTGGCCATTTTGTAGCTAGACTTAGGCACATTCATCAATCAGCAGGTTTATCTTGAACCATTATGTAAAAAAAAAAAAAAAAATTAGAATGTTTTTCTAAAAATCTCAGGCAACTTGCTATGCTTGTTTTTGTGAGAACAATATGCAGAAAAAGAAAAAGGTTATTTCATTCTCTGGGTCTTTAATTCAATTATATCCTAAAACTCATTGTGTACTTCAAAAATAAATTAACTCGAGATGTTATTCCGCTCTCCATCTGCTACATTTCTTTAAATGTATTCCTTCCATTCCCAGATCAGTTTAAGTGATTTTTTTTTTTCCTATCAAACCCATAGGAATGTGTAGGGGGCGGGGTGTTGGTTTGTTTTTGTTTTTGTTTTTTTTTTTTTAATGCCTCTGTTTCAGAAATTGCCTCATAAGCCATGTGACTCTCTATTCTTTTTTTCCCCTTGCATGAAAAGCAGCCAGTAAAACTCAGCAAATGGCTGTTTTTTATCATGTTGCTGTAGCCTGTGTTACAGCATGCTTTTCATTTTCCATCTGTGGTCTGCATCTCACCCGCAGAAGATGTGTGCTTGTAGAGCAAATGATCAGACTATAGTTGAATCGTTGCCCCTTGATATACTGAGAGGAAGAAAATGGTAGAAGAGGCTACTCAAAATAACCAGATCTGTTGTCTGAACTTGTTTGGTTTCCTCAGTGGTAGATGTTCCCTTCCACAGTATTTTTGCTTTAATTTGATCAATTGCTACTGCTGCTCAAGATTTCAACAGTAATATTAGCTGTGCTAAATAAAAGATTTACAGTGTCTTTATAGCTCAGAATGTTTCCTGTCTGCTCTTCCTGATGTAAGTACAGCTTACAAGGGGAAGAGTAGAATAAACTTGTGCAGATTTCTCCCAAATGTTAAATGAATACAGAGTTACTAGAATAGCTGAGTATTTATGGTAAACTAATAAATCGCAATTAAACCTGGTTGATAGGCACTCAAGGAAAAATGTTAAGTTTCATTAGTTACAAAATGGGAATTGGTCAGAAAGCCTGCAGCACTTTCACTAAACAATTTAAATACTCTTAGATATAATACCACTGTCCAACTTTGGAATCTCTCTCTCCCCATTTATATTCAAATTATTGGACATGGAAGTGAACCATGCTTTCATTGGGTTAAGGGTAGCCTGTTTGAAACTTTGTCCACAAAGTCAAAAAAAATTAGTACAATTCCTTTAAATATAGTAACCACAATTTTCATCAGGCCTAGAGGATTCTTTTTAACAAAGTCCAAATTGTGATTTACAATATGAATCTTTCTAAAGAACATAGGAATTCAATAGCAGTGACAAAAATATTGCTGATATCAATTCTACTTATTTTTAAGCGGTATAAGCCTTTTTTGTGACAGGGTTAAGCAGTAAATTCCAACAACTCAGTCTTCTACTTTGCAGCTAAAACTAAATGAAAAAAATCTGGACTTCTCAGACCTGTGTTACAATTGGCTTACAATCTCAAATTACTTTCATTGTTTAAATGTGTCGTGATATTCATTATTTCTCAAAAAATAAGCATCTAGTTTAAAAATCATGAAGTCCTAATACTAGTAGGTCTACTTTTGCTTTTAATCATGAAGGTTAAACTTATTTAATCTATTGGTTTTTGAGCTTCAGTATGTGATTGACATTTGACATTAACTCATTAACTGTTTTTGTTCAGATATCTGGGTATTATTTTAGTATTCAGATCAAAAGCATTTTGAATTCAAATCTGAATAGTTCTTAAAGTATGTTTCTGTTATAAGGGAAATCATGCAGTTCTACAGGCCATGTTTATGTAATTCCAGTTTTAAATTGATGTTTTCTTGTAGTTTTTGTACCTGCTTACCATAGTTTATAACCTTTGTATTCAAGAAATGAGAGATGGAAATGTTTTTCTCAAAATCCTCACTTTCCCTCAATTGTGTTGATATATTTATACAAGTATGTTTTTAGATTTCTATTAATTGTTTATATTTCTGAAATATATACAGAGGTTTTACAGAGATTAGTTAACCAATGTCATCCTTTTTACTTCATTTTAAAGTATTCTTATACAGTAACTGTTCTTTGATATTTTCTTTTAACTTCTGGAAGTAACTGCGGTGTAAGGAGACCAGGGCAGTGTTTTCTCTATTGTCTGAGGTAAATGATTCTGTTTGAAGTTCTGTGCCTGGGACGTGGTCAGAAAGCAGCCATAGACTTCCCTGGGACTAGCATCATGGCTTGAGTGATAGGACTATAAACTGCTCATATGGGCTCTGCTTTTAATGTATGATTTGAGGCTGGGCAAACCACTTATTCCTGCATCTGTTTCTTCTCTGTGAAATGCATGTAGTACTTGTATAACTTAAAGACTTTTTTATGTGCAATTTGCATTTTTAAAAGTGTTTGGCACCCTTAAATGAAGATTTATTAAGAAAAACAAAAATTAACAAATCTTCAATATAGGTATATGTGCAGTTGAACAGATGTCTGTCTTAATACCTTTATGCTGTTCTAATACTGCCTTCATAGAGACAAAAATTGAACAGCTGTTGAATTTTCAAATGAATATAGTGAAACTGAGCATTCATGTCATGCTGATAGCCATCCTAACAACAGAAAAGACCAGTTTTATTGCTCTGCTGTGGTTTTTAGTACAATTAGTTTTAAGAAGTCCTATGCAGTTGGTTTGTTATATCTATGTTAGCTGAGTTCTTGAGCTTTGAGTAACTGAATACAGTCTTACACCCTTCTCAGAAAAGCCCACCATTTTCAGAAGTCTGATTCTTAGATTTCATTGCTTGTTGTATATGGCTGTGCTGGTTTTGACTGGGGCAGAGTTAATTTTCTTCACTGTAACTGGCATGGAGTTGTATCTTGGATTTTTGTTGAAAACTGTGTTGGTAACACAGGATGCCTTCACCATAGTTAAGCAGTGCTTACACAGAGTCAAGGCTTTTTCCCACCTGAGCGAGGAGGCTGGGGGGGCATAAGAATCTGGGAGGGGAGAAAGCCAGGACAGCTGACTCAACCAACCCAAGGTGTATTCCAGACCACATGGTATTATGCTTAGCGTATGTATCAGGGGAAGAAGGAGGAATGCGGGGACACATTCTGAGTGATGACATTTGTCTTCCCAGTCTCCCTGATATGGGATGGAGCCCTGCTTTCCTGGAGATGAGTGAACACCTGCCTGCCTACAGGAAGTGGTGAGTGATTTCCTCGGTTTACTTTGCTTGTGTGTGCAGCTTTTGCTTTCCCTATTAAACTGTCTTTATCTCAACCCACAAGTGCTTTCACTTTTGCTCTTCCTATTCCCTCCTGCATCCCACAGAGGGAGAGTGAGTGAGAGGCTGTGTGGTGTTCAGTTCCCAACTGGGGTTAAACCAGGACAATGGTTTGTGAGATTCAGAGGTTTCTAGATGAGTTACAAAGGAGACTGGGAGACAAAGATTCTATCTGAAACGCATACACTATTCAACTTCTCTTTAGTCTGTGTCTGTGTTTTCTAAAGCAGAGTGAGAAACACTCTGTAATTGTAAAGGCCAGAAATCTAATCTGATTTGAATCATATCTCTTTCTGCACAGAGTGTACATCCTAAGGGTGATTCACCATTTTTTTTATCAACCAGACCAATTTTCTGAGAAAGACAGCTGCTATCATCCTATTCTGTTCTCACTTTGCCTGAGATGCTCTGTATCTCACTGATGATTTAACGCATCCCAAAGCAACCTCCCCAAAAGAGGAAATACTGGGAATTTTCAGTATTTTATGAAAGAAGACACCTTGTTTAAACAGTAAGAGAACTTAGAGGCAGCAATGATGTTTTTTTAATTCATCCTACCAAAACCTTCTTTCCTCAAGGGAAATGACTTCCAACACAGAAGGTAAGCAATGGAGGTATTAAGAAATTATCATCTTAGATTCTTGTTCCCAAACAGCTGCATGTTTAGCTATTAAACCTTTCTAAGCATTGAGCTACTGTGTATAGAGGGTAGAAAGAAACGAATAGATGTTAGCTGCCAGTGAGATGTAAGAAAGGGTATAGTAACATAGAAAAAACCCTCCACCTTTAGTGACTAAATGATTCAGTCCTCTGACCTATTAATTTAAGAGTAATGGTGACCTCTTAGCATAGTTTTATTTTATTCTAATCTGTTTTATAAAACTCTATTTTTTTGGGTTTTTTTGGGATATATTTGTTTCTTTCTAATTTTCATAAAATGCAAAAAAGGGCACAGAAAACACTTATCTATTGATTTACTATATATGGGCCACTAAGTCCAGTAATTAAAGTAGTTGAGACAAGGCGTTTTTAAAGTCACTTCGTTCTGTTTAGGTAAACATCTCTCTTTTCCAAGGTCTTTATTTCAAATAAAAGTGTAAGTTTGTGAGTTTTGTTGCAGATGGTAATGACAGGTATTTTCTCCTTGTTTGATTTTGAGGAAGAACTCTTCTATTACCTATCCCTACCTACTAATTGATTCCAAACTTTTCTCAAAAACAGCCTCGGAGAATGTTTCCTTTCTACAGCTTCACTGCCAAAAATCAGATAAATCCCAGTATGTATAAGAGCAGATCACTTTTTTTCTCTCAAATAGGTGGATGTGAAAAACTTAGTAACTAAAAGTTCTGTAAGTGAATAAGTTATCAATAGCATGGTATGAAATCATTGCATTTCGCTAGATTTATAAATGTATTTTTGATACTGTGAAAACTAGTCATAGCTGATTGGATGCAAATACAAAATAATCCAATTAGCTGATTCATATTCTGTTACAACACACTGATTTGTTTTTAAGACACATGGAAAGTATTTATGTATTTATGCTAGTTACAGCTTTTAATGAATTACAATATTCATTAATTGAAATCAATAAAAAAAGACAAGTTATAGAAAAATGTAAGTAGTAAAATATTTTTGCACTACCAGAAATAAGTGAGGACTGAAATACAATAAATTCATATATTATTATTATTAAGGAAAACATGTAAATCTGCTGTGTGTCAGCTGATCTGGTGACAGTAACGTAAATGAGAATTTTTAAACTATACAATTTCATGATTTTTGCCTAATCTTATTAGTTCATTTTAGCCAGGAGATCTCACAGTGCTATACCACAAAGTCAATAGTCTTTTTTATTTTATGTTCAAAGAAAAATAACTGGATATTTTTGGTGCTTGTCATGCCATAGTAGAGTGGAATCATGGCTTTCTTTCCTGAGTCCTCTCTTGATTCAGTGAAAGGAAATATTTTCTATCTATAATTTAAGAAATCAGTTCATTCTGTTGAGTAAACTTACTGATTCTACTAAAATTCAGAAATACTTCACATTAGTTGAAGCTGAGTTTCATGCAGTCAAGTTACATCAGTAATCACATGATTTACATTACCTTGTCTTCAGCTATCCTTGATTTTCACTGATCTATTTGTACACATATGAAAATTAGTATGAGAAATTACCATTAGGTCGTTAATACAAAAGCTTTCTATCTCCAACTTGACATTTGAAATCCAGATTTAGAATTTTAATGGCTCAATATGATAGATTTTGATACCTGTGAAAGTTCTGGTATCTGTGATGAGAAATCATGAAGGAGAATTTTTCACCAGATGAATGAAATCCCAAATTGCACAGGTAATAAAAAAAGCCCATGTTTAAGAATCTTTAAGCAGCTGAAGCTGATGGGATTAACATACTGACTTAAAGGATGAGAAGAGAGAATTTATGTTTGCTTATGTTCTATAAGCAAAGAACTTTTTAAATCCCAGCAAACAGAATAATAAGCAGACAGTAATTCATAGGTTGAGGAAATTTTATTGTGAAGAAATGATTTGAAAACTATCAAAAGGGACAACTTGTCCAGAAAAAAAAAGGACTATTTTCCATGAGCAGAACTTATTGTAACAGTAAGATAGACATTAATTGTTGGCAGATATATGAATTTTAGAGATCTCTTGTGTATCCCTGCAGTTCCCAATAATGCACTGATTTTCTTAGAAGTTACACTACTTTCTGTACTGTAGTATTTACGAAGTCCTTCCATGGATATCGAATGTTTCTAGTGCTTTCTCTACACAGACCAAACCTGCCCCACAAACTACAGATCATTTACCAGCCAAAGGAAGATAGAGCAAGTGAAGCCTGTGCATCAACAAGCATTTTGGGTTTCAGCTCTGCATAACACCTCAATTAGAAATTTTAATCTTCTATTGATCTGTTTTCTTCCGTCAGTAAATGAAAACTTTGTTGGCTCTCTGTCACTGAGGGAAATTTTAGTTACCCCTTTTGTCATTTTGTGTTTTATTGCAACACTTTAAATTAAATATAAAGGTCACGCAGTAATTCTGCAAACAAATCCTATATGAAGCAATCATAAAGATCATTAAGTATGACAGGAATCCCCACCCCACAAAGAAATAAAGTCAAGCAGGTAAACCCCTAAGAGATACTGATGTTAAAGCAAATTGCAATAAGAGCTGCTAAAATTTTTTACATGCCCACTGCCAGCATCATCCTTTCAAACTAAATGAAACAATAAAGCATTGAAATCTCTATTGAGATTCCTCTGTAAAGATTTTTGACAAAGTTTCTTCTCAATAAAAGGAAAATTATGACTGAATTAAGCAGATATTCCTCTTAACATATGCAGACACTAATGGGCAATATAAGTGGTGTTTGTTTTCTAAAGAAAAACGTAATTGAATATTTAGTGGCTGTGGAAATGAGTATGTGACAAAGCAAACAACCACAGAGTTACTGAGCACTTACCAAAGGGAGTCCATCACTGAGAAAAAAAAAAAATTTAGTTGTTCAGTTGCCTTCTTCCAAGGTCTTTTTCTGCAAGAAAGTGACCACATATCTTTATATGAAAAATTTGAGAAATACATAGCCAGGCTAGATGGATAAATATTGCTCAGTTTCTATGACTAGAAATGTATTAAAATTACAGTTTAATTAATTTTGTAGTTATTCTTAATTAAAACATCTGTTCTGATTCCAAGAGTATCTATGAATAAATAAGTGGTAATTTAAAATTGGTTTCTATATATTTTTGTCCAGTGTTATGCGTTTCACGGTGTTATATTTACAAGTGTTAAAATTAATGAAGGCTAATAATTATGGAAGTAAGATGTTAAAGGACATACACACTGAAAAAATATTTATAATTCATACAAAAATATTATTTACGTGTTGTCAGTTTATGCAGTTGGGTTTTGGTAGCGGGGGGGGCTACAAGTGTGGCTTCTGTTGGAAGCTGCTAGAAGCTTCTATTGCTCCTATGGAGCCAATGATAGCCAGCTCCAGGACAGACTTCCTGCTGCTGGCCAAGGGCAAGCCAATTAGCAAGCATGCAATGCCTCTGTGATAAAGTATTTAAGAACAGAGAAGTGTTGCGCAGAGGAAAATTCCAGCCCTGGAAAAGTGGAGTTAGAACATGGGATAACAATGCAGACACCAAGGTCAGTGCAGCAGGAGGGGGAGGACAATCCCCCGCCCTCCCCATCCCCTAGGAGCAGGGAAAGGACTTAGAGTTGAGGCCCCTGCAGCCCGTGAAGGACCATCGGGGTGTAGAGACCCCCTGCAGCCCGTGGAGGAGCCCATGCTGGAGCAGGTGGATGCATTAAGGAGGCTGTGACCCTGTAGGAGGCCCAGGATGGAGCAGGGTCCTGTTGGAGACCTGTGGCCTGTGGAGAGGGAAACCCACGCTGCAGGAAGCGTTTCCCAGGTAGGACTCGTGGCCCTGTGGGGGACTCACGTCGGTACATTCGTGCTCATTCGTGAAGAACTGCAATTCCATGGAGAGGTAACCCAGGGGACAGCAGATTGGGAAAAACTGCTGTCCAAGGGATGGACTCCATCAAGGACTGTCTCCTGTGGGAGGGACACCACGGGAATAGCAGAAGGACTCGGATGTGCCCCACCCATAGCTCGTGGTGAAGACCATGGTGAAGCAAGTTGTCCCCTTGCAGACCATGGAGGACCATCGGGGTGAAGAGGCTTGACTGCACCCCATGGGAAACAACAACTGACTACAACCCCCCTTCCCTGTCCCACTGCACTGCTGAGGGGGAGGAGAGAGAACAGCAGAAGGAAGGAAGAGTGGGGAGAAGGTGTTCTCGCCCTTGAAGTCTTGTCCTGTTAGTAATAAAGGTAATAAGTAACTTAGTAATAAGTTCTATCCACACATTGAGTCTGTTTTGACTGTCAGTAAGTGACTTCTCCTTATCTCATTAATTCCTTTGCTGTGTTTTTTCCCTCCTCTGCCCAATTGCAGAGGGAGAGTGAAAGAGCAACTTTTAGTGGGTATTTGGAATCTGGACAGGGTCACCCCACTACCTTATGCTTTTTAATTTATGCACTAAAGATATAGCCTTGGGTACTAAGTACTTTGGCTATAGAAGGGCCTTGGGTTTTGGTTGAGGTAGTACACTGGGAATTAGAAGATTTTGGGTTCTGTTCCACTCCTTCATTTCCTAATGTCACAAACTATTGTGTAAACTCTGCTTTGCAAAATGGGCATACCATCTTTCTTCAGTCTGTCTTGTCAGTTTAAATTAAAAAAAAAATAATTACTGGTTGCCTTTTCTCATATGGTTGTACAGTGCTTGAACTGTTAGTCTAGTCCAGGTAGGAACTCTTAGATGTTACTGGTATGCACTGGTTTTTTTCTTGAGAAACGCATATGGACGTAATTTTAGACCTCTCCCTAGAAGAGTGACTGTGGAGGTGCCTGTAAAATAAAAATGAGCATTTATTGGGCAAGTCTTGCTAATAGAAATACCTGAATTTAATTGGTGTTCAGTGATACTTGGCATTCTGTCCTCAAACCATAAGACTTACTGAGTTACAGTGCAGTTTATCTGAAGGCAGCAGAAACCTAATTTACTAAATCTTAATCCTAAATTATTAACTTGTTTGTCAGCCTGATGGCAGATCTAGCATCAATTGTTTTCTGTTTTATAACATCAAACAGTGCTGGTTGAGTAGATTATAGACATCAGCTAAACTGCATTCACAGCTATTCTGTTTTGCCAAAATAGCATTAAAGTAGCTGAAGTACATTTTTTCAATATCTTTCTACCTCTTTCCTGTCAGTCCCTCATTTTTCTTCCGCAACCACATTATCCCTCAAAAAGACACTGTGTATTCCTTTTCATTATTGTTAACATATACATTGCTATATCTATCCTTTTCCTCTAGCTCATCTGTTTTGATTTCACACTCTGACAGCAGTTCTAGGAAAGAAAGAAAAAAACACATTTTGAAGTCACTCCTCCAAGGGCTAGGAAGAGCTAAAGGTCTTTATTGGCTGCAGATATGCCCTGGTGTGCAGCGAGGTACTCACATACTCAATGTTGGCCTGGTTATATGAGGGAGGTGGATGAAGGAAATAACTATTCTGGAACTTGAAGATGCCAAGGACACTTGAAGGAACCAAGTGACAAAGTGATATGATGTGGGATAAAGCAGCCAAACCTTATTTCTTTCCATTGTCATATGCACAAGTTACATGTATGCATACTTGGCAGTGTTTCCAAGTGTTAGACTTGGTGAAAAACTAATGAAAATAAATACTTCCTTTTACGGTCATATTGGGCTGCTAGATATTTGCAACTTAATTTATCTGTGTTTAGAAGAATTACATGAAGTTTCTGTGCCAAGAAACATGCAACAGTTTCCTTCCAAAGAGACTACTGCATCTCATTGTACTCAATGGCACTGAAATAAACTGTCAACTTTCTGTTTCTTGTTATTTCCCCTGAGGAATAAAAGCTAGGAGATATTCAGGCATCTTACACTGTCAGGAGTCAGAATCACATTGATAAGCCTGAGGTAGCAGCCATTTTGCAACTGCATAGTCCTTTATGGAATTTTCCTTTTAGAAAACATCCATAAGTCTCTAGTGTTGAACCTTCAAAACACAGAAAACAAGATATTAATTTAAAAAATAATTAAGAAAAACATTAACTAAAATTGAAAAAAAAAGACAAAAAAGCCTTGAAATGTTTTAGAGTTTAATATGCAGGGGGTTTTAGGTTGTAGGAGATATCTGGTTTTCACTTTGTTCATTAGGGGGAAGAGTTAAGGTTACTGCACAAAGCACTGCTTTTTCTATAGACTGCGTGTCCTATTTAAAGGATTTATTTGTAAATAGATACACCTTTTAGTCAACACCATTTTGAATGAAAATAAGTGTATGATGAAATCTTCCCAGACCTCACAAAAGAGGGACAGAGTCAGCAGTGCTTTATCCCAACAGTATATCCGCATATCCATTACATGAAATATATTCTGGGTGCACACTGCAGCAATCTCCACTGTTTCACTTGTGGTTATGGTTTAATACTTTGGTACGAAACTGTATTCTCAGGCACTGGATGTGTACAGGTGTGCATGTGTATGTGGTGGTTATTCAAGAAGCTCAGTGACTAGGGTGACCCAGGCCTGATAGGGTATTATACTCATGCATCTTCTCAGAAATCAATTTGTGATTGGTTTTCTGTGCTTCTTGAGAGACTACTGTTATAGTTTTTTATTTTTACTGTTCTGTATTGAAAAATTATGAAGAACCTTTTTTAAGACTAAACAGTGTTCCATTTCCAGATGGGAAAATTATTTTTTTTCAAATTCATGCAGTATCATTCATTTCAAATAACTTTTTCCCTATGGAATGAAAAATTACTTATCATAACTAAAGAAACTGTAGTGTATTTGAAAGTTACTGCATGGATGAAAAAGAATATTTTATTCTTTTTTATAGATAACATAGCTATCATTAAAGATGTAGTTAGTGATATTTGTTGAAACATCAGTGATGACGTTGGCTTATGTAATTTTGCCTTATATATTCACTTTTGTATAGTTTTCTATTTAATGGTCAAGAGGGGATACTTTTTATATAGGCATTCTCTTGTACTATGGCTGAATACTTCATACTATTTTTTATTTTTTTTTGCTGGAAACTCCTTAAATTTTTGGGGGTTTAATTAGAAAAAAAATCTGAATACAGAAGTGAAAAATTTCATGATCTATAATACAGAAAGTAGTTGACATTCACTAGTCCTTAGTATTCTTGCGATAGATATCTGGAACTTAGATATTTTCAGAAGATATGAAGCACCATGAAATGGGACGATGATTGCTATATCAAAATATTACAACATGGCATAATATGACTTTAGATTTTGTCAGGAAAAAATAGTACTTACATCAGACATGATCTGGCACCGAAGACCAAATAAAAAACCTCTCAAGACTAAGATCTCATGGCACTGTTGGTTCTTGTGCCAGAAGATCTGTGATGATTGCCACTAATGGGCCACTTGTCAACTTCTGCCTAGAATAAATGCTGTACCAAACAGAAAAAGACTTTGTAAGCTAGAGGTAACCTCAGATGGCAGCTCTATCAAAACTGGTTAAATGGTGAGCACAGTATTTCCATTCTTTAAGAAGGGGAAAAACACAAAGTCTTTTGCATTGCCAGCAGTAGGGCACAGTTGAGGTAAAGCTTCCTGTAGATGCTGCAGACAGGAGAAAGAACTTTTCTGTAATGGAATAAGAAATTAGAATAGTCTTAAAATGTGAGGACTCTTTTGTAATTGAACCTCATTTTGGATATATGACTTACAGTATAAAACTAGTTCTAGGTGCCAAAGGAAGGTGTTTCTAATTTACCAGCTCTAGGAGTCAAATGATGTCGTTTCCTTCTTAAAATTCTCTTTGGAAGTACTCTCTCTTTTTCAAGCCTTATGAAAGGCAATGAGATTTTACTGTTGCTGTGGTGATCCTGTCTAATGAAAGTTTTATGTCCCCATGGCCAATTGGCCCTCTGCAGCTCACATCCAGAACTGTCTGATTCTGGTAGAATTGTGTAAAACCTCTACATTATTTCCACTGGAGAGTAATTGATGATGCTGTGCAAAGGTATGTTAATGGAGGTAAGGTATGTCTGAATGGAGAACTTAGACATACAAATGGCTAACTGGAAAATAAAAAATAATGCATTTCAGGTTTACTCCTTCCCTTTTGCTTAAAATCAGACTGGAAGGCTTCTGAGAACAGAACGTGCAGACTTCAGCTATGCATAGAACCATCCATATAATATGATGATTGTATGTAAGTGCAACTTCACTGGAGAGAAAAATCCATCCTAGAAAGAACATGAGAGACTCCATCATAAACTCCATATCAAAACTTAGCTTCCTTATGGCTACATTTTTAATAGCTTAGAATCTAATAGGAATTGCAGGACATTACTTGGATGTTTTATCTTCCTCAGAAGAGATGATCAGAATTTTCAGAAACAGGTGGTAAATATCAGAAATCAAGACAAATTTTGTGTAGTCAATTAAATTCAATTAAATTATAGGAAAAAATGTAACTTTAAATAGATTTTTAGAGATAGTTGTGATTTTATTTATTGTTTCAGAAAAGCATATCCTTTCTTCATCCTGCTTCAGCTTTCTCTACGTTTTGAATTCCAGTTCCATATCTTTAGTAAACTTTATTGACCTCTTAACCCTCCAATTCACTTCTTTTATTTTAGGTGTCCTTTCTCCCTTCAGATTTCTCAAAACTCCCATATTTAGTGTTAAAATTTTAGTAGTTGTAGATTTTAAATGGGCAGGGGCACTTTGTTTAAAGAGTGAATCAAATGACATTCAGAAAACAGAATTTTTGAATGTTGAGATTCATGAATCTGGCAACCAGCCAGTCTGTCTTCCCTCAAAAGCCTCACTCTGTCTTTATTTAAAATTTGTTTCAATGTATTTTTCACAGGTGAAACCTTTTTCCACAGATATTTTTTGTTTTGTTTTGGGGAGGAAGTTTTCAGTTTTCTCCACTGTTTGGACCTGAGGGAGGCTGAGCAGGCAGGGTTGCCTCTGGATATATTCCACTGCGAGCCACTCTGTGGCTGTATGTGTGGGATTGAGTGTGTCTGTGCTGCGGTGCACAGCCATAGATCCAAGCTGGCCACCTCGCACCTTATGCCTGAAGGAGAGCTCCTTGGGGAAATTTTCATCCAGGCTTTTGCAGGGCAGTGGAAGATAACGTAACAGCTGGAAATAACTCATGGAAATTAATAATTTTCTAATTATCCTCTGGTTAGAACAGACGTGCTACCTTCTTGTGTCCTGAGCTATTATTTACATTTGAACCAGTCTTACGTGCCACTGCTCTGATACTGTGACATTTTAAGCTCTTTCTGGACAGACATACATGATTCCACAAAGGATGGGGTAAATCAAGCTCTAATTCTGCAAGTCTGATGTTGTCCTTTCAGCCTGATTTTCTCCTAATCCTCTTGCAATTGAAGCGGGAGAAAAAATTAGACTCTGGGTTTTTTTTGCCTTCAGAGGTTCTCTCATGTTCACTGGATTAGCAGGTCACTCACTGTGTATAGCTTGCTTATTCTGCCACTAAGAACTTTTTTATTAAATTGCTCAATGCTGCAACAGGAGCATTTTTCACACTACGTTTTGAAGTTTAAAATTAGTAGGTTTTGAACATTCTTAGTGTTCTGAGAAGGAGGTTGTTTAGAACTGTTTCCTAGATAAGGGAAATGAATGACTTTATTATATTTGGCTTTGAATTTTAAAATGTCATTTCAGGAATGACCTGTACTGGTTTTTATTGCAAACGTGAATATTTGGGGAAAATAAAAGCAGATCAAAACAAGGAACTTAAAAATTAAACCCTTTTGAAGGTCTGCTGTGGTTGCTGGTAGCATGAACTGTTTTGCTTACACATGCATATTTATTGGTTTCTTTTCCTGAAGCACAGCACAAAGCAGAAAATTTCCTTTTATCTGATATCAATGAAAGTGATAACCCTTACTGGTATCATTGTATTTTCTAAATGCAGCTTCTTTATCTGAGAAAGTTATGTATAATAAATATATGGATATAAAAATAATTGTGAGGTTTCTTATCTTTTTTTGAGCATGAATCTGTATATATGTGAACACATACCCACTATAAATATGTGATCTATACAAATATAGAAAATGCAAAGGAAAGTACATTTTTAAGGTTTTTATTTTTAGGATTTGCAAATCCCATAGCTATATTACCTAGCCTAATGTTCTCAGCAGATTCTGTGAAGAAATTCAGACAATTTATATAGTGTTTTGCATGTAGGAACTCTATAAAATTATGTAAGCATCTGTTCCTGCAGATGCTTTTGGAGATGTGTTGAGTTCTCAGATTGAATGCAGTTACAGTATGCACATGCGAAAAATTATGAATATATTAAATCTTTTCCAGATAAGAGTTAAAGACTGATGTTTTCTTTGTTTTCTATGACCAGTACATATTTTTATGTATCTATATATATATCTACACATAGAACATAGAATTAGAGGCTATCCGGTGACTGAATTTCTGCTGGTTTTCAAATTTTCACAGCAAGGTTTGTTTTCAGGCAGATTGGATGGACGATATCTAACTCTCCTTTTTCCCAAACTCATGAATCTTGTTGAAAAATGCAAGCAGAATTTTAAACTATTGATGAGCTAGTGTAGTTTTGGAACATTTTAGGATATATAGTTAATAGAGTATCTCACCTGTAAAATCAAAAGCCAGTTCTATTTCAGATTAAAAGCATTGAAAGAAAATTAGAAATTAAAAGTATAGGCATCAATTCAATATGTGGAAATACTGTGCAGCTGGTTAAAAAAGTAATAAATGAAGATTTGGAAGAAATGTAAGCAGGAATAATACTGAAGCATATAAAGTTGAAAACAGATAGTATATTGACAGGGGATTTTAATATTACCTGTATCAAAAAAAGGCAATTGTGAATTTTATCTGGTTTCACCAATGCTATAAGTAAAACTTTTTTTAACCTCAAAACTTCTATTGGAAGTTCATTGTTGCTTTAATATTTTTACAGTATCTTGCTAGAATGCTATTCATAAAATAGATTCAGGTTCAGAAAAGAGCAAGGAAAATTGTTGGGAAGAAGAATGAAAAATATCTGGAAGGAGTAAAACAAGAAACATGCAACATGGAGAAGAATGTGTTTCACTTAATTCTAACAAGCTCATACATGTATTAACAATCAGATATTAACTTATATAATTAAAATATAAAAAAAGAGAGAAATGCTGATCAAGTAGAAGATAGTCACCAGTGGTGGTGCCCCATTGGTCCTTCTTCACCCTGGGCTTCTCAGTGGCGGGGGTCCTGAGGTTATTCAAAACTTTCACTATTTATACGTTTTAGCAAACAAAGGAATTAATGCTTATTGGCTACACAATTCTCTTATTCTATTGGTTGTTGTGATCATATTCATGGTACATCAGAAAAAGTATTTTAAAGATTAATCTTGATGTTAGTCCAAACTGCTTCCTGGGAGACCTTAAATGATTAAATTAGCAGTTATCAGAAACATTCATAAACTGTCTTCGCTTCTGTCTTGGAGTTCTAATGCAAAAAATTGTTTATTATGGACAAAGTGTTTTATTGTGAACCTACATTCATGGAAGTCTGGGAAGATTAGATTCTCTTCTGAGTTGTGTCAATATAAACATGATTCAGAAGTGCTATGCTAGTTTAAGTTTTGTAATTTTTTTTTTTAAGAATGCCATAGCATGTCACTGAAAAATTTAATTGTGTGTGTTGTATGCCACATCTGCAATTATCTAATTTCAGTAGCATGAAACTTCATTAATGCAGAGTATCTTGTGCTGTCACGTTCTGAACACCATGCAGTGAGGGAGATTGTGGACAAGAACCTGAAGCCTTGAAGTTTAGTTCATCAGTGGCAGTTTGCTGATTTTTCACCTACTGTTTATAGTGCAAATTTTTGACTGTCAAGAGGATTTCTATAAAATAAAACTACCTTATTCTTTTATTTTATTATATTTTTAAAATATAGCTGCCTTATTATGTGTCTGTTGATCTGAAGAATAATAGAATCAACAGGGTTGGAAAAGATCTCTGAGATCATCAAGTCTAACCCTTGATCCACTACCACCATGGATACCAGACCATGGCACCAAGTGCCACATCCAGTCTCTTCTTTAAAACCTCCAGGGACAGAGAAACCACCAGTTCCCCAGGCAGCCCATTCCAATGCTTGATTTTGCTCTCCATAAAGAATTTCTTCCAAAGATCCAACCTAAACCTCCTCTGGCAGAGTTTAAGACCATGCTCTCTTGTCTTACTGATGGCTGCTGTGAAAAGAGACCAACCCCCACCTGGTTACAACCTCCTTTCAAGTAGTTGTAGAGAGTGATGAGAAAGACCAATCCTAGCATATTTATACTCTACATAAAAACATCTTTGGCCATCATCGTCAACATCTGTAAAACTTCCATGGAACAGCATGAAAAGGCTGTTAAAAAAAAGAAGTAGTCCTACTGTAGACATACCGCAACTAACAAGACTCCTTAGTACACAGAACTACTAAGTGGTCTTCATTATGGCTCTCAAAAATTCTGAGTTTATGTTAGATCATGTTTATGTTAGATCATGTTTATGTTAGATCATAGATCATCCTATTTAGATACTAGTATGCAGTGCATGGCTAGTTGGAATTTTTTTTTGTTTTCTTTGCAAACGACAGAAGAAAAGTGCTGAAATTTTGTACTCATCAGAGATTATCATCATTTTACAGGGCTTACTCTTTGAATTGGTAAGGATTTTTGTAAACTCATGAAAATATGTGGTATTTTCCCCACAGGCCACACACAGTAGTGCTCATCCACGTGTGCCAGAAATAATCTCACAAGTTTTGCATGAAACAGTCAGTGATCACAAATTCAAAATCACATACATGTATTTGTACAGTAGAACAATATTCACTGATTCCTCATTTCTCCCACAGTGAGTAGTGCTAATCCTCCTAAAGGGTGTTGTCTTATTTTGTCTGCTAGTCACAGCACTTGTCTTCTGAAATTTGGTAGATTTGACAAAAGTTGAAATCACATTACATTTTCCTTCCCCAAATTAAACTGATATGCTAGGTAGAATAATTGCGATGAATTTTCTCTAAAAATTCATCAGAGTGGGATGGGGAGCATAATCCTTGACTGTGTGACTGCAAGAGATTTCTTTGTTCTTCAAATGTTAGTTTTCCATGAAATTGCATTAAGACATTTCCAAAAACTAGCAAAATTGCACCAACATTACATTGACTTTGTATTGCCTAGACGCAGTGCAATAGATCTTTATCTGATTAAGTAGTAGCTAACTTATTGATCACATCATTATTACCCTTCTGTGAGAGTTGTATAAAAATCATCATCTTAGAGAAGTAACCTATTAACTAAGGAAATTATTAGCATACAGATCACGGACTGGCAAAATAAGACTATGCCCATGTTAGTAAGGTTTTCTCTTATTCAGGCTTGTTCTTGTTTGTACTGTCAGGAAGTTCAAAGAAGATACAGTTTCTTAAGAATTTAGTAAAAAGTGTCTCCTATAAATTTGAATTGCCCTCTTGATCATATTTAAGAACATCTGACAGGCATAATAGAGATGCGACTTGCACTGTAACTTTTGATTATTTAAAATTTAAATTGGCTTGTTGAAACATACTGTGAATGGTTGTGGATACCATTTGAAGTTTCTATCATCATTTTAAAAGTTTCATTTTAGTGTATTGCTTTATTATATTGTCTCTAATTTAAGGTTCCTAATTTTATTTTTAAATAACTTTTTCCAGATATAGAATTTCTAAATAATTATGCAGATGCATACACAAAATCATTCCTAACTACTGTTATTTGTGGAATCTTGACTTTCAGGTGTCTTACATGACAAGTGAATACTGCAAAAATCCTAGAATACGATTTTGAGAGGAATCAGTAGGGAGTACTAAAATAGATGTTCTGTAATCCTTGCAGTTAGTGAACTTGTCACCTCGGACTAGAAACCATATTTCAGAGCAAGCGAGCATGGGTCAGAGAATGCTGAGCTGTCAGTTAGCAGCATAAATATTCACAAAAGTAGTGTTTTATTTTTAAACTTAAAAACATAAAAACAGGTTTGTCCTTCCTGCTTATTTAGAAATGCATACATTAGAACTTACACAATTACCAAGATAAAAACTGCTGATGAACTAAAAGGATTTATTTCTCATGCTTGAAGTAAAAACAGCATAAACTATAGTAATTAATCAAATTCATTCCACAAACCATGTATCACATAGCCCATATTGCAAACAAAACATAATATTTCCATCTATTGCACTAAAAAGTTAGTAATCTTTATATAAACTTGTCCTCTTTAGTAAACTAAAACAAAAATTTCAAAAGTGTCTAATGGATGATAATTATTCTTTTGCCAGATTAAGGTTTTTCCTTTCTGAAAAAAAACCCCAACCAACCAAAAAAACCCTATTACACTTTAAGTAGGTAGATCAGATGAAAAGTGAGATAGCAGAGTCACAGCAGATACTGCAGTTATTTTATCACCATGGTTTTTATTTTCTTTTGCTTGGTGGATGAAGATGTTAAGGTAGGGAACACAACACAAGAGTAAGAGAGTGAAGCAGCAGCAGGAAAAACATGCAGGAATACAGTTTGTAAGCAAACAGCCATAGAATTGTGGGTTTATAGGTCCATTTCTTTTGAAATGTTGTTCCTAAATTTTATAAAATCTGTTTTTTCTGCTTTGGCAGAGCTTTTACCTTAGCAAACACATCTCAGTGTCTTATGGTGTCCCTCAACAACATCTGGTGAAACAGGGATATACAACAATTATGTCCTTCCCTTAGCAGCTCTCGGTGTAGTGGGAACGTTAAGAACATTTTCTGATTCCTTTCCAATGCACTGAGCTTTCTTTACCTATCTTTATCTGAAGATTGTATTGTGATACCCTGAGAGAAACTCATAGGTCATACTTTCTCATTGCTGTGTTTGTCAATATTCATCATTGTGCAATCAATAATTTATCAGCTGCTTTCCTACAGCAACACAAACTAGTGACACAAAACCAGCCCAAGAATGTCTGTGTCATTCATGGTTCCCTCAATTGCTTGCTCTTGTTGTGACATCTCAGCAGTAGCTTTATTTATGCAGTTACTGTGCTGCTACCATGGACCTTTGGCCCAAAGCAATGCTGTAAGTCACAGATGCCCATTTTGCACAATCCATTTTACTACGTGGATATACTGGGAGAAGTGCGTTACAGCGATGAGTAACAAGACAATCTTAAAGAAAGATTTTTGCTGCTTTGTTGTAAATACTTACTAGCTGTGAAACGTGTGCATCATTTATTGCTGATCTCATTCTGGTGCTTTTATAGCAGAGGTTACCTTGCTGTATGAATAGTCTGAAACTAGCCTGGATAAGAGTATTATCAGCATAGACTAGCCATGCCAACACTCCTTTGTGTTGGAGGAAGAGCTGCTCTGGGAGAAGAATGTACTCCCACAGGAATTAAAGACTATTGTAAGGTTTATCTCTTTCACCTCAGGAGATAACGTGATTTAGAGATGAGGGCTCCTCTTTGATTGTGCTTTCTGCACAACCTTCATCTTAGGCTGCATCAGCAAATATTCAGAAAGTCAAGGGAAATAATTCTCCCCCTCTGGCATTTCTAAGACTGTGTCTGGAGTACTACACCTGCTTTTGGGCTCCACAGCACAAGATAGTCAGTGACATGGTCATGGAAGGCTGAGGGGAGAGCTTTTTTCTGTATAGAGTTTCCTGATGGGAGGGTACAGGAAAAACAGACCCAGCCTTCTCTAAAAGCTGCACAGTAGTAGGACAAGAGGCAATAAAATTAACTTGGAGCTTAATAAAGTTTGGTTAGATATTAAGAAAAAGAAAATCACCCTGAGCATGGTGTGACACCGGCACAGGTTGCCCACAGAGGCTGTTGGATCTCTATCATGGAGATATTCTGTAGAGTAGAGAATAAGGCTCTAAGTCATCTGGTCTCATTGGACCTGTTTAGAGCAGGCCTAGATGACCTTTACAAATAGTTTTCAAGATGTAAGCTTTAGATATCAATGATTCTATGAACAAAAAATCAAACCACAGCCTAAAGAAATGCTCCACTACACCAGAAACTGAGAAAGAGAACTCTACAGAAATTTATATCCAAATTTTCTAATCTATGTAACAGATACCAGTATTTGGATCACAAGGGAAAATATGAAACTATTAAATTATGTAAAAATATACATGTTTACAAAAATTTTTTAATATTATCAAAGTAGTTAAGGAAATAATATCTCATCGCTTATTTAGTGTATCCTAGATTTCTTTATTGTAATTGTGCTTGTCATTGCAGTACATTTACATTGTAATTGATGCTCTTTGCTTAAGGTGCTCTGTGGCTGCTGTATTGGCGTAGTATTTTATCTTATTTGTCAGCCACAGCTTGTGATATATTACAACATGACATAAAGCTGTGCAACATAAAAAAGGGGGGAGGGAAAGAAGGCAAATGATCTACTCTGACATAATTTCTGTAGTGCAAAATAACTTTTTATTTTAATTCAAACCTCAGAATGAAATATAACATACCAGTTGTCAATCATGACTTGTGTTAACGCAAATATATTACCTCCGTAAAAAACCACAAGGCTTCAGAGATACTATTTTTATTTTATTATATAAAGTGGTTTCCTTTTTGTATCATATAAGGCTATTAGACTTGATACATAAAGTGTATTAAGAGTCCACTTCCAAAACTACAACAGCATACTTTTCAATTACTATGCAAGTTTTTTTTCTATCATGATGGCTACTATGGCAGTAGAAGATAAAAATATGTGATAAATCCTAAAACTAGCAGATCAAATCACACTAATTTGAATCAAAATAAAGGTTGGAAAAATAATGGAATTGGAAGGAGTTTCTCTGGAAAAAAGAAGTGCCCTCTGAAGAAATAATGTCAGTATTTTTCCTTTTATAATGTGTATGATGATAATATTCAAGCATCTCAAACATGTTGATAAATTTGTCCTTACATGTACATTTTCAGAAAGAGTTGTAATGGATGTTGTTTGTTTGCTTACTTCTTAATCGACTATCCTCAGACTACTGTAGTTCTTCTGTTCATAGTCAGAGTAGTTACAGTATTTTAATTATTTCTGGAAAGATTGCATATTTCTATCCTCACACGTAGATTATGTGTCATTTCTAATGATTTCTTGAACACACAGCTTTAACACAGTTTTTTCTTAAACAAAAAGCTTTAATGCCTTTTTAAATGTTGTGCTGCTAGATTTACAGTCCTTTCATAGAAACTAGCTCTTAAGTTTAAAAGATAACGTTTCTGGTAATATAAGAATGAATAGCTCTGAAAGACATATTATATGCAATCAGTTGGTTTTCTGAAAAAAACATCAGTTTCAGATGTTTAAATTTCTTTTTTTAAATATAATTACAACAGTAGGCCAAAGGAGAAACCAGTACTTGGTTTAGGCACAGACAATCTTCAACCAGAACGACAAAGATTATTAGAGAAAGGAAAAAAATGTCAAATATCTTCTCTGGATAAATTCATAATGCATGCAGCCTGAGGTTACATGTATGAATGTTTAAATAGCTCTTCTATTCAAAAACCAAGTGTGGGCATAATAGAAGACTGTCATCACTCTATACAGGATTTTAAAGACAAAGATTTTTTCTTAAATCAGGACAGAGACTAATTCTGCCACATAACCAGGTGATTTACTAAGCAGTGAAAGTTTATTACCCTGTATTTTTCCAAGATTTGTCTTGGATAGGTTTAGAGTATGATAATTTATGTTACGCAGTCTTGTAAACTGTCTTATTCTTTGTTAAACTTGCATATACACCTTTATAATGAATAGATGAGAAATTGCATCCTTTTATGATCATTCACTGGTGTAATCTAATTTTTGCCAGTTGTATTTTCCACAATGAAATACTTTGATCTAAGTGAGATTATTTGGGAAATTATAACATGACAATGCATGGAGTTGTCCTGGTATATCTGTATTGTGTACTGTACTCCTATTTGACATGCATCATACAATATATTCCAAGTTCTAAGAAGCCTGGCATAACAAGTTGGGTTTTTATTATTATTATTATTATTATTCAATCATCCTTTGTATGAAACAGATTTGAAAATCTATACATTTTTCTTCCATTAATTTATTTTTCTCTAATAAAAATGTTTGATTACTGTACTATAGCAAAAATGCACCATAAAGGCAGAAAAGCTTTCCTCTCATTTTTCATTCAACATTCTCTTTTTCCCTTGGAAATTTCTGTGAATCTAGCAATCTTCCTCTGTCATTTCTTCCTTTGACTTTTGAATGATTCGTAACGATAGAGATTAAAATTCAGTGAAGGACAGAATTACATATAACCTTTTATTTGTTGAAGGTTTTATCTTCTAATTTATGTCTTGAGTTTTTCAGCTGGAATTTCAGTATTTAGATTTGAATTTAGCAAATCTGTTTCCTACAATCCTGTATTCTCTTACTTAGTAGGGTTGGGGAGATCTGGCTCATTGCTGATCATGTTTGGGTCAAGTATGAGGCCTGTTGACTCAGCAGATATTCCATTCTCACATTTAAGAATGCCTAGGCAGGTAAACTAATCAGTTCCTTGGATAGCTTTGGGGGGAAGAGCTTTATGATTTTCTGCTCTTCGCCTTCAGGGCTTTCTAATCATTTGAAGTGGCATGGTGACAGTAACACTTCCTCTTCTTTTAAGATTCAAAGAATCATCATTCCAGAATGATCCCATTAAGTAATCCAAGAAGGATAATTATGGCACTTATGAAGATGCTAGTGGTAAAAACTGAGACATCCCTACAAAAAATGATAGATGAGAGTTTAGAAGACTGATTCCTAAAGTTATAATTTTTGATGTAAGACAACGTTTTCTACAAAAATAATAGGAAAAAAAGAGCAATGAAAAATAAAGCCTTGGCTGGCTGCCATGTGCCCATCAGCTGCTATCTCGCTTGCCCTCCTCAACAGCATGGAAGCAGAAAATAAGATAAAAACCTCATGGATCAGGAAAAAGGCAGTGTAATGAAGGAAAGCAAAGGCCACATATGGAAGTAAAATGAAGCAAAGCAGAACAAAATGATTTATTCTCTCATTTCCCATCAACAGATCATGTCTAGCCACTTCCCAAAAGCTTCCTCTTACTCTAGAAGACAAATGTCTCTTTAACAAATGCCTCTTCCAGTCCTTCCTCCTTTCTTTTAGCTTTTATTGATGAACATGACATCATACGGCATGGAATATCCCTTGGGGTCAGTTGTCCTGTCAGTGGCCCCTCTCCACTCCTTGCTGATCTCCAACCTACTGGTCTTGGAGAAGGGGTTGGAGAGTCATCCCTGATGCTGTGGGAGCACTGCTCAGCACTAGCCAAACTATTGGTGTGTTATCAACATCTTTCTAGCTACCAATACCAACAGCAGTGTGAAGGCTGGTATGGTGAACTCCACCCCAGCCATACCAAATACAGAAAGTTTGGATATGTGGTGGTTATTGTTTATAGAGAAAATGAGACTGAGCCTGATATACCAAGATGTCAGCCTATGTATCAATCACTTTTACAAGTTCATCTCTCATGTAGACAAATGAAATCTTGCTTCATGTCTGTCAGTTGAGTGCTGATAACATATTATTTTGTAATCAGTTAAATTAATCACTTAATTCTTCTCTGTCCATCATTTACTGGCTCCCTTTCTTTGTACTGTAAAGCAAGCTTTTTCTACGGCTGCCCATCAGCCTACCTACAAATGCATGAGCATTTTTCAGTTATTTTCTCTTCAAAGATCTCCTTACGTTTTTCCTGTCATATGTTGCTATATGAAATTGCTAACAGTGTAAATGATTGGTGTGTGCTTTCCTCTAGTACAATAATTCATTGTTTAAATTTACTTTAAGACCATTTTCATTCTCTCTTTGTGCAACATCAATCTCAATGGAGTGAGTAGAGGTCTCTGAACAGGACTGTGTGGTCTCCTGTGCTTTCCTGACAGTTCACTGATAAATGAAAACCAACATGATTCAAAACTGAAGAGTACTGGTGAATTGTTTTTTTTCTCCTATTCGACTAGCTGTGACTAATCACTAAGAGCTTTAGACAGTTTTTAAATTAATGGATTTATAAATGAAATAAAAGACAGCTTTTGCTATAACAATGAATGTTTACAGACTTGCACTAGAAATTAATAAATAAAAAAGGCAGATATAAGTACTACTTAGTGTTTTTTTTGTTCAGTTGAAATCAGAGATAAGGAAAACTTCTTCAACAATAAATCACTCAGTATGCAATTTGTTCTTCCTTATTTTGGTAGACCCTGGTTCTATTGCCACTCCGGGTTGTTTATACACACAATATATTATTTCACAGTGTGGTGTATGAACAAGTAAGGAAGGGAAGTTTGAAGTGATTTTTGTTTGGAATATCTGTTTTTGTTAATCAAGTCCTGCAAATTGACTTTTCTGTCAGGATTCAAGGACTGCTACTAACAACTGTATTTTTTGCATTGCTCACGTACTGAGGCAATTTATTAAATTTGCGTGTTTTTAAAACTGAAGGAAAATAAATAAAAGAAAATAGAAAATAAAATCAGGAAGCAGCCCATGTTTCTGAAGGCATTGCCTGAGGGTTTTTCAGCCTGAGGACTGTTTAAAAAAAAAACAAACCAACAAGTCAAAACAACTTTTCAGACATTTTAATCTCAGTATAACATGGCCATTATCAGCCTGAGCAATGCCAAGTAAGAGATTAAGAATGTTTACTAACATAAGATCTAATTAAAAAGCTGTGTGATGAAAGAAAGTCAGGAAATAATTTCTTATGAAAAAGTTATCTAAACTAAATCCTAGCTGCTGACAGAACTTGGACTAAGAATAAAGATGAGGACTTATACTTTCTTTCAATACAATGTTTGTGTTGAAGACAGACACAATAGCAATGTTCCAGTCTGGGGCAGACACATAAAACCTATTCATTTAAATGAAAATATAGAGATAATTTTTTACTTATCACCTACCCACCTCCAGCAGGGTAGATGGGTATTTAGCTTTTTAAAAACAAGTGATTTTTGAAGAAATACCTTTATACTCAGATCAGAAACTGCGATGTTTGTTGTTGAAATAATTGAAAAGACAATTAAGGGTTTTCAGAAGATTATCAGCATTTTAATGAGTTCAAAATCTGTCTTTAACTGATGTTAGAATAGTAAGCGTGATTTCTTAAATTTTGACAACTTAAAAACATTCCAGTTTATTCAGAAATGAGTCAAGAGGAAGATGGAAGACCAAAGTTCTTAGAGAAAAAAATTAATGATTCTCAGGGCATAGGCACAATCTTCCCCTGTGTTTCTTTCCTGCTGCAAGGGTACCATTAGGTTATGTCTCCCCCAATTTTACTTTGACATTTGAAAGTGTCTTTCTAGCTCATTGCAAATATTGTTAGAAAGATAGCAATAGCATGGTATCACATGTTGTGTCATGAGTAAGATTGGTAAGGTCTAGTGTGAAAGTTGCCTGAAGCACTTGATTAAATTTTTTTGAATATTCTCATTTGAATGAACATTTTAACTTTTTCCCGCTCAAGCTCTACCTATTTGCTTATTTTTCAAAGACTGCTGATTTATGAGCACAAAAGATCCTTGCAATCTGTCTCGTGAATGCTCCAGTCTTTTTGATTTTTGTTATTTCCTCAGCAGCTTTTTTTTTTTACTTTTTAAAGAATTTTTCTTTTTCACTGTAATGTTGACCTTTTCTTTTGTCAAGTAGATGCACCCAGTGGTTGTGTACTTTTTCCTTATGTCCATTAGTTTTTGTTTTCCTTAAGTTCCATCATTACAGTCCTACTAGTTGAGACAAAATTAACAGGTTATCTCCATAGTTGCAATATGAAAGGATTTAATTTTCACTTTGTTCAAAAGAAGCAAAATTAAAATATTTGTTTGGCTCTCAGTGTTTATAAGACACACTTTTGTTTGGGGAAAACATAGAAAATTGATGGTAAAACTCATTTATATTAATACTGGTAAATGTGGTACATATTAGAATAGCAATTTTAGCTAAAATAGATTGAAAATGAGCCTATCTTTAAGTTAATTTTGGAGTAGAACTTGTGATAACAACATAAGGAGGTTTTTTCCTTCTTTTAGATATGTTAGACTCTACCTAGATAGTACAGTGATATTGCTCAAAGAGCGGTGAGAATACTATCTTTAACAAAAAAATTTGTCAGCCGTAATATATTGATTGTAATGTGTAATTTTAAATGTCACAATATTATTAAATTATTTTAATTAAAGCCTTACAGAAGAACCTATCTGCCTTAGGTCCAAATGACAATACAATTTTAGCCTAAGTACATAAATTAATATTTTTGTTATTTATTCAGTCACTTTCAAAGCACCTACAACTCCTGGAAAATTTAATAGTGAAAAAAAATTGGAGTATAAAAATCCAATGATTCTATGTTTTGGAAAGAAACAGAAACATGATAGCAAGAAGAAGAACAAGGCAGATGCCTGTGACGTTTTTCAGAACTTCAGCTTGTCTTGTAAGAAGGAGAAATAAAGTTATTAATAACACAGTCATTTAATGCTGGTCAAAAAGATGATTCATTACTTTGGAGCTGTAAATACAAGTTTTGGATATATTTTATTAGTATTCTTTACGTCTTCCTCTGAGTCTTACTTTGAGGCAAACAGACGTTCAGGTTATATACACAGGTTCCTTTTATAACTTAGAAGAGAGAAAAAATCAGATCTGTTTTACACAAGAGTTTTATAGCTTAAGAAAGGATATTTAGTGGCTGTCAGAAGTGTCAAAGATTCTTTTTTATCCTAGTGTCTTTGTTTGAAAAGTATATTCAATGAAACTATTTCCTGAAGTCCATACTTCATCATTTCGTATCTTTTTCCTAAAACATCTCATCTCTCAAGCACTAAGAACTGTTCACTCGAAAGATTGAATCATTTCACACACAGAAAACTGCCATAGACTTTAGAATTTTGCCAACTGACATCTAATCCATATTGTTGTTATTTTGTTTATAAGTGGCTGACAGCTGATACTGAGGCTGAGCTGATAAGAAGTAATAGATCTTTAATACATTTGAGAATTTACAGATATTTAAACTGAATCAATGTCATAGTGCTTCTTAACTTTCTGCTGCAATGACATTCAAGTTTTGAAAAGCAAGTGCTGCGTGGAAATATGACCAAAGAAAGACGGAAAGTGTTAATATCCCATGGTAGAAATAAAACTTTTTTCCCTCCTTAAATATTGCCACTTAACATTTTATGATATGTAATAGCCTATGGTGCCCAGGTGGCTTTCTCCCCTGGTATCTTGATTAAATATTTACTTCATTTAAGAGTAACAGAGGACAGAAAAATCTCAGAAAATGCATTTTTAAACATTCTCTAAAGGTTCATATTAAAAAGGAATTTTAAACAGGACTCTGTAAAAGGCATTTTATTTGCATGAAAAATATTTCATATCATGTTTCTTGAAAATTTAGACAGTTGCACAAGTTTAGTTTTTTAATTATTCATTTACAGATATTTGCTGTGTATAGACATACAGGGAAAAAACCCACCAAAAAAAACAAAAAAGAAACAAAAGCAGATCCTGCTTCAGATATCCTAAATGCCACTTAAGAATTATAAATAAATTACTTCAAACATAGTAACATGAGTTCATCATAATCCCATGAGAGAATATCATTCTATTAAGTTTGAATGGGGTCTCTGAAAAACCTGGTTTAGTAGAAGACGTCCCTGCTTGTTGTAAAGGTATTGGACTACATGGCCTTTAAAGGTCCCTTCCAAACCAAAACATTCTACGATTGTATGATCTGCAATTTATTATTAAAGAAAATTACATACAAATTTTGGAGAAGGAATTTGTATAAAGAGAAGAGGAATATTACTGAAAATTACAGTAGGATCTAGATCAATCGACAGTAGTTTAGGTTCTTTCTTGCTGAATTATTCCCAAACAGAGACTGTGTTTCAAAATTTAAAGGAATTTCAAGGAATGGAAGAAACTAAGTGTCCACCTTTGTTTAGGTGGAAAATACAGACATATGTAAGACTTGTCAAATAATAGACAAGTTGCCTGTGGGTAAGCTAGAAGAGAAAACCTGTTTTTTCTCTGAAGGATTTGCTCAGTAATTGCTATCAAAACACTGACTTTTTTACTACTGTGGCAAAATAAGGCACCAGCTGTAACCTGAAGGCATAATTTATTAGAGGTTGTCACATGGCTTGATCTCTTTTCTGAAATTATCAGAAGGCAAGGTTTCCTTTTGCATCAGCTTTGCTTGTACTGCTGTGGTAGGAATCACACTGAAATTGACTATGTTTTTTCCACAAGTCAGGGAAGGATGATTTGACAGTAAGATATATTTTCAACATTTTACCACCGTCAGTCCTAAGCAAAAATTGTTGGTTTCCAAAGAATATATTAATAGACCTAAACTTCATGAGATTAGACATATAACACAGGCTTGTTAGCCTTAATATTTTCTTTTTCTAGCAAAAGTTTTTGTTCCATTTTAAAATTGTAAGAATTGGTAAGGTACTGTTTGACCAACGTAACTGTTTGACTGTAGGAGCTACATTTTTAAATCAGATTTATTACAGATAGTGAAAAAACCAAAACATGATTCAAAGAAGAACGTGATATTAAAATATCCATAACTGGCAAGTCTGCAAATCTAATTCTCACAACTTTTATGCATTCTACTCCTAAAAAGAAAAAAAATAAAAACCCAAAATTATGGATTTTGTACAGTAGCAACTTTTTACCTTATTTTTTCTTGTGGTAAATGATATTGTTTTAATATTTTCCATCTTTTCACATAATTCAATTTTGTAAGACTTTTGACATATTTCATCTATACTTAAATAAAATGAAAATCAAACTGTAAAATAATGTTCTTATTTAGGAAAGTGGAAATCTGAAACAAAAATGCTAACCCAAATATAGTAGGCAATGCTTGGGTGCAAGGTGTTTATATTCACTCTCATTCCAGTTGCTGTTCTACAGTAATCTTTAGGTGTTGCTCTATCATGTTTTGCTTTGGACCTAGGGTGTACATCTGCAGTAAGTTCTCTAATTCTCACTTTACTGGGTCTTTCTTGGGACCAGGATAGACCCCCTTAAATTTGCATAGTGAGGACCACTAGGTTGTCAGCAGAGACCGTTTAGCGCATACAGGAGCAAAAAATCACTTACTTCATTTCTTAGCTGTATCACTCATCTTCTATCAATTAACAAGAAACAGAACAACCCGCCAAAAAACCCCAAACCTACCAAACAAAACCAAAAAGAGAGTCAAAGTTCACAATCAAAGAAACATTCCTAGTCAAACGTAGCGCTGAAGTTAAGGTGAATCAAACCAATAGGCAACTTCCAAGAATGATAGTTCTTAGGGGTTTGCTTACCCAGCAAAAATATTAGGTTAATAAAATGCAGTTGCTCTGTGAGCAGTTTTTAATGTCTGAAGACTGGTAAAATTGCTGAGTTCAAGAAAGAAAAAATTAATGCATTTTTGACAAGTTAACATGAACTCTTGCAGTCCAGTTGTATGCTTTGAAATACATTTACCAACAAGTCATTGTCACTTACTTTTCTTGCTGTTTTGAAGGTCCTGCTTTTAAAGCATTATTCCTAGTGCAATTTATATTTGTTCAGGGCTGGTGTATTTAAGTACAAAGTGCTGAGGGAAAAAGGTGTCCTTTGAAAAAAGGCCCAGAATCACACTTTGTAGAACACAAACAAAGATTTTATTAGAGATAACAAAGCTACCCAGAAAATAATGCAAGAATTTTAGGTATAGACCTCACATAATCAGGCTTGTGCTTTTTTTATTTCTTCCTTCATAGTCATTTGCTCCATGTTCTTCTCATATTTAAGATGACAATAGTTTTTAAATTTGTACAAAGAGAGGCCCATTAAATTGCTGAGGACTGAAAAATATATCTTATGTTGTAATTTAGAGGTTTTCTTGTCTGTGTTTTTGTTTGTTGTTTGGTTTGTTTGTTTTTTTCTCCAGAAGACAGGGTGTCTGCCTCCCACCACTGAAAGTTCTGCCTTTCCATAATACATAGGATCAGGAGGATTTCTTCTGCAATACTTAGTACGTATTAAAATGCACAATTAGATTTCATAGATCTGAATAAGACTTTTAATATTTTGGCACCATTTTATTTTAATGGATTTTGCAAACCAGTGCTGTAGACAATTTTCATGGAAGAGTTTCCTTAGTTGTGAAGCAGCTGGTATTCCAGAATCACAGTTGTCTTCCTGTAGATGCAAATGTTAAAAAAAAAAGTCTAAAAGGACAAAAAAACAGCAGTAGAAAAAATCAAAGACTTTATAATCCAATAGAATTATTGTTGCTGTAGTGCACAAACCTTTTTTATCTTTTTTTTTTTTTTTTTGGTAAAAATGCAGATGTTGAAATTGCGATTAGCATGAAGGTGGTTACTGGATTAATCTTGTTTTCTAAAAGTAGCAGTGACTATTAAAAAGACAGTATTCTTATTTGAGAAAGAGCTAGTTCTAAGAATCACTATGTAGTATGAAGGATGGAATACCCAGATGTGTTTTCTTTTCTATCAGATAGTAAAACAGAAAAAGAAAACATGATCAAAAATGGGGAGAACTTCAGAGTTGCAACAGGCAAACAAGCACAAACAGAATTTGGTAAATGAAACCATCTAAAAATCCATGCTGAGTAGTTGGTTACTACTGAGATTTAATTAACAACTCAATACGGGGAGACAAACCAATTATACAAGCATGGGGATTTGACTAGGGAGGCTGAATCCTGACCTGCATCTTTTAAAAAGGTTCTTGTCTATAGACAGAAAGAGGTTTTTGCTTTTCTTGTTTGTTTTCAAACTGTAGTCAAAGTGCTGAAAATTGTTCCTGGAAACCTTGGAGCTTAGTTTTATTTTGGTTTGCCATCCAAATTTCAGAGGGGCTCCAAATGTATTTTAACATGTTTTTCATTGGAAAATAAGTTAAAAACATTAAGAAAACATGTTGTTCCCACACACACCTTTTTTGACCACTTTATAGCTCTTTCATATTTGAGGCATAGCAACACATACTGATCTTTCTCTAGGTATAGACCCAAGGAAACCAGAAAACATGAAAATTTATCCAGTTTAAAATCATAAACAAATCTTCCTTATTTTAACACATACCCTTTCCATCAAATTTCCCACAAATACATTTCTTTTCCCTTTGTAATACTAGGTGATGCTTATTGTTAAAACATTTTATTTTTATTGCACTATAGTATGCTCTTTGATCAATGAAAACAAGATTATTGGTTGCTTTGTATTTTATATTTTCATCATTAAAAGTTATAAAAAATCTTAACTTACAGGCTTTCATTAAATTCTGAAAGGCACAGGATTTTAAATACATACAAAGCTCATTTGTAGCACAAGTACCTGCTTAAGGTACTACATTTTCATCCTCAAGTCTCTGCGTTGATTGTCTATAGATATGATACTAAATTAAAGATTTTTCAGTGGTCATCAAATTCTTTAGTCATAAAGATCGGGATTTTGTCTGAGACATGGACTAGAGTTCTCTCAGCTGTTCACAAATACAAGTGCTGAGTGTCTGATATTTCTAAGACAGGACTGAAGTTCTTGAGAATCTGAGATTTCTACAATTTTCCATCTGTGAAGTCAGTGTCCAACTGAGTTCTGAGTGCTATGGGGTACATTGTGTTTTATGCTCAAATGACCTGGTTTGGTCTCTTTGTTACCGTTCTTCCATTGGTATAACCAGGTACATAGAAAAAACAAACTGCATTAAAACAACCATACAAAACTAGCACAGGAAAAAGGTTCAGAACATTAAATAGTGTTCAAGCCCACCTTTTGCATCTGTCAGTGGTCAAATTTTGTATAGTTTGTAGCAGCAACCACATTCATGGCTCAATAGAGCTGCTGTTTGAATGGAAAGGAGTCTGGACTGGAATAAGGTGAAGACTCATGTGTTTTTTCCCCTCAACGTGTGCTCTAGGAAAAAAAAAAAGTCTTTTTGTGCATTTTCCTGGTAACCTCATGACTCCAGCACTATCAGTGTGTTCATCTCCTCAGAAAAACTGTTGTTGGCTGCAGTTAGTAATTCAAACCCAGATATAGGTAAAAAATCTTGATCAACCGATAGCATATCTGCCTAAATCACATTTTGGTCTGACTTGTTGACCAGAAACAAAGTATTCTTTTTTAATATGAATCTCCAAATATCTTAGATTTTATAGTGCCTAATTGAAGCTGCATTTCTTTTCTTGCCTGTATTCTGACAGAGTCTAATTTCTTGGCCAGCCTCTGTCTTTCAGAATGTAATCAATTAATGCCCATTTACAGAGTTAAACTTAGTATCATAATCATACAATCTAGTGACTAGACAAACAGACACTTTGAACACCTGTATCTAGAGAATTCTGATTATGAACAAATATATATGATAACATAATTTGGGTTTGTATCTGAACTATAGAAATCTAGAGTAATTTGGGATTCATACAAGTGTCAGTTCCTTTCAATAAGAAACAAAACGTTGTGCTTCATTGAGAAATTATTGAATAAAACCCCAACAGTTAATTGGAAAAGCAAACATTTTGAGCTGAAAGATTTTGTTCCGAACATCTGAAGCAATATTTGATATTGTTGTATTTATCCCTATTTTACTCAGCCAAAATTATTTGTTGAATTCTGTGTGGATTTCCTGTGATTAATTCTGGCTTAGTTGTTTTTTTCACTTTACAAGCATGTCTCATTCACAGCTGTCTTATTTCTAAATCACAAAAAAAAAAAAAAAGGTGCAAACTTAAAATTGTTGTATGGCTGGTATCTCCACCGGTTCTGAAATTCTATTAGTTTGTGAAATCCAGGAAGTTCTTTAGAGCAGACATCAGTTTCCAGGGAGGACAAAATCTCGCAATAAAAATTAGCAGTTTCCTGACAAGCAGATTTTAAAGTGCTCACAGTAATAAATATAATTTCACAAAATATACGCTAACAAAACAGTACTTTGAGATTTGTGTGCTTTATTACTTGGAGACTACTGTCTGACTGTATTTAGAGCTAAAAATGGCTGTTCACCTCTTAAGGGTTTATAAAATTCCCTATTGCTTTTCTAAGTAAATTATTTTTCTGTAGCCTGAAGCTGCTAACAGTACCTGAAGAATTAATAATAGTGTTGGCACAGGTCAGCTTGTATCCTGCCAATTCTCTCTCACACTGAGCACATGCACTAAGAATACAGTCCTTGCAACTTCAATGGGATTTATTATATTTGCTGATAGTGAAGATGGTAGAAATCTTAAGTGACTAGGAAAACAAGAGGGCACTAAAAAAGGTATAGCTGAAATACAACAACAAAAGAAATGGAAATTTTCTGGACTCCTGCAAAAAACCCTTGGAAACTTTGGGGTTATCAAGTACTCCCTCAGTACTCCATTGAGGGAGTTTCACCTCTTCTTGTGAGGACCTGGCAAAATTAGCTGATATTATGTATTTTAGATAGAAGCTTGAAAAATAAAAATAACAAAATCTGATAGTAATTCACAGACATTGCTTGCCTAGCTTCTGGTTTATCGGTGTATTCCATCTTTCTAGTAGCTTTGAAAAGTTAAGTGATGTTCCAGTACACTTAATGGGGGATGAAGGTCTTGTTTTCTTTAGGTTTAACTTTTAAGGGTTCATGAAACTGCTCTGAAGACTGGATTTAGACATTTTAGGAACACTTCATTAATAGGGATGAACATTTTTGATTATGATTCGTTTTAATTTTCTGTCCTGGTATGAAAATGAGGCAGGGACCCATTATAGAAGTCACTAAGCAAACATATAATAAAATGTTCATCCCTGTCTTGTACATCTCACAACCCAAATAATAGCCTGACATTTCAACAATACTGACTTAAAGTATATAGGTGAAATTTTATTCTTATTATATAATAGGGAAGAAAATTGTATTAATATTAATACAATTTGCATCAGAAATTAATATATTTTAAATTATAATTTCAATAAGGTGGTATAATTCTGAAGTGATGAACATTGTGATATAGCAAGATTTTGCATTTATTTATTTTAAGAAGTAAATTTTTGCCAACATTATTTTTAGAGAACATAAAAGAAACTTCAATAGAAACATTCAGTTACTTTCCATACAAAAATACGTTAAAAATTCTCCTTTTGATGAGATCTTATTTAAGCTTGGAACTATATTTTTGCATTCATGAGTTAAATTACAGTACTGCTAATCATTCTGAAGAACACATTAAATCTCATGCACATACCAAAAAGAGTTTGATCACTGCCTTGATTTCTGTCCTATTCAAATCAACATAATTAATTTTATTTGGCAAAAGCTATTCTGGCTCAGTTTATACATGTCATCCTAACCTTACTGATACTACCATAATATCTGTATAGATAGTATAAGCTTCCAAGAAAGATCAACTGAAATGAAGTAGCGTACATGAAAGCAGTGCTTACATCCACTGATGCATTCTATCAGCAGGTGGTGCTGTACCTTTAAATTAAGGCAAACTGCAGCTCCCCCCCTACATCTGCATGTATATAAAAATATGGTTCAAGCTTCATCTGCCTTCATTGGTATGAGGGAAAATGAAGCTTGAATAGTGTTTGAAGTGCCTTTTAATTCTTTTTTTTTTTTTAGATCTGTATGGATTTGAATAAGTATGTATTTATATATGTGGTATATGCTATTTCTAGTTTAAAAGTTCTTGTGAGAGTTGTCCTTTTTGTGAGGCTTTACAGTGCTACCAGTCAGGTAGTTAGTATTACAGTTAGAATTAATCTTCTCAAATATGAAATTCTTCTTATAGAGGAGAAACCTTCTGGTTGTTTTTGTAATGCTTTGAAGCTTGAGGTGGATAAGCCATGTGGAGCTACCTACAGTGGAACAACTCAGATCTATGGCAATATTTTCTTTGGTCATCACTCTCGCTGTTTTTATGTGCCTTGAATGCATTATTTTTTACTTTTTTTTTAGTTTTATTTTATTTTTTTATGCAAGATCTATTGAAGGGATGGCAAGGCATAGCCTGGGAAGATTTTGGCCTTCCCTCCTCAAACAAGTTCAACTTATGCTCCAGCTGTATGGTTTAATAAAGGGATAGCTCTTCTCAGGCTGCTCCCTCATACAAGTATCTCTGGAGATGTTGGTGAGAACTCAGTACATAGAACTGAAGCTGAATTTTAATGTATCTGGCAGGAGTAGTCCAAGTAAGTGGTAAATTACAACAAATTAACACTTTCCTAGAGGATCTTCATAGAATTACAGATTATTCTGAGTTGGAAGGGACCTGCCAGGATCACCAAGTCCAGCTCTTAAGTGAAAAGCCCATACAGGGATCAAACCCACAACCTCGGTGTTATTAGGACCGTGCTCTAATCAGCTGAGCTAATCTCAGGGTTCTTGTGAAGTTATCCCAGTGAACAGTGAATCACATGAAGCGTAAAACAATTCATTTCACCTGTCTAAAGGAAGGGTTAACAGTCATGCTAATCAAAAGTGCAGAATGCTATAAAGCTCTTGAGGTTTCTCCCTCCACAATACTTTCTATGATGAAGTTTCCTTTCCGTATACTTATAACTCCACTGTCAAACAAGAGGTTCAAATATAATATCATACATGGGGAAAAAAGTAAAAATGTAGTATATGAAAAAGTTCACATGCGGAAAATCTCTTTATGAGACTTAATAGGCAAATTCTGTGATCTACTGGATTAAAACTTTGAGTAACTATGCATTTCCTGGTTGTGGAGTATTTTGAATGATGAGTCAGAAAATGGACTTGCTAATTCAAATCCATCTGAGGACTAGAAAAGTATCATGGCTGCATTGACTACATCTGTGGAGACCCCTTTTCTGTTTAATGAGAAAAAAAAGTGTTGGTCTTAGATCCTACTGATATCTAGAACAATTACCAAAGTAACCTACTGAATATCTATTTAAATACTTGCCTACTAAAGCTAAATGAAAACCACAGCATTTATTGTATTAAATTTACAGTCAAATGGATGTAAGGAAGGACATTATTGACAACCTAATTATCACTGGGAGCTGGATGTGTGATACACTTATTCTGGAAATTTAGAGAGCTTTCAGTTCTATTGATAGAGAAACAAGAAATGATGATTTTTTTTATTAAGCAGTGTTACATATAGAGTTTAAACTGCCTAATGTATTATTATTATTTTATAGGTCAAACAAAATGAATACACATTAATAAGAGACTGATCAATTTGCTTTTCAACATAAATTAAGAAAATAAATGAGATTTCTCAACATTTCTGTTACCTCCTAATATATGCCAGTTATAAAACCTGTTTTGATTATATAACTGTTTTCTGGACTCCTGGTAATGTTAGGTTTTTTTTTCTTTAGGTACTGTTAAAAATTAGGAGAAACCAAAATAAAAACAACTTTTTTTTTTGCCTTGCTGCACATAGCTGAGATTTAATTTGATATTTTTATATGAGTAGATTAAGACCCCAGTGTTTCTCATCCCGTGCCTATATGATTGGCACTAACAGAAGAGCATAAGTTAGAATCTCATAAAGTATTTAATTGCTTTTACCAGGTTTCTCCTGATCATACACAGATTCACATTAAATCTACATATTTAAATTGTCATTTAAAAAAAAGTCCTGTCCTTTTTTTTTAACAGTGGCTGTTATCTGAATATGCATTATAATAGTTCAAAGAGAGTGCAACTACACAAATATGTGTCCTAGAAGGAAATATGCTGGTTTTGCTGAAGCTAAATTCATACATTCTGCAAAAGATTAATTTAAAAAAAAGAGAAAAACAATAAACAAACATGCAAGCTTTACTTTGTCTCTTTTTAATATTTTTTTTTTCATCACATGCTAGACTTTTTTTAAAGTTAAACATTTACCTAACTCCTTCCTTGGTGCTGATGTTTTATTAATCATCTTACAGATGATCAATAAAATATTATTCTATTAAAATTTCAGAAAATATTTGGAATAATGTCATGCTTGCAATAAATGTCTCTGAAGTTCACTGCAGTTTTTTGGAACAAAGTTGTTACAGTCCTTAACAGGGAAACCCAGAAACAGCTTGTACAGCTTTAAAAGTATGCCTGTCTAGACAGCAGATGAATGGAGAAGACATTCTTCCTGCATTGGCCTTGAGCAAACTCTATACAAAATTACAAGTACTTATATAATCTAAGACTGCAGTGACCAGAGAGGAGAGCATAAAATTCTCACTCTAGAATATATTTTATGTAATCATGACTTGTTTATGCGTTATAAATGAATGTATATTTATGTGTTAGATACTCTGCAATAATATAACTTATGGCTCATGGAATGCCAATGAAAAAAATATATACATAGAAAGAAATATCTTTACAGAAGGAATAACAATAATATCCTTTCACCTCTCATTGTGTGCCATTCTTGGCAGAAGAACTAAGCTCTAGAATACAGCCATTAATGTGATCTTCAGTACACTCAGCAACATTTGTGGTTGTCCCATCGGTTGACAAGAACTATGACCTGGCTCTTCCCTGATAGACTCCTTGTACTTGTTTCTCCAAGTTCTTTTATAAGGAATCTCCTTCTTCCTCCAGGGAATTTCTGGCATCCTAAAAAGACTATGAAACGTGGCGAGCAAAGAGACAGGGAAATCCCTGATGCTCAGTTCTGTCCAGTGATCACCAAGGAAGACAGCAGAGCTGGCTGATGGCTTTCACTTCCTAAGGCAAGGGGGCTCTCACTCAAATATTTCCTCCCCTTCCCCTTGACTAATGCACTGGCAAATATTTATTCTGTTACGTATTCGCACTTGCAGACAAAATATGGCATGAACTGAACTGAGGGCATATATCTGCACATTTAATTCATATATAGTATAGCTTAACCCATAGTAAAAGAGTTCAGATAAATCATGTTACTTCACATTTATTGCAAGCTAAGAACACACAGTGCATATGAAAGGTAGCTCAGCAGAGGCTTGGTAAGCCACAGTAACTTGATTCATTATCAATTCCCCGGGAAGCTAGGCCACAAATCCTATAAAACTACACAGGTTAAATTCTCAAGAGGTTTTCATGGATTCCTGGTATAATGTACTCAATGTATGACTGTCAACATGTGGACATTTGAGAGTTTTAGATGAACTCTGTTCAAAACAGCTTCAGAAGAGAAATTCTGCTCAAGGTTTATTATTATGAATGATAAAAAGTGTATGGCAGGTATTGGAAACACCAGAGCATGGGGTCAAACCTCAGGAATCAGGTAAGGAAGGTGTAAACGAAATAGTCTCTAAGTGTGGGCATGGACTTGATAGAAACCTCAGAGGAACGGAGTGAAAAATAGCACTTTGAGCAGTTGTTTTCACAGTGTGCCAACATAACCTCAGTGGGAAGTAAAAACTGGACAGAGTGGATGGATCTCATGCAGCCAGTGCTGAACCTGGAAAGGTTACCTTAAGTCAGCACACACACAGACTCTGGTGCCATGCCAAGAAGTACTGCACATATGAGCTGTGAGGATAAGCAAGTAAGAATGATCATAAGGAGCTCAGAGCAGCAGTGATCTCACTGAGCCATCTCTGCCACTCAGCTCTATCTCTCTGGAGGATCAAAGACTGAACAGTGACATGCATTAATTGGAGGAAGCTTAATACAGAGCACACATGCATTCAACCCTGCTAAGTCAGCCTCTCAATCTGAAGACAATGGCAGCACAGTGTACTGCATGTTTTAATGGTGCCTATTCTCACATTCATTGCCTGTTTGTTTTGTTAATATCAGAAGTAAAATATGCGGAAACTGTTTGTGACCTGAAAAATTATACAGGTACGAGCACACTGGGATGAGCGTGGTGGAGCTGCTACTTTCCAGATTCTATCAGGAAGATCAGGAAACCATGACTGGTTTCTTCAATCATCCCAGCAGTGACTTAAGCTGCTGATTGCCAACAGTTTCTTCAATCCATTCTCAATTGAAAAAACCTAAACTTTCCACATTCACCATGTCAGGCACTGTATTTCTTTACATTCAATCTGCTCTGTCCTCAGGAACTTTTTCACACCTCACTGGAAGCCAGAAGAGTAAGCAAAACTTGATCAGAGAGCAACTACTTCCTGAAGTTTCCGTTTGTGTTTTGTATGTTTGTTAAATTCATTAAGTCATTCATGACAGTCACACAAAATTTACTTTAGGGAGTCATATTAGCAAGAGGGAAAGTTTGACTGCTGTCTTTATTAATAAAATAAATAAAACTTCAGACAAATTAATAGTTGTGGCCCTGACAGGATAGTCAGAAAATGATATTAAGGTATTAAGATATAATTTTGGGGAACAGCTAAAGAAAAAACATTGTTCTTGTTTCCTTTCCAAATCAGAAAATGTTCATGTTTATTACTTTTCTGCATATAATATATGGAACCTGGCATTAAATTCATGTTAATATACTTGATTAATTTATCATTGTAATTTGAATCCATACCAAAAATCTATATAACTTTTTATCTACTTTAACAAATATGATTTCTTCTTCTAAGAGAGTAAATCTACATACCATTTTTGTCTCAAATCCTTAAGGAGCTTCAGACACCTTAAAAACAATTGGATTTTCTTCTACCAGACACCTTCTTCTCTTGCTAGTTTCAATAAATCTCCTAATTTTATTCTTTTTTTTCCATTGGCAGGAAAAAGGTGAATAGGAGCTCTCAGTCTCAACCTTCTCCACAAGATTTCTGTATTCCCAGCTTCCCCAGAACAGACAGTGACAAGCTGGCAGTCAGCCTGGAGGAAGAAGAGGAGGGGCTGACAGTCAGGGCACTCAGGCTCCAACAACTTGCCAGAGAAGTGCATGCCAATTTTACTTTCCCCCTGCAGTGAGGAAATTAGTTGGATAAAAGCCTTTCAGGCAGGCAATGGACAAACTACTTTTTTTTCTATTTGTACACCCAGTATGGGATTTTTCTAGAAATCTTCCTCTCTATTCCTTCTCTCACGAATTTTAAAAAATTATCTTTATCTCAACTTGCACCATCAAAAATACCTACAAATAACATGGAAAGAGAAACAGATGGAGGAAGGTAGTGTTGGAGAGATGGAAGGCAGAATAGTTTTGTATGGTTAATTGGGTGGTTAATAGCTCATATCACTTTATAGTACTACACAGTAGCTGGAAGATTCCTGTTGAAGTGGAGATTGTTGAAGGAAGTGCAGCACAGGATTTCAGGAGTCTTGTGGACTTACAGAAAAAAGGATGCTTAGTAATAAAAATGAATGTTTAGAAGAACAGCCACATTGTATAACATTTGGGACCTTGATTATTTGCTAAAATATGTCAATTAATGGTTTCGGTTAAACTTTTATTTGTAGGGCATGAATATAGTAAATGCAAATAGCATCTTTTAGGATAAACAAATAGGTTGTAGGAAAGAGAAAGGCATTCAGAAACTGTGTGTCTACATAGTATGGAGGAAGGCACTGCATTTTATCATCTGTAATTGCTAGTTACAGAGCTTGTTGAATTTATAGACCGCAATGTGCTACTGTGGTTTCTTCCAAAGCAAGACCCTGAAGAGGTTTTAAATAAATGTTTACAGTTCATCATAAACTCGGAACATGTAGTGCAGTGGCATATACTTAGTTTGTCACAGTGAGACATTTTAAGTTCATGTTCCTTGAAAAATGGAGTAAGGACTCTGAGCTACTTCAGTGGAAGTATGCAAAATTTTGAGTGTCCTTCCATGCTTCTTCAAATGGGTGATGACCAGAAGATTTCTGTAACTTCTATTATTGACTGTAAAAGTTGACTCTAGATAACAGGATTGCAAAAATTGCAAAAAATAGCACTGATTTCTTTACAGGGTATTAATGTTACTCTTGTATTTTCTTTAAACCACACACTCTCTTCTTGGAATCATGTTTCTGGGAAATTTTCAGGTTTTCAGGTACGTTATTTTCTGGGAAAATGTGTTGCTGGTTTTTAATTTACTTTTAGGCCCTGAAATGTCATATGATCTATTGAAAATATAACTAAAATTTATCCTGAGTTTTCATTTAGGTTTGTTGGGATTTATTTCATTTTAAGAAAGAAATAGGCAGAACCCCAGAGCCATGTTTTTTTTTCATCACTTTTAAGACAGGCTTGAGATTTAGGAAGGAAAGCTGATACTGAATTCTGGCGACTGCTACTGCTGTCCTAACAAATATTTGACTCCATTAGCAAAGGGGAAAATTCAAGCATTTTGGCATATTATTTTGACTGATTGTGGATGAAGGAATTTCATATTTGATTCTTGATTTTTTTTTTAGAAATATGTTGGACTTCATGCTAATCACAGACAGGAGGATCAGATGACAGAAAGGACAGTATCTTTGTTTGTACCTACAAAATTAGGGAGCCCCTGGTGGCCTAGTGGTTAGATTGCGGCACCTTCACCACCGAGGCCAAGGGTTCAGTTCCCAGCCAGGGACACTCCCCAGGCAGGTGGAGCTCGTTAGCCCGGCAGATGAACCTTAGGATTAAAGGGTGGGTTCAGTTCCACGCACACTGTGTCTCACCTAAAAAATCCAATGCGCAGGCTCGAAGGCGTAAAGACCTTCCTCGGATCTTCATTTGCGAAGACTGGCCATTATTATTATTATTATTGCAGTGACCTTAAATAATCCTGCTCTCACCACATAACTTGTCTCTCTCCTGGTACCGTCCAGCAGTTTACTCTGTTGTCCCTTGCCGCTGTTAGGCAACGTTTAATCAAATGGCATGTGATTCCGAGGGATGTAATGGGATGCACCAATCAGTGAAACTGGGGGAGGTTCCTGAGGATCAGAAGAAAGTCTGATGTCACTCCTGGAAGAAAGTAAGTGTCACTTCTGCCCTTAAGAACAAGGAAGGGTATCTGTGGACTTACAGGCTGTTCAGCCTTACCTCAATTACTGAGAAGGTGATGGACCAAATAATCCTGAAAACGGTTGCTGAACCTATTAAGGACATAAAGGGAAGAAGTCAACATGTTTTCATTAAGTGAAAATCATGCTTGACCAACGGAATAGCTTTTTTCAATGAGTGGTTCTGTAGGAGAGAGCACATCAGTACATGTTATTTATCTTGACTTTAGTCAGGGTGGTAAACTTGTTGAATATGAGCCAGTAATGTGTCTTTGCACCCGAGGAGATCAACAGTGATCTACCTCAGTAAAAGTATCAACAGTAGGTTGACAGAGGTGATTGTGCCTCTGTGCTCAGCACTTTTGAGACATATCCTGAGCACTGGCCTTCCCTGCAGAGGAAAGGATGAACATACAGATGAGAGTCCAGTGAAAGGCCACTAATTTTAATATTAATATCAATATCAGATTTGGGGGTTTGTCCTGTGTAGGCCAGGAGTTGGATTTGATATCCTTGTGGGTCCCTTCCAGCTCAGGACATGATTCTATGACTACAGGACTGAAGCATCTGTTGTAGAAAGAGAAGCTGAGAGAGCTTGTGCTGTTTAGCCTGCCAAAGAGAAGTCTCAGAAGGATCTTATGAATGTAAGTAAATACCCAATGAGAAGGAATAAAGATGACATAGCAAGAATCTTGAGCAGTGGGCAGTGAAAGGACAAGAGGCAGTGGGAACAAACAGAAAGAAATTCCTTCTAAACTTAGAAAAAGGGATAGTTTTTTTAGTGTAAAGGTGATTGAATATTTTCAACAACCTGTCAACAAATTAATGGCACAGTCTCCACAAGTTAGGTATTATGAATGTAGGATATAGAGGAAAAAAACAACTTGAAGAAACACCGGAAGAAATACCCCACCCTGAAGAAACACCACTGTATGAATTGCAGTGTTGTCTTCTTCTGCGCCTGATAAGATAAAGAGTTGTGAAAAGTTTAAAAGCCACAACCATTTCACATCACCCATACAAAGCAAACACAGGGACTCTTAGGTGTAGAAAGGCCTCCCTAAATCTGTGATACCCCCAGGAGTGACACACAAAGGGATAGCCTGGCATACTGTGGGAACGCTCCCGCAAAGAGGTGGCAGGAGCAGAAGTAGCACAAACGCAGCAGCAACAGCAGCGGGATCAGGAGCAGGACTAGCAGCGGGATCAGGAGCAGGACCAGCAGCGGGATCAGGAGCAGGACCAGCAGCAGGAGCAGGACCAGCAGCAGGAGCAGGACCAGCAGCAGGAGCAGGAGCAGGCGCAGCGCTCCCCGCGGCCTCAGGGCGGCACTCGCGCTCCGCCACCGGGAGCTCCCGAGAGTTTTGTCCCTGTTACTCTCACCCTGCATGGCCATTTCCCATCAGAAACTAATCTTGTTTTCAAATCTGTATGTTTCTTAGAACTATGCCTGGAAAACTAAAAGAAAACACAAGAGCTGCACAATATCTATGCAATAACTCTACTTGGTTCTGGCAGAAATGGAGGTGCCAAGAGAACGGCTTCCCATAGTAACTCAGAATTCCTAATTCTGCATAAGAATATTAAAATAAATACATGCATATATTACTGTTTAAACCTGAAGGGTCACTCTACTTTTTATTAAAAATGCTCTTACCCTAATCCATAGAGAAAAAATTAACACATGGTTATGCGTTTTTGTTTCTTGGATAAAATTCCTCAGACAAGGTTTCTTGGATTTTTTTTTTTCAATATACATATATATGTATATATATACATATATATATAAATGCTATTCAGGGAAAACCCCAAAATCTGATAAGATTTCTTTGAGATATTTTTTGGATTTAGATCTTACTCTTCCTTCGTAGTTCTGTGTTGGAGTGGTTTTGGAAATGAGACACTGTTTTGTTACTAAAAGCTATGACAGCAGAGTCTCTCAACTCTATTTAAGCTGCAGACCATTTTTCTTCAATCGAATAATGTTTGATTTGCCAGATAATGTTTAATATGAGGGAAATAGAAACTGTCCTTTATTTTGTGCACAAACTGAATCTGAATTAATAAAAATTCTGAGGTCTAAACCACCTTTGGAATGTGCAACTGCTGCCTCTACAGTATTTTTTATAATGCGAGGAACAAGAGAAAAAAGTGTTCTGCACATGAAGGTTGCTTACACATGAAGGGCTTTTTCTAAACAGAATTTAAGCAAAATGAAGTACTTTAAATTCTTTATTAATAGATAGATTTTTATAAAATATCAAACAATCTTACTGCCTCCAGAGGATGTCTTTAACCCACAAATCTTCATTTGATTACTCTCAAAGGAAGCAGTGGTCAATTTTGATCAACTGCTTTATTTTCAAGAAGTGTTTATTTTGGTTCTTGTTTCTTTGAGAAGATCTTTTGAAAATTTGCGTGACGTGTGTTCTTTGTGAAATTTAATCTGTTAAACTTTTGATGTAAAACCGTAAGCAAGAAGTTATTACATGAACATAGTAGCAGTCAGATAATAATGTTCTATTATACCCTGCTAAACAGTGACAGCCTATTTAGAGATTACAAATAGGATGAAGTCTCCTCTTGACTAAGCCTAAAAGCCAAGTAATAGTCTTCCTCCGCAGTGCTGGTGGTCCTGATTTCTTCCTGTGGAAAATAACAGCAAATCAGCGCAGTGGGGCTGGAGGGCAGCTGATCCAGAAAAGTGTATGATGAAAGGGTAGTTAGAAAAGCAGGTCCATTAACTGGAAATTAACTGTAAAGGACTACTGCCTAATAACATTGCATTTCAAGAGCAATTCGGAGCTGGGATTAGAGCCCAAATTCTACATGGTGTGGACAAAAGCCCCAGACCAAAAGCTTTAGGCAACCTTGATGATATTCCAGGAGAAGAAAGGTTGGTTAGCTTTGTCCCCCAGCAAGCACCCACAAGAGCATGAATCACAGTGGGCAGAAGAGAATTTATTGCTGTATCTTCATTAATGTGGATGATAATATATTATTGAATGCCAATATATTTTTAATTAAGAGTCTTGTAAAATAAAAGAATACATCCGTATCTTTTCATAGGGCTTGAGACTAAGGAACTTTCAGGCTACCAAAAGAACGAGTGTTTTGTTATTCCTACCTGAGCAAAGATGGCAATGAGTAAAGAACATACTGTATGGAAATCTGCTTGTTCAAACTGAAAAATAATAGAAAAATATTAATCTTTTTAAACAACTCTTTCAACAATAGAATACTATTCTGTTAATACAAAGGTGTCAGGCAACATATTCCTCTTGAAACAAAAGAGTAGTAATTAAACAAACACTAAAAATTAAAGTCAGAGGAACAGAGGCACAGCCAGATGAAGGGTGTTCAGGAAATCCTGGGAGATGATGTGCTCAAAGCAGTCCCCCTCTCCATTTCTCTGAAGGCAATAGAGGAGAATGTTGTCACAAGGATTGTTATTAAAAAGGAATCGTTTCCACGCTTCTTGAAGGCAATATTTGATATTTGTAACAGCAGGGACTCAAGCACAGCTCTTTACTGTTGCTCTGTACTGTTGCATCATGCCCCTCTCCAGCAACATGCTTCCCTGAAGTCCCTGGACAGTCTGTGGCCTTCTGCAGGGATGGAGATGAAGCCTGTGCTCCCTTTTCAGTTTTCTTTGTAGACTTGCCAGGCCTTCTCTGGGCAAGGCTTCTCTTCTTCATACAGACTCTAGTTCGTGAGTTGCTAAGAGAAATGATAATTTGGGGAAAAAAAAAATAAAGTGTTGGGCTGCGCTTGGCTTTCATGTTAACAAGGGTGAAAACGTTTCTGCTCAGAGTTTTGGAATGTTGTTGCCCTTCTCCTCTGGGGAGTGTCTTATCCAGAAAGGCCTGGACAGACTAGAAAGTGCTGCTATTCTCTTGGCAACATTTATTACAGTCATGGAGGGCAAATAACAGTCGGTTGCACCCTCTGAGCATTGCTTTTTCTTCCAATTCACACAACAAAGAAAAACATCTTGTTTGACTTTTATTCAGTTTTATGATACACAGAAATCAGCATAAAGTTTAACGCAAGTTTTAGCATTCACATTGCAGAACTCTGTTTGACAAAACACTCCATACTTCCTTGAAGTTTTGTACAATTTGAGCCATCTCTGGCTTGATTTAAATATTTACCTCTTGAAGGTTCAGCTTTATTTAACATTACATTTATTAATGCATCTTTGAGCTAATACATCTTTCCCATTGTTTTAGTTACACTCTTGGTATCTTCCACTATTATAAACATTTTTGTTGTGCAATGCCTGAATATTTCCACTTGTTTTCTTCAGAGAGCCTGAATTAAAGGACAGCATGCGGTAGGAGGATTTTACGAGCAGACGGTGAGGGAAAATGCGTGAGAGGAAACAAACATGAGCCATGATTGACGATTTCGTGCACAAACTGAACATTTTGAAAAATTTCAATTCTTCAGACTTGACAGCTGCTTGAATATGTAGCATTAATCCTAAGGAAGGATCCCAGCTTTGCTAAATATTGTAGCAGACAGCAGATATCCAAAAGAGGGCAATTCTGATGTCTGCTGTACGAAAGTGAAGAGAACAGAGGATTTCCTCTGCAGCACTTCCAAGGTGTCTGAACTGCTGCTTCACAGAGTGAACAGCACTGATGCCCAAGCAGAAGTCTGCTCCAAAGTGCCTGATTGCTTTTGTATGTCTCATCCTGCCCAGACATCCAGGAGGAGAGAGGTAGAGATTCAGTTATGAAAAGTACTGAGATTTTGTCCTGGTTTTGGCTAGGGCCCTGATATTTTTTGATACCACCTAACGTCGTTGCCGGGGCAGGGGAAGGGACTCTCTGGCCTCGGAGAAGAAGAACAGGTCTTCCAGTTGAACAAAAATGGCACATGGAGGGAACCCATCAGCCTTTGTCTCGTTGTAGGGTCAGCAGTGAACATTTTACCATGTGGATCACCCTCTCTTTTATATACTTTTGTTATTAATATTGTTGCTCTTACTGTTTGTTTTCTTATCTCATTGCACTTTCCAGTAAATTGTTCTTATTTCAACCTGTGATCTCTGCCTTTTGTGCCTCCTATTGGAGGGGTGGAGTGGAGTGGCTCATGGTATATTTTTAGTGGGAGTACTAAGCTGGTGAATATCATTCCTAAACCACAACAGACATTTTGATGACCATCCACATTCTCTTCACAGACATGGAAGGATTCACTCTAGTTTATTATTGACTGGGCAGGCAGCATCATGATCAGAGGTCTTGTTTTTCACTTTTTCTCAGGAAGGCATTTCTGTCAGTGGTCCCTCCATTTTTTTTAGCCTTGGGGACAAATTCCTTTCTCTTTGCAATTGCATGACAAGAAATATGGCATTTTCTGACAGTTCTCCAGCTGGAGCTGAACTTCTGTCTCTCCCTTAAAGGCTCAGGATTTCCAGAGGGTTCCCAACAGAAGTAGCAGAAAGCAGGAGAATGGTTGCACCATTAGCAGTGTGATGTTACTATTTCTTCAGATCAAGAAGTAAAACTCCTGTCTTTTCAATAGTTTTTAATCATAATGATGACATCTAGCCAAAGCGATTCACACACATATTTCTAGTGAACAGTTGGAAGAGTGCTAGAGAACAGTGCCTGGGACACAGCCACATGAATCTTCAGGCCCCAATTTTTTGCAAAATCTGACCCACAGATCTGAGGGAGAAAGCCAAGCATGAAAATCTTCTTGATGGGAAAACCAGTTTCCCTCATACGTTTCTCTCTAATGACACACCTTTCTCTGACCGGTTTCCAGCACAGACTGCCAGACAGAACACCAGCACTGTGCAAACAGGTTTCCTTGCAGAACACTGTGGCCTCAGTGCTCACCCAAGTGACTGCCTCTTGAGAAGAGGATTAACACTGCAATACCCCACAGCTGTGACCAGTTACAGTAATTCCTATTTGTGGAGTCAGCAAACCTGCAGTATCACCTCATCTGCTCAAGGGGCTGCAGGAGCACTGGTTTGCACTGGCTCTGCTGTGACATAAGCCTCAAGTACAGCATGTTCATCCAAAGCCCCCTTAAAAACCCAGGCTTACAGTTAAATGGATTTGAATTGAATATTACCAAAGAGACACAAGGGTATCATGGGAGATCCTGCAACACAAAGGCATTGGAGAACTCAATTTTTTGTGAAGCACGTTTCTATTCTAGGTCTTCATTAATGTCTGCAAAAATGTTACTAGCTACCAGTTGGTGCAAAATTTGAGATAGTGAAATGGAAAAACTAAATGAGTTCCCTATTAAAAGCAGCCTAATTATTATTATTTTTTTAAGTGCTGTTGTTACATTTCAAATCAAAGATTGAAACTCGTTTCAGTAGAACTCTTGCCAAATACATAATTTTGCACAGTGAAGTACCTGGAAATATTTGCACAAAACCTCAGATAAAATTTCAAGCAAGCAAAGAACCAAAATAAATGTTAACCTGCCAACAAACCCAACACAGTTCATTTCTTTTACTGCTTCCTTATAAAGGCAGCTTTATGTTTTTTTCCAGATTGAAAAAAAAAAATTCTTGTCTTGTCTAAAGTTCTAATCTGTTCAGGACTTTTTTATTACTTCTCTACCCTGAGTGTTGTCAGCAGCTTGGTGTTATTTCTCATGTCAAGCATTTGAGGGCATGGAGACTTTCTAAATTAAAACTGCAGTTGTGCTCAATTTATTTGAAATATGACTAAAACATTCTGCCATGATTCTCTCTATAGTATCACATTAGCTCAACCTGCCTTTTTCCTCCTGCTACAGACTTTTTGATATATATTCCTGTTTCTTTGATCCTAAGTGAGAGACCACGCAGTGCAGGACCAATCCTGCAGCACTCCCAGGCTGGCACAACTCCATAAGCCAGAAGTTTATGAATCACTTTTCTTCTGATGAGTGCTAATTTTTCTACATAGGCTGCCTTCAGCATTTCCCACGAGGACTCAATAAATTTGAAAAATAGTTTTTGGAAATATTGTAAAATGAATATATATGGAAAGAAGAATTTTGCATGCAAAACTGGGACATGAGCACTATCAGCTCTACCAGTTTGCTTCAACCTGCACATTTCTTGGCAACACAGTATAGACATATGGGGACTTTTGCTGGTGTGCCGACAGACATCCCAAGTTCAGTGATGAGAAAAAGAACATCCACACAAACATTAAAAAAATCTTCACATCTCCCCTTACCCCATTCTGTCCTCAGTCTCTGTTTCCCTTCCCTTGCTTCGGGTTACACTAAATCCATCAAGACCCACCCAGTGAGATGGTGAGCCACAATCCCTTAGGGCATGTCCCTGCCCCAGCCTTGATTGCTCATAGTCCCTCAGAGTGTACCTGCACCAGCCTGAGTCCCTCACAGGGTCATCAGAGAGTCCATACCCTCTTCAGCATGGAATGCTGCTCCAAGAGTGCAGCTCCTGTCCCAGAAGTTGTCGCTGTCCTTCTAAAATATTTTTGAGTGGCAGCAACTGGAGGCTTCTGGGTTAAGCTGAAGTTTTGATCAGTTTTTCCCACTGTTGGCAACACTTGCTTCAGAGCTGGCTGAAAGCAGCTGTGAACATCACACTGGTCAACACTGCTTCCCTCTGAGACCTGCAAGTCATACCCGCTTATGTGCCAACAAAAAATTCAGAATAAATTAGTGTGCATTGAAAAACAAAATGGTCGCATTTGACAAAGTATTGTGAAAATAGCACTGAATTGTTACTGCCTCCAATATTTATGTCATATTCTTATACTTTACACTACCAAATATTTCTCATCAAAAGAATCCTTTCAATTTTTAATTTATATATGGATATTTAATTCAAGGTGTTTTATTTAAAAAGCACTTTTGCCAATTAACAGATACCAATCATACCCTGATTCTAGTTAGCAATCATCTACCTTTGAATCATTTACTGAAATAAACAACTCAGGGTAGAAATTGTTTGTTGAGGGGTTTTTTGTTTGTTTGTTTTTTCCCCAAACAAAAAGCAAAAATTAAAGCCCTGGCACTTTCTCTAAAAATCTAAGTAGCAATTTGCATAATTGGCACTGAACTGCAATTGAATATGTAAGGTATTGAGTGCAAGCAAATAGCTTCCAAGGCTGTTGAGTAGTTCATGTTTGCACATATGCTTTCTATCTCTCCCATGATCCAGAGATCCAGGATTGGTTAAAATAATATGCTTGGAAAAAATGTGGGGATTTTCAGAAAGTTGAGGGCTTATACTAGTTTTTCAGTTGTTGTCATCACACACTGATGAAAAGCTGCCCTTGCAATTATACTTTTTCACGAAGACCAGAAAAAGGACTTATTCTCCAAGAAGGCAACAGGTTCACCGACACACACTGAAAGGGAAGAAGTAAAGGAGAGCTCATCTACAAGGCCAGCTTTTGAAAATGAAATAGTATCTTTGTGTTCCCATTTACAAAGACTATCACCCAGATTCATCCATGTATCAAATCTTTCTTATCTAAATGTGTCATATGCTTCCCAGTACGGTACGTAACTTTGAACAGCTCTACAGATACAGCTGGTCCATAGCCTGTGAGATGTTCTCCTTTCCTCTTAAGATCTATGTCCTGTGCAACTGCCGTTTTTCAGTTCACCGCATCCACCATATCATGTCTTTCTTACTGCTGTTATTAAGCAGTTGTTAAAGATATAAGTAAAACACACATTTTAGATGTGCTTTGCTCTGAGGGTCTGAAGTTGAATAGTATTTACGCACAGAGAGATTTCCCTGACTCATAGCACTTTGTGAGCCTGTGCTTGTGATTGCATCTGATGTTAGCTTCCAAGAGATTTAAGGGTAGGATTCTTGCTACCTTAAGATCATACTGTTTTTCAGCTTGGGCTGAAAAATCTGGAATGTGTTTGTTTTTGTCTTCGTTTGCATCTGACTTAGTAACAATATGAATTTTCTCAAAAAAATGGGATGATATTTTATACACCAGCCAAGTCTGTATTTTTACAGATTTCTGCCTGCTCAAACTATTGGTGATTCACTGAAGTCTCTACGGGCCTTCTGGGAGCTCGTAAACAAGACGTACACAGTGGTGTCTGATACCTTCACCTCAGCAAGATCTACAGATTCAGCTACAAGATCTAATGAAGCTTCTGCACCTAAACATCAGTTCCACTCTGAAGATTATTGCAACATAGCATACATTACATGGTAGAGTACTTGGTTTTGAGCTGCTGTAATTTATAAACTGCTAAACACAGATACATTTCCATCTATTTCAATTTAGATGAATGTGCACGGGTTTCAACAAACACAGTTGAGGACAAAGGCTGGTTGCAATTGTTGAGGAATTCATTTAGTGCAGGTAGCTGGGTATGCAGGTGCAGTTTGAGCTGTAGATTTTGCTCTGAGGAGCAGGAGCCTGAGCCGGAAACAAGGGGCTGTGAACTGCTGACCCTTTGCATAACAAAGGGCCCTGGGGACTTGTGGTGCCAGCTAGGAGATCAGGCACTCAGAGACAGAGCAGGAGCCGAAGACCCACAGACTTTCCTGCTTAGACTGTGGGGTTCCTTTGTTGGGGTCCCTCCTCGGAGGCACCTAGATCAAGCTGCTGTTTTGTTATTTCGTTATTGCACCATGATAATATTATTTTAAGAATCTGGATGTCTGAGACTATTGGGGGAAACCTAGCATCGGGCATCGATGACTGTGTGACTATGGGGTGTGTAGCTGCCAAGGTGCTTCAGTCCCACCTCAGATGGTACAAGAATGAGTGCCAGAGTGGATCCTGTATGGTTGGACAGGGAAGCTTTTGTCTTCCCTGTGGGGTGGAAAGATGGGTGGGAATTCCAGTATGCCTGGCTACCATAGGTTAAAGAAGGCTTGTGAGTCAGTTCTCAGCAGTACCACCTCTACTGTAAAAACACATTTATTCAATAATTAAAAATGACTGGCTGTGCACTATCCTTCTTTCTGGCCATATGCACATCTAGTCCTACATGACAATAAATATGTGCAGAGGTATCATGTATTGCTTTCAGATAGCTCTTCTCCCTTACATTACAAAAGGCTTAGCTTACGCTTAGTTGGGCTTCATATCCAGTGGATGCCAAAGTGTTGTTAATAGGCTAGGCTAAGCTAAGCAAAGCTCTAACAAGTCAGGATTGTATATAATACAGAAGTGGATTGTCTCTTAAGTCTCACTTGGACACATATTCTTCATTTCATCTAAAGGCAACTGCATAATTGTGAGTTTTTAAATTATAATTTGCTGATCGTGGTGCACTTTGCATAGTTGATGCCAAGTGGAAAATGTGTGGGTGACATTTTTAAAACAGTTTGGTTCTGTTTGAGATCTTTCATCAACAAAACCTTCCACGCAACTCTTTTCTTCGGTGAATGTTCAACAAAAGCATTTTTGCAAACAACAAGTTGCAAAAATCAGCATAAGAAGATTTCATAGTTTGACAGAACTGGAATAGCACATAACCAACAGAACAGAGGACACATGCACTTAGCTTTGAATGTAACTTATAAGTGAGAACTTCATTTAAACTGACACCATAACAGAGAAATTTGCAGCCTCACTTTCTCCAGTTTCTCTGGACATTTCAATCTGCCTAATCAATTCACCCTTTCTGAGTTCCCAAGAAGGTGGAAAGTAGACTCACTACTGTGTACACAAAAAGCCTTGTTGCTGTTTGTTGATCAGCCTCTGGACCTCTGTGCTCTGGATCATGATCTACTCTCGAAGCATTTGAATTGCTTATAGACAGGGATTGTATAACATTTTCTGTAGAAAAGGAAGATGACCTCTGCTTGGCAAATGCATTCCAAAGGGGCCACCACTGATAGTGGACAATTCTTCTGCTGGAATAGTTAGGCAGGTGAAAGTAGGCTGGAGGAAAGCATTGCTACCAAAAGCTGGATGTGGAGAGAATGAACAGCTTCCTCATTTTAAGACTAACTCAGATGAAATAAACCACACATTTCTGGAATTAGTTGTATAATCTGATATACTGAAGTGAGTCCAGAGGAGGGCCACCCAGTTGATTACGGGGATGGTGCACCTCTCCTGTGAGGAAAGGCTGAGAGAATTGGGTTTGTTCAGCCTGGAAAAGAGATGACTTAGAGGTCACATAATTGCAGCCCTCCAGTACCTGAAGGGAGCCTATAAGGAAAACAGAGAGGGACTTTTACAAGAGTGTGTAGTCACAGGGCAAGGGGTGAATGGCTTCAAACTGAAAGACAGAAGGTTTAGATTAGATATTAGGAAGAAATTCCTTACTGTGAAGGTGGTGAGGCACTGCAACAGGTTGCCCAGAGAAGTTGTGGATTCCCTATCCCTGGAAGTGTTCCAGACCAGGATGGATGGGGCTTTGAGTAACCCAGTCTAGTGGAAGGCAGCCCTGCCCATGGCAGAGGGTGGAACTAGATGATATTTAAGGTCCCCAAAGAATAAATCTGACCAGGGAAATAATAGGAATTAACATACTTTTCTAGAATGCATGTGCTACCTACTCTCTCTCTCTGAATAACATCTGGATTTTCTTCAGAGTGCCTGGCTGTATAACTTGGAAAGACATGCCAAACATCTGCAAGTCAGCTACATATGCAAAGCATCTGCAGCTCAGGGCTCATGGGAATCCCTTGAATCATGGCAGAGGATGCCCCAGGGAGAGGGAAGGAAGGGGAAAAAGAGTAGGCAAAACCCTCAAATCTTTGTGCTGCACTGTTTGCATGAAGGAAAAGTACAACCAAAATGAGAGTAAGAATGAAGAATTATTGCCTCATTCAATCATCATTGCAGAACTGCAGTCACTTATATATAGAAGAAATATAATTTTGTTCGTACCACTACAGATCTTTAAAATGCTATCATTCAGTATTCATACATCTTTATCATGTATGATACAATACAAAATCGAGACTGAAAAAGGTTTCTTCTACATTCTTTCTTTCTATTGCCAAGTTTCTATGAGCTATCACCTTGTTATAAACTGTCATGGTTTTAGTTCAAAGTCAAATACACCTTTACATGTATTTATTTTTGTATATGTTTATTGAAAAATATTTTATTAAAATATTTATTTTACCTTCCCTGCTAAAATTACTGACTGTCTTTATCAACTGTCTCAAGAGAACTGATCAAAGACTTTGCATTGAACTGGGATTGAACTGATTTGAATTTATAAATTCATTGTGAAGAAAAAAAGAAGTAGAAACACTGTTATCTCAGCTATCTTAGTAGAGCAACAAACACTATATGCATTTAAATAAAAGCCTAAAAAGGAGACTCTAACAGGGAAAACCAATAGCTTAATATTCTTCATTCAATAGTGGCAACGGGCCATATTTTGTAAGGCATGAGCCATTATCTGCTGTTTGTTCATATCATACTCCCTCAGCATCTGCAATCATCGGGTCAGGGATGGTCATTATATTTATCTATACACTTACCTATTCCTGTTTTAGATTATGGCTGTGAGAGGATACATAATTGCTTATTCCTCTCCTCATCTATTTATAAACCTTTAGTCCTTGAATTTCTCTATAAGTTTCTCTAAAGAGGAAGTATCTGACCACAAAATAAATTACTAGAATCAGCCTTAGAGTTAGAAACCACATGCCATAGGCAAGAGAATACGCAGACTAGGAGACATTTGTGGTAGAAATGCTGTTCACTGCTCCTGCTGAAGCCAGGCTACAGCACTAACAAGGAACAAGGCCAAAAGGAGAGTACCAACCCATGACAAGAGAAATCCCGTAACTGCATTCCATGTCCCAGAGATTTTTCATGTACCTACCACTAGACTACAAGTAAATAGAAGACAATTCTGCAGCAAAGATCAGGAGTCCCTTTGCAGTTGTGGGCCTTAGTTTCTATAAATGGCAACCAAGTCCACTCAGAAACAGAAAGCAAACATAATCTCTCACTGAAGTTTCTGATAAAAAAGAGGCCTCAGGGAAAAAAAAGAAAAACAAACCCAACAACCCCCCCAAAACTCTTATCTTTCTCATAAAGCCCCCTTAAACTCTGAGGAGAAGCTAAGAAATAGTAGCAAGACAAGGTATATCTTCTAACTGCCCCTGTTGCTTTCTTGAGCTGAATTTCTATTTTGAAAAGTGACAGGGAAAACCAAATTAGCCTCATTTTCAGTGTTTGTTCATTTGTGGTCTGTGAACTGTTAGTTAGTTTCAACCATTACCCGGTTAAAATCATCAGGATTATATGACTATCACTGAAGCTACATTTGAAAACAAGGAGGCTGGGCAGCACTTTTGCAGCAGGCAAGATCACAGATACATTACCGGCCACTTCAGTAAGTATAATAACTTCACTGGGGTTAGATATATGTTCATTAAACATAAATAAAACTAGTTTGCATTAAAAAAAAAAATCAGTTGAAGTCCAGAAGAGTTAGGCAATGGGCTAGAGGGTGGTTTCACTTCAGGTGTTTTCTCTAGTCATACTTTTCTTAGTGTTTTTCACTCCTCAGAGGAACTGCACTTCAAACACTGGGCTGCCTTTCTCCCAGCTTTCCTGCAGATCAGGCTGCTATACTACTTCCTGAAGTTAATGTCCTTTCCTCAGTCCTGGAAAGAGCCTTCTCATTAAAGAAACAATGCCAGGTTCAGCACAGAGCTTTCAGTAAAGACCTAAACAAAAAGTCGACAGTGGTTTGTGGGTTACACTTTCAGAAGGGTACATTTTGTTCTTGGTTTCAGTCCAAAATAACATCAGTCTAGAGCTTACTGGAATTCCTGCTGGCTTACACCATTGGAAGTGAAAGTGAACTGGTGTCAAAAGACAAATACATTTTGTTGGTGAAGAGAGAGAGATGTGCAGTTTGAATTAAAAAAACTCATACCTTCTGGTAAGTGGTAGCATCAGCCTTCAGTAGCATCACCCACTTAGAAAAGCATGGCACTTGTGCCAGTAATATGCAGTTATTTTTATTTTATATTTTATTTCATCAGTAAGACAAAGTTGAAGCACTAAATTTGATCTTAATTTGTTTGGGAAAGATCTGTCTTCTCATTTTATAAGCTTTCAATCAAAATTTTACAAATATTTTTATTTTCATAAAAAGGATTAACAAGTTAGCATGGCATCTAGTTGATTTTTGGTTTGTTTTCAGCTCACTCAGATGAAAATATATACTTTTTTTTCTGCTCTGAAGTTTTCAGCAACAAAAACTCATACTGATAAACAGAGGCACATCATGTAAATTTTACAAGTATTCACTTTTCTTTCATAGATATCTTCATATTGAGTATATAGGTGCAAGAGAAAAACAATTTCCTCATACTGACATTTGTAATATGGAAGGTTTGCATTACCATGATGCAGAATGCAACATTTGTTTCCCCTCAGGATTAAGAAAAGAAACATATAACAATAATTTCTCACTAGCAAGAACAGCTGAAGTGCAATAAAGACCAGTCAGCCACAAAATAATTGCATTAAATCTACACCTGGGGTTGGTTTTCTTTTTTACCTTTTTTTTTTGTTTTGTTTTGTTTCTTAATTTAAAGAGACAGATGTAAATCATACTGAGAGTAGAGAGATCCTAAATACACGGTGGGGTATGAAATTGTCTCTTCTGGGACAGGTGAGTAAGATACAAAATAATGTATGCTTTTAAAAAAGCATTTTCTGCTCATCATAGCAATTCAACACCTTTTTAAAAACCAGTGACTATAGCATATATAAGTTCTTTATCCTACTAATTTGAATCTTTTGTGGTTTTAAATGGATATCCAATAGCTAAGCATTAAACTAGGGGCAGAAAAGCCTTGTGAATGCAGAAGTTCCACTGCTCTGAATCCCTCTGCTGTTTGAGAGAAACAGATTCAAAAAGCGGTAACAGCTCTGAAAGGGGAAAAAGGTGGCATCTGTACCTGAACAGTTGCTTACCAGAAAAGAACTAAGATCTTTACAAGCCTGCTTCTGATAAAATTTAAAGAAAATAAGAGGCAGGGTGGGCACAGGCAGTTTCAATGTTATCCAGCTTTGAAACCTGACCTTCTTTATCAAGGAACAGTATCTGTTTGAAGATAACCTCAAGGTTAGCACCATTTCCAGCAGAGATTTGGACTAGATGATCTCTCAAGGATGTAGATTCATTGAACCATAGAGTACCTCAAGATGGAAAAGGCACATAAGGATCATTGAGTCCAACTCCCTGCTCCTCACAGGACTACCTAAAACTAAACCATATTACTAAGACCATTGTTCAGACACTCCTTGAACTCTGACAGGCTTGGTGCCATGATCACTTCCCTGAGGAGCCTGTGACCAAACACCCTCTTCAGTGAAAACTATTTTCCTAATGTCCAAGGAACAGTCCTTTCTAACCTCAGGAGAAACACAATCCTACAAAAACCCCAGTGCTATCAATACATTGGTAAGGTCCACCAAGCAAAGACAGGATGCCTAGGGCAATGAAGGAACTAGACACGAGGCCATCTGCTACCTAAGGATGACTTTCTTGTGTCTACTCTCTCAAGAAAACTCTGAATGAGAAGGTGACTGGGACAGGAAAAACCAGTGTATATCTAACACTCAGGGTCTTTTGAAAACCAAGTATCAACAAAATAGTTGTTTGGGAAACCCTTAAATTTTTTTACCCCAGTTGGAGAAAATCTGTATCCACACGCCTTCACCAGTTCTTCTATGTGTACACAATTCCAAAGAAATACACTATTTGAATTAAAAAGGACCATAAATATTTTACTCAGAAGCTTGTGACATCATTTTATTGTATTTTGTAGTGTTCTTTCCATGACATGCCTAATACAATATTTGTAACATCTATTGAAAGGCTTGTATGAGGGCATTCACTGCACATAGAGCCAAATTTGATAACCAATAAGCAAACAGGCAGCTACAGTTCCTATTTTCTCTTTTTTTTTTTTTTTTAAGTGAGCATTTTATGTCCAAAGTAGCAGCCTAGGATCAGAACAATCTTACTGTCCATAACATTATTATGTTCTAGGTAAATATGAACACATGGTGAAAATCTCACAGTTAAGTGGAAGTCCACAAGAAGTTAATGGAACATTCATATGTGTCTAACTACTTCACGTTTCGGTAGCAACACTTGTCATAGCTAAATACTGATACATTTGTGCTTATAGATGATTTATTTCCCTAGTTTATTTGAAAAGCATATAACCCAGAAGACTAAAACTGGTATTTGTGGGATTTTTCTAAAGTATATGTCAAAATGAGGTTTGTGAAAGTCTGGGGTCTGTTTTGCTTTTTCATTTTTTGTGTAGGTCATATGCAAGTTTTAGCCCTAGAACTGAAATAATTTCTCTAAGTGACATCTTAAATGGCAGCCATTTTAGTGTGAGCTTTTCCCAGCAGGTATCCAAAAATCTCCTTGAATGCTTGTCCAATAATGTTACCAAATTAAACATCCTGAGCCATTTTAATGTCCTACACAGAAAACTTCTCCACTCCTCACCCCCCCAAAAAAAAACCCAAAGCAAATACCAGCTGCAGATTAAATTTGATAAACTTCTGCGAATAACTGGAAATATTGGGACATTGCTGACCTCACGTAACTTGTTCTTTTGTTTCTCCCTATTCAGGTATTTGTTTTCTGTATCTGACTGCATCAGGACTAACTGAAATAAAACACTGCATTATATTTGGAAACAAAACAACAAACTACACATACAATCTTAGATACCAAGAACTTTACATATAATTTCTCTCCTGACACTCAAAATATCTATCGTCATTGTGCCTCATCTTAAAAAACTCACTTCTTTTTCTGAGACAAAATACATGAGGGCTGAGATAGGAGTACAGAGCAGGGTAAAAGATTTGTGGACTAGTCCGGCAAGTATACTCCAGAGCTGACACTCCATAGTGAGGGTCAGTGCAAGGTAGTTTTGCAAATGAGTGTCCTTTGCAAATGAGAAAAAAAAATCCAGTTTGTAACTATTGAGGAATATGAGAAAATACTTAAAACATAGTAAAAAGTAAACATTTACTGGATTGAAGTATATTACTAGAACCAACAGGACATACCTTTAAATATGTATAAAGTATTATACAGAAAGATGCATAGATGTACAGTAAATATGTTCATTTATATGTAGACAGAGTAGTATGTACACACAGAGTCTGTTGTGCTTCTGTAAGTCTAAGCAGTGAATCCTGTGGCATGTTGTCTTAAAGCAGGTTTATTATACAACTGTTTTGATGTAGCAGGTGCTGAGAACAATGTACATTAATACTAAGTGGGTAAGTCATATCCATTTACTCTTGAAATGTACAAATATAGGAAACAAAGGCCATAAATGCAACAGTACCTACATCTCCAAGACTTCCTTTTTTTATTTATTTAAATATGCACAAGTCCGCCTAATGGTGCTACGTAGGTTTCTTTCCTGGTCAACATGTTGACCAAGCACTCAGAACATTATTTCTGATGCACTTCAGGACCACTTCCACTGATTCAACTCAGTGCGCTCCTGACCGTGAAGTCTTCAGGTCAAAAATGAGAGGAAAAAAATAAAATAAAAAAAATATATAAATAAAACAAACAAGCTTGTGGGCTTTATTTTCACAAGCTATTTGCCATCAATACTGTCAAAGCAGCTGAACTGTAGTGCATCCATGGGCAGGAGCATATAGCAGCTTTTGTGCACTTTGCAAAAAAAATATATTAAAGAAAATCAGGTCTTTACTGGCTTGTTTTATCTGTCGCTAAAAAGATGCTGTGCTGCTTCTGAGCCCTTTCCATCAAATTCTTTTTCTTCTTTTTTTTGTCCTTTGTTTTGGCTGGCCTTCTCCCTGAAAAAAAAAAAGAAAAAGAAAAAAGAAAAACAAATCATGACAATGAGTCAAGTAAAGGATACAGAAACTAGAAAAAAAAAAAAACACAGCAAGAGCAACTCATGGTACAGAAATTATCAATAGGGACTGCAAAGGTAATGCTGGCTAATGAGCCTCAGTCATCAGTGAAAACATAAGTTTTCAATGGGATAAAAAAGGATCCCTGACTGTCATCACTTGTCCACAGGCACAATTTTGCTGGTATGAGTAACCATGTTGATGCAGGATTTGCTTTTGGCAGGGCAAGTCACAAAAGCAATGTTATGCAAGAGCCCAAGGCTCAGAGCCAAATGAGTATGTAGACTCCTAACTCACTGGAAGTTGGATATATGCCTTAGACCCTTGCGTAAATTTGCTTGAGTGAGTAATCCTGTTCAAGTCATGTCCAATATATCTGTGATTTCAATGGGAAATTAGGCATTACAGCCCAAGTATTTGGTTGGATGCCATCCGACATGCTTTGGCAGAAACATTACCACCTCTGCGAAGAACTGTTACTGCTTATAAGTACACTGTGTCTAATTCTCACAGCATATTACTGTGCAGAAACAAAAATTACACTTCGTGCTTCTTGCTATTGGAAATTCACTGAAAAATAACCAATATTCGGAAATCAGGATCAATTCAGGAAAAAAAATTCTCAAGCTCCTTGAATGGGAAAGTTTTTCCTCTTCAGCTCTAATAATAAATCAGTGCCCTTTAGTTATCTCAGCAAAGACATCATGGACCAAAAGAATGTCAGATACAAAGGCCCTCATTGAGCAATGCATTACCTTTTAAGTATATTCTTAAATCCTATCAAGTCTAGTAGGATTTAAGGAGACGACCAAATGCTGTCAGGTGTGAGAATGGTCTGGGTTTTCTTGGCAGTATCATATACTAAAATATGTGATCAATGGTAAAAAAATAAGGTTATTAAACTCTAGAAGTGACAACTTTGTAAACTTTCAGGAGCACTAAATGTATTTAACAAGACAGTAAAAGGAAATTCAATTAGCAGGATACATAAAAATGTGAAAATACCTTTCTCACCTACATTGTCAGTACACTGCTAAACGGGGCACTGCTAAATGGGACGAAGCCAATCCAGCTTTGTCTTATTTCTATGTTGTTTCTTAATTTAAAAGACCCAAACGAGTTACAAGAGGTTTTCCTATTTCATAATAACACTGAATAAATCTCATTCTAAAATTATCAAAATTTATGATTCATTGAAAATATAGGCTTATATACTTCAGCTATATATGTATATATACATAATCCACTGGCCAGGCTACTATTCTATAGGAATTATTGGATTCCTTGTATATAAAATAGGACAGGACATTAAGGTAATGAGCACCTGAGTTTAGTCCATACTAAAAATCATACAGGTCCTTGGCGTTTACTTCTGCTTCTCATTAAAGTCTGGCGTTAAGGTTACTATGGCATTTTGCCATTTTTAAATCTAGTTAATCCTACACAATAAATCCTCAGTCCAACCAAGCATTAATCAAAGCAGCTTTTAAGTTAAAACTCTTTAGTAACACTGTATCTAATGACGAGGCACACATAATGAGGTCACAGGCAAGGAACACTAGACACAAAGTGGCATTACAATAAGACAATTCCAACTATAGAGGTTTCCACATATACATATACTTTACAGAAATCCACTAGTTGGCACACTGTAAGGCATCAGAACTTGGATGAATGCATCAACACTGTATTCTAACTTGCATTTTCAATATTCTAAATTTCTTAACCCATATCTTCAAAATACTTATTAAGGAAGGAGAAGATGAGGGGAAATTGAAAAGAGTGACCAATTCTGCCGGTCAACTGATTCTCACAAGACCAGAAGAATCAATCAGAGCTTTATTGGTGTTTTGCTACCCAGTTTGCTCAGTACTTTCTGAAGTTTTCCATTATACAGACCAATTAGTAAAAGAAATATAAACTTAAATCAGTGTCTCATGTAGTTTTTCTATGACCTCCTCTAGAGATTAATTGCTTTCTGTAAGTAAGTTTAAGGCAGTGAAAGATACTATTATTTTTCCTCTAAAACACTTGGCGATACAAGCATACAATGACTCACAACACAGCTGGTTGTCTTAGCCTTAGAAAGTAGCTCCTGCAAGCAAACATCAAAGCAAATTGCCAGCCCACTCCCCCTTAAAATAGACATGAACTGGACTAGATTTCGGTGATTTGATATGCCATTGTGCAACAAGCATGCTTCTGCTGCTCTGCAGCGACCATCCCTGTCCAAACACACAACAAAGGCAAATTACCTTCTTTTACATTTGCCATGGAGTAACAAGCTAAGTAGACGCAGCATCCCTGAGCCACTGATAGCTGATAATTTGTTCTCCTATGAGGAGTTTTTTGTTTGCTCATTGTATTTCAAAGTGCCCTGTGGTACAGAATAAGTTTCAATATTTTCAGGACAATATTAAGCCACACAGAAGAAAATCCAGATGACTTGGTGATGCTAAGAGTCCCAAATTCCAAATGTCATTTAAACCAGAAAACAGAATACAAAAGGTATTTCTTGGCTAACCATCAGTTCCCATTTTGTTAGTAGAATGCAACAGAGATTAGAGATTAGCAAGAAAGAAGTGACTATAAAGACTAGAGAGTTCAAATAAAGTACGCTGCTGAAGTTCCCATGCATGAGAACTTTTATTCAATGGAGATTTCAATTACAGTGATTATTTTGTCAGCAGAAGCACAGTGAACAGAAGTATTCTCTTGATATCTTACTACATATCTCTTTTGAGGAACGTAATGTTTATGATATATAAAGTAGATCCTCTAAGAGGATCCAGGACCCAAACTCTCCCAGTTCCCTGACTGGAGGGCAATGGAGAGAGGACAGCTGATGGCTGAGACACTCCCTGGCAGCTTGGTGTCATGGGTCAGGTGTTGGACAACCTCATGTGAGCCTTGCACAACCTTCCCCACACCCATACTCACTGCTCCTTAAAGCAAGAGCCCTGACCCCAAGTCCTTCTCTCCACAGGACGCAGCAGGGCTCTGCCATGCTTGGCTTTGTTGGGCAGCTGAAAATGAGTGGTTTTTTTTAGCAGCAGCGGATTAGTCCAGAACCTGCTGTTCCACACAGAAGGTAATTCCTGACTGAAGCAAATGAGGAGGGAGAGTAAAAAGACTGCCTCTTTGGAGGGTTTTTATCACTACCAATAACAGGTTATAATGTTATTGTACAGAACAGAAAGTGACAATACAAGAGGGATGGAAAGGGATTTTTTATGAGGGTCTGTAGTGATGGGGCAAGAGGAAATGACTTTAAACTGAAAGAAGGTCAGTTTAGATTATATATCAGGAAGAGATTCTTTACTGTGAGGGTGGGGAAGCACTGAAACAGGTTGCCAAGAGACATTGTGGATGTCCGTCTCCTGAAGTGATCCAGGCCAGGCTGGATGGGGCTTTGAGCAACCCATTCTACTGGAAGGTGGCCCTGTCCATGGCAGAGGGGGTAGAACTAGATGGTCTTTAAGGTCCCGTCCAACCCAAACCATTTTGTGGTTCTATGACTATCTGAGATATAAAGTCTGACCCAACCAGCCTATAAACCCCTCCTGATCAGAAGCAGTACCCAAGCAAGCAAACAGTCCAGCGCAGCTGCCCGAGATGCACAGCCAGCACCACTCTTTTAAGTGACACTACATCCTTTCTATTGGAAGGATGCTTGCCTGCTTTTCATCTGGCAGATAGCCATTCACTTTGTTTCTCCTTTCCAAGTCAAATTTTAATTTCATGACTGCACTTTTTAATTCTTTAATAGCTGGCGTTAGGAGCAAGGGGAGCAAATACAAATAATTCATACAAAGACCGGGATATTTGATCACTGTTTGGGTTATTATGTTCCTGTTTTTATTTCACTTGAGTTTTCCCTTGCATACTAACTAGCTAACTAACTTTTCCTTGAAAAACATTTTTATCTCTGTCTAAAAAAGGGTTCCTCAGTTTTTTTATCAGAGTCAGCTCTGAACATGACTTAGAGTATTTAATTCTCTGTAAAGTCATATGTATACATGAAATGTATAGGGCCCAAGAAAGACCTGAAATGTAGCTGATTTCAGTGATCAATTATCCAGCAAATAAAAGCCTTAAAAGTTTATCTATCATTCTGTATCTTTCATTTCTGCACAATTTATCTTTACAGAAGTGATTATTGGTGAAGCCATTGATTCAAACTCCCTATTGCAATTTAAAAAAAAAAAAAAATCAGTTTCGTAATTTCCTATAAACTACCAATAAGTAAGTCCTTATTTTCTAAGTAACTTATCCAAATGGGTGGTGTCTTTACAGTGTTAGTCATTACAGTTCTGTTTGGACCATGAAGTTCTGGTAAGTAGATGGGGAACTAATAAGCTGTGCAAGGAAATATTATCATCAGCTAACCATGTACCATAACTTCTAATGGCAACATACAGGTGAAGGTAAAATAACATATAGGTAGTAATGCAATTCCAACATGGATTCCTGAAAAAAAGCACATTATTTATGCTAATATATATATATATATATATATATACACACAGCAATTGTCTGTATACCAAACAGTAGCAACTACAAAAAGATTTATTTAACTTGGCTCTTGCTGGGTTCTTTTTGTTTCTTCCTTTCTTGCTTTTGTACCATTTTATCAGTGTTCCTCACACAATTCATGCACATGTGCTTGGTTCTCTGGTTTGTCTCATACCCTGAGCTGAAAGGTGCTTAGAAATACTGCATATTCCTTCTGGATGGACCCACCTCGTCAATTTGGGATACACATTACCTGGTGCAGAAGGAGCCTTATCACCTTCTGACAGCTGCAAAGGCAGCTTTCTCTGGACAGTTTGGGCAGCAGATTCCTAACATCCAGGGCACTCCTGATTCTCCAGAATTAAAATGAAGCAAATGTATTGACAGGGCCTCCCAGCCACATTGCTTAAGGTCCTTGACTCAGCCAGCCAGTTTCAGCTTAGTATCTGAGTTGTGCTTCACCTGCTGTATAAGCACTGCTGTGCGAACGCTGCTTCTAACAAACTCCCTGTGAGCGTCAACAGAGAAAACACGGTATAGAGCCACACGGGGGCAGCAGATCTAAAGCGTTCAATAAAAAGGGGAAAAACCCGCAAACAAACCAACTATCTGCAGTTTTATTTCACAGTGTAATACCCCCAACATTTTCAGCAGTCTCACATACAAATCACTATATTAGAGCTATCAGACTGTTTAACATTCCCTTCTTTATTTAAAACATTTTTCCCTTCTATTGATGATTACTGAACAATGGGATTTACAGGTGTCTGCCTGCTTCCGTTCTCTAGATTTTCAGATGCAGACCTTTCACTGCTAGAAGCTAAGGCACAATGCTGGGACAACAGCAGACCCTGCTAAATACACTTTTCAATCTTTTCTTCCCTTTCATGCATTGTTTTAGGAGCTAAATGTTGCACACCTGTACATCACACTCCTACAGCTGTTGCTCTACCACAGACCTCATGTATGGCAACATTTCATCCATGTGGGAAGTTATAAAAATTATTATTAAGTCATATCACTGAAGGGTAGCAATATCAGGGAACTAATGACAGCAGTGGAAAGACGATAGAAATACTCAGTGATTAACCAGTTCAAAGTGATAAGAGAAAGATGGCAGAGCACAGAATCATTAGGGTTAAAAAGTAAAATACCTCTGAGATCATCAAGTCCAACTGTCCATCTTGCACCACCACCATGTTTACCACTAAACCATGCTACAGAATCACAGAATAACTTAGATTGGAAAAGACCTCTAAGAGGTACAACTTTTGACCAACCACCACCCTGTCAACTAGACCATGGCACCAAGTGCCGCATGTTTTTTGAACACTTCCAGGGATGGTGACTCTACCACTTCCCTAGGCAGCCTGTTCCAATGCTTAACAACCCTTTCTTTGAAGAAATTCTGTCTGATGTCTAACCTGAATCTCCCCTGGCACAGCTTGAGGCTGTGTCCTGTCATCCTGTTACTAGTTGTCTGAGAGAAAAGGCTGACCCCCACTCTGCTAAACCCCCTTTCAGGTAGTTGTAGAGAGCGATAAGGTCTCCCCAGAGCCTCCTTTTCTCCAGCCTACACAAGCCCAGCTCCCTCAGCCATTCCTCATGTACACTCCTGGAGGAGCCCTCTCTAGCAGGATGTCTGTCAGGCACAGACCCGCAGATGCCTCATCATTTATTTCCCATTTGCACCACACATAAACACTGACTGCAAAAATCCAGCAACCAGCAACCAAGCAAACACAGAATTCAGTCCAGAAATTATTCCCTAGAGGTAATTTATTTCCCAGGGTTTTCAGTCAGTTAAAAATTCTGGATACTGAAACTGCCAGAGAAATGCACAAATTGTTAAGAAATCTTATAAACACACAGTCAATGGGAAAAAAAACTTCCTCACTTTTACAAAGGCATCCTTTTCCTAAAGCATGATTTACAAACCAACACTGACAAGTGGTCTATAGGAAGAGGACACAAAGAGCTTTAATAACTTCGTAAAACGCACACCACGGACATCTCTGCCAATGTCATCTGCTACCAAATTCATGATAGTTTTCACAACCTATTTTGCAGTTGTGGGTTTTTTTAATACCATATCATTTAGGCTGAAATTGGCTGTGCTCAGCGTGGAGGAATGTGATTCAGAGAAAATCCACCACAGTAAAATACCTTTGTGGACAGGGAGTGAAAGAAACTGGGTCTTGGATGTTGACACTGGAAAAGAAGTAAGAAGGTCAAGGAGATGGGACAGAAAGCAGTTCCTCATTTTCCTGGGTGAACTTCTGATGTCATTTGAAACAAATCTTGCGAACACATTTGCCTCTGAAGACACCAGAAGAGATGGTTATGATCACACAGAATACATCAGCTGCCCACAACACTATTTTAAATTCCTAAAGACCAGAATTTGTAAAGGTGGATTAATCAACATTTGCCAAGCATGAAACCTGGTAACAATGGACAGCATAGAAACTCATGAATTATTTCATTATTCTTTCTTCATTTATGAGAGTTAAATAATGTTGAGCAAATAAGGTCTTAGAACAATTACTGAATAAAAATCGCAAAAAAAACCCCATATCATAATTACAGACTTCATCACAATGGATGCAGATAAAAGGCAAATGAAGACACTTCTTCAGCTTTAAAGTGCTTGAGTTTGCAAGCTGACTGGTCTTTTATACTTTTTGGTGCAATACCGATAGCTAATGGTATAAAAGTGTATTCCCAGACTACTGAAACTAATAATAATCTAAGAAAAGGAATTCTCTTATGCAAACACACAGTTTGATGTTTTGTGTAAATTCTTGTCTATATGATGTCAGCTTTCCTGAAGAAATCAGAGTAAACCTCATTATTTCTACACAAACCATTACAAAAGCACTTGAAGTGCAAAGTTAACCTGAGTGATGTCTTATTCAGTTCCTGACATTCAGAATCCTGATAGTTTATTTTCAACTTAATAATTTCACAACTTTGGGTAAATCCCAACCAACATTTAATACTACATATACTTGCCATCAGCTTCTGAGATAAAAGTTAATTTAAAAGATCTAAAGACCAATTCTTTAAATAAAAGAAACATCAAAATCAGAAAAAACCATGAAGCTCCTGTATCTTAATTCTGCTAGATTTTTTTGTTTTGACACATGCATTAAGAAATTAAAGGTTTAGGACAAGAATAAGCAAAGTGAGGTATTCTCTTTCTCACAAATTACACACCTATTTTTTTATCTGGCCTGAATACAAACTAACTAAACAATACTAAAATCTGATGTTGTTTCCTTCTGGACAATATTGAGTTTCATGAGACATTCTCATCTGTTTAAGAAATACTGATTCCTACACAAAAACCAGAATTAACATGCCACAGCCTATGAAAATTCAGTGCATTTTTCCTCTACTTTAGGGCAAATTCACTGCGAAAAGTGTCATCCTACATAGCTGAAATGCAGTGCATTTCCACAGTGCAGTTTTCCAGCATAGGCAGTAGATGGCAGTGAGGCATTAACTGAAAACTGGCTTCCACTTCCATAATTTCAAAGAGTATTATTTTTATGTTTGTAGAAGTACAATATTCACTAATGAATATAGAAAGTGAAGTCATATAAATTCACACACACGTACTCAGAGAAGAAATCAAGAGAAAGCATACTAGGGGAAGAGAAAAACTATCAAACTTAAGGGGAGATGGAAACTCTCATAAAACTCTCATAGGAGACCTGAATACTGAATAGTATAGATGCTTATGTTTTGGGTCCTGTTGTCATTTCAGTCACAGTTGTGTGAAAACAGATAAGTCTCCACTGCAGCCAAAATGTTTGTCTAATGTAAATTTAGCTCAGAATTCAAACTATATGAATATCAGTTGTATGCAGGGTATTCACTACTCGTATCTTAGCCAACATCATGTCAGATCAGATCCTTTGCAAGCAGAGCCAAGCAAAATATTTCCAATAAAAGGTTTGGCTTTTATTTTCCTTCCTTTCACAGAGCAATATAAAGCAAATTTCAAAATAATAAAAGAATATTTTACACTCTCAAGAGTACATATACACATGTAAATATATTTTAACTTTATAGACAACAGTTATAGCTAAGAACTAATTGGCTTGAAATTCTCTAATCTGACTTAAAACTCCTTCTGCCCAGTATTTTAAAACAGATTCTTTATTTTTCTTCCTTTTTCCTAGTCAATTCAATTAATTTTATTTTTATCTCATCACATTGGATTAAAAAACTAGTTCTATTGAAGCAACACTTATTTATGACACCCCCAAGGTTTAATTTCATACTGGAAATTGCATTTTGTTCCATTAAGGATTTCTTACAGACAGAGGTGATACCAACCAGCTAATTTTTTTTAGAGCTGTTTTTGCTTTATGAAATACTATTTAGTTGTGAAGGGTTAGTCCTTTTTTAATTGCCTTTAGAGATTCTGGTCAAGAACTGAGGAATAAATTTGTTCCAAGATCTTTTCTTTTTTTTATTTTTAACTAAAACAGCTCAGAAAATATTTTTATTATCACTTCTGCTTGTGTTCAAGTATTGCACAGTAAATCTTATTTAAGTTCAGAAAGAAAAGAGCTGGATTAAACACCTGACAACAAACTAAAGTATGGTCCAGCAGGAAGACTCCTACTGAATAACAACTGAAAATTAGTAAGAATGTATTATTTCTAATATGATGTAAAATTATTACCTCATTCTACTTATACAGTGTAACAGATTAACTGCTGCAGCTGCACTGCTCACTGATACTCATTTGATTTATACTTGACAAGGCACTGTAACAGAGGATATTCACACTGCCCACCTGAATTTGGTCAGTTAATCTCTGTTTATCTGTAACTACACTGGTGTAGACAGTGTACACTTATCCCTACTCCTCAGACATTTGATCAGACTAATGATCTAAAATTAGCTTTTAGGATTCCCTTTACCTGTACATTTCACACACTTATGGCCACAGACTTCTCCAGAGTAATGCTACACCTGCATTACCTAAATTAAGTAGTGTTAGAGGACACCTCCAGACACTGAACCTCAATTGCCTGTCATGTTTTGACCCGGGGCAGTCGCTGTCCTTCCCAGAGGCAGCACAGGCCAGGTCTGCTCCCACCGGCATGTCCCTGGCTTGGGAGCCCTGAGCTGAGCAATATGGATATGGACCAGCCTGTGGCACTCAGTGCAGTGCCAGGTGACACCCCAGCAAGTTTAGTGAACTACTGCAACAATAGTCACGGTCTTTGATCTGTGGCCAGTCGGGATTTAAAAGATGTTCCAAGTAATATGGCTTTATCCCTAAACAGAAGCTTTCTTGCTGGCTAACAAGAAGTATTTTCCCAAGACGGCCTATGAGGGCCTAGTAACTCATACCTGTATAACTTTTCAGAGTACATAGATTAAATAATAAATATCTCGCTAGGAAAATTAGATAATGTGTGTCTCTTTTAGAATGCCTACACTTTGTATTAATACAATTGAAAACTTGCTTTATTGTTTAAAACTTAAGATGAAACAGTGATTGCAAGTGAGAATGGGAGTCAAGAGAACCGCTGTCTTACTTATCTTAGTGAGATATCTTATATAAACATGAGAAATCAAACATTAGTGTCATAAGTTCTTTAGGCTACTGACTTGTTGGAGAAATGTGTTCAATCTAAATCTGAAGACAAGAGGAGATGGAGGGTCCACCACTTTCTTTGGTACTTGTTTCAGGAGTTAATGATTCCACCACCAGAAATTTCTGTCCAATTACCAACTTAAATGTTATTATCCAGCTGTTATTCCTCTCTGTCTTACATCAGATTTTTATCTTCCTGTCCTGTAGATAAATATTTGTTCACCATCTTTCTGAGAGGTTAAACATATGGCAGGTTTTGTACACTTTTCTTTAATGCTTATTTTGTAGTCCTCATACAAATTTTAGACCTGTCCTTGCACAGTTTCCAACTGAACTATCTGTTCAGTTTTCCAGTATCTTCTATAAAATACGGGTCTCAGCGTGGATGTCAGGTTCTGAAATTGATTTGTTGTGCTTTTTCATTATCAAAGTTATGCAGCAAATAATTGTATTTGAAATTTTTCACTCTATATAGTAGTGGACTTCTGTGATTTCTTCTCAGAAACACTACTTTTTAGATGTCATTCCTCAGGCTGCAGATATACATTCCTGGTTCTATAACTCTTTGATCCTCCAGAATAATTTTATATGTAACTAGATGAAAATCAATTGTGTTTACTTTACAAAGCAACACGGACTTTTCTTTGGGTCTGTGCTACAGTATTATTTACCATTATTCTCAGATAGTTTCTTTTTCTAATAGATGTTTGTATAATTGACTGAAACAAACAGCAATGCTTACAGAAATATCTTAAGGCCATCACCACTTTTTCCTAGACATCCACACAACACATGCTTTAATTCCATTTTGTGGTAAAGATAAACAAAACTCTACAGGTCTGTAAAAGTCCCAAGTCTGAACACATTTACGTGTGATAAGTAGACCTGGACATGATGTCTGTGATGCTGTTGTTAGCTTCGCTTCTACAGCTGCAAATATTAATCCCAAAGAAATGGGCTTTGCAAAAGCTTTCCATGTATGAATGTACAGGCTTAGTCTCACACAAAGTTTGGTTAAACTTACCTGCATGACATGATGAAAACAAACAAACAAAAAACACCCCCCAAAACAACCAGTGCTGGACTTAACCATACGCCCCTAAAAACTTTTATATCAGAAGCTGCAATAAGCAAAATGTGATCTCTCAGAGGGTGCCATAGAGCTCAGACCTCTTACTGATCTTCACTACAGACACATGCATCTAGGAGAAGCCATTAGAAACTTAACTAGAGCAAATTTTCAGAATGAAACCAGTATTACTACAAATATAGGGAATGCCATTTTTCTGAATCCTGCTGGAGCTGCTGGGGACACTTTTGCCCGAGCTATCCCTCAGTGCACACCACCCAGCAAGTACTAGTCTCAGCTCTGCAGGCAGAAGAGGCTGTGCTAACAACTGTCAATCCAAGGCAGCACAGTGTCGTGCCTGCAGGAAGGCTCAGCTGCCTCCCATGCTGCTGGAGGCCACCCGGCCAGCTGTGCAGGCTGGATGATGAGCACATCGTGAGCGTGTTCCTTCCTCCAGCACAGCTGCAGGAGCACCCACAGCTGGGCAGTGCTGGCTTCACACACAACAGCCAAGCAGAATTGAGCAAAAGCTTAGCTGAAAATTATTTCACTAAACTGAAATAATTCTGTGACAATAAATTTATCCACATGAGCTGTTTCACATGCTTAAATATGCTAAATAATGACTATGCATTTCAGGCCTGAGTGCATCAGTGTTTAAACACAATGTATTTCTTATATTTAGCACTGACCTGAAGAACACAACAACAAAAAATGCGCTTTTTTTTCCCCCTCCCAGAGGTAGGAGAGATTGATTTGCTACGGGAATCAATGACTGGTCTGCAGCATCTCTGTTACAGCAGCCCAGCACTGTAGATGCCCTCAGCATCACAGCAGGCTGCCTTCCCTCTCATATACACAGCAGCTGGATACACACTTGGATCACATGATAGGAGAGGCAATATAACATGGTGTCTAATAATACACGTAGAACAGACAAATTAGGTTCTCTTCTTATTCTGATATACACATCTAAAGAAAGAAAGCACTATAACCTCCACCAAACAACCTGTCAAAATTAAGTTCAAAACTAAAGTTTTTTCCTGCATGAAATGTTTTAAAGTATATACTCACTGAAAATTCAACTGAAAGTTGAAGAGAAATGCGTGGGTACTTTCTTAAGAAGTAAAGGGAAAAGAATATGTGAAATAAACACAGCATGCAGCTTAAAGGCTACTTGCCATAAAAGGCTTTTCCTGACTGGAAGTTACAGTACAGATGTACTTAAAAAACAGATGTACATCAAAGAGTGTTGATTAGAAGCACAGAGAGAAGTAATTATCAGTTTCATTTTTTTTAAAAAAGAAATTCTTTATTCTAATACCAATAAAACCTTAGTATGTACAGAATGATTCTATGGGTTTAATTAACCATATGAAAAATACAAATGCATGTGCTATTCCTGCTCTTCATCATCACATTCTTATGGCTACTTCGGGTGAGCTTCTAATGTATGTGAGATCTTGCCTTCATTATTTTGTGACAGTATTAGCCCCAAGACTGATTTGTTCAAGAATTATTTTTTTTTTCCTTAGAAATGCCTGACAAGAATAATTCCTTGTGCCCCAGAGGCACTTCCACCAGTAGATATTGAGGCTGTCAGTCATAGAGAGCCCATCCTGGAGTACACTACAGCAGCACAAACCACGGTCCTTGCTAAACTGGTGGCCAGCTGCAAGGGCTACATCTTACGAATAAAATCAGCAACCTGGTCTAGTGGGTGGCATCCCTGCCAGCAACAGGGGGGTTGGAACTAGATGATCATTAAGGTCCCTCTCAATCCAAACCATTTTATATTTCTATGAAAATAAACAGAGCCAGAGAACAGGTTTGAACACTGCCCTAAAACACTAGCAGGTTTCATGTCATGTTTCTTGTGCCAACTAATGTGTCTCACATCGGTGTGTTATCAACATTATTTGCAGCCTAAATCTGAAACAGCATTATACCAGCTACTTGAAAGAAAATTAACACAAATGTATGACTTTGACTACCTACTTGGACTGGCTCATACCATTCTGAGTGCTGAAAGGAACTATTTATTTGAACCAAGCTCAGCTAAGTGGTTATCAGCTTCTCACATTGAGGTAGATCTCTACTGAATGCTAATTATTTCATCATGTTAGCAAATACTCGTTTCTTGGCCAGCACCTTCAATGGCAATCTATTCCATATGTTGATTTAAACTGTCCTATAAGATTAATAATGGGTGACAACTGGATCATTTAGTGTGTGACATACTTATCAAATTAGCTATAAGTATCCTTTCAACTGTTTATTTTCTCTACTGAGACAATTAAACCACTATTATAGCCAGTTTCCTTCTCTCAGATTGGAAGCATTTTCTTCTCATTTTCTGACTTCAGGAGATTCCTTTCAAAATCCTGTTTGAATTTATTCTCCTTCCAGTTATGTATAATATCTTCCAGTTTCCCTCTGTGTAGCTGAATAATTATTCACTCCCCAACACTATCTAGTTGTTCTTCTTTAAACTTATTTCCACATACACAGCTTTGAACATGTGATTTCTGTTGTTGTTCATTTCTGTGTAAATAAACTTTAGATAATAGCTCCTTCCTCAAACCTGATTTCAACAGGAAACATAAAGCAGTAATACACAGTTGAAAAGAAAGGTTTGTACTACAGAACAAGCATTTCTCCCTGATTTGCCTGTTTATTGCAGGCAATTTAAATCTGTATAGTTATATGGATTATTAGTTAGAAAGTGCCAGTGTTATAGCTTGTCTCTAGCAGAACCAGGTAAGAGTAACAAAGCCAATTGACTCCTATCTGCACGATGAATGTCTGCAACTTGCATTAATTTTATTTACACATAATTAGCTAAACAGAAAAATCCTCCCACCGGTAATATAAGCATGCCATCTAGAAAAAATAAGCTTTAAAAGGCACATTAGGATGTAATATCAACATCATGCCACCAGTTACAGAATTGTTTATACAGTTAAATTTTTGTTGATACACAGATACATTTTCAAAGTAAAATACCTTAGACATTTGAATATTTCTAGAATATGGAAAAACATTTTAAACTATAGATCTACCCAACAGACAAAACACACAGAAACACTGAAGACTGATCTCTAAGGTAAGAGCAACAAAGCAATTATTCACTGTCAGGAAATGTGTCTATTAAGATTAAGTGATCATAATATTATTTGTTTCCAACAAATACAATTCTCTGATCTTTAAACAATACATTATTTTGAAATACCTAAATTAGATGACTGATTTATTTTTTAATGTCTGGATAAACATACAAGTGAAATCTTTCTGAATCAAGGCTTACCATGCCAAGTCTCAAATGTGAGGGATTTTTTATGATTAAGTATGAATTCCTGGAAAACATGGTTTATCATAGAAAAACTGGCAAAACTTTCACAGTATTTGCTCTAACAGGCGCCACTGTAATGGACTGCAGATCTATGAATAGGCCAAGAACAGAAGCTAAAACTAACACTGAACAATACAATATGTTACAAAGCGGGAAGCTTGGGTTTTCTTCTTTTTTTAAAATTATAATAGATGGGATTAATTTCAATCCATAATTTACATAATAAAGAACTTAACTGGCCTGATCTCGTCATTTCTCAAAAACTTTGTTTTGATAAATGATTCTGTTCTGAAATTTCATCTGGCAATGAAATTTTGGTCATCTTTGAAGAACTGATTTATTCTCTTCTTACATGCAAGAATTACTGCTTGGGAACATAATTGAGCTTTCAAACAACAGATCAGATATAAGTTACTATCGCTAGCCGAATTCTGTTCATACCATGCTGGCCATAAGTCTTGAACAATGCACTGATCCTCGAATTTCACAAATCCTTAAAAGCCTACGTGCATAATGTTACGGGCTGCAAGAGTCAGCTGGTGGCATCAGAATACAAAAACATGAAAGCAGCTGCTCTGGGTCAACCAAGGATCCACCGAAACCACGACTGTAACAATAGCCCAAAACTAACATGTCAGTAACAGTACAAAAGTAGGACAAAAATATATGCTCCCTTTCACAGGAAACTTCTCCACCATGCATGATGCCTGGTATGTCCGTTGCCATATGGAGGCACTTACAGTAGAAGAGGTTGGAAAGAGGTTTTTGCATGTCCTGGTAGAATCCTTTTAAGTGAAAGCCTCAGCCTGACCTGCCACTCAGTAACTTCCTTGCACTTCATGCTGCAAATCTAGTTAGGACCATGCAATTATGATGCTTTGGCTCCTAATATTTCAGCTGATAATAAGACCAACTTCTTTTGCACACAAGGGACAGAAGACTTTGTATGACACTGAAAATGCATGAAGTTTAGGCTTATCAAGGAAAAAAGCACAACACGTGCACTGAATCTGCAAGTCTCACATGTACTGCCCGAGACACAAGAGACCAGAAAATATGAACTGCTGTATGAGATGAGAGTAATAGAGAGTAAAAGAAAAGGGTGGAGGTACAGTGCTTTCGTGCCAAAATGAGGGTATTTATCATCTTATGTCCTGAGCATCAGGTCCATTCCTTACATTATAAGACATGAATCTACTTCTTTTGCAGTGCCGATCTACAGCATCACGTAGCCATCAAGATGCTTCCACTGAAAAACTTGTATCTCCATAGTATATCATCCAAAAATACGTGCCTCACTCCACCTGTAACTTAAATGCCTTGCAAATCAGGCACATAGTGCCTGCATTTCCTTATTCAAGGTTTACAACTATAGAAAATGATTGCATATTTTTGAGTATGGCTTACAAGCATCACAGTTTGGAAAGACTAGGCCAGGATGGTAGTTACAAAACATGAAAGCATGTGGAGATGTTAATTTCTGATAAAATTATTGGTTAAGACTCCCTCTCTTATAAGCTGATGACATCAGACAACACACTGAAGTAAGACCAATATTATCTTTGAGAAAAGAAAAAGAAAATTATTTTCACTGTGATTAAATGGGGTCAGAAAAGAGAAAAGCATCTGTTAATATTCTGTTTTGAGGCAAGTTTATTCAGCCAACTATTGTGCTAATGCAAATGGTAACAGTTTGTTGCAGATGTGCAGCGGAATACAATGCAGCCAAATCATCTGGCTTTTTGCATAAGAAACTATACACAGAAGATGTTGGTGGGTTTAATAAGCATTATAAAAGAGAATTTTAAGCACAGTGCCCTTTGTCTCAACCACCAAAACTACAAAATGCAGTTGTAAATGTTATTTTGAGAAGATCAAGATGCAGGGTGACTCAGAAATCAAAGTCCAAGCGGCTAAGGCTCCTCTATTGACATTTCAAGGCAGATGGAATCTTTTTAGGTTGTACTCACTTATTATATGGATTTTAATTATTATTGTAGCAGAGAGACAGAAACTGACGGAGTGACTGTAAAATAGAGGAAGTATTTTAGGACAGTAAAAAAAGACAAAAATGGTGCTATTGCCTCAGTTGTAAGAGCATACACAGTATAGAAAAGAACTATATTCTACTTCCAGCTATGCCAAATAAACTGCAGATATTTTGCTGGCATTATCATATCTTAGGTGAGTTCTCACTAAATTTTTTTTTCCACAGAGTTCCATAGGTTTCAGAAATTTTCTCTACAATAGGTCTCAATATTCTGGTAAGCTTCCCTTCAGTCATCTAGTCATGCAAATTGCCCTTCCTCGGTAAAGCAGTGTCCACACCTGGACTAAAAGGTCAGGTGCTCTAAATTACAGAGCACCAAAGCACATGTTCCATTACTTCTCTCCTATTAATAATCGAGAACCATATAATTAATAAAAAACCCATGAACTTTTTACCTATGGAAACATTCTTGGTCTTTAAGACAGATAGTGTAACAATTCATGATGTTTACTATCACTTTGATTTGTATTTTGAAATCAAACTGTGCATATCAGAGAATGGTCAAAGTTGGAAGAGCCTTTGACCTTAAAAAGACAGGTTATGAACCTTTCTCTGGAGATCATCTGGTCTAACCCTCCTGTTCAAGCAGGACCACACAGAGCCATTTGCCCCTGACTGTGTCCAGGTGGCTTTTGAAAATCTCCAAAGCAGGACACTCCACAACCTCTTTGAGAAAATCTGTGCCAGTGCTTGGTCACTCTCACAGTCAAAAAGTGTTTCCTGATGTTCCTGATGAAGGAATCTCTCATGTTTTAATTTGTGCCCATTGCCATCCTGTCACTGGGCACCACTGAAAAGAGCCTGGCTCTGTCCTCTTTTCACTCTGCTTTCAGGTATTTACACGTATTAGAAAGATCCTCCTGAGCCTTCGCCTCTCCAGGCTGAACAGTTACAGCTCTCTCATATCAGTCTAGATTAATTATATTGGTTAATTTATTTTACACAGATTGAACGATAGCTTTCAAAATTGGAATAGTGAATTAAAGCATTAATGAGTAAATAGAAGAGACATACAGAGTGGAAACCTGTTTATTAAAGAAAAAGAAAATACAAGCATAGAAAAAGAAGGAAACCAGGGAAGTGGGGAAGAATATAGCTGAACAGGAAGAACTGAGTCAAAAACAGCAGGAAGAAGAAAGCATGCAGAGGAACTAGATATGTCCAGAAACAGTTCTGAAAAGTGTTACAAGTCTGGTAGTCTTCAGGCATAACCAAAGTCAGGAGGAATGACATGCTGACATTTTGGTGAACTTATGTTAAATGATGCTTTTTGTAATGACCCACCAAATGAAGTAATTAATTACTTAATATAACGCTTTTTAAATGAAATATTTTAATTATGTTATGGAGGGCAGAAAACATGTACCATTATGCATGTCTGCTAAGTTCAGCAACTTCAAAAATTTAGTTTTTGGTGAAGCTACCACAGTTTGATGTATACCTGCAGTTGTGATTTTCAATATGCACTGTGCAAACACCTGTAAAAGAGTGGATCTGTCTTTGTACAAGCATTCTGAGTGAAGTGCTGCTCCATAGAACAAGAATATCTGATCTTGTCTCAATACAGGACTGACAAATTATGCATAAGATTTGAACAGAGTATTATGAAATACTATCGATTCTTTTTTTTTTTCCCTCAAGCAACTTAAGAAAACATATCAAATTTTTTGTGGATATGTTAGAGAGCTAAATGAAAGAAAAAAAACACCCCAGAAGGAGAAATGTCCCAACAAAAATGCACACTGTGAGGAACAGCTATGTTTCCTTTCCAAACTGCATTATTCCATTGAAAATCATTTATTGTAGTAACCAAGAAATGGAGTTTTAGGGTTATTTAGTAGCCACATCTCGACATTTAGAAAAATAGCTGTATATCAAGTATCACAATTATACACAGTACAACAACAATATAATCATACAAAACAAAACACAATCCATTAACCACAATCTGAATATTTTCATATGCTTCTGCAATTACTACTTTTAGCCAGTACTGGAAGCTCCCAAAGCCTGGAAGAAAGTTTGTTCTTATGGCATGATTTTAAGGAGGGATTTTACATCCCTTTTTAATGGCAAGATAAATTAAATCGTGATCAAGAGTTTTTGCAATGATAAAGAAAGATAAATATTCTTGAGGTCATGGTTAGGATTCTATGGGTGTGGCCAGACTGTACTCAAAGACATACTGTGCTATCATTATTCCAAACCAATATGTAATTCCCAGGTACTACAATGAAAAACTCTCTATCCCTCACTCTTCCTTTAACTATTCCTTCCCTTGGTCTTGCCCTTGTAAAATTCAGGTCTTAAATACTTGAAAATAAATTGAGTATATTTTCACTGATACCAGGCAATTCCAAGAATACTATAAAAACATTTTTATTGCCAAACTGTTTCAAACTCCATTTCTAAACCAAACTCAGGGAGGGCTCCTTGTGGAGTGTTCAGCACATGTGACCTCTAGGTTATTTGTCGTGTTTGGGCTGATATGCATAACTGCAACATAGTCAGAAGTATTTCATGAATTAGGACCCTGTTTCTGAGAAAAACAAGAGAACATGATTTAATGGGACTATTTTTAATCTAGCATTTTACAATCTTGAATTTTAGCGTGGAGAAATATAAAACTACAAAATTCTCAGGCACATTCTGCAATAACATCACCTTGGGCAGAAAAGACTAACTTTATGACACACATTTTTCACAAACCTCTGAGGGATTTAGAACAGCAAGTCCAACTAGAAGTCAGTAAGGCATTTGGAAAAAGGCTGGGGGATTCTCTTAGAATAAACTGATCCTCATACCAGACTTAATCTCAAAAAATTAAGCATACAGAAAAATCTGAGTTTCCATATCCTAGCAAAATGTATTGAGAGGTATAAAAATCAAAGCATAATAACAAACACTGGCTCTGAAACTACAGCAACTCAGACAAAAATGTTTCTAGATTTTAACATTATATACACAATTAGATACTTAATTCCCTGGTATTTTCCATCAAAATAAAGCTAGACTGTAACAAACACTATATGATGCCTCAAGCAAGGAAGATCTAGATCTGATTATTATTATCATTATTTTTATTAATCTGGCAGAAACACCAAAACTCCCAAACTAGACCAAGTATCTCTTGCACTTATCTTCAGAAGTGCAAGATCGCCATAAGTACATTTTAGCTCCTTTTTAATGGGAAAATGTTTGCTAGCAAAAATGAGATTATGGGGCTTGTTTAGTATTAACTTCTGCCAAGTGTAAACAGTGTTTCTCTGAGTTACTACTGAGTCATATGGCTAAGGGCAGTAACTATTATCACTTCATTTTCTGTGAAATGGGTTAGGCTTGATACTCCCACACTTTTGCCTTGCGACAGCTCGGGACTGTTAAACAATCAGAAAGTGCTTCTTTTCAAAATCCCATACGTGTGGTATCATGGTGACATCACTAGCCTTTAATGGCCCTTTAAAATGAGCTTTTTTAATTTTAACTTTGCCTCAGCTGAACACCATATTCACATGAACACTAATGTAATAGGATAGCTTCAATCAACTCAGCTTTGAAGATTACAAGTAACACATTTTTAAAAGAAAGCTACTTTTTACCAGCCAAATGCAAATATAACTGAAGACTGAAGTATTTTTATCTGTAGCAGGAAATTGCAGTCCTTAATACAGGATTTGGAAAGTCTGACTATATCAAAAGCGGGTTTAGTGCAATCTCTTTTTGGACACACAATTATACCTATTCAAGACAAACGAAACTGCTGACAGAAACGAAGGAAGTAAATTACCAGCTATTATTTTGCTCGGTCACAATGCATTGCATTAGCTCATTTTTCAGAGCCTAATAGAGAATATGAATTTCTAATATTCTCAAATTAGCATGCTAGGTCATTGCATTGAAGAGTGCCTTCACTAATAACACTTGATTTTTTTGCTGCTGACTAAGTTTTATTCAAATACCATTAAAAACAAAGCTGCAGTCCTACAACATATTCCCTTCTTCACAAATTACATGTCAAATGTTTTCACATAGAAATAAACCAGAGTTTTCACATGATAACCTAATGAGACAGAGTGCTTTAGCAAACATTATAAAATCTAAACCAGAACCTTTAAATATGTTCCCTTTGGAATTGGATGTCAGGTAAAAGTTTGACAACCACATGAGTCAAAAATCATGAGCCAGCTGCAAGTAAAATTTAAAACCACTAGATTTAAATGCAATAATTAATTTCCAGTGCTTTTCATTCAATCTATGGTGTTGAAACATTCAAAGTGACCATGTTTTCCAACTTATGCCTGCAGCTACAAAGACTGGGAAAACAGCTAAAACATTAAAAGTGTTATTATGTGGTGCTTCCAGCAGCTGAGCTTTAAGAAATCAGGAAACTGGTGACAAAAATTACACAAGAATGCAATACAGGGAACTACCATTAATGTCTCCATTACCACTTTATCCTCTTAATTGTTTTAGGAAGTGACAAGGTAAAGCCTTTTTATAACAATTCCTGCAAGTGATACATGGTAACTTTCACAATTCAAAGAGTTCTGTTGAAGGAACTATCTGAGCTTTCTCAAAGTGTCTGCAGGGGATGAATACTCTAACAGATTTCGGGGCATTTGTACCTTTGGCAGCTGAAGCATGGCCACACTGACAGTATCGATACTTCACTCCCTGAAAAAGCGTCTTCACAAAATCAGTCATTTTTGATTGAGGGAGAAGACAAAAGTTTGCACATCACACTGTTCCCATTAAGAAGGTTTTCCCCCATTCTCTTATTTTTGCCTCAGAAAAAGACCATTAGAGAAGTTAGTATAAGTACAAACGGTAAATAAACCAATTCAATTGCTAGTGAGCTGACATGAAGTCTCTACCAGTTCTGGAGAGTTTACACAGTTAATTGTACAACTAGATGAAATTTTGGTTCACTGAGGAAAATAAATATCAATAGATCCACACCCTTCTTTAATAGCCCTGAAAGACGATACAGAGATGCTGACTTGGACAACTGTCTAAAAGAGAATAATCATTTTTAAGTGGTTGTTTCGAAACATGTTGCTCCCAGCTTTGCAAAGTGCACACACTGATGCAGGCAGTTATAATTCCAACCTCAGCAATGCTATTTAAATATTCTATTCTATACTTACAATTGGTTGGGGAAAGTATATATCTTTTTTTCTTTGTAATTTCTTCTAGGACAACCTTCTCTGAATCAGAGCCATTCTAAAATTGCACAATAAAGTGAGTTATACACTGGCTCCTATTTTAGATTCACCTTAAGTTCTGAGATCCCACTACTTCATGGAACAACTAATGATTACAAAACAGACAGATTTGCTTCTTTATTTACACCAACCAGGCAATGAAACTTTCCTGGCTTTGATGGAACTTCGGACGTTTGGCAATAACCGTCAAGAAATTCACACTCATCAGTGCTATGAGGGATTAATAGGAACTATTGATCTATAAAATGATCTATAAAACACCACTGATCTATTCGAGATAATTATCTCCCACAAAAAACTTGGACATGAATGCTTTATAAGCTTGAGTCACAGTTTGAGATACTCTGAACCTAGGACACTGTAATAAAAGGGAGAGAATGTTCCCTTCTAAAGAAATGGAATTTCTTTTATCTCCCTGAAAAAAAATAATTCACATGTTTGGAAGAAAACTAAGAGAAAAGTAATATATTATTATTTCACAACATACTCCACCCAATAAAACATTATTCTGGAAAAGACCTATGAATCAACTCCTTTTTTAGAGCTTGAAATTTTAAGAACAATTACTTATTTAATTAAAAAGCCCAGTTGAAAGAAATACTCAGCATGTTATAAACCTTCTCACAAAACACTTTGCTGGGGTTTGGGTCATCTCTATTTCTGAGTTCTGCAGAAATGATAAATCCTCTTCTCCTTTTCCATGCCACAGCTGCGAGAAAAAAAACGAACCTTATCTTCCAGCATTTTTCCATTTGTATGTGTAGGGCTCATGATCCACTAGCTTCCCCTGCTCTCAAAAGAGGTATTATTGCAGCCCACGCTCAAGCTGGCATTGGATTGCAGAGACGATTAAGAAAGTCTGGTGGCAGAATAATCACGTGCCGAGTGCTGCAAATTACAGCTGATAGCATCTATTCATATCTCCTGCCCAGGATATATATAGAAGCACTCACAATGACTATGAAAAACTGATTCTGACCATTATACCAGAATGTCAGTATTTTGTATTATCACATTGACACAGTCTGTAATGATCTTGAAACCAACTTCTTTTTGCTTCAAGACTCATCTGCCTTTATTCTGCCACAGTATATTCCCTTAGCCAGAAACCTTCCACCAGCTATTCCTGTTGCCTAACCAAGGCAGTGATTTGAAGCCTGACACAGGACTTCCTCAGATATTTTTTTAGCTGTGGAGATTTATCACCCAGAAATTTCTTGACCCGTCAGTTATCAAATACAATCTCTTCTTTCCTGTTGTAAATACACTCATATATACTCATTATATATGTAAATATACCCATATATCATTCCTAGTGCTATATGGCAGAGTTGTAAAATTATTTTTAGTGCATCTCTCCTGCAAAATCTTTTGCAATGCTTAAAACTACCCTCTGTATTTGACCAAATGGCGTTTTTGTTTTGCAAAGCCTCACAGAAGTTATTTCTTCTAGTTTAGATGTTATAAGGAACAGATGGCAAATGACGAGGTAACAAAATAATCTGGTCCATAAATTCAGAACAAAAATTAAAAGCTGGAATTGAATCATCATTTTGCTAGTTTATAACTACCTTTTTTTTTTTAGAAACTCTTTAGACATTTGTTATATCAAGTAGCGAGTAAATGTAGCAACTTTGTCAGTATTGAAGATACTATAGTATTAAAGATAAATGCAACCTAGCTTCAGGGCAGCTCTGCTAGATCTGATCAAAACTGCTTGGCACTTGCCTCTAATCAAGAGCTAAGGTTTCATTGTGCAATATTAAAAGCAATGAATCAAGCAAAAAATTTTGACAATTTTTACAGTACCCTTTCTACTGCGCTTAACTTTTTTGTATGAGTATAGTTGGCAGCTCATTCAAGACCTCTGCATTTGCATCTGATGGAGAAGTAGAATAATTTAGGAGCTGGCTGCCATTTTCATCAGGAGTTCGCTCTAACATGTGCTGTGGTGCTAACATGGGATACTAATGTCATTGGAAATACCTGTGCTCTTTACATGATATTACATGTTTGAGTTCCAAATCATGCTCCTTGTCTGAACTTCTTGCAGCTTTTAATAAATCTGACATGCTGTAAAGTACCTGTTTGGTGTCCTACTGCTGCTGCTCTTTGCAACGAGATACTTCCCACCTGGTACCAGCTTTGCAGAAGTCGTCACACTTATGTGTATGATCAGCGAAGGATGCAAAGGAATGCTCAGAGGAAACCAGTAAATTATAATTTGAGTTCAAAGGCTTAAAACGGACAAATATATGACCAGCCAAGCTAATCAAGTTCTACAAGAACAGTCTTAAAGGATGATCTAAACTTTTGCTACTGTGTCTGCAATATTTCTGCACGGTAAATAGATGTGTACAACATGAGGTTAAAGTGTCAAACTTGAAGATGCTGTGTAAGGCTGTATAAACTCAGCCCTCATTTGAACTCCAACAGCCTTCTATCTGATTCACACTGTATAAAGAAACACAAACTGATGAAGTCTCACATCAAATGGTAAAGATTATGTGAAATTTTTGGGACTGCTTCAAAATCTGAAGTGCTAGTTTAAAAACCTGAACTGTGTTAGTTTATACACGTAAAATAAATGTGTTTAAGAGAGAGGACTTTCTGCATAAAGGCATAAAGGAACCCCTTTGGAAACAAAAAATATGGTGCAGTATTTTGTCCATCATGATTAATACTGCTTCTATGCCTGATCATTTGGTGCAGAATGTTACACTGACACGGGTACAGTACTGAGATACCCCCATGATATTGCATTGCTATTTACATGTTACTACTCATTTTAAGCTAATTCATTCCTAAGACTGTGACCAGAAAATTATTTAAATCTATCCATTTCAATGGGTACAATACCATGTAAAATCAATGCAGAATGATCAACTGTTCATCATGAGCATTTCTTGCTTTCTATTACTCTTTTCCTTTGCTCACATTCCCACTCCCTTACTAAACATTATTTGCAATAAGTTTTGTAATTCTTCAGAATGACCCTGGAATTCAAATTGCTCAAAAGGAAGTTCTTTGCATTCACCTCTGAGGTGCAAAGCAAAATGTACTACAGGAATTAGTGGTGTCCAAACTTTTCAATCAGAAATAACATGATCTCAAGTTATCTCAGAAAGCTCTAAAAGGATAGAAAAAAAAAAAAGTCCAATCCAAGCAACAATAAATTAATTAAAAAAAAAAGCATCATCTCTTTTCTACCATTCCCCTTCTTCTGTGCTGCTCATGAGAGGTAAAGATGCAGACATATCTAGAAGCTCTCTATGAAGGACTTTCACAGCACAACCTAAAAAATCAGTGCAGTTGACTCTAGCCTAGCTCTAACACTGGTGGCCATTCAATCAAGTGGGAGCAGTTGGGGATTGTTCCTTCACATATTCCCTCCTGGCACTACCCCTTCACTCCTGTAGCTGTCTGGTTCAAAGTAATTAAATTCAATCTGGCTTGCAGCAGAGTATTGGAAGATGCTGCATTTAAGAATTGAGCAATGTCCTCTTCCAGAGTTATTATGAGCCCCTCTGCAATAGTTAATAGGAATAAACCATACAAGAGAATGAATCCCTCAAGTTAGCACTCTTGAGCTATGCACCCATATAGCAAATCACAGTTCTTCATCCCAAACACAGTACCTCATGACCTGAAAACATTCTAACTGCACAGCACCATGCCAGATCCAATAAATGCTGTCTCTCAGCAGAGGTCATTAACTCCTGCACAGCACTATGCTCACTTTTAAACTTTCTGTTTCTTGAGCTACCTTATGCAGCACCAGCTTGGGAACCCCTGAACTGCACATCACTGTAGAATTGCACCTTGTGTGTCTAACTTTAAAATGCATTGTAATATCAGTGAATCAGCATGTGTTGATAGGCTTTACCTTCTACTGTTGGCTAACAAAGCTTTAATTAGGACCCACATGTCCCTACATGATTTTTTTCTGTCTAAAGAGCCAAAGAACAGGAAGCAGCCATAACTCTTTCTCAGATTTTCATCTTTCCTCCTCTTTCCTGTATTCTTTACCCTCTTCATTTGCCCCCTCTGGTTGGAGGATAGGAGTAAACAACTTCTGCTGAATTCAGGCTGAATCCATGAGCCTCCTGTCTTAGGCTAGCTTAGATTGCCACAGAGCATTCAAAATTATTCTCCAGAACAAGAAAACTATTATTAAGGGTACAGACAGGCCATCACAATCAAACAAGTTACAGCAGTGTAATGAGTTCCTATCTAACAGCCAAGCAGCTCTAATCAGCTGCATGTACACTGTTAGCCTACTGGAAGTGGAAGGGTGATGCATACTGAGATAATTTAATTTGAATTGCTACTGTGCAAGGAGTATGACCGTGGTTACTTACACCAAAGCAAGTGAGCTAATCAGTAACATCAGGACTGCAGTCAGCCTGGGCTGCAGTGATCATGCACTGATGGACTTCGTAGCACTGAGGGATAGCAGTCAGGCAAAGAGTAAAGTTGGGACCCTGAATTTTAGGAAAGCAAAATTCCAGCTGGTCATGGAACTAGCCAATAGAACTCCCTGGGAAGCTGCCCTCACGGACAAAGGAGCATAACAGAACTGGCAGAACTTTAAGGATGCCTTCCATAGACCAGAGGAGCAGGTATAAGAAATCAGGAAAGGAAGACAAGGACCGACACGGCTGACTCAAGACCCGCTGGTCAAACTAAAGGGCAAGAAGGGAACACACAGGCAATGGCAGCAGGGCCAGGTATCCTGGGAAGAGTGTAGGGACTCTGCCTGGTTATGTAGAGATGGGGTCAGGAAGGCCAAGGTGCAGCTGGAGCTGAACTCGGCAAAGGATGCAAAGAATAACAAGAACAGCTTCTACAGGATATGTCAGCCAGAAAATGAAGGCCAAAGAAAGTATATTCCCCTGACGAGCAAAACCGACAAAATTGGTAACAACAGATGAGGAGAAGACCAAGGTATTCAACAACTTTTTTGCCTCAGTCTTCACTGGCAACCTACCTTCTCACACCTCTTGAGTGAATGGACTGCAATATGAGTGGAGCAAAGTCCATCCCACTGTAAGGGAAGATCAGGTTTGTGACCACCTGAGGAACCTGAACATACATAAGCCTCTGGGACCTGATGAGATGCACCCCAGAGCCCGGAGGGAATTCGTTGATGTAGTTGCCAAGTCCCCTTCCATGACCTTCAAGCAGCCATGGCAGTCAGGTGAAGTACCAGCTGACTGGGAAAAGAGGAATATTGTATTCATTTTGAAAAAGTGTAGAAAGGAGAACCTTGAGAAATACAGACCTGCCAGCCTCACCCCTGTGCCTGGGAAGATCATGGAACAGTCAGTGGCCTTTGTATGAATGTTGTAAAAACAAATAGTATCTACATAGCCTAATAGCTTTATTACTTAAGAAGAGACTTCTGTGCAAGGAAAGCCCTACTGAACCCTTAAAAAAATGAGAGAGGCTGATTGCTCTCTAGTCATGCCACATCTGAAGCAGATGGCTCTCCAGACCTGCCATACTCAGGCTTGTGGTTTGGGAGAAGACACGCACAGAACTTTAAGTGCCTTTCTGACTGATCTTAAGGGAGGAAAATATAATCTTGGGCAGGTGAGTGTTTGCTGGTTTCTCTGCTGTGACTGAAATTGCTGACACTACCGTGTACAAACATAGCTGTTTTGTCAAGAATCAGAAGCGAGCATGTATGTGGCTTTTCCCCCTACAAATGGATTGTAGTTTCAGAAAGAGCAAAAGACAAAGAGGCAACAGGACTTACTTCATAAGGGCATGTACAATAAAACTTGTCAAGTACCTTTTATGGACAAATTCAATCTGTGCACTTGGATCAGCTACAGCTCTTCTCAGTATTTGTGTTTCCATGTGGATTAGCAGCTGGCTCTCCTTCAGCATTTTTAAACAACCCTGAACTGTATAATTGCCATGGGACTGTTCTAACTCATACTCTGATCATTTACGAGGATTTACACTCTGGTACACTGAGTTATTCATTAAAAACAGATAACTCCCATAGGAGACACTGCATCACACAATACTCATGCTACTTCTGAAATATGGTATACTTAAGGAAACACACCTGTTGAAAGTATTTATCTGGTCTAAGATATAATAATGGCAATAAATAAATTGTGCATACAACCTTTTAACGACTGGAAAAGCTATGGAAAAGTCTTCCCAATAAATTCGTTCCTATTACTTCAATTAAAAAGGAGTATTTACACTTTGGGCAGCAGTACTAAAGAAGAAAAACTGAAACAATAATTAGATGACAAAAATACTTTTCCAGAAAAGTGCTTTGCTACTGCTATGAAAGGTACCCTCTTAAAGGTCACTTTAGACAGATTTTATTTCTAGTTTATGCATTTTTTAATTCTGCTTCAGTGAAAGAGAATGAAGTCTCTTAAAAGCTTTAAAAATGTGAGCCATTAGTTAAAAAAGCAAACCAAAACCACACTTCACTACAAAAGCACTCCAAGGAAATTTAGGCTATTTATATTTATCTAAGCTAAGTTACAGGTTTAAATATAAGTAATGTATTATTTCACCATATTCACACAAACCCACGAATATTAATAATTTTAGTTTTAACGCATAGTAATATTTATCCAGACAAAAACAGCAAAAGTTTTGTAGGAGCACTGTGACTAATTAAAAAGCCACCTCAATTCCCATGCAACCATACCATTTTCAAGGAAAATACAAACCCAAACGCTGGGTTACCTAAATCTCAGAAGGGTTATTTTCAGTAAGCATTGATATTTTTTCAGAGCATTTAACTGCTTAGCCGCTTATTTTAACTGACCTGATTTCAAACACATAGAAAAAGGAGGAGGATGAGTCAACAGCCATATCTTGTTCACAGAGCTTCGAGAACCACCTCCATCATCAAACAATGTAATGTAATCTAGTAACATCAAAGAGGAGACATTCCTCCAATATCTTCATGTTGGTCCTTGATGGATAGCAGTTGGTTTCAGAATTAAACATAAGTGCTCCTCAAACCGATGTTCAAGCTTACATGGCTTACAAAAAATATTTCTAACTATTTTTCAAATAGGAGTCTAATCAGATTGCATTTTCTCTTTGGAAAATAACTACGGAATGGATTGCTCCCAAAAATGTAATAGAAAAATAACAGCTATTTTTTAAAATCACACTAAGTTTATACTTGACCCCATTTTAATGAATATGAATCAAATGCATGTGTAATGCTCTCTTAGCTTAAAAAAAGAAAAGAAAAATGCAAAGGAAATATCAGTATAGGCTTTTTGTTTCTAAGGAAAAGATTATAGAAAATATATTTTAATGCAGAAAAGAAAAATTAGAGTTTCTTGATTTATTTGAGTTATTTTGTAATATGCTAGCAGCTGAGAGGTACGTTTTTATTTGCAAATCTAAGAGGTACCAGGTATAGAAGTGTTCCAATACAGGTACATGCATGTATAAACATCTAACTGTCAATGAATGCAAATGTCATGAAAACATTAGTACAAATTTCCTGTGCATTTCTATATTTTTTACATTGAAACAAAGGAAAACAACAGCATTTTTTCCTCTAATTTGAAAATCACAATCTCAGAAATAAGCTTATGAAGAGGAACAGAACTATGAAAAGAAAGAGAAAATATTTAATGTCTGAGAATTGTCAGAGTAAAAGCTAATCTTGATTTTCTCAGGATTATTGACTAGGAGGCTGAACTAGATGACCTTCTGTGGTCCTTTCCAACCTGAAACTACTTATGATTCAATTTTCACTGTTTTTATTATTACCAAACAGAGACAGAAACATTTGCAGTCTTTTTAGAAGCTGGTACAAACTTACTATTGATGATTTAACTATAGCTCTTGCCTACTTGCCTTAATTAAAATATGTAGTCTATTTGCAGTCTCTCTTGCTGAAATGAGCAGTATTATGTGTTTCATTTTCTTCAGGGTCTAGATTTCCTTTACAATTAGTTTTTGAATGCTTCAATCCCTTCTGAATGTGATCAGCTAAAGAATAGAAAAAGACTCACATTTTAATACTCACAGCACAACATTCTCCGTACAAAGCAGATGTTGACAATCCAGACAAGCAGAATCTGCAGCTGACAAAAGCCTGTTTCCTGAACAAATGTACTAACAGGCATGCCAGGCTCCGAGGGTTAAGCCACACTATAAAACACTCCTTGTTTCCTGGAAAGCCTCCAAACTACATTGGACTATTATCTTGTCCTTTCTTGCTCCCACTTACCAGCTCCTTCACAAAATGAGCAGAATGGCCATCAACTTAAATGCTCACAAAAATATTTTTTTGTTACTACTGCTTTTCCAACCTGCACTGTGCACCTAAGTGTTTTTGGTGGAATTATTCCTTGTAAACTGATGCTGAAGTGGGTTTTCCTTCTTTCCTTCAAAAGCTTTGAGTTATGCTTTGTAACTGAAAATTATGGGTTATATTTTCAGGCAAGCTAAGGCCAAGCCTTCTTGGCCAGAGTGTAGTTGGCACACACAAAGTGCATCAGGGAGGCAACTCTGCTTGGTGATACCAGTATTCTGGTGGAGCCAGCACTCAGTGGAGCTACACTTAAAGCAGTTTCTACCTGTCTAGTGAGCACAAGAAAAGCTGCTGCAAACATAACAGAGAGCTGCAGTAGGCAATGACAGTATATTGTTGTAAATTCTAGGGACTACAATCTCATATAAATTACTGATAAGTCTTGTACACCCTAAATTTTAGTAATACAGTGGCAAATAATATTCCAATGTCTTTAAGATTCATGAAATACTAACTAAAGCAGTAAGGCCTGTTTGTAAATCTTGGCATCTTCCCCAAAGCCACAATTCTTTGTGTTTGCTAATGTCCCTCTTCAGATCACGCATCAATTTATAACCTTTTCTAAGTAGGATCATTTTCTTTCATCTCTAATTTGACACATACATTTATGTCGTAACTTACCTAACAACACACTGATATCCTCAATTTACTAAATATGTCAACAAATTAGAGTGGAATTTTCTTTAAGATTTAAAAAGTAGTAGCAACTCTAGAATATAGTTCTATAGCTGCATCTCTATAGTTCTTTTGCTGGTCTTTCAATGTTTTGTTAGACTGTCATAGTGGATTACTTTAAAATAGAGGCACATTGTGCTATGGATCTTTTAGATCCTATGCATGATTTTGAATTTAGAAGTGTGCAGCATTCAGCCAAAGACAATTAAGTGAACAGGTCAAATAATAACAGGTAAATTAAGAAATCAGCACTTCTTTCTAAGCTTTCATCCTGATTAAGGCTAATCTCAGAAATGCATGAAACAACAGCTTTGTATTCAAAACATTACACATACTCTGCGTATAATTTCAGCAACAATAAAATGGGCCAAATAAAGATATCTCAGCACTATAACAACCACAGGAAAGATTGTTTTGTTCCTATTCCCTACAACCAGTTATTCCAACTTCTCTCTATTTGGGAGCAGAAGATACCAGAAATTTTGCAAAGCCAAAACAGGATGAACACTCTTCTTTCAGCCTAAACCCACAGCATGCTCTGCCATTCAGACACAGAATCATTCAGGTCCCCAGTCCAAATACCTGTTCTCAATAGGATCAAGACCATTCAGACCAGTTTGTCCAAGGTTTGTTGAGTCAGGTCTTGGAAAATTCCAAGGGTGGTGCCTACACAGTCTACTGGTCCAATCTAGCCAAGTACTTGACTGTCCTCATGGAGGAGGCCACAGTTCTTGCTGTTCCTGGACCAACCTCTGCCTCTCAGGCTATCTGTTCTTATGGCAACACAACATGATCAATGGCAGACAGAAAAGGGGTTATGTTTACTGCAACCCACCTAGAGAAAGCCCTAGCCTTGACTCTCAAGGGGCAGACAGTGTTTGTAAGTATTGTGTGTTGAGACAGAATACAAGTACAACATATAAATGAAGGTCTGAAAAGAGTCCTGGCTTACAAACTTTTCAGCACTGGGTACTACAGTGCAGATGTATCAAAAAGCTCAAATGAATGCGATCAACTGCCTGAGGACAAAGATTATTCACTGAGTTCTGGTGCTACATTTATTTTACCCTTTTTTATTTTTTAATTTAACTCATACAAAGAAAAGATTCATTTAGCTGAATGGAACCCCAGGAAATGCAACAAAGACTGAGTCCTGCATCTGGGAAGGAAGTACTCCCTGAAAAATATGGGCTGGATACTGACTGTCTTGGGAGCAGCTCTGCTGGAAAGGACCTGAGGGGTGCTGATGAAACCTGATCTAAATGTGAGCCAGTTTTGTGCCCTGGCAGCAGTGATCGCTTCCTTCAATCTGCTGACCTGATCATACAGCCTGACAGTAAATTAAGGAAAGCGATCATCTCCCTTTATTGAACATCCATCAGATTAGATACAGAATACCATATGCAGCTTTCAGTCCCACAGTTCAAGGAAGATATTGACAGTTTGGCACAGCATCACCAACGTGGGTGGGAGCTGGAGCGCTTGCCCTGTGAAGAGAGACTGAAGGAACCAGGTTTGTTGAGCCTGGGGAGCAAAAGGCTTTGGTGAGCTAGAAGTATTTGAGGGTGTTGGTGGATGAGAGACTGGACATGAGCCAGCAAAGTGTGCTTGCAAAAGTAATGGACTTTGGCGTAGAGTAATATTCATGTTGCAGACAGCTTGAAGAAGTGCACTCTGATGGAAGGCTAAAAGAAATAGAGAGCTGCTTTGCTTGTTTGTGTAATACTTAATAAGACAAATGAGAGAAACCTGCAGGTTCTCCAAATGTACAAAGAAAAGAGGAGCAATTACCGAGTTGAACATGAAGAACATAAAAATAGGAGATAAAATATTTATAGTAAATATATGGGAAAAATCAAGACGGCAAGATTAGTCAGTCTATTGAACATTTTTGCCTGCGGATTTCCACATTGCTTAACACAATCACTCTTCTTAAAAAAATCTGCTTTTCTCACTTTTTGAGCTAAAGAGGAGAAAACTCCTTACCAGGAAGGACCAGCATGGGTAGGAGGTGGCCTGAACAATCCAAATCTCCTTTCTCTAAATCTAATCTCTCATAGTATGAGTCATGTTACGATCAAGCCACAAGGTAACATACAGAACATTAACAGACACACAAATGTGACATTTCCATATGGTAATAACAGGTAAATCAATTACTACTGACAATAAGAAAATATCAGTAAGTAAAAAATGTGAAATCAATCAAGCTGTTTTCCTGCTGGCTTCAGCAGGAAAGCAGTGAAATCATCTTTCACTTGCGTTCCAGCAGGTATCTCTGGATATACTGGGAATTACTGGGAAAGGGATAAAGAATTCATCATCAACTAGAGTTGTACCACAGCCATATGGCCAGATGGGTAGCAACTGAAATACTTAGTAGGAACACAGAATTTAATTCACCTCCTACTGCAAATATGTAAAAATCTGTTTCGGAAGTTTTCCTTTAGTGTGGACCAAAAACAGTAACTGCAAAATGTACAAAAGTAGAAAGCATGTGACAAAAGCACTTTATTTGACCCTATTCTACCAAAAATATCCTTCCTTCCTGTGCTCAGTTTAATCCATCACAATCTACAATCATCTTAGCTATATAATCCAATACTTATTCTCCACATTTGTGTGAGTTTCTGTACTGAGAACATTAGGATGAAAGGATTTAAGAGCCTCTCAACTGACATTTACAGGGATCATGGCTCTTCAGTCTCCCAGTAGTGCTAACATTAATTTTTTTTCCCTTATTTCCTCAGTTTAAAAGTTCAATTACAAAATTCCTAGCATTAGGAAAACACCATATCTTTTTAAAGACGCGGAATCTCTTCCTTAGAAGCCAGGACCTGCCTCATTTGAGCTTCTCTGTAACCAGTGTCTCTGCCTCCCACCACGTCACAGTGATTAAATAAGCAACAAAACATTTCGAGTGTCTAATGGGGCAACCTGCTAACTAAAATGTGACAAAGGAATGGGATCGTAGACCAGCCCTGTATATAATAGTAATTAAAACATACTATAAAGCAGGAGTTTTACACAGGGCAATCTCTGTGGCTTCCTCACCTGCAGAGATAGCCAGGTCTGGGGAAGACCTACTCTAGGCACTTAAAACACCACTAACACAAGCTCTCCCAGGAGTTTCTTAGGAGAGAGGAAGGAGTTTATACTCTGGGAAGTGTTTTATATGATGGCACAGAAGTGGTTAAGCATTGGCATTCAGTGTGGAGAGTTCAAACCTGCAGTTTTGTACGTATTTATTTTTACCTCTGAAAACACATGCAGGGGATTCCACGCTGTGGGAGGAGAGGACTGTAATCTTTAGGATTTACTGGAGCACATGAAGAATACTACAAGTCTTTCACACTGAATTTGTATCTGCAGCAGCAACTTTCCTGATACACAGTGAAAAAAAATGCAGGGATTTGATCAAAGATCTTGATACAGACTAGGCAATAAACATCCTAACTCTTAGGAAAGCCACTGTGTCTTTTAAAAGATAAATTTGAGATGTAAATCTTCAAGCAGTGACCTGAATTGCCGGACAAGAGAATCTGAAACAACAGAATCTGCCATAAAAAGGTATGAATGTTCAATGGCTCCAAATTAACACAGTTATATGAGCATGCTACAGAATTCACAAGTCCTAGGGTTCACTTAAGCATGCTTCTCAAACTATTTACAACAATTTGAATAATTTGTGTCCTAAGTAAACCATCAAGAGTAAACCCACATTTCTGCTTGCCAGGAGTTTCTCAAGAAGCTGGGCGTTGCATCCATGAAATATTTCCCTCTACACACACTGGATACATAAATGACTAAAGTTGTACCACATGATGTCAAACTGAGAACATTCTGAAATTTTCTCTGAATTTTCAGAACATTCTGAAATGTATACTAAACTTCATGCATTTGAATGGAAAAAGAAAAAGAAACAAAATACTGATGAGAGATTTTGTAGAACTTCATATGGGCTCTTTTTATTTCCTTTAATTGTAGCAGTAAAACATTTCCTCACATGATCTGATCACTAACCCCATTTGGGCTTTGGAGTTTGTTACTAGTAAATGTAGCTACCCTGTGCAGAGGTAGCTGACGTCACATTCAAAGATACCATGACACAGATATCACGGCAGGCCAAATCAGCCTTCATTTTACCTTTTCGTTTTCTTCCTATAGAGATGTTTACTTTGTAGGTTTCTCTCTTTGAGAAGTTTATTTAGATTGCAGATCAACTGTTCTGTACAATGCACCCCAGTACCACTGTGACTATGCACTATGTGTGCATGTGTATGAGTATAGTGAGTGGGGCTGGGAGGCAGAGTACATAACAGACTGTTAACCTGGACAATAGAAAATCAACTTCATATACTCTTTCAGATTGTGGCAGGGTCATAGAGACAAAAATAAAGTTTGCACAGATTTAATCTGTAAGCTAAAACTTTATGTATAATACACACACATACTTGTGGATGAAACGTTCAAGCCAAGACAGACATCTTAAACAATCCCAAAACACAAAGCAAACTTATTTATGTACGTTTTCTAAGATTGTTTCTGGTTTATCTTATTCATCAGGTTATGGCTTTTCTCAGGATTCTTCAATCCTGTATTTCTTTTTTATTTGTCTGATCTCTGAGTTGACTCAGCTAGCAGCAGGAGATTGGATTAGAGATGTCTTGGGGTCCATTCAAGCCTGCATCTTTCTTTAAGCCTATGATTCCAAAAGGAATGGCATCCTTATCACCTGTTGATCACCCACCTCTCCTACAAATTTTGAAACCTGTTTAAGTGTTCAGGATGCACAACTGAAAACACTTCAAATAAAAAGATAACAAAAACTCTCTACCAGTGACATGTCTCCACTTTGGGGTCTAAAAAACTGAACACAGATTTGAAACTCGATTTCCTTTTTCATTTCAGCATCACTACTTAAGTCATAGAACACCATGATCAAGAAATCTGAGTATGTCTTTTATTTACTTATGGTAATTGCCATAAACTGGTCTCATGCTGAAAAACTTGGTTATCTATCACAGTTCTGCTTGTAACACACCTATTATGGTTTGGTCCTGACCTACAATATTTAAAATAAATAACATATTCCAGCTAATAGTTGCAGCTAAGAACATCATGTGCAACTAACTTCTTTTAATTTACCCATCACACCAGCAGTGGGTGTGCCCCTTGCAGAGAGGTTTACAATTACAATCTTTCCTGCCATGTGCAGAATAATTATTCCACCATCAGTATGTTTCTCATGCTGAAGCTCGAATTGCAACCTGTTATGGTTCTTCCATGAGGCACCTCTTTGAAAAAGCCTCGGTACCACACCAGGAAAAACACAGTTTCACAGTCTCCCAAGGAACTGATTGCTCCCACACTGCATGTTTTCCTGGAGTCCTCCTATACAGACTAGCACTGAAGTAGCATTGCTGCCTTTCAGCCTTGACTGGCAGAACAGAGACAGAATTTCTTCTTCAGCTGGGATGAAATAGCTCTTTTTGCAAGCTAGAAATAGGATTTTATTTAAGGAAAGCTCACAAAGATTTTTGTGGACTACGCTTACCTCCTGGACAATGCCTCATGGCCATTTTACACCGTCTGGATTCTGCAATGGTTGGACAGGGTATTGTATCTTTTGCTGGTTTCTTCACAATTTGTCTTGTTCTCGTTTCCAAGCCCCACTTAAATCCACATGTTTTGTTATTTCTGCTGCAAGTTCCCCACTCGCTCCACTGACCCACTTCACAGCCTTCTGATAAAGCAAAACAAAAAAAGTAATTCTTCTGGTTTGTTTGGGTTTTTCACTTCTTTTTTTTTATTATTAATTACACTGTATACTGTTAGGAAGCAATACTTGAAAGTTTTACTGTTAACAGGCAAAAATTAGAAATGAAATTAAAATCTTTTACAGAACCTGGAAGGATCTTTTTGCTAGCATCAACCTAAGCAAAAAAACAAACAAACAAAAAAATTGGACTATCAAGCTCTACATATAGATGTCATGTCAGTTTCTAAATATTCAAAAATGCTCCTAAAATAATGAGATTGACTTATTTTTTTCTTTATCTAGTAAATAATTCTTATTTGGCTGTCACATGGATTTGAAAAGCTCGAAAGTTCACATTTCCAGGTCCTCTCCATAATGAAATGCAAGAAATACTCTTGAAAGATGGAGTCTGTTCTGACAGAATTCCTGAAATCTTATGAATTCTGAGTTACAAATACCATAGAAGATAATTCTACAATTAAAAAGACAGAACCTTCCGATGCACAACAGAGTGGCATTCCCAATAATGCAGCATTTTAAAGTTTAGAAAAATTTAATAATAATAGCAGTATTAAAGAAATCAAGACACAATTCATTAGTGAATATTTCATGATAAGAAATACTAAGCACCACCTTAAAAATAGTGCCATATTTGAACCTGTCCAGCCATCAAAAGAGCTACTTCAGCAGCACTGCTGTGCTAGAAGACTCACCCACACATTCCATAAGCTCTTCCAAGGCTGCAAATCCAGGAGGGCATCCTCGAAAGCAGCGGCCTCTGTGCGAGTAAAAGCCAGTTTTGCATTTGGTACAGAAGTCTCTGCTAAAGCAGGAGTCACAGTTTTCTATTCTGCATCCTGAATCAGAAGGATCACAAGGAACAATGAGACAGCAAAGTTAGGGTAACACTAAAAATGAGGGGACTTATAAAGCCATAAAACAGCAAAGCCAGAAGTGCTATAATGAGGAATGCTGTCATCCTGAAATCTATCTGCCCTATAGAAGAAACTAAAGGCAACTGTAATTGTCTACCACATTTTCCCCTATATCCTTTGAATTCTATCTTTTTTTTAAATCAAAACTGTAGATACAACACCTAGTTTACTTATATTTCAGTTAATTACATCTTTTTGGAGGACAAATGTTCAATGTAAATTACCTTTGTGTTTAAGCAATTTTGATGAAACTGAGATGCAACAAATAATTTTGGGAAGTACGCACGTATTATATGCATTTTCTTCAGTTTATAATTTAGCACTGAAAGCAGGATACATTTTTTTCCATGAGCTGATCATATAAATAGCTGAGTAGATGCTTTCACATAGTATATCTGATATTCGTGTCTACACACATGCATATGCTACCATGCAGAAAGTCTCAATTTTCCTGGATTTAACTCCCCTCTATTATCAAGTCACATAATCCACAAAAAACAACCATTCTTAAATGACTAAAAGACATAAAGCTATAACCAATATCAAAAAAACCCTCCCAAAAAGGAAACTAAAAAAAAAAAAAAATTCAAACAATTATTGCCTTTATGAAACACTGTATTTCTCTAAAAATTTAGGAGAAATATGACCCACAATAGATTAAACTCCTAAGTAAACTGTTCAGAAACATCATATTTCATATTAAAACATGGCAATTTGAAAATCGACCAGTTATTAATGTTCATACATATACCTACAAAAAATATCAGGGAAAAATGTATCAAAAGATTAAAAAGCATAAGCCATTATATTCAAAACAGTAATGATCACTTTACAATTAATTTAAGTAGATCTAATCCTTCAGCTAGCATACCTAATTTATATTAACTACATTAACTCTATCCTGTCTTCAGCTATTTGAAGTCACAGCAAGAAGCATTTGTTATTCGTGTCATGCAACAATATACTAATAATTTTGCTCATTTATGTCATCCATTTATTCTTCATTCTTTTAGGAAGAAAAAAAAAAGCACAAACCATAAAAACTGCTGAAATAGCGACTGGTAAATATTCCCCATCAACACTTCAAATTTAGCCAATCTTTATAGAACAGATTTTAATATCTATTCTTGAACTTCAGCAAGCCAAAATAGGGCATCCCACAACACTTCAACAGTGTGTGTGTGAGAGTGTGTAACATTATTATTTTTTAGCAATTGGGTAAATATGAGGCTTTTCAGATCAGATTTCTTGTGGCATTGGAAAATAAATTAGGCAGATTGAATGGAAAGAAAAAAAGAGTATTTCAAATACACTGTGGTATATTTGCTTGGTTAAAAGGAATGTGATCATCACTTTGACACCTTGCACTGCTAAAAGTAAGCTCTGCTGGCATTATTTAGATACGACCACACATAACCTGCATGCTACCAACTCTGTTGGACAGCATCTCTCAAAGGGGCTTTTTGAACTTGTGTTCTAAAAGCAGCACAAGTTTGCTTTCTTGTCCACAGTTCAGTTTATAGGAAATTGCTGAAATTGCTGAAAATAATAATAATAATAATAATAATAATTTCTTTTTCACAAGGGTTGAACCAGCCCCCGAAGTGTTCTTTGGTCAATGCCCACACAATGACCCTGCAAAATCACTTCCCCAGATTAAAGCACTGCAAGGCAAAAACAGTTAGATGAGCTGCTCTGGACATGTACCACGAGAGTTAATTGCTTGTCTGGTTTGTTACACCCAAGGTGTACTACAAGTATTTTATCAAATGCAATGCTTGAGTCAAACATCCTGTGTGTTTAAATAGTCAGAAAAGACATTTGCCTCTTGCCCACCCACATGAAGCATTTTGAAAAGAAATCAAGGTTTTTATAAATCATGTAATCCAGCGATGAGGTACAGAACAGAACAACAAAAGAAAAGATCTTGTGACCCTCCCTCACATCCAAGTGACACAATATTCTTTGAGTGATGTCTTAACTATTGCTTTAAAAGCATGTTGAGGAACAACATGCTAAAAGACTTTTTTTGTGTGTGGAAGAGGGACTAAAGGAAAACCTTTCAATACAAGTTGCCTTTTGATATGATACAGACACACTTAGCAGGTAAAAGCCTCCTCACCTTACACTAGGGATACCCTCCACAAAATATCACTATTTAACAGTAAATACATATGTGAATACTCCATATTTCAACATTAAAACAATGAATCAATCTTCTTTCAGTTTCTTGATCATACTTCAAAATTCCCATCCTATTTATATTTTTTGCTTTACCTCATGTAAATTTTCTTTTGTGTCACAGTAGAGTCCTTGTCATGATAACTATATTTTAGAAACATTTGTAGGTGAAGGTTGGCTGGAGTGAAGGTTGGGTGAAAATTTCCACCAAGGCAGTTTATTTACTATCTAGAACTATTTTCAATCACAAACTGTTGCAACAGTAATTAAGGAATACAGAAAAAATATTTAGAGTATAGTATTTTTGGTTCTTATATTCATCTCGCTACATGGCTTAACTGCTTTGGGAATTTTTTTTTAAATAAAAGTGTTATTAATGAATTATTTTAACAGTGACTGAGGTTAGTAAATTAATGAATTAAAGAATAAATTATTTCTTTAGATCCTTTTGTTTCTTAAAGTAAATTATACCAATGTGAAGAGATACAGACAGTGTGCACATTTTTAGTTGGACACCTAAATAAGTTGATACTTCACTTAGAATATCTTTGTTTGGAAATAAATATAACTGTGTTGAATTTTGTGTTTCTTTTTGTTAATCAACATCATTATCTATGTAAAATTCCTTAAGTATAGGTGTTAATGGAAGTATATTGCAGGTTACTAAAATTCTCAGCATTCTGTTATTTAAGTAATAAAATGGATAAGAATGAATAATCTACTATGAAATCTACAGAAGAACTGTTTGACATAATATGCAATAATTAAGAAAATCAGCATTTTTAAAAATTATTTTATACTTTACAGTAAATAATAAACCCCAAGGAAATACTTTTTAATGACCTCAACTGCTTTATTCTGAATGCTACAGTTTTCAACCCTTTGAACTTTCTGATCTCAGCATCTTGACTTCCTCTGGAGAAGAAAACCAAAATCTTTCCTACTTTTAAAAATCCCTATCTAAATCCTTTTAAATTCCCTCCAAATTAACTAGTTAGCTTACTGATATAATTATAATAAACTGGAACAAGAAAGAGATTATTTTTTCATCTGGAGCAGATTCTTATCTAAATGAATTTTATTCAATTTACTAGCCACAGACCCAATTGCTTTTCTTGTGAATCCAGTGGTTTTGTTTTCTATATAATACCAGCAGCTAGATGATGCAGTTTGTGTATTCTTTTTGTTCTACTTAAATGATTCCCTAGAAGTTTACAACACCCAAAAAACCCTCAAGGAAACAAGACCAAAAATTTAGATAAATACAGCTAATATTTTAGACTCCAAGAAAGTCTTTTAAGGAAAAGATAATGCATAACCGACAGTATGCCTTAAAAATTGCCTTTCTTTTTTCTTTAAAAATAAACAGAAAATGGTTCCCACTAGAGGTTTCCAAATAGACAAGAGCAACAGCATGAGAGGTTTTAGAAACAGGAAGGAGGAGGCCTAGAAGTGGAAGCTAGGGGGGAGAGAGAAAGATAAGATTGGTGTGGAGGGGAGAAAGAGTTGATAAATTCAGTTCTACAGAAGAACCTCCCGGAGAAATTGCACATCTTCAGGCTTACCTGCAGCTCAACAGTGGCAGGGCTGAAAATCTAATCACAGAACATGGGAGTGAGGAAGTGAAGGGTGCTTCATTGCTGCTGTTCTCATTTAGATAGCAACACTCTTGTTGCTATCCAATAGCGAACTGCAGTGTGTCATCAAGGATCTGCTTCCTACCTTCTATTCCTGCTCAGCATTATGTCTCCTTACATCCCACTGGCTCTCATACCTTCTGCTAACACCCAGGACCTCTCAGACACCTTAACACTTAGATTGCAACTTATCTAGCAAAACCTCAAATTTTCTTTCCAGAGATTCTATCTTGGCAAAGCCGGAATTTTCTTCCCTCCTTCCACTTGAAAGGTACAAAACAGAGGCCACCCCCATATGAAGACTCCACATCTTCTGCTGGTATTCTCACAAAGCTGAACTCTTAAAAGCACTCAGGAAGGCCCAGAGAAATCTGCTGGTGTGTCTGATTACTAAACAGATTTCTAAACAGATTACACTTAAAATGTTATACCATACTTCTCACAAGAGTTGTATGTAAATGCTAAAAGAACAACATTATGACCTCACTGAAATCCATTACAGAGGTCCTAATTTCTTCTAAATCCAAGAGAAGTTTTAAACTGATAAGTTTCTTATTCCATCAGACAGACCAGAGCCCATTGTAATAACTTTAATGGGCAAAATTAATATTAAAAGCACTAAAGAAATATAATCTTACATGCTAAATACAGATTTTTAAATTGAAAAGTGAGAACTGAAGCAGGGCAGTACTCCAAGAGTTAGACAAGCTAACTTTCTAGAAGTCTATTTTCAATCACAGGCTCTCACAGGAATGGCTGTAAATTCATAGCTCCATACCTTCACCTCCCAGGAGAAAGGATGGAAAAGAAGTCACTACTTTGCCTAGTGAAGCTAAGCCAGGCTGAAATTAGACAGATCTGCTTTGCTCAATTATCTTCAGTGTCGAAACAAAATAAAGTGAATCAAAAACTTATCTCTTTGACAGAGCTCTGAAATGTTGATTTATGGGACAAGATGCATAACTTCTCTGATGGAAAGCCTATTGATAGTGTGCAATCTCTTAATATAGTCTGACAGGACAGTAACAAGGTGACTGAGACTTCAATAAAACACGAGTGTATCTTATAGTACATAAAAGTGCCTCCATGCTTGAGACCAGTTACAGAATATACTCAAGAATCATAACTCCCGGAGCTAGTACTGTGTCACTCCACAGTAAACAACCAGGAAACCTACCAAACTGAAGGACAATATTCTTTGGTTCTAAAGAGGAGAAAAAAACCCCAATCATAATATTTCCCTTAGGAAAAAAGAGCTATTGCCATAAAAAAAATCCAAAGGCAGAAATTTAAAACATCTTGAGCTTGTTTTCTGAAAGAGAGTGACAAAAGATAAGTTATCTACAGGATTTAGGAGCCAAAGCTCCTAAGGCTTAGCTTTCAGGGAGCGCTAGTTCCTCATGGCACTTCAGAAACAATTTTCTTCAGAAGCATTTTTGCAGGTATGTCAGATTTTGAAAAAAAAGTAATAGCTATGAGCCATGTTTTAGTCAAGGTTAGGGCAACTAATATGATATAAAAGAAGTGCATTTAGCTAGCCAGCAATAAAACATTTTTATTTATACTTTAAAATCTCATTTATACTGCCATTTACTTGAATATCATAAAAAAATCAACGTGGGTGAAACTTACAATATTTATAGAAAACTACATAAATGGTACATTAAAGAACTCTGAAAGGACAAAGCTCAGACCACAAATCATTCTCAAATTAGAGACACATTTTAAGAAGATGAATCACAGTGATATTAAAAGATTTTCATGACCTGCTTCGGCTTCCTGACAGTCAGGATAAGCCACTCCTACTCATTCTTCTTTCAAAACGAGCATTAAAGAACTGACATACATTTCAGAGAAGGAATCAAAAGCTCAGGAGTTCAAAATACAAATTTAGATATAGAATTAAATTTAAACTCAGGTGCCATGTCCCTGTTATTGTGAAAGAAGAGTATATGCTCCTGTAAACAGCTTCTTTCTGTGCTATCAGTACAGAGTGCAACATTACCACAACAAATACAATCCTTCCATTCTAAATTTATCACCAGCTTATAAAGAGATGTAGAATAAACTGAATTGTAGGCAAACATAATGCCTTTGAAAATAAAGAATAAAATGCTCCATATTAAGATGGCTGTACTTTGTATTTTAACCCACCTTAAGAAGAACTTTACTGTGTTAGCTTCTCATCCTAAGTACAATATGACGAATTTTAAGGTCAAAAGATATATATCTTAAATATAGAAAGTAGTTGCTCATTTGTAAAGTATTTTTACTGATATGCATAATCTTGAAAATTTTAAGAGTCTCATTTTGCATTTATGAAATGTAGCATTTCCATTGTCACATTGTCCCTTTCTAAACATAGTAAATGTGATCTACTTTACATTCATAACTCCCTTCATAACAAAGATATTTTGTAGTATACATAGTGGAAAGGAGAGCTGGTCAATTCCTAGTAATCTTAATGACACCAACGATTCACGTCAAGTTCTGCTCCGCATGAAATCCAGAGTCCAGTGAAGACCAGTTACGCGTGGGAAAGAAAAGCGAGAACACTTGAGGGGGTCTGCATGAGTGGAAACCAACAACCACCAGCGTACGAGACAGCTGTCCTGAACTGTACTCAATGCCTGCGACACTGAGAGAAAATGACCATATTTTGCAGAAAGAAGATGCAGACTAAAGCTACAAAGGAAACACGGCATTCCTAAATCGAAGGGTTTGGCAGTCTTGGTACCAGAATTGGGTCCTTGCTTGAGGCATTCCCTGGTGTTTAAGAAGTCAAAGTACTAGATGATGATGCACTACACTGCTACACCTAATACTCTGGTCTTTCACCCTGAGCTCTGGCTCACAGCATGCTACTCTTCTTGCCTCAGTTCTCTCTGTCTCTTCTATAACTTCACCTATCCCCAGTCAGTTCCCATGACACTCACTCGTCCAACTCCCACTCCCATCCCTCAGCTGCTCACTACAACAGCACTGGTGCTACAGACCTACCTTCACACTGCCATCCTGACGTGTTCATTGGCACTCCACATCAATCTGTCGACAACACCACCTCCTGTGCTAATGCTCTCCAGAATGTTGTGGTAATTGAACTCTCTAACTGCTACAATTGCACTGACTACAACAGTCTCAAAAGGTCATATGCTCTGCCATACTGCAAAGTATAGCCAAGCAAGGATATATTAATGATGTCTTGTTATTTTGTAACAATGTTAAAAAATATATTACCTTTCTTCATGCATTGAATTAACTATATAAATAACAAATGCTCAATTTGTTTAAAAGCTGCTTTTCATCTTGTTTGTAATGAAGACAAATGGAAGGGGAAATTATAATTTTAGCCATGCCAGACTCTCCTAGGAGAAAGAAGATGAACCCAAGCAAATGAAGTAGCCAACCAAAGCTCAAAGGAGCTGCAATTTCTATACTGAGTGGTTCCTCCCCCTAAAATTATAAAGGTTACTGTAACCATGGGCTAAGCTGAAAGGTTTATGGTAGGCTTGATCCATTAATCAGTCCAACCATCAAGGTGACAGATTTCATCTTACTCTTTAATTCAGTTTTATTTTTTTCTCATGAGATTATCTCTTGAGCAGTTTAGTTCAAAGTCATTAATTATTAAAAATTTCCTGGAAAATCAACAAAGTGAAGCTCTTCCCCTGGGCATTCTTCTACAGCAGAAACTCAACACTTTCCCATCTCATGTCCAAAAGTACTGCATTCTCATACTGCAGTGTTCAAGGAAATTATGTCCAGTAGGATTGATTTCTAGAGACAAGCAGTCTCAAATTTCATGGTCCACTGTTACTAGAAAAACGGTCTAGAATCACTTAGAAAATTCAAGACACACATACTTCTTACATGTAGAAAAGAAAATTTGCTGTGAAATCCAAAATTGCCATAATTTTAGACCTGCTGCACTTGGCTGCGGTATTTATTGTGTTACATTTGGCACTAACTATGTTTGGCTTTTAAAATCATGTCAACATTTTCCATAAAAATATGTTCTATAGCTTCTCTAACAAAAATGGCCAAGTGTTCCAGTAATAAAATTTTAAAACAGCTTTTGTGCCTATAAAGACATTAATAGGGTAGAAATCATTTCAACTAATGTAATTCAAGCCCCATAACTCCCAGAAGGATTTTAGCATAGCCAAAGTTTTTATTATTTTTAGCTGAGATAGAACTGTCTGAGCAATGCGGTCTGTACTAAGCATACCTAAGAGTATCTAACATCAAGAAGGAGGAAACCTATTCTATCTGTAAGGATGTTTATTTCAACTCAACTTCAATCCACAAAAAGTCTGTGTGTCCACAACATTTCCTATGTGCCGTGCAGGATCATCAAACCAAGAAAAAAATGAATATGTGATTTATAAATACACCAGTTGGCAGTTACGCTAAAATAAAAATATGCAATACAAAAATCATTACAGGGGAACCAGGACTGGTCAGTAAATGCAACTGCATCATTATTCTCACAGAAGGAGACTGTCAAAGGCGTGAGGGTGAGATAAATACCAAGAGCTCAACGCATGCCAATATGAGTTGGACACAACTCACATTTATGCTTTTCAAAATCAATCCTGTAATTCGGAGAAAAAGACCACTTCTTGTAAGTGGTAAAAGTGAAAAAATGCTGCACTGAATTCACCCTCCACCTTCTGCAGTTAACTTTTCTATTTTTTTCTTTTTAACAAAGTATAGACTACTGCTAGTATAAACTACTTTTCCTATCTCACAAACACAGTACAGGCTAATACAGATAAATTAACCTATTTCCCAAACCTATAAATGCATTCAAAAATATTTTTACATGAGGAAGTTTTCATAGCCCAGTTTTGAGAGGTTTCAAGTAAAGAAGTTGTTGAATTTGCAACTGAGTTATGAAAATTAAGGCCAAGGTTCTAAATTACTTTACAGAATGGATACATAAACCATATCCTACTCTTATTTAATTTTTCATCAAAACCTAACCACCTGGTACAGATTAGGCAGCACTGTGCAATATTACACAGCAGTTGGGAAGAATATTATATCCATGGAGCCCACGCAGTAAAAGGGCAGGAAAAGGTGGGATGGGTTGGGACGGATACAAACATGGTCTTAAGTGCTCCTCATTCAGCCCAGACTGCCACGAAGTGCCCTCACGTGGGTTTCAGGACTATGGGTGATGTGAAAGCCAGCACACACTTCTCACAATTGATGCATCCCAATGACATGGCACAGGACTGGCGGGGAAAGTGCTGCACATTTAACAAACATTTGATTATTTCAGGAAAGAAAGAAAGCCTGTTTCTCACTTCAGGTTCTTAGGTTTGGTGACACGATTCTGGTTAGACTATGACAAAAACATTCCCCCTCTAAATACAAATTAGAGGCAATAGCAATGATTAATAATCCATATGGGCAATATTCCACATATGAGCATATGGAAAAATCAATATGAATCGGCACAACTGCCAGACAGAGGTGAAATTATGTGAGATACCAGAGCACTCATTGATTTTAACAGTTGGGCTTCTAGGTACAAACATGCAAACAGGGAATCTTGTTGCACATTAGCAGGTTGTAAATTTCCAAATAAAATGCTTCACTAAAAGTGAAAGGTTGTTTGTTTGTTTTTAATAGTACATCTGTTTTATTAAATTAGCAACACTTACATATTAAAGCATGTCTGGTGTGAGGTGTCTGGTCACCTGAAATTTGTGTGGGAACAAAAAGTATGACAAGAAGCCCACCCATATATTAGTGCATGCAATAACTAGTACCTACATGAGGCACTGTTAAAATTGTTCTTAATCGTTGTTTCTTAAAACTAGGAATATCTGCTTAAACCATCACTTCTAACTAAAGCAATAATAACAATAAAAATAACAACAACAGTAAGAATTATGTCAGTGCATCAACCATTTAATCTGCTGAATATTACATATCTTGGAATGAGCTGGGACATTCTTCAGCAAAGAAGTCTTGTGATGATCCTGAGAACTCTGCGAAAATATCACTCTGTTCCACAACATGTCATCTTAAAAACTGAGCAAGAATTATGGCCTTCCTACAAAAGCAAATGTAAGGGTTCAGAAAAATAACTCACTTGAACATCTGTTCATATCTGGCGTTCGAAGTCCATAGTACCCCGATGGGCAGGAATGCAAGCATTCACCATATTGTCTCATTCCTTCTCTTCGTAGGAAGAAAAATAACTTGTGTTGGCACCTGATGCACCCATTATCCTTTGAACAAGATAAACAACCTTTGCAAATTGGATTTGGTCCATAGCTAGCTGCAAAATAAGAAGATAAATTACATTTTAAGATCATTTGAAAATTATTTTGGCTGAAGGTCCTCTTCCCTCTAACGTGTTACTTATCTTCTGCATGACTACAAGAAGTTCTGAAGGGGCAGTTCTGAAAGTGCACTCAGTTCATACATCTGTACTCGCACTGAATAAAAAGAAATGCAATCTAGATTTTTAACTGTATGTAGAGCAATTTAATGAATTTACACACAATACAAGTGCAGGCAATCAGAGACCAAACTTTATAAAGTCCACCAGTAAATTTTAAGTAAAAACACAGTGCTGGATTCCAGTTTGAAGCTGGGGACATAAGCAAGCAACAGCAACGAAATATAAGAACTTCAGCACCCTGATATATGCACCTGGAATCACATGCCCATGGAAATCCAGCAACACCATTAGCACAAATTCTGACTTGTGAAGGGAACAATACTGGGAGTAGGAAAGTCTCTGCAGAACAGATACAGCACTAGCAACGTGTGCTGTCCCCTAGGTCTCAGGGTCCTACAACAGCTGTTTTCTTGCAGACTCCTCTTGATCTAAAAAGAATATCAAGACAAATTTTTCAAAAAAAGAGTAGGCGCTCTAACTTCTAAGGATTTTTTCTACAGGTTTCTATCCAAAATGGGCTGAAAACCATATTCACAGACATTACCAAAGGAGGCCATTTAGTGCAGATTACCATTTTGGGTCACCACTGCTGTGCATTCAAGTCTATGTTCTGATTTTGTTGGATTTTTTTTTTCTTTGAAGTTACTTGGCTGATAACTGCATCACAAACTTCAGATATATCACTCTTTGTCCCTATGAGCTTTTATTATTCTGCCTTTCTGCAGAATTGCAGAACACTCCTCTGTCCCCATGGGCAGTCAACTCCTTCTCAGGGGTTGGATCAGCACAGCAGGTTAGCACAGGGAGGACGGCTTGAGACATTCCTTAAAACAGCAAAACTTAACAGATCTGTATTAAACAATAAATTGGCCACAGGACTTCACAGAAATTTGTCAGTTCAAACCTGGTTTACTGGAAATGAAAGAAAAATACTGTGCAATGGAGGAAAGTGTCATTAGCGTCTGAAGGGTTTTTTTAACTCAAGAGTTTCTCACAGAGCAGCTGGCCAAAAGAGCAAAGACTACGTTTAATTCTTATATTTTTAAATATTTAGAAGTATTCACACCCTAGTGTAGTGATTGGTACTTTGACCTTGTATGGCTGGATAACTGAGGTTATTCAATTGATGATTTCACCAGCAGAGCCAGGAAGAAAAAAAAAAAAAAAAAGGAAAAGCCCACCACGCTGTGGAACCAGTAGCTGATAAGCTTTACTCTCACCTTCACACATCTGCACACCACATTCCCATTCCCTCTCTGCTCTCATCCCTCCCCCCTTCCAACTCTCTAAGTTCAACATAACAGCATTCAACTCCGATCTTGTACAAAATAATCCTAGTGGGTGGCAGGCAGGACAAGAAGCCAAGCAACCTGGTGTGAAATAGCTCAGTCAGTGGGACACTTTCTGAGTATTGGAGTCCTCTCTGGCACCTGATGAGATCCCCTTGATGGGAATTGTATTCTCACTTTTGTGGTGTATGTGTGTGACTCTTCGGCACTCTGATAACCCTTTTATAATGAGACACCCTACCAGACCAACTGCCCTATCCTCCTAAACCAGTTCCCACCTCCTGTTGTCCACAAGACCCGAGATATAACTTTTCCTACAGTTCTACTTGTAGCTATCCTCATTCACAATCCACACACTGAATGACAGACAAGAAGAGAAACAAGCAGATGGCAAACTAGGCCTGGATGCATCCCTCATCTCACTGCCAGCAGGGATTGCCTATCTGTAACCACATCAAATAATATGTGACCATGTACTCCAAAGCAACTGTTGCTCAGCACATGGTGGGCAAATCCTGTAGACTTCTGAATTCCCTTTTAGCCTGCTTGCATCTCACACTCAGTAAATCTGTACGTCCATGTTACTCAAGGTTCCTCAGAGAAGCTTGTATTATAAGAAAAAAATTAAAAGGAACAAAGCAAAAGCAAAGATGCAAGATGCCTGAACAGATTGACCACTCAGAGTGGTTTTTGGAATTTGAAACAGCTGAAATCAGGATCTCATATACAGCATGAATGTTTTTGACTTAGGGCCCAGCCAATTGCTGAACATGTATATGTATATGAAGATATATATATATGGACACAGAAAAAGGCTATACACATGGATATAGCTAAAGAGAACAAAACAGCAGACCTGCTGCCAACAGACAGGGTAAAACTGTCTCAAAGGGGGAAAAAGATCCTTATACAGGAGTTATCAGAGCTCACAGAAAGAGCTTTAAACTAGCTGTAAAAGGAGAAAAGGATAAATCAAGGGTCACTAAAGGTAAGTCCAGTGGCAGTATGTCAGTGTCTGAGGGACAGGGTGCTAGCAAGGTCCTTAGTCTCCCGTCTCAGGGTAAGTAGGGGATGGAAATACATTTATCAGCAAAGATGCAAGGGTAATTTATGTGTTAGAAACCACGGAAGCACCTAAGAATAGGCATGTAGGAATTAGGGCTTCTCCCCCACAAAAAAGGTGCTGGGATCAATAGAGCAGCTGAAGCGCATCTGCATCAATGCACGCAGCATGGGTAACATGAGGAGCAGAAAGTCTCTCTACAGCAGGAAAAGTATGACATAGTTGCCATCACAGAAACATTGTGAAAGGATGCTTAAAGGATGCATTGTGAAAGGAACTAGGATGCTGCAATAAATGGCTATAAACTCCTCAGAAGGGATGGGCAAGGAAAGGGGGGTGGTGGGGTAGGCTTGTATGTTATGGGGTGTTTTGGTTGTCTAGAGCTTGATGATGGCAAGGATAGGATTGAGTGTTTGTGGGTAAGAATCAGGGGGAAGGCCAACAAGGCAGGTTTCATGGTGGGAGTCTGCTACAGATCATCCAATGAGGATATAGAGCCAGATGAAATATTCTGTAAGAGGCTGGGAGAAGTCTCACGATCCTCGCCCTTGTTCTCACGGGGGATTTCAGCTTACCAGATGTCTGCTCAAAATACAGCACAGCAGACAGGAAAGAGCCTAGGAGATTCCTGGAGTGTGAAGCAGATGACTTCCTGACGCAGCTCGTGAGGGAGTAAACTAGGGAAGGTAACCCCTGGGCCTGTGGTTTGGGAATGGAGAAAGACTTGTGGGTGATGTGATGGCTGGAGGCCATCTTGGGTATAATGATCATCAAATGGAAAGGGCTTTTGGTTCTTGATCAAGTAAGGAAGGGGGTCCATAAAATATCTACCTTGGACTTCTAGAGGGCAGACTTTGGCCTGTTTAGCAGTCTGGTTAATAGTGTCACTTGGGAAGCAGTCCTGAAGGTCGACAGAGTCCAGGAAGGCCAGACATCCTTCAAGAAGGAAATCCTAAAGCACAGGAGCAGGCCAGTCCCATGTGTTGAAAGATAATCCAGTGGGAAAGGAAACCAGACTTGCTAAACATAAAGCCTTGGGCAGAACTCAGGAGAAAAAAAGAGAGCTTATAATGTTTAGAAGAAGAGACAGACAACTCAGGAGGACTACAAGGATGTTGTGAGGTTGTGCAGGGAGAAAATTACAAAGGCCAAAGTCTAACAAGAACTTAATCTGTGCACTGCCATAAATGACAATAAAAATATTTCTAAAAATGCATTAGCAACAAAATAAGGGCTAAGGAGAATCTCTGTTCTTTATTACATGTGAGTAAAAAGTGTGACAAAGGATAAGGAAAAGGCTGACTTCCTTAATGTCTTCTTCACCTCTGTCTGTAAGAGTAAAACCCAGTGTTCTCTGATACCCAACTGCCCGAGTTGGAAGACGAGGATAGGGAGTAGAATAAAGCCTCCATAATCCAAGAGGAAATGGTCACATTTGCTACACCACTTAGACCCACACAAGTTTATGGGGCCAGATGGAATCCACACAAGGGTACTGGGGAAGCTGGTGGAAGAGCTTGCCAAACCAGTTTCAATCATTCACTGCTGAGCTGGGAAGGTCTCAGCTGACTGGAGTTTGGTAAATGTCACACCCATCTACAAAAAGGGTCAGAAGGAGAATCCAGAGAACTACAGGCCTGTCAGCCTGACCTCAGTGCTGGGGAAGATCATGGAGCAGATCATCTTAAGTGTTATCATGCCGGAGATGCAGGACAACCAGGGGATTAGGCCCAGGCAGCATGGTATGAAAGTCAGATATTGCTTGTCTGACCTGATCTCCTTCTATGATAAGAGACCCACGTAATGGACAAAGGAAAGCCTATGGATGTTGTCTACATGGATTTTAGTACAGCCTGAAACACCATTTTCCACAGCATTCTCCAGACTGCTCATAGCTTTGATCGGTGTATTCTTCATTCAGTAAAAAAAGTGGCTGGATGACCGGGCCTAGAGAGTAGTGGTGAATGGAGGTGGCAGCTGGTCACTAGTGGAGCTCCCCAGGGCCAAGTACTGTTTAACATCTTTCTCAATGATCTATCAATGATCATCAGTTTGTAGATGACAAGGTGGGTGGGAGTGCTGATCTGCTGGAGAATAGGAAGGCTCTGCAAAGAAATCTGGACAGGCTAGATTAATGGGCTGAGGCCAATTGTATGAGGTTCAACAAGGTAAAGTGCTGGGTTCTGCACTTGTGCTACAACAACCCTATGCAGTGCTACAGACTGGGGGAAGCATGGCTGGAAAGCAGCTGATGGAAAAGGACCTGGGAGTGCTTGCTGACAGAGCCAGTAGTGTGCCCAGGTGGCCAAGAAGACCAAAGGCATCCTGGCCTATATCAAACATAGTGTGGCCAGAAGGACTAGGGCAGTGACTGTCCCCCTGTATTAATCACTGGTAAGGCTGCACCTCAAATCCTGTGTTCAGTTTTGCACCCCTCACTACAAGAAAAACATTGAGGAGCCAGGACCATGTTCAAAGAATGGCAATGAAGCTGGTGTAAGATCTGGAGCACAAATCTTATGAGGAGTGGCTGAAGGAACTGGGGTTGTTTAGCCTGGAGAAAAGGAGGCTCAGGGGTGATTTTACTGCTCTCTACAACTACATGAAAGGAGGTTCTAGCAAGGTGAGAGTTCAGTCTCTTCACCCGAGTAACAAGCAAAAGGATGAGCGAAAATGGCGCCAAGATGTGCCAGGGGAGGTTTAGATTGGATATTAAGAAAAGGTTTTTCATGGAAACAGTTGTCAAGCATTGGAACAGGCTCCCCAGGGCAGTGGTTGGGTAACCATCCCTGGTGACTACACATATTCAAAATATGATGTGGTGATTAGGGATGTGGTTTAGTGGTAGATTTGGTAGCATAAGGTTAACGGCTGTACTCAATGATCTTAAAGGCCTTTTCCAACCTAAACAATTCCATGATTCTCAACAGTGGGGCTTGGTGAGCAGGGATTAGGCTCTGGGGCAGATACATGTCAGGTGTCCCTGTAGGTCTCTTGTCAAATTTCTCTCATCGACCTCCATGAAAATTCTCACTTCTTGGCTACAAAATGTGTCTCTCCTTTATGACATGTTATTCTCCTCAAGCGCCCATTTTTTCCTGTTTCTGGTAAAATGTCGTTGCTGATAACCCTTTGTTCTGAAGGTAAATTTAATTATGTTGAGTGGCTTCAGCCTTGGCTCTCACAGGAAAAGTAGTTAGCAGCATAAAATGATCTTTCATTATCCTGTACTATTTTTTGTTCAGGAGATGGATGGCACATCTTTCACAGCTTAAGGTCACCTCAAGATATATGAAAGAGTCAGTAATATAGTAGTTCCTTAAATTGCATAATTTGTCCCACCATTTTAAGTTACACATAGGTTTCCCAAATTGTAATATCCAGACCCTCCTCCTTCTTTATCTCCCAAGCAGTCGTAAGAATTTTTTTTTTAATTTCTATGCCTGTATTTTTTCCCCTCTTATAGGAACACTGTGAGATGCAAACTTGTAAACTGCTCAGAGATCCTCAGATATGAGGTACTGTATATATGACATATTTATTGTTACTTAAATGAATGATTGTTTAACTCACACATTGAATTTGGATGGCAGAGTTCAAAATTATCACATAATTAATGGTCACATAGTGATGAATTTCGCTGTTGGTCTCCTATTTACTGAGAGATAATAAAACCCCCAAAATGCATCAGATATTTCTTTCTTTAGCACATTAATAATTTTTTTAAAAAAATGCTGAAGGATTATGCAGTGGTAAGGGAAAATAATACGATTTGTATGCTGTAATACAGAGAGTAAACTTTATGAAAGAACATGAAGACTTCCCACTGTGCTGCTTAGGCACCAAACTGAGTAATTTCTGGGTATTAGGTATGCAGTAAGTTATTGTAAAGTGCGTATCTCTGAATCAGAGTTCTTCCACATTGCTGTTGCTTATATTCTTTTCAGAGCTTCATGGGAAGCTCTGACTTCTACAATTTTTTTATTACTTCAGTTTGTAACAAAGCAGGGAAAAATCACAATATGGTCTACTAATAAATTACTTGGACAACTGACATATAGTCTAACAAAATACCGTACCACTGGTTTTGGTGTCACATAAGCATGCCTTGTTGAAGATACCCACTTAACTGCCTCTCTTTTGCCCCTATATACACAGGCTATAATTAAATCCTACAAAATCCTCCACACCGCAAAATATTCCCTTCTCATCTCCGTTTCTTAACATAGCAAATAGAATGTATTCTTATCACATACAGCTTTTTTGAGTTCGCATATAATTGCTCTTTGAAGGAGGAAGTGAACTCCTCTGCATTCAACAGAAACATCTCTGCGCTTCCTTTTAAATCTTCTTCACTTCCCTTCTATATTAGAGTGCAAGAAAAAATAACAAGCTTGCAAAACATGGTCTATCACATTCCAAGTTACCGACTGCATCACTTGCAATGTAAAACATCACGCTACTCATCCTTATTTCAACCCTGCCTGGAACACCCTCCTCAGCATTGTGTACCAGGCAGGCATGTTTCCTCCAGCCAAGTCCCTCACGGAGACTTGCTCCTTCCACAAGGCCCACAAATGTTAACCAGTGTCAGAGCGTTGCTGTCGTCACATCATAAAACTGAAAATGCACACATGCTCTAAGTTAGCACCATCCTCTGGCTCTCAAAGCACGATTGCCCTGGTTGCCTGTTAAGACTGTAAGGTCCTTGCAGCAGGAGTAATGTTTTGTACAGCCACATAAGTACATATACAAGTGTGAACACTGCACATAAACACAAACACGCACCTCAACATAGATAAGCCATTTTCTATTCCTTCTGCTTCTACAATTACAGTCTAGAGCATTTCTATATTTAAAGAAAAGGCATTTACAGACTTGATTCCCTATGTAGTGCCTTTATTTTAAATCCGGTATTATGTTTGCCAAGTTTAAAAAGGTTACTTGAGAACACAGACTAGTACCCAAACACTGAATGAAACACTTCTGAACCCAAGGGTGTTCAAAGTTTCATGGTTTGGATCCATATCAAGTAAAATCAAATGTCAGCTAATTACTTTAACTCTTGTCTAGATCAAATGTATTTAAGCCACATTGCTGAAGCAGTTTTAAGTGAATTGTTATGACTATTTGAAATCACAAGAGAATCAACAGTGCCAAATGAGTCTAGCCTGTTACCCGCAAGAATACAAGTTGTTCTGTAAGCAAGAGAACTTAGAGAATTTGATTTTTTGTGATCTTACTGTCCTGCAGCCCATGCCACATCAACTGCTTCTAATTTGTGTCTTTCTTATATACCACTTATTGGGTGTCACAAGGCTCTTTTGAACCTGGTGCTTCAGCTCACCACAAGAACCTGGTATTTTTATGCTTCTGTAAAAACCAGGCTGAAATGGACAAATTAGTCCAAAACCAACTGGAGAAAGAGGAGGGCTTGGCAAAGAAACAAGCAGGAGAAAAAGCCATCCCTTAAGCAAAATTTCTTTAGAGAGCCAGGCTAACATGCCCATTATGTCCCTAATATCACTTGCTGTCTGGTTGTTGTGTCACTATTTGGCAGATCTTGGTCTTTTGAGCTCTCTGAAGTCAGAAACTGAGCTTGCTGATGCAACATCCAGCTTAACAGCACTCCTGCTCTAACTGGGACTGCAGCCACATAAATGCTGGTAATTGGATTTCGGTACAGATCTAGCAGAAATGTCTCCAAGACACTTATCACTATAAACATGAGATGTGCAGATGGGATTCAGAGGAGAGAAGCAACTAAAAGGCCGTTACAAGCTGCACTTATTGCAGAAAGAGTAGATTTCATAATTCTGAATTCAATTAATGCTATAAAGATATCCCATATATATCTCAATAAAACCAACTAAAATATACTCATGCTTGGCATATGTACTCAGGGTACCAAAGAATGGAACGAGGAATACAGCCTTATACATACACCAGTATTACACAGTATACCAATGTACTAGGACTGTAACACTGCAAGTTCACTGCAGTTAAAATACATCTCATGGGCCATGAACAGAAGCTGGCCAAGAAAAATACCTATTTTTCATTAGAACTTTGTAAAAGCAAAACTAAGTTTTAGACAGAGGACTTCAATAACAAATCAAAACAAAGAAAAAGGCTAGTTTGTTTCTAGTAATTATCTTTCAGGGAATTAAAAGATTCAAGGTCAAAGGGGACTTTTATGACCAGTTAGGCCAATGCCCTGTACAAAGAAGCCACAGAACTTGTGCTTTACTGAAACATATCATTTAAGAAACCATTCAATCTTAATTTTTAAATTGTCAGTGGTAAGGAAACCACCACAACCTTTGTTAAGATATCATAGGGGCTAATCACTCACACTGTTGAAAATCTGCAGTGGAATTCTGAACTTCAAATAGTAACCACTGGACCTTTTTATATCTTTGCCTGCCAGTTTGTTAACAGTTTTTCAACGTTTTCTTCCCAGTGCAGACCCTCTGATCAGGTCAAGTCCTAGCCTCCTCATGGGTAAGATAAACAGAGCAAGATTCCAGAATGTCTCACCGCAGGGCAAAGTATCCAGTCCTTTGATCAATGCCTTACCATTTTATCAACAGGCTTATGGATACTAAAAAAAAAAAAAGAGCTCAGCATTGGAAAAACAATTGTATCAGTGCCAGTACCAGTGAAGTGATGTAACTTCTCTACTTTTCCTAGATATTACTCTCCTTAAACATTCATGTGTTATGTAAATTTTTTTTACCACAAAGATACCATTTTCCAAATACCACACTGCTCTGGGTAGGAAGTTAGAGATCACCCAGTGTTCTTTCTCAGGACACTGGGCCTACATCACTCAGGATCATTTTCTCTGAAGCTGTTCACAAATAAGAAAACCCATGTTCCCCACTCTTCCTCTGAAGACAGATTAACTGCAGGGTGGCATTTCACTTCAGTGAGTTTGGTATAAATCTCACCAAATTTATTCTTGTGAGCAATTTTTTCCTGCTTATTATGAAACAATTTCTTCACTTCCTTTGGAGGTCTTCATTATACTTTCAATATCACAATTTTATGCTTAAACTACTCCCATTTATCAGCTCATTTCATTATCTCATTATTGATATAATGTCCTTCTGATTATTCTAGTGTGGGCAGACTTGTCTGCATTCCATCTATATTCAAACAACACTGGCCTTTTATTCCACTTCCAAATCAAAACATTTTACTGTTGCTACACAGCTATCCAGCTGAATACTTTGAGAATTTTCTGTCTGGTTTTCCCCACCACCATGTCAGGGACAGTCACTATGATATTGATACATAATATTGATATTACTCTCCTTCAACAACCAGGCAAGTCTCAAGAAATCACCTACATGATGAGCTATGTTGCAATATTTAGTGACTACAAGCATTATCAGCATTGCATACTGACTACCAAATTCAGAAAACTACCAATAAAATGATTCATATGTTGGTTTCAGAATCCCTCGTTTACTTAGATGTTCTGAGGACATTACTGACTTTTACTCCAGCAAGGCTTAACTGCTAGTAACAGGGGTATCTCAGCCATCTTCATTCAACCATCAAGAGCTTTAAAAGGTATCTCTCATAGTTCACTTCCCAGATATCTACTGTCAACTGGAATTATTTAACTCCCCTTGTCCTTTTCTGTCTACTGTTCACAGTCTACCACTCTTCACTTGCCTTAACTCTACTGAATGCTGCTTCTTCCTTCTACTTGTGATGTGAATCTCCTTCACAGTCTCTCTCTATTTAGTTTCTTGCGTGAAATTTCCTCTTCCCCTCAAAATGGAGCAGTTTGGTTGTTCAGACCTCTTGCATTTCCCCAGTGTTCCCCAGTAATGATATTTGTCCTTCCAGTCCAGAAATCCAGAGCTGTCACTAATTTACATTTTATCCATGGGAAGTTCATTCTGTCTACAGGATGGAAAAAAAAATATGGAACATCTGTTGCAGGTCAGAAATATGACTGCATCACCTGCCTTCCAAAAAAACAAGTACAGATATAGACAGAGAGACAAGACAGATATAGACATGTCCCACCCCATGTTAAAATGTCCTAGGAAATATTAGCTTTTATTGCTGTTTTCTGTTCACAGACTCTATTGTGAACATCCAGTTTTATTCTAGGTCTTCCTACTGCGACTGACAGACACACACACTCGACACACTGGCAGTAAAAGATTCAAGCATCACAGCCATAAAGTGCATTCAGAGACAAAAAAAAAGGTAAAACAAAATAAACCAAAAAGCTACCTTTTTCCTTGTGTTCACGTTAATAGGCCCACTAAAGTGCCTGTTCAGAAAAAAATAACAAAAACCAAGCCTTACCAACCAACTGGTTCACAAATACCACTCACAGGTCTCCATCCCCTGCCAAGTACTCACATTTGGTGTTTTAAAGTCTTACATGATGCACATTCGCATGTATATTGGCAATCCCACTCCTGAGTTTTAACTTATAGCCCAATCCATTTCAGATATAGTAAGAAATTGCATTATTCTAACAAATGAACCAGCCACTTACTTCAAGCTGTTGATTTGTAAAGTAGCTGCTTCAGTTGACATCACACTGAGAAGAGTCCCTCCAAGAAGACTTCTGTTTCATCTCCTTATGAGTTGATAGATTAATGTTTTTTTTTAGAAACCCTATAGTCTAACAGTACTGAAACATGGATAACACTTGCCCATTGCTGTACTGTTTGCACAGCTCTGGGTAGTTTTGTCTACTCCAGGTCTCAAGAGTCTTTATCTTACCTGGTATTTTCAGTGTCTGTAAAAATATTCATAATATAACCTTTGAATAAACTTCCACTGTGGTTTAGGATACTTTGTACGTCCCAGATACTTTGGTTAAATGTCAGTAACTTCATGTAACTTCACAGTAGCCTCAAGAAACTCCAATCATAAAACTCAAGAGGACTTTTGACATGCAGTACTTTTGAAGGATAACTTGTCTTCCAAATGCTTTTATTTACATTTTACATTAATTACGAGCCCCTGGTGGCCTAGTGGTTAGATTGCGGAACCTTCACCGCCGAGGCCAAGGGTTCGATTCCCAGCCAGGGACACTCCCCGGGCAGGTGGAGCTCGTTAGCCCTGTA